>JAENPR010000043.1:1360384-2040576 GCA_018135685.1 Themeda triandra | reverse complement strand
TGTTTTTGAGGTATGGATCCGTGTTCTTGGTGTTCCGTTATTTTCTTTTTATTCACGAGCAAGAATCATATGTTCTATGTGCTAATCCCCTCAGCCTTTCATCTTTTATTGCGCATCTCACCTCCCTCACCTTCTCTTGGTCTTCCGGTTGGGGTCTTGCTTGTCGATGTGGGTATTTTCAACATCTTCCCCTCACCTCTCCCTTAATCTCGTACCGTGCGATTGCGAGTCTTGCGTTAATGGTTTGGATGACATGTCTCGTGATGATGCTTGTTCATTATCTTGAGCTATTGGGCCTAGTCTCGTGATGGTGATTTATATTTTCTTAGCTTTTGCCCATAATCCTGATGACTCTTTTTAATATTTTGAGCCGTTGCCCATAACTGTGATGATGCTTTTCAATATTCCGAGTTGTTGCCCATAACTGTGAATGAATTTATTCGGTAGCAATGTTGGTTCTGTTTTATTTGATACTTCTAAATCCGAGATTGTGGGCATTTGCAATGATGATTTGTTTTCTTTGATACTACACACAATCTGAGATTATGGGCAATAGCAATGATGATTTGTTTTCTTTGATACTACATACAATCTGAGATTATGGGCAATAGCAATGATGATTTGTTTTCTTTGATACTACACACAATCTGAGATTATGGGCAAGGGCAATGATGACCTGTTTTGGCCGTTATACTTTGACCGAATCGAGATGATGGCCAATAGCAATGATGCTTTCTTTTGAGTCATACTAAACCGCTGGTCCCGGAGAACCCGTTAATCCATAGGAGCTAGAAGGTGGTAATCCTCCTCTGCTACAACCAATTCATGCACCTTTCCTTGAACCAAGTTGAAGCTCAACCTTTCATTGATGAAGCCGAAGCTCATTATCTCCATATGTGTCGAATTTTAGTTAGTGTGGTAATAATTGTAGTACCGGTTTGTGCTAATAGCATATTTAATTTTGAAGTTCATGTAATTTAATTTGGTTTGTCTGAATTCTTATGTGAAACTAGTGTAAAACCTTGTGAAGGGTGGTGGTGGTAACCATACCACACAATAGATATGGTGACTCCACCACATTGTGTGCAGCAACCAAACAGATGCTTGCATCCCCATATGCTTGAATCGTCACGATGCAAGTGAACCAAACAAGATCTCGAGTCGGCAAGGCGCGAGAGCCGACCAACCAAACACCCCTATGTATGCACCGAACCTAGGCAAAGGGAGCCGGATTGGCCGATGCGAGCTGGGTTGGTTTGGGAAGACAACCAAACAAATTCTAAGCTATTTGATGTATTGCCCTCGCCGGAGAAGGCATGGCCATTGCCCCGTGGGATTCAGATCTTATCTCCATAACAAATGGGATGGTGGGGCATGATTGAGTGCTTTGCGCCGCTATTGTCCAGATATAGGAAGCCGATTACCTTACCGTGTTGTAGCCGATATGCGGTTTAGTCACCGTCTACAGAACTCACCGAATAGGAATGGCTGTCAAATGACTGAATTTATATACTTTGAATTACCAACAAATTATCTCATGCCACCACGTCGCCGAACAATCTTTCGTGTTCATATTCAGATTTTTGCATACAAGTGCTACCTCGTGAAGAACAATGGATTGTCTTTTTTTTTTGACAAAGAACAATGGATTGTCAATGTTGGCTATGTGTGCCTCGATGTTTTAATGCACTCGTTCCATATATTAAATATTGTCGATTACTCAAACGTTGTGATCCAATATATTTGTAGGTCTCGCTTCTATTTCATGTATCGTAAGCGGGAAGTGCGGCGGCGGCGGCGCGGGGAGCAAAGGGCCTCGGGCCGATGGGGAGGAGCTAGGGCGGCGGGCGGCGGCCGCGCAGGGGAGCGTGGCCTTGGGCCGACGGGAGGAGCCGGGGCCTCGGCGGCGGCCGCGGGGAGGAGCCCGGGCGTCGGGCCGACAGTAGAGGGGATGGGCGTCGAGGCTCGCACGAGCTCGGTGGCGGCCTCGGCGCGAGCGTGGCATACTCCTTGATCTCGGCCGCGGACATAGGTCGGTGGGGCGCACGCGGGCCAGCACGGCGTCGGCGTCGCTATGGTGCTCGGCGGGGAGGAGCTCCGGGCGGGAAGGGAAGAAGAACCGGGGCGGCGGCACAACGGGGATGAGCCCGGCGGCCCGGGGGAGGAGCGGATCGGCGAGGATTGGGACGTAAACCGGATAGGGTTCGGGGGAGAAAATGGGCTTAGTGGGCCGGCCTCGATTTTTTCGGTGTGACGCCATCGCTTTGATCCAACGTGGCCAAAACCAGCGTCCAACATGGCCAAAACCACTTCAAACCCACTCGGGGCTAAAATTGAACTATTTCGAAAGACGGGGTGCCAAAGATAGACGGTTTCACGGTTAGGGGGTAAGAATTAGACCAGCGCAAGAGTTGAGAGGTGAAATATGGACTTAATCCTACTCATTAAGAGGAAAATGAGGCGCGTAAATTTGTCCCCGACGACTGGATCGAACTTCGGAGCGGTTGTTCCACACCGAAAGCAACCAACCTGGGCTATCGCCGAGTCCTCAACTATAATTAATAACTACACACATATATATATATTGCTTGTTATGCATTTTAAATTTTTAACTGAAACCTTGACACATCTATGTTGAATATTAATACCATAATAATAAGGACTTTGTATTTTTAAATGAAGAAATGATATTTTACATACATATAATATATTATTGATAAGAAAATGCGTACAATGATGAGGTACCGAGCAGCTTGGTATTAAGGTGTATACGGCGGTGGAGAGGTAATCGTTCACCCCGCATTCACCTCGCCGTCCGAGAGGACGATAGCGCGTCGCGGGCGAGCAACCGCGGAGCGACGGTCCACCGGGCCGGCGACGGCGCACCGGAGCCCCATCGTCCTCTCGGGACGCAACCCGCCGGCGGCCCGCCGCGCGCCGCTTTGCCCATGGTGGCCGCCGCGCGGAGCTCGCCTTGCGCTGCCCATGGGGCCGCCGCGGACTCCGGGACGCGCCCGCCGCCGCCGGCCCGACCGCGCCACTCGCCCATTGGGGCCGCGGCGGAGCCCGCGGCCGCCCGCCGGGGCCGCGCGGAGCTCGCGTGCAAGCCGCCCATCAGGGCCGCGGCGGGCCGGGCGGGCCCATGGTGGCCGCGGCGAGCTCGCGCGCCGCCCATGGTGGGCCGCGACGGAGCCCGCCGGCGGGCCCCATGGTGGCCGCGGCGGAGCTGCGCGCGCCCATGGTGGCCGCGACGGAGCCCGCCGGCGGGCCCCATGGTGGCCGCGGCGGAGCTCGCGCGCGCGCCGGTGGCGGCCGCGGGGAGCCCGCCGGCGGGCCCATGGGGCCCCGGCGGAGCTCGCGCGTGCCGCCCATTGGGGCCGCGGCGGAGCCCGCTGCGGGCCCATGGTGGCCGCGGCCGAGCTCGCGCTGCGCCACCTTGCCCGCGCCAACGCGTGCGCGTGGATGCGCGCCCGTAGCTCCGGCCGTCACATCGTGCGGCGCGACGCCGACGTAAGCTTTGCGGCTATACGTCGCAGCCGCCGCCGCTCTCCTCATCTTCCTCTCGTCGCCGCTGCCATGCCTTTTCTTCTCCTCCCCGCTCTCCTTGCTCGTCTCCGAGAAGCACGCCACGCCTCGCCGGCCGTCATTCTTCGTCACGATCTCCACCACGACGCAACATGTACAAGATCTCCACCACAACGCCAGTACTGCCGACTCACATAGCAAGAATGCAATGCAATCTACACTAGCAATGTCATATTGTTCTCCACTTAATCATTTCTTGCCTACATAGTTTAATTTGCATTAGCTTATTAATTTAGTGATCATATCTTACACTTGAAACATGTGTTAATTCTCCTTATCTGCAAGCCTCAAGCCTACTACTAATTTTCTGACTTACTGAATGTGTTAGCCATGGAGGCAAGGTGGAAGCTGGATCAGGTACGCTCTACAAGCTCATATTATGTAATATTTTCAATTGTCAGATTAATGATTATTATTTTTTAATATGTACTCGGTATGGATGCAATGTAATATTTCTTTCGATAAGTAGATCACGATTTGATTATACAGTTCCTTTGTTCATCTTCACTACCTCGAACTGTCACAAATAGTTATAGTTAGAAGCATAGAAGACTGAACCCACAGTTATGTTCAGAACTCGAGTCATTTTGAGATAGCAAGCTACTGCTTCATGTATTGTTCAGAAAACTGCTCCATGATAGTTGTTGGAAGAAGGCCTACCATGCACAATGTAACACCATAGTGAAGTCTGACTATTCAATGGTCAGATCACCCATTCAAAAATCCGTTACTCGTGGCATGACAAACATACTTGCTGATACTAATTCTTTAAACCGAAAAAATAGTGGGCAATATCTTTGCAAGTACTTGCTGATAAGTAAAATAGATTAGTCCAATGTTATTGTAGCAAGTGAGGAACTGGTGCAAATATTTTAATTGGGGCTCTAGGATCACATATCCATATAATTTAGCCTTTTTATTCCTATTAGACCTTAGAGCCTAACAATGCATGATCTTTCAAAGTGATTTATGGGAATGTTTTATTTTGGATGCCACATCAGAATCTCTCCTCCCCAAGGATGAGCTGCTGAGGAATGTCTCCTTCCCAAGGATGGACTTCTTTGAAATGCACCATAGGAGGTGAAAGGATAGAGGAAAACCTCCTTGAGCTGTTGTAGTTTACCTTCTCTGTTGTCAAATGCTTAATGAGTCACTATCTAAAACAAATTAGCATTCTGATAACTAACAAGGTGTCAGATTTCAATTTTTATTTAAACCATAGGAAACGTATACAACTATAGCAATCCAACAATAGCAAAAACTGAAAGCAGCTGCTACTTGTTCTGAACCAAGACTGAAAATAGATGCAACTGCTAGCTCTATATTTTCTATAGTACAATTGAAAATACATGTTACTGTACACTTAATATACTCAGTGGCCTCACAAGGTACTAGTGGATCACACAGTTTGTTAGAAACACAGAGTTGCTATAACTCAGTCAACATTGTTCAGTCACTAAGATATTTGTCAAACAATAGGTATTGCCCAAACTAAAATAATACTGAACTAGAACTAAATTAATTTACTCAGTGGCCTCACAAGGTATTAGTGGATCACACAGTTTGTTAGAAACACAAAGTAGCTATAACTCAGTCAACATTGTTCAGTCACTAAGATATTTGTCAAACAATAGATATCGCCCAGACTAAAATAATACTGAAATAGAACTAAATTATTTTGTTTTATCTAGATAACAAGAAGTCGCCGTTGGCTCACTTGTCTAGATGCTCCTTTGCATGCCTAACTCAGAGCACCTGGTGCTATAGCCATAGGGTGGATTGGATTGTTTGGGAGATACTAATAGCTACCACTTATGTTCTCATTTAATGTTGGACTACTAAAATTTCTCAAAGTCAAAGAAAGTCCTTATTTTATTCCTAGGAAATATCAGACTGAAACATTGTGCAGTCCCAGGCTCCCAGCAAGGCTTTTACTTACTACACTACTCATCCTAAAGCAGTTTTCGAGTTACAAAATAAACACATTGAAGCGGATTATTTTTCTTTCTTAGTGCACACCAAGTTGCCTGTGGGTCAACTGGTTCTGAGCTGAGTGTTGTAAATCTTCACAGTGCCTTGATGAAGCCTTCAATTTTAAAGAATGGTTGAAAATTAGGTAACTTATGTGCCCGCATTGTTGAATCATTCTTGGGTTTGACCCACTTGACAAATGTTCAACTCTTAATATTATAAGAGTAGACTTCAGCTGCTTGCAGGTTCATTCAGTTGATGGCAAACATGTGGCATACGGGGAAGGTGTTCAGTTTCAGGGAAAGTAGAGCTTGAACCATTCAAGCATATCTATTCAGTTCCTCTGGTTTTGAAGCTCTGGAGTGTAGCAGCATGTTGCTTCTTTCTTCCAATTCATGTTTTAGAGATCTTAGAAGATATTTTAGGTTTTACCTTATGATCTATGTAACCAAACTGCCTTATTTCGAAAATAGTTTCATTTTAGATTATTTTGATTCACATTGTATTATAATTATTTATCCTTCATAAAGACTTTTGTAAAAGTGATGTTGCCATTGCAAACATCATTCTCAATATAGTTTTTTTCCTTCTTCTTAATATTGTACCCACGTCATATTTACATTATCATGGTACTATTATTTTGTCCATTAATTACAACGCATGAGCTAATATAACATATATATATTCACATTATAATGCTATTGTTTTTATCCTGTTATAACGCACGGGTATTTATGAAATAAAAGAGCAGGTTTTTTCTAAATTCAAGCCCTCTTTTTTGTACCAAAGATCTTTTTTTACCAAAGCATCTCCAGTTTTTTTTTTTTGAGAGGAAGGTAGGCATACTATTTATTAGCCATCATAATGTTTTGAGGTACATGCAACATTTTTGGCCGCTCAAGGAGCCAAACATATCTCCCAGGCGTCAAATTACATACACATTTAGCAATAGCATGAGCCTCATTGTTAAAACACCTACCCTCATGCTTAAAAATTACATCCTGAAACAAACTACTCCTAGATTTAATATCCCTTATAATAGAGGAGTAAGCACATAGATTTTGTTTCCGAAGATTTACAATGACTTCCAAACAAGGTCAAGCTATTACACGCTTATGTGCATCAACATCTAGCGCCAAAGATATCGCTTCATTGCAGGCCATTGCTTCCAAAGAGGGTGGATCAAAGTCCATCTATAACATTAGCACTAGCAGCAATATAGTTCCCTTCATTGTCCCTACAAATCACTCCAACCGCTCCTTTGTCACTCGCCTACGCCACTGCAAAGATCAACATTGAATTTCAAGTAACCTTCGGGAGGAGCTGTCCATTTAACAACATGTTGCTTAGTCTTTACGGCATTGTTACTGTATTTTGCTCACTAAGTCCAGCTAGATCCATTTCATCAAGGTATTTTGAAATAAAACTATAAGTAGACAAATGGCTTTGAAATACATCAAGATTCTGTCACCGGTTGGCTCAACCCGGGCCTCAGGGCTGACTGACGGGTTGGGGCTTTTCCGTCAATCCCCGCTACGGACAAGGGCAAAAGTTTTGGGCGAATCGTGGCAACACCACAATCCAACCCTTATCGGCGGATCGACCAAACTTTACTCAACACCTCAGCCTTCACCAACCTTCGTCTTCCTCACCTCTCAACCATGGCGGAACCACTTTCGGTTGCCGGAAGCATGCCGGAGAACAAATATGCCGGGATGGCTTATACCCTTGCTCAAGGCCCGGTGGAAAACAAGGCGCCGATCCGTACGCAGGTCTTGTCAACCCCTTTATTAGTGTTCATCGTTCATCGACACGCCCGTCAAGCTCCTCATCGAGCCCGCCTACCAATCCGCGACGGGGGTGGCTGCAGGAGAAGAAATTTTGGCACTCTGAACACTCTTCCCACACTCCCCAGTACAAATACGCTCCACACTCCCCGGTACAAATACGCATCCAAGATTCCCCATCCTACTCGCTGCGCTAGCCTCAAGCCAAGCTCAAGCAATACTCCGGCCCCCGGGCGGAGAAGGTCATGGCAGCAATGTTCGATCCGAAGCGGGCTTGGGACCTCCATGCCGGCATTCCAATGCCGGCTGGAGCCGACCCTCCTGTTCCAGCTGAGGGAATCAGGCAGGCGCTCATTCCCAACCTCCCGCTGGAGGAACATGGAGGCCATCAATCCAAGGCGCGAGCAAGCCGCTCTCTCGGATATCGAGGAGGGCGTGATGGAAGAAGGTTCAGTGGAAGAGGCTCCGGAGCTGCAACTGACACAAGAGGAGGTAGAAGCCAGAGAAGAACAAGGCATCAAGCAGGAGTCCAAATGGGGCACATTCAAGGCTTACATCAACAACAAGTGGTTGGCGTTCGTCGACCGCGCGAGCCGCGTCGGAGGAAGATGTTTCGACGCCTCCTCATTATGGAGAAAATGGAGACTTCGGCGAAGAGCGGTCTAGGCCTCGGTCTCGCCATACAAGGTGGGACCGACAGGACCTTGGAATTCGTCAATACTCCGAGCAGTCGTGATGAGTTTTCGGTCTCCCCCGGATATGGAGGATCTCTACAACACTCCTATAGCTCGCTTTATTCGTTCCTGGCACCGCTCATTGCCGCAATCCGGAAACCATATGGTATCATCTGGGGAAGCCCCTGTACGAGAGGATTTACAAGGCCAGGTACCAATGCCAGCAGAGGTGGATTGTTTACAAGAAGCATCGATGGGTGTGGTTCCTTCTGTTTTGGCTCCTCATGGGGGTGGAGAACCTGCTGATCGTTTGGAGCACAGGCAAGTGGGTTGCCATTCTGTCTTATGCTCTGATGAGGATGGAGAAGGGAAACGGGAAAGGTCAGTGGTATGTCAGACTCTTCTGGAAACTCAAGATCCCGTTCCCCATGATGCTCATTTACGCCGTTGACGTGGACGTCTCGGCTCACAAACATGATCAACGGCAGCGCGGCGCCCCTCAAGGCGCCACGAGGGCCATGAATCTCCTAGCTAGGAACCTGTCAAGGAATGGGAGGGAACCTTGACGGTTCGAAGATGAGACATCTCTCCAGATCATCACTTCGAGTAGAGCGCAGTAATTTTTATTTCGAAACAAAAACTTCTAAAGTTCAAAAGCGTCATTTAATTAATAAGTTTAGTCTTGATAATGCCTATCTTTGTTTTCAAATGATGGTAGTCGGAGGGTTATGGCTTCTTTCTAAAAGTGACGTTCAAGTAGATGTTGTTGATTCAAGTCCTTTCATCTTCGCCATCTCGTGATAATAAGTGGTCTCCAAGAAATTTGGTCTTCTCTGCATCTATATGGGGATCCTTATCAGATCAAGACCAAATGGATATGGAGAAGTGCACGTGATTTCATTATGTTGAATCAAAATTTACCTTTTGTCTGTATGGGTGACTTGAATAACATTATGGATGTAACTGAGAAACTTGGGCCTCGGCCTGCCAATTGTAGAACCATTTTAAATTTCTGTTATCTAGTTGAAGACTGTGGTTTATTTGATTTGGGTTTTCATGGTCCGGCTTGTACCTGGTCCAATAAGAGATTTCATTCTAATCCGACTTATGAGAGGCTGGACAGATTTCTAGTTAATCCTGAGTGGTGCGTTGATTTCCCGAATACTATAGTTCACCACTTACCCATGTTTAGGAGTGACCACTGTCCTATTCTTGCTATGACTAACTCTTCATGCAGGAAAACTCCAAAGCATTTTAAATTTGAAAACTGGCGGCTTCTTACAGATGACTACTATGAACAGGTGGCCAAATTAAGTTGGGAAAAATCCTCCTCACGGCCCTTTCATTTGAAAACCTACTATTTAGCTAAAGATTTATGCAGGTGGCAAAGGAAAAGCGGATGAATACAAAGAGGTCCTATCTATGATTGAGGAAAAACTAGGTGAACCGCAAGGTAAAAGTCCAGTGAGCAAAACCCTAAACTACAAAAACTCCTTATTCAACAACGTGAAAACATTTTAGCTAGAGAGGAGGCTTATCACAAACAGAGATATTTAAAAACTTGGGCTTCCCGGCCCGAGGATAGAAATACTAGATTTTTTCATCAAAGCATCATTATAAGAGCCGGAAGGAATACTATCACCCATGTTGTTAACCCCCGATGGTACTTACGCTACTACTCATGATCAACTTGCTAGGGTTGCTAAATGAAAATTCTTCGTCTAGACATGCAGAAGTGCTTCCAGGACACCAGTTTTACCTATGCCATCAACTCTAACCTCTAATCTGAACTTGATTGTCTGTGCTTCCAACATGCGAAGTGCTGAATTATTATTAATTATGTAGCTAATTCATGCATGGTTTATCTCTGTCAATTCTTCTTCTCGTCTAGCAGCCCGAGTTAGTAATTAAGCTAGCCCTTCTCATTGTCCCGAGCATCTGAAACTGATTTCGACAACAATATGCAGTTTAGAACTCCTTTTGGTCAAGATGAAAAAGTTGCCAATGGTTGAGCCCCGAATTGCTATCAATACTTTGCAAATACTATAACCCAGAAATTCCAAGAAGATGGATCATATTACTATTGATAGGTTTGAAATACTTTGCGCTCAAGCAACAAATGGTGGGATGGATTCACCTTTTGCAATGTCCCGTGGGTTTTATTTCTTTTGCTTGGTTGTATGTTTGGAGCTTTTGGATCACCTTTTTTACTTATACCGGGCAAGCACGCCTTGAGCCACTTTGAAACTATGGCTCACACTTGTCATGGCTCTCATGCATGTTTCCTTTCCAATTAACATCCAACCACGTTTGAAAAGAAGAGCCCCGAGTCTTGTGCCTCGTTTCATTTGTTCTTGGAGTTCAGTTAGCTACTTGTCCGGTTAATTATTGGGCCCGGTTGCATGTTATAATTTGTGTAGTTGATGCATCTATTTTTCTTCTTTAATGTATATTAGGGCTTTATTATTTTGTAGCCATGGTTTTGTAACGGTATCTGCTCAATGTTGAGGAGGCAGAACTAATCATATACTCATATATGTGATCACCGATATTGGTCGGCGGCACCACTACCGACATCTTTTTTAGCGAAAGCGATGAGTGGCACAAAGATGTTTTTTCATTTCAAGTGCATTTTTTTTTTTTTCGAGTCTTTGCATGGCTCCGTATAGTCAGTGCACAATCTTTTGTCAAAAAATTGAGCTTCACCATTTTTGTTCAATGCGCCCCTTCACTGCCCAAACAGACATCAAGAGGCCTGCTTTGGTCGAAAGGAGCAAAGATGAGCTTTGGGCCGGCCCGAGCATGCGGGGGCGAAAGCAATCTTCCTTTTCCTTTTCTAGCTAGGGAGACTAGCATATATGGATCAGATATCTTTATTTTATATATATATATATATATATATATATATATATATATATATATATATATATATATATATATATATATATATATATATATATTTCTTTGTGTAAAGAAGCGGTTTGAAGATGTAAAAAAAAAAAGAAGCGGTTGAAAACGTTGGATAATATTTTTCCCAGTCAACTTGCCGCGCCACACAATCGATCCGGCTCCCGCTTGCCTATCGGTTCGTATATTCCAAGAATGTGGAGGAATATCCCAACAAGAAATTCTTAATTACAACGTAGAGGCTTGATAGGAATAATGTTAGGAAATTCCGAACACCGGGAATATCCAAGGAAACATTGGAAATTCCCGAATTGCTGAACTGACCATATCACCGCCAGTCTTTAATTAATTTGGACCCATGATTTTCCAGCGTTATGTATATTCACATCATCATTATTATAGCCTTGTCCGGGCGTGTTACGTCATCAATAAGCTGCATGTGTGACTGAATTGAATCAAGTGTGATAGTAGAATATTGTTTGATGGATTTTGCATGGCGGAATGATAAATTGAAAGAAAATAAAAGCCGGATGATCTGCATGAATAGCAGCACAAGAAGTTGGCATATATGTAGCATGCTAAACTCTCGGATATGCTATAGGCTAGCTATGAATTATATGTCTCAACACGGTCCTAAACATTCCGAACATGGCACACAACCAATACAAATTGTTCAAAGAATGTTTACAAGTTCTTCATCAATTAAGACAATGTTTACAAGTTCTTCATTCAAAGCCACAACATTCGGCCACAATAAATACCATAACAAGCTATTAATTCAACGCAAAATAACACCACAAGTTATAAAATTTGACAACTCCAAGTTCACACGAACCCTACTATCTTGTGCCACCGTCTTTTGGTTCCGGCCACAAACCGCCAAGACGATAAATCATGTCAATCTTCATCGATGCTAGCTAGACGTACCTTTCGTCTTTTCCATCCTTGCGGCGCCGGGGCACTTCATCTTCCGGAATGCTTCGCTCTACATATTTTATCTTTCTTGGCGGTCCGTAAAAAGAGGCATTTCACTAAACTGGTTAATAAAGTCCTCAAGACCGTCGGCTCCTACAATTTGTTGTTTCCCGGGGAGAGCTACATGTTTTGGCTTCTTTGCCTTTTTGCTCTCGGGCTCATGTCCTCTCGCATAGAAGACCAGGCAACACGGTTAGCAAGGATCCACGGGTCGTCCTTGTAACCCACTTTATCCAGTTCTACAATTCTCGGCCCATAGTTGTCCACACCGACACCTTGTTTATGGTCTACCCACCGGCATCGAAAGACAGGAATGTCATAATCGGTACCGTAGTGTAGCTCCCATATTTCTTCAACAATCCCAAAATATGTAGTATATTTGTTTTTTTCATCAATGGCATCACAACGAACCCCACTATTTTGTGCTAGACTCTTTTGGTCCTTGGATTTGACATGAAACGTGAAGCCATTAATGTCATAAACCCGCCATGTAGTGATCTCGGTGTGATGGTCCGGATGCTAGCATCTTGATGGTTTTCTCATTCATTGATTCCCCATATGGAATGTCCTGATCCATAAGCCATCTCATGAACGTAAGCTTGTGCTCCTTCATGACCCAATCTTCGCATTGTTTTGTTCACGAAGCTCATTCATGTGTTCTTTGGATCAATGGCTCCATTATCGAGAGCTGACGCACGACGCTATGATGTGCCTCTAGGACTGTGTCGTAATCCAATGGAATGAAAGACTTTTTACCCATACGCCCTTTTCCATACAGTCTACCCTCATGCCGGGATGGAGGCAAACCAATTGCAATCTGGTTTTAGTGCAATTATTGCAGAATGGACCTCCGGACTCAATTGCCTCTTCTAAGTGGTGTAGGCCTCTATCATGGACCCCTCCGGGTGAGCACGATTTGACATGTAACCATTCGTAATCGACATGAAACGCTCATAAGTCCACATTTCATGCGGATACATGGGACCTAATGCATCTATTTGATCAACCAAGTGAACAATGAGATGTACCATGATATCAAAGAATGATGGAGGGAAACACATCTCCAACCGTGACAATGTCTCCGCGGCGAATACTTTTAGAGACTCCACTTCTGCACACCAATTTCCTTACGTGTGATCTTGTTGAAGAGGTAGCATTAATCCGTGTGATTGCCATCTTTAGAAACACCGGCTTTATAGCCCTGATGGCAATAGGGAGGAAAGTAGTCAGCATGACATGGCAATCATGGGAGTTGTAGTTGCTTAGTTTAAGCTCTTTCATTGACACAATACTCCTGAGGTTTGAGCAGAATCCAGATGGAACTTTCAAAGTCTTGAGACACACACAAATCGCATGTTGCTCATCCGGGTTGAGGTTGTAGCTTGCCGCCTAAGGACGGTCTTTCTTTGTTTTTGATACGGGTGAAGTTCCGGTCTAATGCCTAAGTTGACCAAGTCCAAACGTGAATTGAGTCCTTCCTTTGTCTTTTTTGGTATGTCGAGCAAGGTCCCAATTATGCTTTCGAAGACATTCTTTTGGACGTGCATACCATCGATTGCATGACGTATGTCTAGTTCTTCCCATATGGCAAATACCTAAAAAAAATTGACATCTTTTTGAATGTGTCTCCCTCCGCTGGTTTCACCTCCCTTTTCTTTCCATCTTTGTTCTTCTTCCCAAAAGAAAATTTGATTTTTGGACTATCTTGAATACTCTTTTACCCGCACTTGCGCCCGATGGGCGTAAGAATTTCTTTCATCCCTATTGTCAAAGTAGTGATCATATTCTGTCTTTCGGTACTTGTGTCTTCTTGGTAAGAAGCGTCTCGTGCCTCATGTGCACTTGTCTTGGTAGATGCGAAAGGTACATGTGTGCGGTTTCGTCTAGGCACATTACACAACCCAACTTTCCTTTAAACCGTCCCGGATAATGAAAAGAGAGCCGGGTAATCATTGATAGTAACAAAAAATCATTGCTTTCACGGCAATGTCTCCTTGCGAAACTCATCCCACACGTCCACACCAGGTTTCCCATAGTTTTTCATCTCCTTCATCAAGGGCTCTAAGAACACATCTATATCAACACCGGGTTGTTTAGGTCCGTAAATAAGAATGGTTAGCAAGAGGTATTTTCGCTTCTGACACAACCACGGAGGAAGGTTGTAGATGGTCAAGATCACTGGCCACGTGCTGTGCTTACTGCTCCTCTCAGCAAATGGATTCATTCCATCAGTACATAGTGCAAACCTTACATTCCTTGGATCCTCGGCAAATTCGGGTGGTTGTCATTAAATTTCTTCCATTGCTTGGCATCGAAGGATGTCGAAGTTTTCCATCGTTTTTGCGTTTACTTGGAAGCATGCCAACACATAAGTTCGAATCCTCGGGGTTTGCGAACAAACACCTCAACCGATCAACTACAGGAGGTACCATATCTTTAAAGCAGAACCTTTCTCTTCGCATAATAGTCTTCCTCTTCTTTAGAACCACTTTTTTTGAACCCTCCCGGGTCTTCTTGTCGGTCTTCTTTCGCTTGTTCCCTATCAAGGTTCCGTTCTCTTCCTCCAGGTAGTCTTTCTTCGTCTTGTACCTACTAGCACCACATTTTGGACAGCTGTCCTTGGTTTCATGATCGTCGCGGTATAGGATACAATGATTCCTACACGCGTCGATCTTTTCGACACCCATAGTCGGCGGATCGATTAGCTTCTTTGCATAGTATGTGTTAGCAGCACGTTGTTCCCCTTTGGAAGCAGCTTTCCAAGAACACGCAAAAACTCGTTGAAGCTAGCATCGACCGGCCAAAGCGAGATTTTATCACCAAAAACTGAAGGACAGATCTGAGTGTAGTCCATTCATTGGTGCAACCATTGGACTCATCGTACAAATGCTCTTTTGCAGCCCTCTTTAGTGCCTCCATACCCTTTTGAAAGAACATTGACGGATCAGAATGACGATGCAACAATGCTTCAAGAAATCAGCTTGTTCACTTTCATCAACCTGAACTCCAGTGTCTTCACCCACATCTTGGACGCCAACTAAATCATTGTCACTATCATCCCTTGTTGTTGGATCAGTGTGAGGGATGTCTTGTTGTCTTTCTAGCACTGGGTTTCGTACCGTACTAGGTGTGGAAGTACCCTCTCCATGTTTTGTCCAAATCAAGTAATCTTTCATAAATCCTCGGCGAACCAAATGAGAAATGATTTGGCCTGCATCCTCAAATACAGTAAGATTATTGCAAACATGCACGGACAATGTATGAACTTCGTCTTCTTTCTCGCAAGCATGCCTCTTAGCCGCATCAATGAACGAACATAGCTCCAACTGGTATGACGGATCTAATCTTGACAAGTTGTACATCCATACGGACCGTTCCATCTTCAGCTGTACAAAAATGACAATTTTCTAATTGGGCGCATTTAAAATTACTAGATCAAAATATAAATTATTGTAATTACTCAAGTAGACTTGGAAAAATGCTGCTATATTTCAATCAAGTTTATATAGTGGATACAAAATCTAGATAGCAAATTGTCAAATGTGAAAACTATTAATTTCAACATCTTGCTACATAAAAATCTTACAATGAACGACGAATCGATCAGGATTTCTAATTTCGAGACTCTAAATCTTGTTTTTTTCATTGCTGAGAGAGAGTGATCAAAATCCGAATCTTACTATTGTATAAGTTATAATTAATAAGACATACACTATGTATATGCAAATATATATTATATATATAATATGCATTGTTACTTACCGTAAACTTATCAAGAATGAATTATCTATAATATATACTAACCTGCTTCTTATTAGTTAAGGCTCTATAAACATTAATTAACACACGAATAATATATATATACCTGGTAATTGTTTATATTGAAGCCCGGCCAGCTAGCTCACCAAGAACAGTAACTACACCACCAACCCGTATATTATATATTATATTCTCCAAGAAGGCTCTCCCTCCGATCGATCGATCGATCGATCAAAGCTAGATCGAGTAGCGACTTCGTAAAAAAATGGATCGAATTAAAGCTAGCATATGCAGCGGCGGCGCCCGTGCGTGGCGGTCGCCGTCGTCGATCGATCGATCGATCGAGCTTGAGCATATAAAAATAGATATAATAAATTAAATACGGTGTGGATCGATAGATCTCGACAAGCGATGATATCACGTACCTGGGCGGCCGGCTCAGCGAAGAAGATCCAGCGATATCGATCTGGGGAGAGGAGGAAGAAGTTCTCGCGGCGCAGCCGCAAAGTGAGTCGCGCTGAGTCGTCGACGACGCTGTATACGGTCAACCCATTGGCGCGTGAATCATTGTCCAGGCGGCTTGCATTAAGCCCCCGCCAGTATACACACATCTATCGTAAGCGGTCCACATAAAACAACCGCCAATGGAAACGATATGTTATACAGTCGCTTTGGCTCCTAGACCGCCGGCAAAAACAAAAGTTCTACTGGCGGGCATGTAAAGAAAACCGACAAATTTTGAGAGGCGGTTTTTCCGGAAAACCGCTTGTGCTAATGTCCACTTTACAGTGGTGGGTAAGGAAAACCGACAGTATAATATCTCGAATGGCACCATCGGGAACGTTACACGAGCCGCTTGAGTAAACTGTTTTCGAAGCGGTGCGGATGGCGGGGTCCACCGTTTTTGCTCTACTAGCGCCTGGTGATTTGGGACCGCGGGTGAAAAAAAGGGTGGCGCTAGTACAATTCTCAGCTGGCGTAGTGCAGTTTGTAGTTCCCATTCTTTACTATCTAGGACTCTTCTCCAATGATGCCGATCCAGGTTGTTTCTCAGCAGTCTACCTACGGTTTTTGCTGCAAGAGGGGAGCCTTTAAGTTTTTTCATGATCTTTTCTCCAATCTCATCTAGTTCTTTGTGCTCTTGTTTTGCCTTATTATCACCACCAAATACACATGACCAGAAAAACTCATGAAATGCCTCTTGATCCAAACCTTCTAATTCTACTCTGCTATCACTGTCAGTAGTGTTTACTTTAACAATTTGTGCTACTGATGGTGACCGAGTTGTGACCACTACTATGTTACCCGTTGTTTTCACTTTTGAAAATGGTGCCAACAGCCTGCGCCATCCATCATTATTAACAGTGTCCCACATATCATCCAGGACAAGCAAAAATCTTTTAAATGTTAATATTTGTTCAATCTTTTCCTCTGGAGTACCATTTAACTCTGACTCCTCTTTCAGTTTTTCTAAGGACTTAGACTCTAAAATATCTTCCTCTTTCTTTTTTACGACAAACTCCAAGATATCTTTGAACAGTCTGGGCACACTAAAATCAGTTGACACACATGCCCATATCCTCACGTCAAAGTATCTTTCAGTTTCTTTGTAAATATGTTGTGCAAGTGTTGTTTTCCCCATACCCCCTAGACCAACAATTGGAACAACAGTTAGCTGGTCCTTGCCAGAGGACTGGTCTCCTGCGGTGATGATTTTCATAATTGTTTCTATCTCATCTTTCCGCCCACAGAAAATAGGTTCTGATGCATATGAGGTGGTTTTGGGTCGTGCCTTAACATCATTTTCAGGGAGAATGGGTAGACTGCCCTGTTCCTTCAAGTGAGCAGCACGTAGTTCTGCAGCAATGACCTGAGCTATGCTACGGTTGGAATGCAGCAACTCTAGGTTGAGAATGACAGAGACCTTAGCACACAGCGGCTTCAGCTCCTCAACTATAGCTTTCATTCTACGCGACATTTCAACCCTTAGAAACTTCAGTTTACTAGCAGGTGAACAATGTTGTGAATCTACTGCGTCCTCTCACTCTCGTTGTGGCACAGCTGACGTGATGGTATCCAATGTGCTAGATTCACCACCAGCTTGGACAGGAGGAGTAGGGGCATCTATTATGCTCTCATGCTGTGGCACTGGCATGGTGGTTTCCATGGTGCCAGAGTCACCATCAGCTTGGATAGGAGGGGTAGGGACATCTACTATGCTCTCTTTCTGTGTTGCTGGCATGGTGGTTTCCACGGTGCCAGAGTAACCATCGACTTGGACAGGAGGGGAGCAAGTGCAGCATAGAAGGTGTTTACCGATGGTGCGGCGAGCATTGTAAGCGAGCCTACGCACGCCTCCTGCAGGCTGAGCTCTCTGCCTTTGCCTCGCTTCTCCCTGTTCTTGTTGCTGATCAGGTGAGTCATCCAGGATCGCCAGGGTGGGAGTCCTGTCAATGGAGTATACGAACCTGTTCAGCAGCAACAGCTGTAACATGGAGGATGTTGTCTTGGATGACACCACGGACATCCTTGTCGGCGGCCTCGAAGGTGCCTTCTAATTCATCCTGGATGCGGAAGTAGTCCAGCTCGTCCAACATGTCGTCAGAGTCATATGCCAGCTGCTGTAGCTTGAGCAGCAGCTCCTTGAGTGCAGGGCTATGGATCTCCCTGCCCTGCGCATGGTCGAGCATGCCTTGCGCGTACAGCAGCTCCATCTTGAGCTCGTCCATGTTGAGGCCGAGATCCTTGCTGGCCGCCCATGCCTCTAGCATGCCGTCCATGATGGGGGCCAGCGCCTTGCCCAACACCCATTGCGCCGCACTGATGGCGAAGTCCATTGATATGCTTTTGGATGCTGCAGGATGTTGAACAAAAATTCAAGTGCCAACTAATTAGTCATCAGTGCTTCTTAATCTTAAAAAAATATACAATTTTGATTAGGGGTGGACATGGAAAAGATATGGATAGAGTTAGTATATTTGTCAGTCGGATATCTTTATTTTTGCCAGATACAAATATGAATCCAAATGTTCTCTAATACAATACAAAACAGATAGTTCGTATTCGAATTCTCATTTAGATACTTACTCAATTTAGTTGATACCGAGTATCTATCTTTTTTAGATTTTGCTTGCTAAACAGTACAAGCCAACTATCTATACCCTTTGTCGAAACTCTCAGTTAGCTTACTGTGCACCAAAATTTCACTAAAGAAATTATATTGCCGAACTAAACGCACTGCTAGTGTCATGAACTCATGACTGAATAAGTCAGTTGATCAGGCACTTGAGTTCTTCCCTCAGCAAACTTTACTTTCCCTTCTCTGAAACTTCAGCAGAGCTGAACTAGTTTGCACATCACATTTTGCATATCCAGCCCTCGGTCAAATTTCTGATGCATGAACAAACTACAATCGAATGTGTCAGCTCTACTATTTACATTCTTCTCTTTACTGCTTCACGCTCTAATTTTGGAAGAAAAATGGGGGGGGGAATCCGTTTAATCGACCAATTTGGTCTGACTTCATTGGTGCGGCTAAAGTTCAATTCGGTATTGGATTTAATAGAACTAGTCCTTCAACATTCATAGATAGTTACTCAATTTAGTTGATACCGAGTATCTATCTTTTTAAGAATTTGCTTGCTAAACAGTATAGATATTGAGTATCTATACTCTTTGTCGAAACTCTCAGTTAGCTTACTGCGCACCAAAATTTCACTAAAGAATTTATATTGCCGAACTGAACCGTCCACGCACTGCAAGTGTCATAAACTTATGACTGAATAAGTCAGTTGATCGGGCACTTGAATTCTTTCCTCGGCAAACTTTGCTTCCCCTTCTCTGAAACTTCAGCAGAGCTGAACTAGTTTGCATATCACATTTTGCATCACCAGCCCTCGGACAAATGACTGATGCATGAACACGAACACACTAGCATCGAACGTGTCTGCTCTACTAGTTTACATTTACATTCTTCTCTTTACTGATTCATTCACACTCTAGTTTTGGAAAAACAATGGGGTGGGCAATCGGTTTAATCGACCAATTTAATCCGGTTTCATTGGTACGGCTAAAGTTGGGTGTTGGATTTAATTAGAACTACAGTCTTTCAACATCCAGCCATTCAAATTAAAAAAAAAAAAAAAAAAAAAAAAAAAAAAAAAAAAAAAAAAAAAATCCAGCCATTCAACCCTTGCCCCAGGCGCCACCTTCTCCGCCGCCCGCTGGTGCTCGACAAGCTGACGGGAGCACGTGCGGGCCGCCACCTTTCCCCGCCGCCCGACGCTCCTCGCAGGTGGAGGCTGGAGCCCAGTGCACGCCGAGCCGCCACGAGGGCCGGTGTGTGGCCGTGACTTTGGGCCTTTCGCTAGTGTGCCATGGCCCGTGAGAGGCCTTATACGGGCCGAGATGTTGGGCCGATACTGGGAATAGGTCCAAGAGGATGAGAACGCTCGATCGTTCAATCCGTCTTTAGCAGGGTTTTGTTATGGCTTCTCCACTGGTTTAATTAAAAAAAAAATTTAAACTCCACTAAATGATTATTAGGATAACGGTTTCTGAGATCAAAATCAAGGCCGGAAAATTCTCAAAATAAGATGAAGCCAAAACTGCCTGTTGGCAAGAAGCTGGAGCTAGCCACCAAAATATGGTTTCGTCTGTTTTTGGAAAAACCAAAAGCCATGACATAAGGGCACTCAGGGTTGTTCGTTGCATACACTCAAAAGAAAAAAAAAAATCTTCCATCCGAAGTTATACCACTCCATTTCTATCAAAATTTGTAAGTTCCTTTGTTATCGTTCATTTATGTTTTTGTTCCCTTCACTAGAGAGCATGATTCTTCTAAATACAGGTCCTGTGGTCCAAAATCACATGAAAAGAGAAACAAATTGAAATATATCCATAGTAGTGTCTACTCCCTCCGTCCCTTTTTCTCTGTCGTTCTCGCTTCTCAAGAAATACCAAAACCATTAATATTTATTTATGGTACGTGATTAATTAGTATCATTAGATAGTTCGTTGTATCATAATAAACGTATTTGAAGATAAAACTGGTGCTAATATGTTTTTATAAACCTAGTCAAACTTGTTTGGATACTCATCTTAATCTATGTGTGTTGGAGTGGTTCGGTACATAACTCAAACTAAAATCAATACCAAACCACTCAATACACATGGATTAAGGTGGATACATGGACATCTAAACAAGACCTTAACAGAGTTCAACCGGTATAAATACCATATAGCTAAATAAAAAATAGACAAGGTGAGTATGTATAAGAAATTGATGTGAATACAGATGTCCGTATAATTTTAGTGCTGTTGCAACTGCGCCAGAGAAGGATTACCTAGAGAGGTGTGTCCACCCTATAGGGAGCTATATAGCTCCTCCTGCTTGCTTGTCGTAGAGAGTGGGGCACGCTAGTGAATAGGCAGAAACGAGGATGCAAAGGTGATGTTGATTGTTGGGCTGATGGTGATTTTCTCGGTTGTGTGTGTGATCGGATATCGAGAGAGAGACGGTTTGATGATGGAGATGATGAAGGTGTTTTTTTTTTTTTGGTTTTTTGAGTGTGTGTGTGTGTGTGTGTGTGTGTATGTGCTCGTGAGAGATGGGACTAATGATGATTGATGAAGATGAAGGTGAGTTTCTTTTTTGGAATTTGAGTGGGACTAGTGGTGATGAAGATGAAGGTGAGTTTTTTTTTTTTTTTTTGAGTGAGTGTATATGAGCTCGTGAGAGAGTGGGAGGTGGTGAGAGTTTTACTTTTCTTGGTTGTGTGCGTGAGAGAGTGGTTTGTGCTTTTGAGAGAGAAAGGGCAAAGAAGAGATGTGGCAAAGCCTCCAAGGTACGGGGAGGGAATATATAGAGACGGGACAGCAATGCCCCAAGTCCCGACGGGCGCGGATGAGCTATAGACTAATAGGAAAACTACGGCCAAAGGCATCCAACAATTATTGTAGCACGTTTTACAAACAGCACTACACAGTCAAGTCTTAGTTAAAAAAACTAAATATAAACTACTGCCGATGGGCGACAGCATCAAGTTGGCGCTAATTTTGGAAACAATACTAGCATAGGTCCTAATTTTATTTTATTTCTTTTTAAAAACACGCATGCCTACTTGGCAAGTTGTATGATTTCGCTGATCCGACGCGCGAGTGTGACGACAGAGCCACCACAACTAAAATTATGCGTGGTGAGGTAGGTGCCCTTGAAGGTCGACGACAAGACGAACAAGCCAATATTGCCAACCCCATCAACTATCTCATAGAATTAAACTAATAGTGATTGAAAACCTTAACAACTGTTTTTTAACTAGTAGTAGATATGACCTTAGCTGTTTTATTAGGTGAGGATATAACTAAAGTCTCAACTATTTTTTAGTAGTTAATTAGTAACTGCAAGTGATGTATAAACTTGCCTCAGGACACGTTTGATAAGAGCTATTTGCTGGCTAAAAATTAGTTAAATAGTGCAGTAATTATTTAAAATTAGATCTAGTGCGTGCAATCAAACATGAGAGCTAATATGTGGGCTATTTTTTAGTGAAGTGTTCAACTAGTCCAACTAGCTAGACAATTATAGCTAGTTTGAGCTAAGCTAGGGCTAGTTAGGCTTAAAAGAATGGCTCAAATTAGCCAATTGGTGGGCTAGCTAGTTGGCTAACAACTAGTTAAAAGACTTGTCTAAAAAATTAGATCACCTATTAGCGCCCTCATGTTTGGATGTACTGGGGCTAATTTGAGTTAATTTTTGCTAGCTAGTGATTAGCCCAGCCTTGGTATCTAAACATGCTCATTATTCACGCGTATCATAACTCGGAAAGGCCCTTATAGTCGTCGCGGGGAGATCTGGTCGCAAAGCAGACTCAGCGGCATGGAGCGAAACGGTAAATAAATCCACGCAACGTGACAAACAAAAAACACGGAGCATGTGACCAGCGACAGCATATATGAAAATGGTTGGCCGGCCGGCCGGCCCATTTTATAAAATGTTATGTTAACTAGGCATAAAAAAAAAGGAGAACTTGGGCCCGGGAGGGAATGGATGAGGAAGAATAGCATGGGCCCAAGTCAAGAAGGCCAACATTTTGTGCATGGGCCGATAGAAAAAAAAAACACTTATTGCAGTCTTGCAGAAGACAATAGGCCTTTCTCGGTCCTTTATAGCAGGGCGCTTCTCAAAAATAAAAAAAAAGCAGGGCGTACTATATAGTGCGGGGCTGCATTAAGACAATACATGTCCCGTCAGCTTCTAGAAAGGAGAGATAAGACACGTCATCAAGAAAAAGAGAACCGTTAGATTGTTGATCGTGTGGCTGGCATCGAAGAGCAGTTTTCACAGATGCGAATTCACCGTAGCTTCTACCAGCTTCTCCTTATTTTTACGCAGCTTCTGCTTCCCGGCTCCAACTTCTCCTAGAATCTATCTAGACAGATAAATACCAGACTCATCAGCTTCAACTTAGGGTTCCGGTTCTCTTCACTTCCCCTTTCCCGTTCCCGAAAAAAAAGAGACGAGCAGGGCGGCGGCGCTGACGGGCGGGCGGCGCGCGGCCGGTGCGGCACGCGGCCGGTGCGGCGGCGCGGCGGGGGCTCAGGCGGCCCGGCGCGGCGGCTGCGTGGGCGGCCCGGCAACGCGCAGCGGCGGCTCAGGCGGGCGGCGCGGCCGGCCAGGCCGCGGGCGGCGCGGCGGCGGCGCAGGTGGCCCCTTCCTTCTCCCTCTCTCTCCGTCTCCACGTTTCCTCACCACGCAGATCCTCGCTAGGGCTAGGGCTATGGCTAGGGTAAGGCGGCCGCAGCTGCGGCGACGGCGCTTGCCCTCACCCTCCTCTCCCTATCCTCGTGGTACCTGCAATGCTTCATGTCGATGTTCCGTATGTCCTTCAATTAAACTGCCAAACTTGATGTTTGGAGTCACGCGGAGATCTTCTGAAATGAAATAGGCCCGGAAGGTCGTCAATAGCATTGCTGTGCTTCGCTTCGAGCAGCTGGCAGCTTTCCACAAATAGCGCTTCCGCAATTATTCTTCAACAGGTGCATGCTTGAATTCACTAAATCATTCCACTTTGAAGATTAGCTTCAGTCCTAAAGCATCCTGAAGAGGTCCTTTTTTGGGCAACATGGTGTTTCGAGGATTAGTAAATAAAATATATTATTGGGTCACATGCTGCTAACTTTTTCTTGGTAATATGGACAGTTGTTGTGCTTCATCTGTCCAGCAAGAATACAAGCCTGCTGCCTATGCTTCGGGATGTCAAAGCTCTGAACTACCATTGATATTGATATAATAATCCTATATGCTCCGTCAGCCCACCTCATACTATGACATAACAATGTCCTCTAAATTTTTGTTTAGTGGCTTTGTACCTTCTTTGATACTTATTTTTTACTCTTGTGTGTGCGATTGTCAGTTACATGCCTTCTCACATGTGCTTCCAGTTGAACAATACAACCTCAGTGTTTATAATTTTCATAGATACAGGTCAACTGATTAGCCATGGTTTTGGTATATGCAAATTTCACTAGGGTTAGTGTAAAACATTGATATCGTATTTGTTTTTGTGATTGAAATCTTCCTGTTCGTCTATTTCGATGTGATATATTCTTTCCGATTCACAGATGATGGACAAAGGTCAAGTGACACAGCAGTGCAGAGCAGACGTGCAGCCGCCACATAGGGATTTCAAACAGGTAAAGATCGATTTTTTTATGCCTTTGAGCAAGTGCCTGCTGGTTGTCTTATTCAATTTTATATGCATGTAAACAGGGATTCATGTTACAATGATATGATACTCCGGCGAGTCTACAAAAACCTGGACCTTTATAATTAGATAATTGTCATGAAAAAGGTAAATGTGCTACAACAATAGCTATCCAGCTTATAAGTATACTATCCAGCTTATATGGTGATTATATAACGAAATTTGGGGGTGCGTCCTGGACCTGGGGTTCTTATATGGTGATTATATATGGGAAACCTGCTGCATGCAGAGCTTCTTTCTTGCATCCCCTTTACAGGCTTCTTCTATTTATTGGTTCATCCATTGATGGTTTGATTACTAGATCTGAAGCTGCAGTAGCTATTTACATTTTTTTTACTTTAATTCACCTCTGTACTGCCTACAACCTGTAAGAAAGCTTTGTTTTCTGCTTGGAATCAACATTGTTTTTCCTCTCTTTAAACTAAAAAGAGTCTCTGCTTAACCAATTGTGCAATATAGTTACCAATTTGTACAATGTTAAAACCATAAACTATTTTGGTTATTTAGAGACTCATGCAACCTATCAGACTAGGAAATATACTGCCTGTGTATTCTCATTTGAATTGTTTTAGTTAACCAGCAGCCACGTTTTAGAGTGGTGGCCTTTTCTATTGTCATGGCTAAATTTAAGGGGAAAAAAGGGGCAATGTGCCTCCTAAAATGGAATGCCAGTAGGTTTATAGCCTAAATGTAACATTGCGTCATGTGTTTTCTCCTTGTACTGTCTCATCATCCTATTTTTTGGCAGATTATCATGGTTCAGGCTTGCATAAATGAAAGGGCTGTCAATGAATGAACCTAAGTTATGAACTTCGCGTTGCAGAATTTATCATTGAATCAAGTTTTTTCCTTGTGCTCATTATTTCACATCCTTCTGATCTATTTCACATCCTGCTGATTTACCAGTGGACACAATATTATGTGTGTCCTGGCAGACATTACATCGTATTAGTGAGATACATGTTATCTGAATTTTTCATATTATGGCAGTGGAT
This sequence comes from Themeda triandra, assembly GCA_018135685.1. NCBI lineage: Eukaryota > Viridiplantae > Streptophyta > Magnoliopsida > Poales > Poaceae > Themeda > Themeda triandra. Next base: position 2,015,158 of record JAENPR010000043.1, on the reverse strand, counting down.
TCTAGATCCATGTTGGTAAGCAGTCAGTACTACAAAAGTATCTCTTATGATGAAATTGGGACCTTAGAACTGGACTAAATTCATACATCAATTCTTGATCTGTAAATGATGCTATTTAAATTCTTTGTGCTCTATAACTTGATCCCAAGAGTAATATATAGGCCAGCACAGGTGCATCTAAGTACTGATAGCCATTTCATGACCTTTTCTTTGTCTTGACAGATGGTCTGTTGGTCACAGTACAACTATGGGGGGCTGACCATCATACGGCAAAACAACCAAATTCAACATAAATAAGGTACCAGGTTCACAAACTTTTTTCAAAAAGAGCTTTGTGAAACACTTGAGTGTCTCATCTCAGCATGATGAATTTTCGTATGTCACAGATCTTAATGCCTTCATTAGTTTTTCTTTTGTGTCTTTGATTTGTCCCCACATCTACTTAGATTCCTGCTCTAGGGCTTGGCCACTAATTATCAAGAAACAATTTGAGGTTTATGTATGAAATCTAAGGTTGCCAACTACCCATCAATTTTATCCGGAAAAACGGTCATCTGGGGTGCTTATTTTTTTCCTCTTCTAAAATCTTAACCATATATCTTTGTCTGTATTATAATATTGCAATTGCTCATTTGGTTCCCAAGAACTAATAATAATGTTTATGTATTCCTTGTGTCAGGAGGTTTCGGGCAAATGATCAAGGTAGGTCCTATAATATGATGTTATCTGTGGTAAATAAACAGGAATGCAGGAAAATAGAAAGTACAATACCTTTTCACCACACTTTATGTTGACTTACACATATGCTGAGTATATATGACATGATAGTAAATGGTCACGTGTATTCTTTTGGTGGGTAAAATTGTGATGATTTCATTCTAGCATCACCAAAAAATTAGTTTCAGCTTTTTCTTTGGGTCATTTTTCATTTTCCTCAGTGCACAGCTTCAGTTTGTTCTGGATACAAAATTAAATTAGTACATGTATGTAATGGGATATGATTAAGTGGTTCACTATCATCACCCTCTTGTCTGTCATGTTACCAGTTTGTTGCATCTGAGCTTGGTATTCCTTCTGAGGACACCATTGCAGACCTCTTCATTGCAAACCATCAGCACGCTGGATTTCTTGCCATAGAGGCCACTTCAAACATTTTGGGTAAACCTGTGATAATTTCGGTTCAGTGTCGCTAAAAAATTTCTTTGACTTTTTCTTTGGGTCATTTTTTCATTTGATTTGTGCACAGCTTGAGTTTGTTTGCAGGTAAAAGATTAATTTGATATAAAAATGACATGGGTGTGCTTCATGAAATCTCTTTAAAGTTGTAATAAAAATCAATATGACTTAATTTGTTTTTAGCTATGAACACATAAATTTTCATGTCCAAAACCTGAATGGGTTAATTTGTATTTACATACATGAAATGATGTCATGTTTAATGAAATGGAATTTGGGCCTATTGTTGCAACTAGCTGAAATGATGTCATGTACAGACTCTGTTACCAACATACCTTCTGTTTGTGTTGTCTTATTTACATGCTTATTTCTTTGTGTTAGGTATTTTTAGTTTTCACAGCAGTTTCTATGCAGATGAAATTGCTTGAATGAGCTCCAGCCCTACACACCTTTCTCTTGTTTTGAATGATCTGGCCTGGTAAATTTTGTGCCAAAAGATTTCTCCACTGCTATTTAGTATGTCTGCCTCTCAGCTCCACATAACTAGATTGAAGCTATATTTAGTATTGTGCTTAGGAATCATCACATACCATTGTAGTATACTGTATACATGAAACAATCTGATGCTTGTTTGGTTCATTTAGTACACCCATATTTTGATTTCGTGGAAGTGTATTTTACTTTTAAGTGACAGGTGCACCAACATATATTTGGTGATATTAGCATGTACCTAAGAAGCATAAAAGGCTGCAAATTGATGTTCAGAAAAATATCATATGATATATTTTGAGTTAACATGTATTAATACCTTTCTATGACACCATTTCCATACCACAAACAGGCCGAAATCCAATGGCTCCAAGCTTCATGCAAAAAGGCTGTCACCATACGCCTTCTCTGAGCCAGGCCCCAAAATAGGTAAGCACTTTGCAGCTACTTGGACATATACATAACTCCATTCTCCATGCTCTTGTGCCGCTCTATTCAGTTCCTAAACCGGCTGTTATATGGTGTGCAAATCATTGCTGAGTACAAAGAGTCGTCGCTAGCTGCCCTTTTTTGAACACCCAGTGCCACAACACCAAGAACCAACACTATTCACATGGAAGAGGAGTTCCTTTCTATCATTTCTGAATTGAAGAAACATGCAGCAACTGAACTGATTTATCCAGTTCAAAATTTGGTCACCACAATTGCAAATTACTCCACTGGTCTTCTGAATCTATACAAAAAATATCGCCACCACAAGGTATACACCTATGCATTCTAAAGTTTCCAACACTCAATTCAGTTAATTCAGGAAGGCTAACTTCTTCCATACATATATATGCAGCTACGTTACATATTGATAACACTTTATGATGAAACTCCCGATATACAAGGCAACTGCTGGACTTGGAATCCTGCTCCCCCTCAATACTAGGACCAATGATCTTGTCAGCAACAAATAGAAACTATTGTCCTTTTAGGCTAATCTTAAAGATAGCTTTTGTACTGGCTAATTGTTGCTGCACCTTGTGATAAAACAAAAATTGTTGCTGCACCTTTTGTATGTTCAAACTGATGTCCAAGGTTTTAGTTGCTAGAGACCTATTTACAACCTCATGGTTGGTCTACGCATGAACATCTACAATTAGAATTTCATGTAACAATGAATTGTAATGTACCTATAATCTTACACGACTTTACCTTTCGTTAACTACTGCTGCTGATTCACTCAAAACATTATTTAGCCAAAGCAACACGGGCGCGCGAAGGCGCGCGCCCTGATACTAGTGCATCATGAAGCGACTAGTGACTTGCGCACGCCCATGCACGCGGGTTCACGCCATGGATACGGTGCTCGAACGAAGTAATAGTTTGACCACCGATATTTCATCAGGCATGTGCTAGATGGATGAACACAAATTATATATAAGAAACAAGGCAGATAGATGAAAGAGTGCTTGATGGATGAACACATTATATCAGATAGTTGAAAGAGTAGCTAATATTACAGAAGGACGGTCAGCATCATCCAACCGTTAACTCTAGGAGATGGCACAACATATATATAACAGATGGCCGCAACCATGGGAGGCAGCACAACATAGAGCAATGCACACCACTAAAGTCATAGCAGTAGATGATGAGCGCTAGCCCCTAAAAAAAACTGTCGGCTGCTTGAGAGGCTTCTCTGGTTCCTAGCATCAATAAAGCTTCCAACCTCGATTTGATTCGGAGTTGCAGGCTGGGGAGCAATCTGTTTAGATCATTTAAGTGGAAGCCAATGCATGTCATGTAGGTCTAGGTAATGTGAAGACGGTGCTGGATCTGTACCTCTGACAAAGGAAACTGTTCTGAGGAGCTGCTGTGTTCATGCACACTCAAGCTCCTGATTTGCTGCACAATAGATGGCGTAACGATTAGTCCATGGTATTTAGTTCCCGGAATGATTCATGGTCCACTCCGGTGGAAGAGACTCTTGTGTTCGCTCTATCCGCCATGCAAGTGAGCATGCCGCTGTATTGGAACATGGTGATCCCGAACCTAGTTTTCCAAATAGGAAAACATGTATCGTAATAGGAAAAGTAGAGATTTTTCTAATCTATAAGGACATACTGCACAATTAAGGATTTCAGTTCTGCACATGATAACGCCCTATCAAAGCACATGAGTCATATATATTTGAAGTTATGCCGACTATACCATACTAATATTTTGAAACACGCAACAATGCAAAGCAAGGGCACTGAACCTTTAATGTTTTTATAAAAGCTGCAACAAACAGTATGACAACATGTTTTGCCTTGAAACACAATGCAATGCAGAGAGGCACTGGATTTTTAATGTTTTTATAAAAGCTCCAACAAGCAGTATGACATGTTTTGCCTCTACCTCATTAGAGGCATTGCTGTGGCCTGATAGAATACATGAAAGCACACAAGCTATCAGTGTATCTACTATATCTTATAAAGGTAAATAGGATAGCTCCAATGCTAATCAACTGATATCAGATGAGTAGTTACAGGCTGGTAAAATAATGGAGCTATAGCCTACTGATTACTCAATACTCTCCGAATTCCAGTCATTTGTGCTTCATTTTATTATCCTTTCCTATCTATTCAGGGTATGAACAATCTAAGGGGTCATTACAACCAATTTGTACTACTGTTGTGTCAACATCAGAGAAAACAAAGCACACATTATCACAGGTAGCCTACTGATTACTCAATACTCTCCGAATTCCAGTCATCTGTGCTTCATTTTATTATCCTTTCCTATCTATTCAGGGTATGAACAATCTAAGGGGTCATTACAACCAATTTGTACTACTGATATGTCAACATCAGAGAAAACAAAGCACACATTATCAGCTTAGAGCATATGGCTTACAATTTTGAAAGGGTTGGAAGGGACCTTCAGGCTATCTCGAGATCCTCTACCCACGACCACCGATATCATCAAATAAACCATGCTTAAAGACAATTTATTGTTTCAGGTTAGCATAAATAAAAGCTCAGATAAGCGATAACCACAATTTTGCAAGGTGAAAAGCTAAAGTAGTAGAAAATTTAAGGGAAACTATAATGAAAATACAAAATCTGAACACATTCAGTAACCGTAGCCATCCATCTAAAATGTGCTCTAAGATCTGCTTTGCTCAAGCTTTGATCAATAAGGCGTACATTGGGCTGTAGCTATTAACACATCACTGGGAGACAAGCTATACAATCTGATTCAGTTATATGTAAAACTACAAATTTATGCCTGAATAAACCTAGAATGCAATTTTAAAAACTTCATAGTAAAGCTCACATGGACATTGTTAGAGCCCATGTTTTATAAGCAAATAAAAAGATGTCATATATAATTTGCATGGGCCAGCAAGACAGGTATTTTGTAAAGAAGAAATTGCATCAAAGCAGAAAATGCTAGAGAGAATCAAATTGGTATCTAACATGATGACAGAGAAAGAATGTGTAAATAAGCAAGCATAGGCACCATAAAACTAACCGCTATGTCTGAAACAAGGCACTACATGTGTAGGTTTGGCATAATCATGACATATCCAAGCTTGACAGCACGTTGTTGCTAATCTGTTTGGCTATTTCAGTTTGGGAATAACTGTAGAACCAATGCTGTTGACACTGGATCATACTTGGTCTACACAGTTTCCTCGGGCAGAGGCTACTCCACACAAGAGAGCTTGTTTGCAGGAACAAGATTTTTGTCGTCCACAACACTGGAAAAATCAAAACAGAAAGAAACATAATTTTAGTCAGTCCAGCTACGATTTGGGCGAAGGTTCTGCAGACCACAACATATTGTCTAATCTTAACTACAAACAATCAGTGGTTCAGTAATTCACTACATTCTCTTGACCACATCAAAAGATAAGCAAAAAAATCCATTCTACTTGCTACTGACATCTCATATAATCGCCAACATGCCAACTGAATATGTAAATGAAAAACACACAATAGCTGGACATCATATTCTCTAATTGTGAACTACAACAATCAGTGTTTCACTAACTCACTACTCTTTACCACATAAAAAAATATTGTGGAATCAGACAATTAACAAAAGTGAAATTGATTGAGGCTAACACAAACCAAAGTGCTTCTATCTGATGAAATTATTATGGGATCAGACAATTAAGAAAATAGTCCTGCCTCACAAATGCTTCTATCTGATCTCGATGAAACTATTGTGGAATCGACAATTAACAAAATAGTCCCGCCTCACAAATTTGTGGAATCGAGACCGGCCAAAGAACTGGGCAAAAGACACGACCAGGCCAAGATACTAAATGTCAACTGTCAACCCTAGAAAATCTCCATCCTCATCTGGAATGAGGGAAGAAGAAATAGAGCACACCATGGATTTACGTAAGAAGCGATCCATTCACAGATCTACGAATATGTTAAATTAATATGGACATGGGGATAAGGATTAAGGGGGGAATCATGTGTACCGTGAAAAATAAAAAGCAAAATTTGGGAAAAAAACACACCTTTCACAGATCGAAGGTACACATGTGTTCACATTGCAAGAAAACGAACGGATCTGTTGATATGTGCATCAGCAAGTAACAGATGGAGAGATGGGGATGGGGACTAAGGGGAAGCACCTTCCTTTTCTTGGACGAATGAACGAATCCCTCAACCTGTAGTATAGATAATTAGAAGAATACTGCAATGGGACCAATAGAAAGGAGAGGAATGGTCTTGCTTCACCTGGGAGACGCCATGAAGTGAATGGAGTAGAGGGGACTACGGCGAGCCACTCGAGGCCACAACCGTTGGGGTCAATGGTGCTGCGCCGACCCGACAAGATCTGTCGCGGATCGCCATTGTGCCACCCAAGCCCACCGTGGGGAGCCGGCCGTGGAGGATGGGGAGGGGATTGGACAAATCCACGGCGGCGCGGCGCGTGCCCCAAGAGTGTCAACGCCAACTCGCCTTGCCTGACCACGCTCGTGGCCGCCCGCGCGAGGGGTGGCGTCCGCAGCCGCCGCGCTTTGCCATAGCCGCCGAGCCGGCGCACTCGCCCGCGGCTTGCGGCCGCGCGCCGGGGGGCGGCCTTGACAGGATCGGGTCTCCTCGCCAGGACACTTGCGCCGGTGCCACCCCTAGCGGCCCGCCGAGAGTGAGAGAGAGCGACGGGAGAGAGGGGGAGGGAGAGGGAGGACTGAAGAGGCGGCTGTGGCTGGGAGAGTGAGGGGCAGGGTTAGGGCTAGGGTTGGAGCTGATATATATATATGATGCAAAGAATGCAGCTGCACCGTTGGATCGAGAATCCGAGGGTCAAAAAAAATTTGAACGACGTGGACACCCTGGCTGCACGTTTTGGCCACAAGCAGTTTTGTCTTTAGATATATAACGTACCTGCTGCCGCTAGCGCTGGTGAAGACGACTGCAGGTTGCTATCCTCCAACAATGCAAACAGCAAAATTAACACGCAAGCAGCCTTGGTCACACCATCAACGGCATCAAAGTTGCTTAATTAACATAACAAGCTACTTCATCCCTGACGAGGCTCGTAATTAATAACAGTTACTTGTAATAGAAAAACATGCATGACCGTGGCCGTGGGCCGTGGCAGATGCTGTGGCGCCATCATCGGCGGTTCTGGTATACTATGCCGGTATATATAGCATGAACCTATTTGACACAGTTTCTAAAAAAATATAACAACACCGTTTACATGAGCCATTTTCTCTTCTTTTACAAAATAAATAAACTAGAAACCTCAAAAGCTCATCGTTTTTTTGTTGATCATTTCTTTACGTCGACTCAAGCGATTCGGCGATAAGCTATCTAATGGTGCATATTAGCAGCATAAATATTAATCCTTATATATAATCTGGTTGAAGTTGAGATGGTTTGACTTGTAAAACAAGCATACTATCTTTAGGGACAGAGACTGTAGCATAAAAGGACATAGGAGCCGTGGAGGGCGACTCGTTTTCTTTTCTGTCCATGCATTAAGTTGAGATTATCGGTTTATCAAATTTAATCTATGAAACTATAGGTTTAAATGCTCAGAGTATTGTTTTTATCAAACTTAATCTATGCAACTATAGGTTTACCCGGACCACAACACATTCACTCTTCCTACTTCAATCTTCTCCATATTCTCGTTGTCGTCTAATGCATTGTTGAGTAAGGAGCTGGAGGGATCGATTGAACGGTCGATCAAAGTGGGATTATTAGATATGTTTGGAATATTATGTTAGAATTTTGAGTTGTATTTGGCAGTATAGGGTAGAGAGTTTGGTTATACAAGCATACTTGTTCAAAATATATTTGGATAATGTTTTAAAACTTTAGTTCTACATTTTTCTTAAAGTCTAATTAACCAGTATAGATCATCAAGAAAGGCTGATTTACCTCTCTCAAAACTGTTCAAGGAGTTAAATCAGACTATATTTGAGGAAAGTCTAAAAAAAAACTAAATTTTGGTTGGCGAAGACAAACCGAACGTTCACAGTAACTGAGGTAAGCCAGATGGATCTTTTTCCTTTCAAAAAGTTTTGCACCAGCAGCCTGTGTACTATTGGGCCGGTGGCAGCCCACATCCCGAAGACCTTCCTGGGCCCCATGGGCTGGTCTGGCCGAAACAAAGCGGGTTGGCACTTCCCTTTCCCGCGTTCGGTCATTTTTTTTCCCCCTAGAGCCAGCATGTCCTGGAATCTGAAGGGATATTCCTCTCAGGAAATCATCTCCTCAGATTAGTACATATAGTAAAAATATTTCCATTCGATCCTGCCCTCGCAGCGCCACCAGTGCCGAACCTGGGTCGCTGCGGCTGCTAAATCTATTTTTTGTCAAGTGATGATAAATCTATTTTTACATCAATTGTAGTTCTAGAACCAATGCCACACGAATCCATGATGATAACATTATTAATGAAGGTATATCCTGTGACAAATATTATTACAACTTTCAAGGATATCAAATCGGCAATGCTAAAATGCATATATAGTTATAAATGCTATAAGTAATGTCAAATCTACTAAAAGTCTTCCTGTAGTAATACATATGAGCATGACTATCTACTTTTAAGCAGAAACAAAAGAAAATAAATTTGTCTAGTAGCCATTGTATTAGTAAAAGGATACCCAAAGATATATTTCTCTAATACACAAAACACTATAACACATCAGCAGTATCCATAATTCCATATATTAGCTGTAGTAATAAATATGAGCACGACTATCTACTTTCAAGCAGAAACACAAGAAAATAAATTTGTCTAGTAGCCATTGTATTAGTAAAAGGATAGTAATAAATATGAGCACGACTATCTACTTTTAAGCAGGAACAAAAGAAAATAAATCTGTCTAGTAGCCATTGTATTAGTAAAAGGATATCCAAAAAATATTTCAAAACATTATAACACATCAACAATATCCATATATTAGAAAATATATGTCTCTTGCAATAAATGGCCAGATTATGTTAGAAGCTATGGAATAAAAATAAGTTCCAACTATACCCATAACCATCATTCTTAATAGAAAATATCTGCAACCATTAGTGTTAAGGAAAAACTAAAAGATACTAAAGAAATCTTTAAGTGGAACACATATTGATGCCTTAAAATTTCCTATAAATAGGTCAGTAGCAAAAATCTATGGACACACTTCTCACATCTAGTTTCTATAGCTTTTGGCCAGCCATGGATCTTAATCTAAGACTCCCATTGGCAATGCTTGTTCTTGCAGGCTTTCTAGTCTACACCACACCGACCCATGTCAATTCTGAAATTTCTATTCGGCGGACATATATTGTTCGTGTGCGCCCTCCACCAAATTTTTCCCCTGATATGAGCTCTTCAACCCTTGAAACATGGTATAGATCATTCCTCCCACCATCATCGACGAGTGCATCTAGGCCTCATACACCATTCATTTATACCTATAGAGAAGCCATTGTCGGCTTTGCTGTGAACCTCACGAAAGTTGAGGTAGAGTACATTACAAAAAGAGATGGGGTCCTTAATGTATACGAGGATTACCTTATACCACTCTTGACAACTCATACACCTGATTTCCTAGGGCTAAGGTCCAATGGAGGAGCTTGGAATAGCATAGGAATGGGTGAGGGAAGCATCATAGGCTTGCTAGACACAGGAATAGACATGTCGCATCCCTCGTTCCATGATGATGGAATGAAGCCACCACCAGCAAAGTGGCGCGGGTCTTGTGACTTTGGAGATGTCAAATGCAACAAGAAGTTTATTGGTGGCAGATCCTTTTCTAGAGGTCATGTGCCTCCGGCGGATAAAGTTGGCCATGGCACACACACTGCAAGCACAGCTGCAGGACAATTCGTAGATGGTGCAAGTGTGCTTGGCAATGGAAATGGTACTGCGGCTGGCATGGCCCCACGTGCACACCTTGCTATCTACCGAGTGTGCGGCGAATGGGGATGTTGGAACTCAGATATAGTGGCTGGAATGGATGCAGCAATTTCTGATGGTGTTGACATATTGTCTATGTCACTTGGTAGTCGGTCTGGGTCACGACCATTCCATCAAGAAATAATTGCAATTGGCACATTTTCTGCCATGCGGAAAGGGATATTTGTCAGTTGTTCTGCAGGAAATTCAGGTCCATCATCTGGCACCCTAAGCAATGAGGCGCCTTGGGTCCTGACAGTTGGTGCAAGTACAATGGACCGACAGATGAAAGCTATTGTCAAGCTAGGTGACGGCCGCTCATTTGTTGGTGAGTCAGCCTACCAACCATCTAACCTTGTTTCTTTGCCACTAGCTTATACGCTAGCTTCTGGAAATGTTAAAAGGAAGGTTGTTGCTTGTGATCTTGATGGTTCTGGTAGCTCTGGTATCGGAATTGGGAAAACTGTCCAGAAAGCCGGCGGAGCTGGTATGATAATATTTGGAAAACAAGTGAGTGGGCACAATACTTTTGCTGAACCACATGTCCTACCAGCATCTTATGTGAATCACATAGATGCTGCTGTGATTAGAGAGTATGCTAAGAACTCCAGCAAGCCAACAGCCTCAATTCTGTTCGAGGGAACATCATTGGGAACAACTCCAGCTCCTGTAGTTGCTTTCTTCTCTTCTCGTGGTCCCAGCACAGCAAGCCCTGGTGTTCTTAAGCCTGACATCATTGGACCAGGAATGAATGTCATTGCAGCTTGGCCATTCAAAGTTGGACCACCAACAAGTGCACAATCTGTGAAGTTCAATTCCATTTCTGGAACATCAATGTCTGCACCTCACCTCAGTGGAATTGCAGCTATTATCAAGAGTGTTCATCTGGATTGGTCACCAGCAGCAATCAAATCAGCAATCATGACAACAGCCTACACAGTAGATGGTAACAAGAAGCCGATCCTAGATGAAAAATTCAGTCCAGCTGGTCATTTCAGTATAGGTGCTGGACATGTTAACCCGACTCGAGCTATCAATCCAGGTCTAATCTATGACACCAACGAGGAGCAATATATTTTGTACCTTTGCGGCCTTGGCTACACAGATTCTGAAGTTGAGACAGTCACACATCAGAAGGATGCCTGTAGGAAAGGAAGAAAAATCACCGAAGCTGAGCTGAACTATCCTTCAATTGCAGTGAATGCGAAACTTGGCAAACTTGTGGTGAATAGGACGGTCACCAATGTAGGCGAGGCAAGGTCAACCTACACTGTGGACATTGATATGCCGAAGGGAGTGACAGCATCAATTTCACCAAATAAGCTAGAATTTACCAAGGCGAAAGAGGTGAAAACATTTGTTCTGAGCTTAAGTTGGGATGCCAATAAAATTAAGCATGCGGAGGAAGCTTCACATGGGTATTTGGGAAGCAAACTGTGAGGAGCCCCATTGTAATATTCTAATGTAACCTTGTGAGTTTAGGACTTGCTTGCAAGCCTGCTACTAATATTAAATAATAAGCTTATCAGTATTTGTATCTTCAGGAGTCGGGAAAGTCCCAACCTGCAACTAGAAATATAGTTTCTATATAGCTTCCATATCTCTAAGAAACTCTAACTAGAAATTGTATCCCTCAACGGACGATTTATTTGCATTGGCCTGTATTAAATTTTTGAATCTCTCCATCTTTCTCTCTCTCCCCCCTCCATATTTCCACCCATCTCTCTCCTGAAACAAGCATTAAGCCATTAACTTCATGAGTTCTCCGGTTTACGCAAGTGTTGCTTGTTAGACTGAAACTATGAGCAGGCTACATAAGCATACTGACAAGACACGGCTCCAGCGTTTCCTTTCGACCTTGAAGAATCGAAATGCAAGGACAAGGTAAATTTCATCATACTAATTAAATGTAGCTGCATATATATAAAAGCATTGGCAGCACATGTGTCTGCATAGTAATTAAGCAGCATGATAATTTGCCGCTAGTTTATTTAATCAACCTTTGGAATCCGAACGCCCTCCCTGTGCGCGCGTTAAGAGAATTCTGAAGAAGAGACGCCCATATCTCATCTGTTCTTTGCACCCAACTGATATACTAGCAAATCTACCGAAATTAAAGGCAACGGGCACCTCTAAATGCAGTTGACCAATAAACAGAAAAAAAAAAAAAGTGGAGTGAGTTGTTCTCACCTCTCCCGGAGCAAACAACAAGGAAGCACAGCAGCAGATGCACGCGCCTGACAAACCGCGGCTCCCCATCCCCTGAATGAAAGGCTGAACCCACAACAGAGGTCAGGACAGGAAACCTCGAGCACAGATGGGGGCCTGGCCGCTCCGCAGAGCAGGCACGCATCGACGGGGACGGAGCACCGGCGCCGCACCCCTCCACCGTGAAGCGTGGATACGGAGCAACCGGTTGCCGTTGCCACCCGGCGGCGGTGCGCGAGTTCGAGAGGGGCGGGGCCTGGAGGATGGCTTCGCAGCTGGCGCGGCGGCAGGGCGAGAGGCGCTGGGATCGTTAGCAGCGGCTAGCGGGGCGAACGCGACGGCGGCGGCGCGAGCCGCGCCTCTTCTCGCCATCCCCCGGCCTGGGTGCGGCCACGACCAGGCAACGGCGGCCGGCGGCGAGGTGCACGCGACGGCGGCAGCAGGAAGTAGGAAGGCCCGTCTTTGCGCTTGTGCAGCCTGTGGGCCCCTAATTTCTAGAGGGCCCCATTGTCTTGTGTACAGCCCAATAGTAATATGGGCCTGATCTCTGTTTTTTTGGACCAAGTTCAATTGACGGCCGATAGCACGTCTGTCCGACTTTCGGGCTCGGCTAGAACTGCAAGTCCAACAAGCCCTCGTCGGCGAGAAGCAGCGCTGCGCTCCCCGTCTCGGCGCCCAGGGCGACTCGAGCTTTTTCCGGCGGCCGTCGTCAGTCCGGCGGCCGTTTTCCAACCAGTTGTTCCCCGTCCCAGTTCGTGAGCCCCTTCCAACCACGCCGCTGCGTCGCCGACGTCCAGGATTCGCGCCGGCGCTCGTCGTCCGTGTCTTTGCGAGGGTCGTTCCCCTCGCTACAGTAAACCCTAGGCGCGCCGTCCGCCCGCGCCGCCCACCTCTGCAGCTCGTCCTCGCCCTCGCCGTCCGGCCACACCCGCTCTCTCACAAGAGATCGCGGCCGGGGGGGGGGGGGTGCCTTCTGCGCGCGGAGGCCGGAGTTCAGCCTCGCTCTTCCTGGTTCTTCGCCGCCGCCGACCGCGTCCACCACCGTTGCGTCGCGACGAGCAGCAACGGGTGGCCGTCTGCCTGGTGGGTGGTGCTCGGCGGTTTCGAACTGACGGGCCCGTCAACCGCGCGCCACGTCTTGGCGAGCTACGAAGTCAGCCGTCAAGCACATCAACAAGGCCAAGGTGAGCCCCGCTGCCGCCCTCAAGTGGCTGCGACGAACCACTGTGCTCTGCGCATCCCTGTTTTGGAGAAGGATTTCGTGCAATTCCAGAAATTAGGGATTTTTTGTTGTCTTGTTGCTTTCTGAGATAAAAAAAAGAAGAAAAAAAGAAAAAAGATCTCAGTTAATAGAAGGGCCGCAAAGAGCAGCGGCTGATTTGCCCAAGTCCCGGCATCTCCTCTTGCTCGCTCGCTCGGGCTGACTACGGGGCTGCCTGGCGCAGCTGCCCGGCCTTGGCGAGGTAGCAGAGGAGCGACGGGATAGGTGGCTCTTGCTGATAGAGAGAATGAAGGCGGAAATGTCCCATGGTACGGAACAGGAAAACAACGATAATGTGGAAAGTCTCCTCAAGACTCTGCGCCTGAGTAAGACGGAGACGGAAGGAGTGGTCCTGACCAAGGAGGAAAGAAGCAAACTGCCGGAGGTGAAGTGGTTGGCGGTTGCGCGATTGCTGACTAGTAAGCATTTTAGCGAGCAGTCGATGTTCTCGACCATGCGAGCAACGTGGAATACTGAAAGAGTAGTTTCTTTTCGAGCAATCGGAAAGAATCTCTTCCTGGTGCAGGCATTTTGCCTGGGCGATTGGAAGAAAATCATGGAGGAAGGTCCTTAGATCTTCAGGGGTTATGCATTGATGATGCAGGAGTTCGATGGCACTACACCTGTCCCAACAAGGCTTCCAGGCTGTGTGCAAACATGGATTCAGATTCATAGAGTTCCGCTCTTGTATAGAACAGTGATCATCCAGAAACTTGCAGAAAAGGTGGGAGAGGTCCTCAAGCTGGAGAGGAAAGTGGTATTGGATAGAAGAGGCGACTTTTTTAGGGCAAGGGTTAATCTAGATGCAGCGAGAACCCTGGTCCGTTTCGTTACACTAACTCCAGAAGGGTGCATACCGATGCGGCTGCAGGTGAAGTATGAGAAGATGCCGCGATATTGCGCGCATTGTGGTATGATGGATCACATCCACCAAGAGTGTGGGTCAGGCGAGTTCTCAGAAGATGAACTCCAATTTGGTGATTGGATGGCAGCTGAGGCTGATTCATGGAGGGCGGGCACGCCTCGTGTTCGGTTGTCTAGAGGAGGTAAACAGAAAGGATCCAAGCTTTTTGATGATTTGAGGAGTGACCGAAGTGACTATGGGAACTGTAGGCGAGCGAGGGGTTGCAGTGGTCGGTTTGAAGGAAGTGGTGGAGTGAGACCGTCGAGAGAAGGGCGATCTTGGGCTCTAGGACGCAATTTTTAGCGGATATTAGAGAGGAAAAGGTTGATGGCCAAGAGCTGGATGATACGACGAAGAGCCCAAATAAGACAAAATTTCAAGGGGCTGATGGAGGTGAGGACACGACCTCCATTGCTCGCAAACAGTTGAAACTAAATACTGAGCATGTGGTCTCTCCACCGCAAAGGGATTCAGATGCTGTGATTCAAGTAAATATGATGCTTTCACCATCAAATCAGTCTACTTCGGATGACAGGATTGACAGTTCAACCGGTGATCTTTTTGTTGGTTGCAACATGAAGACACCAGAGAATGAGTCGAAAAAGAAGCTATCCTTTGAACAGTCCCAAAGTGCAGATGCCGGTGGTAAGATCCTCCTCCCCCACCGGTCTACGTCTCACCGAGGGACAAGAAGAAGTATAAGAAGACTGAGGAAGGAACATTGAAAAATATGGCGGGCTCCGAGATGGAGTGCCGCCAAGAACAATGAGTTGCATCAGCTGGAACTGTCATGGCTTGGGCAATGCTGCGACAGTGAAGGAACTCCGCGAGATCGTGAAGAAATTTGCCCTGACAGTACTATGTGTATTAGAGACTCAGATCCACAGAGCACGTACTGAGTCGTTGAAAAGAACTCTAGGTTTTGATAATTCTTTTGCTGTCAGTAGTTCAGGCCGTAGTGGTGGTCTTGGAATTTACTGGAATAATAAAACTAGAGTGGAATTGTTACCTTACTCCCAGTACCATATTGATGCTGTTATTACGGAGCATGGGAGTGAACCATGGAGATTGACATGTGTTTATGGGGAAGCTCAGACCTCAGAGCGCCATAAAACATGGAATATGTTGAAGTTCATTAAGGCATCCTCACACCTTCCCTGGGTTTGCCTTGGCGATTTTAATGAAGTATTACACAGACATGAACATGTTGGTGTGCAAGAGCGCAGTCAGGCTCAAATTGCAGGCTTCCGCGACATGATTGATGTGTGTGGGTTTTGTGACCTCGGATATGAAGGTAGAAGTTGGACGTTCGAGAAGAGGATATCAGGCGGATCCTACTGCCGTGTGCGGCTTGATCGAGAACTTGCTACAGCTGAGTGGTGTTCGCGCTTTACTCTGGCAAGGGTTCAACACCTTACTGCTGCAGCGTCTGACCATGATCCCATCATGCTTCGTTGGGTCCCAGAGACGGAGCGTGATAGGAGGACGAGGAGAAAGAAGACTTTTAGGTATGAAACAATGTGGGAATCTCATGAGAATTTTTCTACAATGCTTGCTAACTCTTGGACAGAGGCGGGTGAAGCTCATACTTTACATAAGCTGCAACTCAAGATTAACTCAGTATCATCTGAGTTGAGTGCATGGGACAGGAACACTTTTGGCAATGTTCGTCAGGAGCTGAAATGTTTAAACCTGGAACTAGACCGCCTCAAATCGGACCCGGGGAGGGGTACTGGACCATCACATGCTGAGATTAAGGTGGTGGAGAAAATTATGGAACTTAACCACAGGGAGGAGATTATGTGGCGGCAGCGCTCCAGGATTACATGGTTGGCCGCCGGTGACAAAAATACAAAATTTTTTCACATGAGAGCTAGCCAAAGGAGGAAAAGAATCTCATCTCCAAGCTGAAAAAACCAGATGGCAATTTTACTGGAGATGAGGGCGAGATGGGGGTTCTGACTTCTAATTTCTATAAGGAGCTGTACCGATCAGAAGGAACTTTAGAAATGGAACGAGCCCTGGATACTGTTCCAATCAAAGTCACAGCGGCTATGAATAAGGAGCTGATGATGCCGTTTGGGCAAGAAGAAATTAAGACGGCGTTGTTCCAAATGTTTCCGACAAAAGCGCCGGGGCCAGATGGATTGCCAGCACATTTTTTCCAGCGTCATTGGGAGCTTTGTGGGAAAGAAGTAACTACAGTTGTCCTACGGATGCTGAGAGGAGAAGATGACCCAACAGCTATAAACAACACTTGTGTTGTGCTAATTCCCAAAGTGGAAAGTCCAGAGGAGCTGGGTCAATTCAGGCCGATCAGTCTTTGTAATGTTATTTACAAGATTGCGTCGAAAGTCATGGCAAACAGAATGAAGAGAGTGCTTCCAGAAATTATCTCGGAAGAACAATCGGCATTTGTTCCGTGACGGATGATAACTGATAATATAATTACAGCCTACGAGTGCATGCATTATATGAAGAAGAAGAGAGCTCGAGACAGTAGATACTGTGCTCTAAAGCTGGATATGAGGAAGGCCTATGATAGAGTAGAATGGGATTATCTTAAAGCAATTATGATCAAACTTGGCTTCCATCAGATGTGGGTTCACATGATTATGAGATTGGTTACCACAGTATCTTTATCAATCTTGCTGAATGGTCTACAGCTTGAGAATTTTTGTCCATCGAGAGGGATCCGCCAGGGGGACCCAATCTCACCCTATTTGTTTTTATTAGCAGCAGAGGGCCTCTCGTGCCTCTTGAAATCACGAATTCAGTCATCGAACCTCAGTGGAATATTAGTGGCTGCATCGGCTCCGATGGTCAGTCACTTACTCTTTGCAGATGACAGCCTGTTGTTTTTAAGGCGAATAGGGAGAGTGCGGATGAGGTGATAGATGTGTTACACATCTACTGCCAAGCCTCAGGATAGCGGGTAAATATGGATAAATTATCAATACATTTTGCTAAAGGTGTTAGTGGGAACATCCGCAAAGAGATTATGGATTGTCTAGATGTCCATAATGAAGCTCTCAGCGAGAAATATTTGGGTATGCCTACGGATGTAGGTTCAGCAACCAATGGGGCTTTCAAGTACCTAAAGGACAGGATGTGGAAGAAAGTGCAGGGCTGGCTGGAGCAGATGCTATCAGCTGGCGGCAAGGAAGTTTTAATCAAGGCAGTAGCGCAAGCTGTGCCAACTTTTTCCATGTCATGTTTCAGGTTACCTCGGGGCTTATGTCAACATTTAGATAGTTTAATCCGAAGCTTCTGGTGGGGAAGCAAGGAGAGCAAGAGGAAAACATGCTGGGTGGCATGGGAGGAGATGACAAAGCCCAAACATATGGGAGGCTTGGGCTTCAGAGATATTGAGCTTTTCAATCTTGCCTTGTTAGCTAGGCAAGCATGGCGTATCTTACAGGAACCATCTTCACTCAGTGCGAGAATACTAAAGGCGGTTTATTTTCCTAACGAAGATTTCTTGGAGGCAGAATTGGGACCCTCGCCGTCAAGAATCTGGCGAGCCATGATAGATGGTAAGGAGGTACTCAAGCAAGGACTGATCCGAAGAATTGGCAGTGGGGAAGAAACTCATATATGGAATATGAATTGGTTGCCAAGGGATGGACTGCTGCGGCCGGTTAGATGTGCAAGCAATGAGCCTCCGGTAAGAGTTTGCGAACTTATTGATCCCACATCTGCATCGTGGGACATACAGGCGCTACAGAACCATTTCATTCCTACGGATTGGGAATTGATCCTTAGTATACCCCTGACAACTCGGAAGCAAAGGGATTTTTGGGCCTGACACTATGAAAAATCGGGTTCTTTTACCGTCCGATCGGCTTACCGGATGTTGATTAATAACCGGGAATGAAGGACGGATTGGATAGAACATAATGCGGGAAAATCGGATGTTGCAGCAAACCAACGAGATTGGGCAAACCTATGGAAGATTAAGGTTCCGTCTAAAGTCCGGAACTTCCTCTGGAGGCTAGCTAAGCAATCTCTTCCAACGGGTGAAGTCAGATATCACAGAAACATGACTCAGGATTCTAGATGTTCGATTTGTGGCACTCAGGACTCTTGGAGGCATGCTCTATTGGAATGTCACATGGCACAGTGTGTTTGGGTACTACAACAGGACGAACTTTTGGAGTTCATCAGCCGAGCTCAACATGGTGATGCTCGGGCTTGGCTTCATGAAGCTATAGCAGTGCTTCAGCATGACGATCTAATTCGTTTGGTTGTCACGATGTGGTCGATCTGGTATGCGAGGAGGAAGGCCGTGCTTGAAAATATATTTCAGAGTCCCCTATCGACTCACAACTTCATAGAAAATTTCATTATAGACTTGGAGTCTGTCGTACCACCAGTGAAAGGGAAATTGGGAGAGCCGGACCGGGGATGTGCACGAGCTCCTGTTCGTCCCTGGATATCTCCACCAGCGGGAATGCTCAAGATAAACGTGGATGCGGCATTATCGAAGAACTCGTCGATTGCAGCAATGGCGGCAGTGGCGAGGGACGACTCAGGTAGATTTCAAGGGGCATCGGTGATAGTGATGGAAGGGATTACTGACCCTGAAACTGCCGAGGTGTTGGCATGCCGAGAAGGGGAAGCATTAGCAGAAGACCTCACCAATCAGCGGGTCCGGATTGCCACAGACTGCATGAATGTTGTGAGAAATATGAAGGGTTCTAGCATGGGCGTATATGGCCACATAATCAAAGAGATTAAAGCTAGAATGTCTCGTTTTGCGAAGGCAGAAGTCGTTCATGAAAAAAGGGCTTCGAATGTTGATGCTCATTGTCTAGCTAGAAGTTCGATTTATGAAGCACTAGGTAGACATGTGTGGTTTCTATCTTCTCCAGATGGAGTTTGTACCAATTATTGTAACACTTGAGTAATTTTGGTACCCCCTCAAAAAAAAAAAAAAAAAAAAAAAAAAAAAAAAAAAAAAAAAACGTCTGTCCGACTTCCTCTCTCGGTCGTGCACTTGTGCGTGTCGTCGTCCCGACGAATCGTGACCCACACTTTTCACACCTGCTGCACGGCGAGGGCGAGGCCGAGCGACCGTGCCTGACGAGCGAGCGTTTGAGGGCAACACAACATGAAAGGCATACTGATTTGTCAATAGCACAACATGCTGGACAAGAATGACATCAGTCTACCATTGAGGATTCCATTTGGAAGAACACGAATTTTTTTTATGATGCTCGAGTAAACATTGTGCGACAAATGGCTAAATAAGTACGTACAATTCATAACATATTACATTTTAATATATATATTATTGTTTATATATATTAATATTATTTTTTTCGAAAGATCTATTACCGGCTTTCATAGATGGATGAAAGTATTTACAAGAATAGCGCAAGAAGCGCTTACAACGGCTTGATTTCTCCAGAAGGTGAAGTCAGCCACCCCTACCGACCCCTACCGCTAATAAGATTTACTTACAAATTAACTGTGCCTTGATCGGCCAACCAAAAAACTTGCAGAGTCGCCACTAGTACAACGGTCATCAGAGCCCTGTTTCCCGCTCGCATCCATAAAACTGCTGGTCACGCTGAACAGCTGCTCGGCTGTTCGGCCTGGCTTGTTGAATACTCGATTGTTGCGCTCCTTCCAAATCTCCTAGGATGCAAGCAATGTGATTGTTCGGACACCATCTTTCTTTGACCCCCTCTCAACTCCAAATACCAGGTACCCAGATTGCTCTACTGGCTCTAGTTGGTCGGTTACAGCTCCGTTGCCGACACCCACTGTCCCACGAAGTCCCAAATCTTCCTGGAGTAGCTGCATTCTTGCATTAAGTGCATCATGGTTTCTAGGTTCCTCATGCAAAGTGTGCAGAAGTATTGATTTGGCCAATGTCTGATCTGAAGCCTGACAGCTGTCCAACATCTATCTTGCAGCATCAGCCATATGAGAAGAGCTTTGGAGGGGCTTTGGTTTTCCAGGCGGGGGGATGGTTGTTGTGTGGTGGGGTGAGACGGTGTGGCTAGCGAGGGCCATCGACGACACAAAGTCCACTTCATTTGATTTTGCAATGCTTTGTAACTCAAACGAACGTAATTATATGAAATGTGTCCATCATACTAGTTCAAATTCAACAAAATTTGCAGTAAATAATAGTAGCATTTTATGTCTCATAATACATTTAATCTAAAAATATATTCCATATGATAACTAGTCTAACCATACTTGTTTTGTTACATGAGTATCAGAATATTTTTATATAATTTTAGTCAAATTTTGAACCATTCAACTCCTTAAAATGTAGTAATTTAGGAAAGAATGTATATGTAAAAGGACAAAGAGACATATGATTTGGAACATAGAGGGGTGTGTGAGTGAGATGGTAGCTTTTCAATTCCTTCATTTTAAAATAACAATGATTCACTGTCGTCCGGCAGAGAAAAAGAAACCTTTGTTACGAAGCAAAGGAAAATGAAAATAAATAAATGATGCATGCCTAGCATGCACACAGCTCACGCCAGTGTTTGTGTGGACAACTCGACATAGGAGTATATCCGTGGACGCATGTAAAAGGGCAAGCGCGTAAAACGCGGCGCGACGCCCACGCACCGTCGACTCGCTGTCCTGTCCCCGCCAGCGTGGACGGTGGACTTTCCTCCGGCACGGGCCGTGCCTGCTGGACGTGGAGGGGGCTTGCGTGTCTCGCAGCTCAGCAATACATACGCAGAGGTCAAAATGGTTGACGGAATGCCTTCCCCATCCCCTAGTAGCCGCCGGTCTCGCTTTGATCCAAGAACAATAACATGCATCTTTAGGACTATGAACTAAATCTATACCAAATCAAAGTGTTAACTTAAGGTCACAACTCTCAACAACACATCTAAAAACGTAGTATGGTTTCGTTCCAAAAAAAAAAAAAAAATGTAGTATGGTCTTAAACATGCTTATTATTATAAAACTTAGTTTTTTAGGACGCAAGCTAAAAAGGACGTAGTATAAGATTAATTACATGGTATACAGACAGCGTTGCTTATCGATGAAGATGCGATCCTCTGTATAAGTTTCAAGTTGTACACTATGGCAATCATTTACAAATCCCCCGTATGAAAACAGAGAAGGGCTGAAAAACTCTGAACTTACATAACTTATTATGTATATGCAGCATGTACTCTGTATATCTATATTTACATCCTGTTACATCTTGTAGACTCTACTCAAGCCAACAGAAAAAGAATGAATGAAATAGGAAAACTACTAGACTATCAGTGTCTCATACTCTCATCGGCCGCCTCATCGATCATGTCAGGCACGTACGCAGGACAGTTACAGAGCCTAAATAATAAAGAAAAAAAGCAAAAAAAAAAAACATTTGCCTCGCTGGAAAGCACGCTAGCTCACGATTCAAGATGAACTGAAATCATCAGTTGGTGCGCTTGCTGGGGGCGGAGGGCGGCGCCTTCCCCCGCGGCTTCTTGTTGAGCAGCCACTGGTGTCGCCCGCCGGCGAGCCGATGCCGACGCCGATCCTCTTCCTCCCTGGGAACGGACGACGGTGCCGCGACGACCATCGTCGTCGTCTGCTGGGCGTCGGCGGGTGCAGGCAGCAGTATGACGTTGCTCGCGGCGGCCTTGACGACGCCGTTGTTGTTGGGGTGGTCGGCGGCGGGGAGAAGCAGAGGCCGGCAGCTGGAAGGCTGCGCGAAGACGGCGAGGAAGACGAGGAGGAAGCAGAGGAGCGTGGGCGCGGCGAGGAAGGAGGAGCTGCCGCGGTGCGGCCGGAGCCGGAGTCGCTGCTGCTGCTGGGTTTCTTTGCAGGCCATCGTCGCGAATGCACGGGCCGGCGGTGGAGTCGTCGTCGTCGTCGTCGTCGTCGTCAGGACGGACGAGTACTGGAGTAGCTAGCTGGTGCGTGCGGTGGATTTGGATGGTGGAGAAAAACAGAGAGACGGGTTGGCGGCGAAGTCGTCGTTGGGTGGAAAGTGGAATGTGTGAGGGAGAAGGTAAGGTAGATTTATAGGCGGCGACCGGCGGTGGCGGTGGAAGGAAACTGACTGGGACCGGCGAACAGGCGGTGGCTTGGAGACCAAGGAGCCCCGTCGGAATGAAGGGGACGAAACCGCGTGTCAGTGTGACTCAACGCTACCGTGTGGCTTTGTATATCCAGCTGCGCGCGTCTCCATTGGTCGGTCCTCTGCTTTTTTTGATTTTGGTAGCTTGCATTGTGGTCATTTGTATATAGTATCTCCTTGGATGCAAGGGAAGGGATCGAATTTATAACGAACTGAAGAAGCAGACGTGGATCAAAGACGTGTGAAGCAAATGCAGTGGAAGCTGGCGCAAAGCTGGTGGGAAGAGACAAGAGAGCGTGGACTTTCTTCATTCTCCCTAGGTTGTAAAATTTGCACGAGCATAGATTTCCATAAAAAAAAAATGCACCACAGATTTTCATAACGAAATTGCACGAGAAATTTTCGTCAGAACAAAGTTTGCACGAGAGATTTCCAACATAAAATTGTACGAGACATTTTCATCCAAAAAAAGTTTGCACGAGAGAGACAAGAACTGGGGAAGGAAGGAAGACGTGTGCACGACGACTCGACGAGCAGTGGAGTGGAGGTCGTCGGTGCCGCGTCGTCAGTCGTCACCCGCCGTAACGCTGCTACGCCCCCTAGTACTCCCCTACCGTGTCCGTGTGTGCTCAGCAGCTCAACTCAGTCAACGCAGCAATGGCCAGCGGCAGGACCTGCCAACTAACCAACGACGCGTCCTGCCCTGCTCGCCATGCCTACCTTGAACTGACACGTACCGGCCGTTTCGGCGTAATAACAATGGCATGCATGGTGCACGAAAATTAGATAGACGGTTGGGTTGGCTGGTTGCTTTTTCAAAAATGTTTTATTTACCATCAAGAGGATTCTTCTCTTTATTTTTTTATTGCTTGTGCAATTTGTAGGACTTAAAATGGACCCTCCACGAGGACCGTCTAGATCATCACAAGATACGAAAGTCAAAAAGGGTATACGGCCGCGTGTGGTGTGACTAGAGGACAAGAGGAGTTGTTGAGAGCAAAAGAAAGGACGGAAATGAAATCTCCGTAGCGATATGAAACAATATAAGTTTTTTTTTTAAATGATACAATACAATATAAAAAACTTGTGTGGGTGTGGTGGGCCTTCGTGGAATATAGGCTGAATTGTGTTCATCATGGGCACTAGTTCTGGGCCGAAGCCCATAAAATTGCAAAACAGGCCACTGCCTGTCCTCGTCCCCTTCGCCGCCCACATCAGGGTAGGGCCACCGTGCTTTTCTACCATGGCCCATGGTCCCATCCTCGTCCAGCCCACCGGCCGGCGCATAAAACATCACGCCGTTGTATTTCTCTAACATTCCGTCAATCAATACAAAAAAAATCTGTCAGACTAACAACAACACGTTTCATCACGCCTGAAATCAACGACAACAACTCTAAAAAAAAGCACACACATAACACAACGACAACAAAAATTGATGCTTGGATCGATTTTTCTCTCTTTTGATTCAAGCATCGTTGTTTCACACTCTCACTTGAGATCTGTTCATTCACTAAATTCCTAATTTGTTTTCAACTGGTACTAAATTTACAAATTACACTGGAATTCTAAATTCTCTTCTTTATATTGGACTATTAATACCTTTCATTCATCCACCAAGCTTCAGATTATTTCCTGATTAATGATCTTATCATCATCAGGTCACATATAACTTGTACATTTGGAGTACTTATATCAACATATAACTCTTGCATATTTGGGCTGCCGATATTAAGATTCATAGCGTAAAGAAAAGCAAAATGCACTAAACAGAAGCTATCTTGCTGACGACTGACGAGAGCCGTCATCGGATCTGCACGGATTCCTCCCGTTCCCGGCAACGGCAAAGAAGCACCCTGCACGGCACCACCGTGTCGCCGACCTTGACACCGGGCGTTACGGTAAAGGCAACAGTGACCTTCCCCTCTTCACCCACCTCCTCCCGGCGAGCTTCTTCCGCCGCGCCAAGCGCCGGCGTCACGCTCTCCATGAACTCCGGCGCGTACACGCTTCCCCTGCCCGCGTAGAACATCCTGACACTGACACCACCACGACCGCCACTCCCCTGCTCTGACTCCGGCGCTTCCGAGCAGCGCGCCACCGCCGTCATCAGCACCCGGAGCGCCCACACGGCCCTCGCGGCGGCCGCGAACGAGCGGTAGAGCGGCGTTCTCGGGTGAACGCCGCGCGACACGAACGCCCTGTGGTCCAGGTTCCCGCACGCGCCCTGCTCCGCCTCCACAGGCACGGCGGCCAGGTAGGAGGCACGGCAGAACGCCGAGATACTCGACCGCGGGAACTGCATCAGCGCGTCGAGTGCGTCGCCGGGCTTCATGATCCGTTCGAAGCTGCCACCACCGTCGCCGCCGCCGCCGCAGCACTCCTCGTCGCCGGCGCCGCCGACCAGCAGCATTGATCGCCACAGGTGTGCCTCCAGCGCGTACCTCCTCCACCACCGAGCCTGCTCTGCGTCTTCATCTGCGTCGCCGCTGACAACACAGGGCTCAGGCGACACCGCTGCCGTTAGGCTGCCGGGACCCGGACCACCAAATAGCAGCTCCGCGAAGTCGGCGACGGACCTCGACGCCGCCATGAACTGTCTCACCAACTCCGCCGGCGTGGCCATCTCCTTCGGCACGGTGACCACCGCCCCGTCCCCGCGACGACGCTCGTCGTTCCTGCTCCTCACAACCTGCCTACTCAGCCTGGCGTTCTCCCGCTGCAGCCGCCGGAGTTCCCCCGCGAGCGCGTCGATATCGGCGTCCCGCTTTCTCGCCTCGGCCTCCAGTTGCTGCACCCTTTCCCACCGGTCATCAACGAGCGGGCCGATCCCGCGTCGAGAATCACACAGGCACTGCAGCGCGGCGACGGAGTCGAGCTCGGACGCCACGGCCTCGTCGGCGGCGGCGACCTTCTCCGGGTCGTAGGGGAAGTGCGCGCGCTGGAGCCTCACGTAGCCGGACTTGAGCGCCGACACTGCGTCGAAGAGACGAACGAGGACGAGCCTGGGGTCCGGGTCGGGGTCGTGTCCGGGCGGCTTTGTGGCGCCGTTGCCGTCGCCGGCCTCCGGCGTTGGGGCTGCGCAGACCTTGGTGAGGCTGAAGAGCTTGGTGAGGCCGACGAGGAGGCCCGGGACGGTGCAGGTTTGAGTTGGTGGAGCCTTCGAGCTTCTTGGTGGCCCTGGTGACGACTCCATTGCTTGCCTTGGCGATGGCGACTGCTTGCTGCTTCCAGAAAGGGTATGGTCAGATTTTCTTCTTGACTGAACGAATGTGATGGTCTGAATAAAAATTCAAGTATATGAAGGAACTGAATCCATGGGGGGGGGGGGGGGGGGGGATAAAAACTGTACTTGTGCATTCAGAAACAACAGAGTATGCAGAGTATGCGTTCAGAAACAACAGAGTATAATGCAGGAACATTCCTTTTGTTCCCCAGGATTCATTTATCTTAACAGAAAAAACATCTTAGGGCGACCATTTGTAAAACCTTCAGGGACATGAATATCCACTGTTTCCAGCAGGAGAATGCAGTTTCGAAACTACTCCGTAATTCATGCAGAACAAAGCATAGCAAGCAGGGTGAATGACTGAATGAGCAATATATATCTGAAGGTTGTTGACATGAAAAAGTTCAGAGGTAGTAGTATCTGAACAAGTGAAAGGGTCTGAATGAACAAGAAGAAGCTGTATGGATGGAACTACATGCAGCATATATCAAAGAAATGCCAGGCACAGAGGAGAGAGCAAGCAAAACAGATCATTCAGGTTAGGCTTTATCTTTTCACATTAGGCACCAATATAGTAGTACAACAAGTTAACAATAATAACCAAAGCCAATCTGCGAAGAATTATCGGTTAATCATGGGAGAAGATGAGGGGGCGAGTACTAACCTGCCGCTGCTGCCTGCCGGTGGAACTAATGAACTCTACTAGTCTGGACTCTGGAACTCTGAAGTCTGGACTGACGACGAAGATGAGATCAGAGTGACAGATGCCTCCCTGCCTGGCCTGAACTCGAAACTTCTGAGGTTTCGTCTGGTCGGCGGCGGCGAGTCGATGCAGAATTTGGATTGGATCGGAGATAAAACCGGAAAGCTTGGGGACAGTGGTCAGTGGTGGTACAGTACTATGAAGTCGTGAAGACAAGTCGACATGGCATTGGGAACAACGAAAGCAAAAGCTTGGGTTTCACCGGTGTGCTGCAAAAGTAAAGGCAGGGAATGAATCCGAATGATTGTTCCTATCCATAGGAGTGTTCATTTGGAAAGGCAGGCCACATGCTTCCAAAAGACCAAATTCATCATGAATACAAATTGCATCTCCGACTCCATTCCACCAACTGCAATACAGATTTGGTACTTGTAGTCGTAAGTTAAGCTATGAGTACTAGCATTATTATGGTATTCCTCAGTCGTAAAAAAGAAAAACTTTTGACTTTTTTCTTGGCTTTCTTCTTGTTATATAAGTCAAATTATCTTGTGTTTAATCTAATTTTTTTTGAGTAAAGCCAGCTGGCGCACTTTATTGATTATGCAGAATAGTTACATCGTTCACCAGGGCTCCTAGTATGAAACTAGGGGTTCAAAAACCCAATTACAAGTTATCTTCTCTTGACTAGCTACTCTAGCTAACTCATGAGCGACCATTCGCTTCACGATTACAATGTTCTAAAGAAATAGAAATAAAATCATGCCACATCATATCACATTGTTCATATACTGGGCCACTGATGGTAGCTGTAAAACCACCTTGTCTCATTGTCTCCACGACCTCCAAACAATCTGATTGGATTCTAATTCTGTTGTAGCCCATAGTCCGAGCTAAAACCAGTCCTTCTCTGAGGGCAGTTATCTCAGCTGTAGCAGCATCAGACATGAACTCAAGGAAGCTTACCCTGGCCCCCACGAAAGAGCCAGTTGAGTCTCTTATGATCGCACCTGTTCCTCCCGACCCACGCTCGGGTAAGTAGCTTGCATCAATGTTCAATAATAGCTCACCCTCGGTGGTTTTTTCCAGCCTTCTTCCTTCTTGGTATTCTTCACCTTCTTCATCGATCGCTGAAAATTCGTTGTCAGTGTAGCAATTGACAGCGCCGCTCTTGTCGGATTTTGAACAGGTTCCCCATGAACAAACAGACGACGTTGCCACCAGATATACCAGCCGCCCGTGAGGATCAATTCTGCAAGCCCAATGTGATTCAGCTCATCAATCTGTTTCGGCCTTGTGATCATCTCCGCGACCACAGTAGACCCCGAAGGGTGAATAGCCAAAGCTGTGTTGATTTCATCTTCTACTCCCAGGATTCGCCAAATGTTTTTTGCTTGACTGCAGCCAAACAGAACATGCTTGATGTCCTCACAGTTTGAATGGCAGGCAGGACAGCTGCTTGAGTTATCAATGTGCCTATTTGCAAGTATCCCTTTACATGGGATAAGCCCATGCAGCACCCTCCAACCAAAAATTTTGATCTTCCCTGGCACTTCAAGATCCCAGAGCTGGGACCACATTTTATCATCTCCTACCCCACTTGCTTGTTCATTGATTTTATTTACTCCAAACTTATGTAGCCACTGTAGGTGATAAGCCGAACTTACAGAGAAAAAATGACACTATGGGAAGCGTGCCAGTTAAACCTCTTTCTAGTTTCTACCATGAAGGTATGCTGATTTGTACGTATGAGATTAAAAACCCAGTGATATTTTGCTTGTAAAAACGCTGATGCATTTAACTACTGTATAATAAGCTTCCTGAGTTGCCGCTGCACGCTGCTTGGCTGCGATTTCGTTTGCTAATTCGGCCCTTTGCATCTCTAGTTCTCTTACCTTGTTCATGTGGTCCTCAAGGAGTTTGAGCAGCTTGGCGTTCTCGACGTCTTTGTCACTCAAAGCTGGTTCAGCATCATCGTCTTCGCCGTCTTGCCCGGGCTCTTCTCCTTTCGGCAGGTCCTGTACCTCTGTATCGTCTGCTTGTACACTGGTCGTCGCGTCCGCCGATACTGACGGGCCACTCGGTGCCGAACCCCCGGCTGCCGGGGCGACTGTATTGGCGGTTGCCGAGGACGGGTGAGATTGAGGGGGCTCGACTGCTGCTCCTGCAGCCGATGGAGCTTCTTTTCCTTTCGTCGATATCTTCTTCGGCGGCATCGAGCGACAACCGCGGTGGGCGCCAATGTTGTTCTAAGTTGAAAGCTTAGAACCTTCGTACCCGAAGGTAGGACAAATAACCGGATCAGTACTCAATAAGGGTACGGGACTGTTGATACGTTTCATAGGCCAAAACACCTCCAAACACTAACCAATTGGGATGGTTTACTTCCTCTTACAACTCCCATCACAAGGGTATTTATACAAGCACGTAGGCATTTACAGGACACTTTTACCCTTCTACCTACTCCAGACACCGAATGGGCTTCGTGCTGGGTAATAGCATCCAATGAACCCAGACAACTTTGGCTCCGCAACCACCGACAAGATTGGACCCACAAGATGCTCCTTGTCGGTCCATGCTTCGCCTAAACCTGCAAGAGATAATCCACGTGTCGTAACGAAGTCAAAACTGAGACGATACCGCCGAAAGTGAACATCGGCGGTTTCTCCTCTGTCGCTGCCCAAACCGCCGATTCAGCTAGGGGCATGCCGATATTTCCTATCGGCATTGCCGGGCCTGATTCGGCTCCCATTCCTCCGTTTCTGCTTAGCCGATAAGGACTGACGCGCGCCGATAGTGACTATCGGCACACCAAGGAATATAATCGGAGCGCGCCGATAGTCCCATTCGGCACTCTCAGGCTAGATCCGGCTGGCTAACGGATAAGCCATCCGGGCGGACTCAAAGGGTAGGGTGGCAAGGAACCGTCCTGCCCCGAACAGAATCATTGAAGTAGTTTCCAAGAACTAAAACTGAAATTGACCGCGAAAAATTAAACTAAAATTGACTAACATAATAGAAAATGAAAACAAAAGGCACAACAAGAAAGTAAAAATACTAGAAATTGAAACTGAAATTGACAAATAGAAAAATGAAAACTAAAGTAGATACACAATGAAAAACAAAATACTTGAAACATAAAAACTACAATTGACAACCGGAATGTAAAAGTGAAATTGACAACTAATAAAGGAGATGAAAACTACGATCCCTACATTCCTGCATTGGCTGCGCAGGATTGGGCTCCGAGTAATCCCTCTCCTTGCCGGGACGTGGCAACGGAGGAAAGGAGACTTTTTCTCTGGAGACACAACACGGAGCCGGGCCGCCGGCGGCCTTAGCCCAGCACGAGATGACATTCACGGTGTCGGAGCAGAACCTCGGACGGATAATACAGAACGGGTCTAACCATGCTTAATATGTGACTCTTTTGAAACATCTAACCATATTCAGTTTCACTGCCTTGTGATTGTGTTTCTATGGGCTTATATGTATGACTATCTTGGCTAGGTTTCATCCCCCACCAGTTGCCTTGCCCTGTTCAGCGAGATGTGGAGAAACTTATTAGAGGTATGAAATAAATGATAACAATGTTCCTTTATTAGAGGTATGAAAAGAATGATAACAATGTTCCTTTGTGCAAGTTCTCTGTGGACCATTTGGAAAACTTGCAATGATGTTGTGTTCAACAAGAAGACATTGTCATCTCCATCGACACTCATCTTCAAGACGATCACTTTGGTGAAGTCGTGCAACCCACTGTTGACGCTAAAGTTGAAGCCCATGGCCGATGAAATGATCGGTGAATGCCGCTGTTGGA
Organism: Themeda triandra; assembly: GCA_018135685.1. NCBI lineage: Eukaryota > Viridiplantae > Streptophyta > Magnoliopsida > Poales > Poaceae > Themeda > Themeda triandra. Next base: position 1,984,912 of record JAENPR010000043.1, on the reverse strand, counting down.
GGATGAGGGTGTTTGTTCTGGGGATGCGGTTTTGTTCCAAAAACCAAGTTGTTCTTTTGAGGTCTAGGTAGATGGTTACGAGGTCATTTTGTGTTGGCTGCAGTTTCTTTATCGTTGATCTACATTGTAAGCTGGTATCCCCAGCAACTTGTTGAAACTCATTAAGCTTTCTATAAAGCCAAGCAATGCCTTTGATCTAAAAATAATAAAAAAATAGTTTTTCAAGAAATAAAAATGCCAATATGACACGACTAAAAACAAAGTTAACAAGTACCGGAAGGAGTTGCTCAATTGCTACACCAAAGCTAAGATATCAGGAACACGATTAACGTCTAGGCCTATTATATATGATTGCTTAATTGCACCCATTATGATTGCATATGTTATTATATCCGTTCAAAAAAGAAATTCGTGTTTCTCTCCCTCAATTTTACGGTTCAAATTGTGGACATCAAAACATGCGTGATATTGTCATATACTCATATTATATTGATGCGGCAATGCAAACAATCTTGCGCGAATGCCAAGGAAAAGAGATCCAGACGGGGCTTAGCATGCTTGCTGCCTAGTGGAAGAGTTTCGCTCGTCAAATTGTTAACGATTTAACTCTAACCACGCAACTACTTTTGCTTTAAGATTTACAAAGATTTGTAGAAAAGGTGCACCGGAGCACTTGTGTCGATTCATAATATCTTGTGCTTTAGGTTATCGTGGGGAAGATGAAACCCCCATAAGGCCATAATTAGTGCTACCATGTTTAGAAAAACAAAGAGCACCTCTAGCGACAAATAAGTGTTTCTACTTCTGATTTGAGATTTCTACTATTACCAATGTTTGAAGGTCTATTTTGTCAACAGTGAAAAAAGAGGAAAATTGTGCATAGAAAGGGAATATTGTTTCAATTGATAAATAATTAAAGATAGAAATTAAAAAAATGGGTTTAAAAAATAGGTTAGCACTCCCAGTATAAAATTATCTTTTACAGTTTATAAGCATTTTTTAAAAATGATTAAATCAGTGACGACCGTACAATACACGGGCAATTATCTAGTATTCACTAATATGTATTATATTAGTCTCAGATAGAGAGGATCTTGTATGAAAAGAAGGAAAACTACAAATAGCAGGCTAGCTTGTAAGGGTGGGAGTGAGATAGTGCTATATAGGGTTACAAGTGTTTTTACCCTTTTTTTTTAATTTGGGTTGACAGAACAAACCGGGGCCAATTATCTAGTATTCCACATCTTAATTGTTATAAAAACTTTAATTCACTTGAATGTACGTGTAGATGTTAATATAAGCTATTATGAATTCAACATCCGTAAGTTTTAACTTACATTAGTATAAATAATAGTTTTTATAGACTCATTAACCATGGAAATATATCCTTAGCAAACCACATAGTAATGACACTTACAGCTCACTGTAAGCTACATTAACATTCTTGACGATACATTTTTTAAGCCATTATTTTGAAAAAAATGCTTATTTTGATTAAAACATTATGTCATATGAATATTAGTAACTTACTTTTAAGAATTATTTTTTAATAAATAATATTAATATGATATTATAAATTTAACATCTTAAGTGCCATGGTGCATGTCGAAACAAATATTTATGAAATTGTGAAACTAAAAGTGTAGCCTACGACCTATAATATTCTTTTTATAAAATAAAACATGAAAAATATGCAAAAAAAATATAATAAAGACAACTAGATTAAAAGTTAAACATTAAACTATAGATTTTCATGATATCATGTAAAGCGACGAAATGAGAGTTTATACACATTCAGTTTGTTTATGTTTCAACTAAATACATATGATGCTAAAAAAGATTAATCATAGAAATCATTACTCACAAATAAGGTAGAAATAAAGATGGTAGATCCTAAAATTCTTACAAAAATCTAAAATGCTTTGACATCAAATGTGGAGGAATTAATAAGAGCTATTGTACATGAGAAATTAATAAGCTTAAAAGTTAGGGGGAAGAATCAAAATTTAAGTTTATGCCATTAAAATAGAGACTGCAGCTAAAACTATCGTAGTTTAAGCAGATGTTTGAACTCGATATGAAAAGGAAACAACCAACGTATATGGATGAAAAAACATATAAATCAATATTTAGTATATTACACAATTGAATATAGAATATAGAGTACCTATTATAGCTATTATTTTAGGATATTAGTGGAAATAAAACAAATTTAATATAAGTATAATTGTTAGTTATATACTTATTAGTTAGTGTCTCATATGATTCTAATCCGTGCGAGAGCACGGATTGATGAACTAGTATAAAAAATAAAAATGTAAGGAAATGAAAACTACAAGGAAAGTACAATAATACTTGTCATCGTACGTTCACCATGTCGAACGGCAACAGATCGATGGGCCTTTCATCGCATCGGCCCATCTAATCGTTTCACCTGGCCGTCCGATCGGACTGCATGCACGGGTGGGACTCCGACTCCACATGCAACCACACACTGCCCTGTTATTTTTTTTTCCTTTTTCACTCTTAATATATGCATGCCCGACTCCACCTGCAAGGCTACAAGCACGCACCGCCCTTTTACTTTTTTTTTTTTTTTTTTTGCCTTTTTCACTCTTAATACATGCATACATTCTGATCCAAGAGTGTACTGGTCAAAAAACACCCAAAACATTTTTGTCTCCTATTGCTCGTAGTCCTAGACCTGCAGCTATTTTTTGTGCAACTGACTTTTCTGTCTTGTTTCGAGTTTCTACATTGTTTTAACATCTTCAGGTATTTTCTGGGTTGTTTTAACATATATTACTGGATTGTTTCAACGTATGTTTCCAGGTGTTTCAATAGGTAATTTAGGGGTGTTTTTAACATATGAATTTTTGGTTGTTACAATAGGTATTTATGAGTTGTTTCAACATATGTTTCAGGGTTGTTTCGACAACATCCCGGTTGTGTTTCAACAGCTGTTTTTTGGGGTGTTGTAATAGGTATTCTGCGTTGTTTCGACAACATTCCGGTTATGTTTCACCAGCTGATTTTTAGGGTGTTGTAATAGGTATTATACGTTTTTTCAACATACGCCCCGCGTTGGTTCAACATATGTTCTAGATTGTTTCAAAACTAGATCAGTTGTACATCTAGATGAAAAAAATATTTTTAAAAAAGTTGTCAAAACATATCCATGTGGGATCTAGTTTTGAAGAGCTTATCACGAGAAACGCGGTGATGCAATCGGATTTTAATTATAATAATTGGTTGATGAGATATGACTTTTTTTATACTTTATTTATGCACGTATACACAAATAGACAGGCTGCATTTCTAGCCGCGCGGGCAGGAGCCACGTCCGGGCGCTACCGTTTTTGTGGGCCGGGTGTGGGAACTGCTTTCGTGGGCCGCGTTCAGGAGTTGAACGTTCGAGCGCCAGTGGTGGCCATACTAGATTGTATCGCGACGTTCCTGCGTTGGCCGTAGAAGATTGGCCTCCGACGACGACTCCGAGTAGTCCCTCTCCCTGCCGGGCCGTGGCACTGGCCTTGAGGATACCGTTTCTCTGTCGACACGACACGGACCCGGACCGGCGCCGGCCTTCGCCCAGCACGAGACGACATCCACGGTGGTGGACCAGAACAGCATCGGACGGCTGGCGCAGTACGGCACCGGCGGGGAGAGCCTGACGCCGAACTCCAGCGCCCCGCGGCGCACGTCGGCGGCGAGGCTGTCGAGCACGAGCCTCGGCAGGCGCACGCCGTCGCCCCACGCCACGACGGAGCCTTCCTCCCTGTGCTCGCCGGCGTCCACGCAGAGCGCCGGTGCGGGCCCCGTGGCCAGCGGCACCCCGGAACGGAGGTACGACACCTCCACGGTGGTGCCGGCCGGCAGGCACTCGCGGCTAAACGCCGTGCTCGGCGAGGCGGCGCCGAGCGTCAGGTTGAACGCCGGGTCGAGGCGGCGGCTGTGGAGGTGCAGGGGTTCGAGCCCGGAGACGGCGGCGATGGCGACGGTGTACTCGACGGGGTCGTACGGGCGGGGCCACGACCAGTGGCTGAAGAGGTGCGCGATGCCGATGGAGGGGTGCGCGACGCCGATGTAGAGGCACCAGACGCCGGCGACGCCGAGGATGTATGCTACTCTTTCTGCTCTTGACGTCAACGGCTTCTTCCTTGCCTGCTTCGTCGTCGTCGTACATTGTTTCCCGCTGACTGGCAGGCCGCCCGTCTCTACGTCGGCAGCGGCGGCGGCGGCGGCGGCGGCGGCCATGGTTTGCTTCTCGGTCGATCTTGTGTTTGTTTTCCGTGGAGTGTGGAGGACGCAAGAGGAGAGGGGACCCTGTGATGTATCCTATATATTTTCTATTCTGGTTTGCATGCGCACGAAGGAGGATGGATGTGATCGCCGTGCGCGTAGGGGCATGACCCTGGAGTGATCGGCTGTGGACGCAGCGTCGTGAACCGTGAACATAGGGATAGACACGTTCGAGCGCGATGCACGGCTATCCACCCGAGAGCTTCTGCTCTTGAAAAAAAGATGACAAAATAAAAACAGATTTCATGATAACACGGAAAGAATCACATACGCTTGCCGCGTGTATGGTTGCGCAGGTACGCGTTGGAGGGTAAAGAAATTTCGGTGAAGAAAAACATATGCCGGTGTAAGAACCTATATGGCAGGAACGTGTAAGCAGAGCGACTAAATCGCGCGCGCGCATTAGAATGGATCTGAGCGATCGATCTCAGACAGTCACAAACTTTCCATTTTTGGTAAAAAAATAATTCCCGCAATTTTCTTTTTATGGAAAGTTTTCTATTTTTAGCAAAGAAAAGACAAAGTTACAAATTCATACGCATAATTTTCATTGCATAACTTATATGTCTAACTTATAATCTAACTTATAAGCATAATTTACGTAATTTTGGATGTTTGTAAGTTATGCTTATAGCTTATACATTTAACTTATTATGTAAACCACATATCTTACATGTTGCATAAGTTAGAATCTTTAACTTATACGCATAACTTACGCGGTCTTCAGCTTTTCTAAGTTACGCTCATAACTTATATATTTAACTTATCACATGAAAAATATATCTTACAAGGTTGTAAAGTTAGAATCTAAATTATACAGATAACTTTTACCTGTAACTTAGGTATGAGAACATCGCAAAAAAAAAAAAAACTTATACACACAAGGAAAAAAGTAAAATAAAAAAATCTTTGAAACATATTCAAGTGAGATCTAGTTTTATTCGTCTCGTCGCGTAAAACACATCGGTATAAACGGAACTAAAAATGAATACACGGTTCGAAAATTATAGCTAGTTCAAATAAATATTTCCCTTTTTTCTTTGCTGATGCCAGCGCTAACATTAGTGCGACAAATGAGCCAACTGTCACGACGGATCATTCGCATCGTTCGCACAAATCCGACTGAGCGCGCGACCGCCAAAATGAAGTTTCGACGTGTAAGCTAAGGTGTAAGATGATTAGATTAACATGTACATACGCTTTGCCTATGGCATGTTCTAGAAAAAAATAATAATAAGAACTAAAGACAATTCATTATCAAGGGTTCTGACGTAGGGTGGGTATATAATTTTGAGTGATATTTATTTTCTAATTCTTTTGTTTTGACTGACTAAGCTTTGGTAGGATCATGGACGTGTCCGGCAAAGAAAATTGCCCAACCCATCCTCCACTACAAAGAAGGCAAAGGGATGGTCGGTGACAGAGTCCACGGGCTTGGGCCGCCTAGGCGGTGGCCCTAGAGCAGTGGTGGCCAACGTAACATGCACAAACCATACACCGCTTTATTTTCTCATCTTTTTTTCAAGGGCAGAAGCTCTCGGGTGGATAGCAGTGCATCGCGCTCCCAACATGTTGACTGTTCACAGCCGATCACTCCAGGGTCATGCGCGAGCTATTCTCGCCATTCCCCCTCCTACGTGCACGGCGATCCACGGTGGTCGTTTGTGCCGTGCATCATGCAAACCTGAACAGAAAATAGCATGCAAGTATATGCAACTAGCTAACACATCCGCAAGAACCCCTCGATCTCCACACTCCACGGAAAACCAAACACAAGATCCATCATCGAGAGGCAAACCATGGCCGCCGCCGCCGCCGACGTAGAGGCCGGCAGAGTGGCAGTCGTTAGCGGGAAACAATCGACGACGACGACGGTAATTATAAACGGTACGCAGTACTCAGCAGCAGCATACGCAGGATACAGAGCTGGATGGAAAGTTGGGCGAGTGATTGGCAACGTACTGGGCGCCTCACTCTGGCTCGTCATGCTCCTCCTCGCCACCGCCTGCGCCTGGTACCTCTTCATCGGCGCCGCGCACCTCCTCGTCGGCGCCACGCACCTGCTTGGCCGCTGGCCGTGGCCCCGCCCCTACGACCCCGTCGAGTACACCGTCGCCATCACCGCCGTCTCCGGGCTCGACCCGGCCAACGACCTGCTGGCGCACCCGGCTTCGGCGCCCTTCCGCCGCCTCGACCCGGCGTTCAACCTGACCCTCGGCGCCGCCTCGCCGAGCACGGCGCTGCGCCACGAGTGCCTGCCGGCCGGCACCGCCGTGGAGGTGACGTACCTCCGGTCCGGGGTGCCGCTGGCCACGGGCCCGGCCCCCGCGCTCTGCGTGGACGTCGGGGAGCGCAGGGAGGAAGGCTCCGTCGTCGCGTGGGGCGACGGCGTGCGCCTGCCGGAGTTCGTGCTCCAGAGCCTCGCCGCCGACGTGCGCCGCGGGGCGCCCGAGTTCGGCGTCAAGCTCATACCGCCGGTCCCGTACTGTGCCAGCCGTCCGTGGCTGTTCTTCTCGACCGCCGTGGATGTCATCTCGTGCTGGGCCAAGGCCGGCGGCGGTCCGGCTCCGTGTCGTGTCTCCAGAGAAACAGTCTCCTCCCCGCCGCGGTCACGTCCCGGCAGGGAGAGGGATGACTCGGAGGCCAATCTTCCGCAGCAACGCTGGAACGTAGGGATACAAGCTAGCCGGCCTGCTATTGGTAGTTTTCATCTCCTTTCGTATATGGTCCTTTTTGTTTTTTTTGAACAAATGGTCCTTTTTATTCTGATGAGACTATATACTCCCTGTGTCCATAAATAAATAGATTCATAGAGATGCCTTAAGTTAATTTTTTAAACTTTGATGATCAAACTTTAGAAAAAAACGTTAAGATTTATGATATGAAATGTTTCATTAGATTTACCATATAATATTTTTTATAAGTTGTTCTTTTTATTTCATTAATGTTGGAATTTTTTCTATAAAGCTAGTCAAACTTAAAAAAAATTGACTAACACGGATTCTAGAAATTGATTTATTTGAGGATGGAAGGAGTATATTATATGCTAGTTTGAGTATAAACATTAAACACTGTGTGTACATTTGTCTATTTTTAAAGATAAAATAAGAAATTTATTTTATGTGCTAGTTTGAGTACAAACATTAAATTGCTGTACATTTGTCTATTTTTTAAAGAAAAACTCTTGTAATAGAAAAGCAATGTCCCCCAATCCCCATCTCCAATCGCGTGCCACACGCTCTTGTATTTATCCACACCCACGTTTCTCCATCGCGCCCTGCCCTTGGACGTCTCCATCGCGCCCTACCCCTGGACGTCCGCCTCCATGAGCCGCGCCATCCATCGTCTTTGGTGTGCGCACCCTCACTAGCTACTACAAAAATTATTTTGCTGACGGGCAATTTAGATTAAGGGAGACATGCCATTTGGCAGGTGTTGGGAACGAAAGCCAAACAAAGATGAAATAAATCCCAATTCTGATTAGAGTATAAGCAATAATAAACAAGTGAAGAACACTTTCAGTCAGTGGCATGGCATAGGGGTGGACATGTTGCTTTGATTTGGCCGACCACGCATTATGATGCTCTCTGCGGTCTAAATTCGGTTTTGGAGGACCAGCCAATCGAAGAATTTACATCTCTGTCGTGGCCAGTTATGTCGTGGCCAGTTATGTCGTGGCCAGTTACACCACGGTGTGCCTTTCTTTTATAAACTCGGTCAATAACAAATTTGACTCTGAAAGATGATGATGATGATTCCACATCGAAACTGGAGATGCGATGTTAGCCTGGCAGCGAAACCATGGAGCTACACCATGTTCTCCGCAGCGTTAAGGTTGCCCACTGCCTGCACTACAGGGTGCGGCAAGGCGACGGCTGCCCTGCAGAGCGGGCAGGTGCACCTGACCCGCAGCCACTTGGCGACGCAGGCCTTGTGGAACAGGTGCTTGCACGATGGCAGGACGCTGCAGGCCTCGCCGGCCTCGTAGGGCGTCACGCAGATCACGCACGACTCCCGGCCGCTGTCGCCTTCGTCGTCGGCGCCGTACTCCACGTCCGGGATGCTCTCCAGCAACTTTTCGACTAGGGACGACGACGACGACCGCGGCCGCGGCGGCGCCGGCGTCGTCGTCGTCGTCGCACCGCGACGTTGCCGTTGGCGGCGTCGCCTGATCTGGTAGGCCACCTCTTTGATCGCGCCGAGGACCAGCATGATGACTACCAGCGCCGTCATGACGAAAGCCACGCCGAGGAGGCCCCGAAAGAACCACTCGATCACATCGTCGATGTCCATGGCGGCGTGCGCGCGGCAGTGCGACGGATCTGTCGGCGGTCCTCGATCGGATTAGTTAGTTGGTTTCTTGGATGCGCCAAGACCTGCCGTGGCGTAGATGTGTGTGCGTGAGTCGTCGACGTTGATTGCTCCGGTCGTCTGCCGAGACGACGTCGGCGTTCGGTAAGTGTTGTTCGTGGCGTGACGGTGTCGGCCTGTCGCGAGAATCGGGGGACTGCGGTACGGTCTTGAGCTCTGACGTCTGACCTTATTATACGGCCGGCTAGCAGTATAATGCAAGTAGCACGGTCTCCTGTTCGGACACAACCTTGGATTCCGATTATTGAGAGAGCATGAGCTAGCTTCTTCCGTCGTCACGTTCGATGTATATGCAACCCTAAAACGAACTCGGTTCGGAGTTCATCTATCATATCTAGCGGATTGGTTCTTTGGGGAAAAATAAAAACTCAAGCTGATCTTTTTTTTTTTTTTTTTTTTTTTTTTTTTTTTGAATTTGGTGACCTTTACTTACTACAGGCCCAAACGCTATTCGGCGCACGTGCACTACATCTTGTACTAGCGCATGGCCGCGTGTCAGACTAGGAGCGGGGAATAAAATAGAGATGATGCAAGGTACCAACACATGGCATAAAGGCATACGGGGACAACACACAGACTTGGAAAAGTAGGAGCGCGTCACATGAGATCTGTTTTTTTTGGAAATGGTATACAAACTTAAAAATGCACTAACTCTCTCGTTAAGCATCTATTTCTAATTCTGGTTGCACCATTAAATTCATTACGACGAGATCTATAAAAGTAGATCCATGTTGGATATGTTTCGACAAAATTTTCATTATGATAAAGTTTTACATCTAGGGGTATAAAGTTCGTATAATGTCAGTATAAAGTTTAAAATGAGCTAATATAAAGTTTTTGAAATTAAGTGTAGATTTTTAAAATCCTAATGTTTTTGAACATAGTAGGTCTGGTTTATAATATATTCAAAGTTTTGAAGTTACCGGTATAACATTTATAATGTGATGGTATAAAGTTTTTAATTTTGAAGTGTAAAGTTTTGAATCTATTAGTATAAAGTTTGTAACATGTTAGTTTAAAGTTTTTAAATTCCGAGTGCAAAGTTTTAAATCTAGCAGTATAAAGTTTAAAGTTTGTAGCGTGACGATTCAAAGTTTTATAAATTATGAGAATATAAACTTTTGGCTGTACATAGTTTACAACAGAATTAAACCCTTTTTTATTTTCACGTGATAGTGCATGGCTACATGCAAAAAATCATCCGCATTTTCACATGCATCTAAAAACGTAAGGTGGTTGGTCTGCGGGTACATGCGTGCGGCTATTATTGCTGGTGTGCGCTATTATTACTGGTGGGTGTGCGCCGCTACTCTTGCTAGTGCACGTGCGCTGAGCAGATATTGGCTGTAGAGGATGGAAATCATATCATTGATGATATGCTACATTTGGAAAAATATAGGTCTGCTGCTTTTGTTAAAGATTGTACACATTCTAGTTGCTCACATGTTAAAATAGATAGCGGTAAAGGAGTGGAGTCCAGGAATGGCTCCAAAACCCGTTCTGATCATGATTTCTCTGATGATAATGACTTGGATGGCCAGGAATTGAGATGCTCCAAGGTTAGGTATAGGAAAAAAAAATAGGAAATGATAGGTATGTTTCGGAACATTAGAGGTCTTGGGCAAGATGGAAGATTTTTTGGCTTTATCTAGTAGAATTAGGGATTATCATATGGATTTTTTAGGAATTATGGAAACCAAGAAAAAATAATCTATCCCCTGGTTTACTTAGATCCCTTTCTAGGAACATTTCTTTTTCTTAGCATCAACTTGAAGCTAGAGGATCTGCAGAAGGGATCCTAGGGGTTAATGTTCATACGTTTAACATGGTTGTTAAGGATGTTCTTAAGTTTTCTGTCAGTGTTCAACTTACAGATAGAAGTAATGGTTTTATTTGGACCAGCTTATGATGATCTTAAACAAGAATTCTTAGATGAATTAGACTCTGTCATGCTTGCTTGGAATGGTCCTACCCTACTTGGAGGTGATTTCAATCTTATTAGATTAGGTAGTGATAAAAACAATGGTGTCTGTGGTCATAGATGGGCTGATAGTTTTAACAATTGGATAAGTAAGTGGGTCTCATAGAACTTAATCCAAGTAATAAGAAATTTACATGGACTAGTTTCCTATTCTAGCTAAGTTAGATAGGATCTTTGCTTCTACTGATTGGGAGGCTAAGTTTCCTCTAACTAGTGTTAAAGCTCTAGAAAGACTTCCTAGTGATCATAATCCCCTTTCAGACTCTAGCTCTAATGCTAGTTTTAGTAAGAAACGTTTTGGGTTTGAGAAAAGGTGGTTGGAGAAACCTTCCTTTCATGACAAGGTTTCTAAAGCTTGGGCTTCCCCATGTAATTTGTCTAATAGCATGGATGTTTGGCAGTTCAGAGTAAGGACCTTAAGGAGAGTGGTTAGAGGTTTGTTGTTATATCCGTTACCTGGTCTCAGCTTTCCATCGTCTACATTCTCCTTACTCAGCCCGCTTCTCTCTCAATTAGCCACCACCACCGCTAAACGCTTCTCCTTTTCTGTGATGGATTTCTCAAAAGTCAACATTTTCTTGGTTTCTCCTGACGCTGTTAATTTCTCCACAGCTTTCAGGGGACTAGTAACCTCCTTTTCTTCGCCATGAGCAAGTACAACACCTCCAAGCTCCTTCTCTTCCTTTCTCCTGCTATTACTATCGCTACCTCTCCTCTTAGAGCTGCCTCCACTTCCCGAGCCACCGCTACATCGCCCCTGGAAGCATTGAGTTTTGCAGGTTTTGTTTCCCTCTAGTATCTTCTTCAAACCTATTCTTCTCCGGGATAAACCTCAAGGATCGACTTAATTGCGGTGCTCCTTTTTTCTGTGCATACCCTGGACACGCACGGTCAATGTGACCAATCAAGCCACAAAGATAGCAAAAGTCAGGCACGAACTCATACACCAATAGGCACAATTTCATCTCCCACGTCCAGCATGACCCCCCCGCATCAATAGCTTCCGTATATCAATCTTCACTTCACTCACAGGAACTCGTCGACCGCCTGGCCATTCTCATCTGCGTCAACCGCTAGTACTCCCCCACCATCTCCCCGATCTGCTCACCCACCTCCTTGGTCATCAGTCCTAGCGCCATCTTCAACATGCGGATCCAGATGGGAATGTGATTGAATTCCACCTCATCGATTGTCTTTTTCCCGTCAAACTCCGCCAATACGACCAATTCTTTCCCAAACAACTACATCCATCCTCCATAACTTTCATCTTCCCTGACTCCTGGAGGAAATTGAACATGAATCGATTTCCCCCCTGATCCTTAACTTCTGCCCCTTGAATTGTGTAGCAGATGCACCCTAGGCTTGCCTCTAGGGCATCAGCCCTAGCTGGTTTCTCTGAGATCACCTTCACCACAACCATCGGGACACCAGATCCCTCACCCGCCACCACCGATCTCCCGATCTTGATGCCCTTCTCACTCTCTGATAGACTTAGTTTCTTTAGCAAATTCGCCACACCATCCTCCTTGGCTGCCATTAGGTCTAGCAACTGATCACATGAAACCCTGGAATGCCCTCGACGCCTGAAAACCCTAGCTTAGCAGGGAAGGAACTGGCTCCCGGATGAAGATGTGATGGTGTACTCCGTGGGGCAAACGACATGTGGGTTTTTGCGGCTCAGATCAAGGTGATCGGAGTCGAAGACGATGGAGGGAACGGGAAACCCTAATCGCCAGTCAAGACCTACCTCAAGTCGCCACGCGGCGTTGAGGACCTTTGACGTGTGTCGAAGCTTGGTTTTACTATGCCTTCCTTTTCTTGCTACTCTGTCTTTGCTAAATGCGAAACATCCATGTCGGCCATGGTGCCCCAGTCCACGCCAGGAGGAATGATATATGGCACGTTTGTACTCTATGAGACATGTACGATAAACACTAGTAATTTCTTTGTAGCACTAATATTTTTAATTAAATTAAAAGAAACCACAATACAATTAATGTTGAGACTATTTTAGCCTTGAATAATATATGACACATCATCCTAGTGGAAGGTACGCCGGATCAACTCGATGAATAATACATATGGCACGTCCGCTTAATAATTAAAGACCCCTTGATTGGTTGCACATTTTCAATTTTTGTAACGAAAAAATGTCTCTACATGGTTATGGACTAATTTCTAACACACATTAAAACGTCTCTACCAACTAGTAATTAAAAGCCTACCTAATTTCATATCAAATGTATAATATTAGAAAAAGAGTAAATTGCATGGGAGGTACCTGAACTATCGGGCACTTCCCATCTAGATACTCGAACTATCAAAGCGACTATTTGGGTACCTAATCTATCGTCGATGCATGCCAAAGGTACAAAATCTGCCTCGTCAACACCAATTTTTCAAATAAAACCCTATCTCTTTTCTCCTCTTCGCAACTAACTCCTTCCTCTTCGCAATCCGACCTCACGCGGGTAGGGCGGCGTGGCGGGGGCCAGCCTCCTCGCGCGGCGGGGGCAGAGCAGAGCAGGCGAGCGTGCGGCAGGGGTGGAGCGGCGCCGGCGAGCGCGTAGTGGGGCGGCGCCGGCGAGCACGCGGTGGGGGCGGCGGCGAGCTTGACAGCTGCCAGCGCTGCGCCCGGTCTGCCGCACGTCCGCCGCGAGCCGAGTACCTCCGTCGCGGGTGAGTCTGTCACGCTTGAGGCTGCTCGGTGGGCCTCGGGGTCCTCCGGTGCGAGCGGGGCGGGATGGGGGCGCAGCTGTAGGTACGAGGCCAGACACTGCCTCCAGCGTGATGCCGGCGCGTGAGGTAGCCATCCCTGGAGATGGACACGTGGGCAGGGTGCAGGCGGGCGGCTCGCGACAGGGCAAGCAACAACGTGGAGGTGGAGCTCCGCCGGCGCTTGCCACCGCGTGGAGGAGGACCTATGTCGGCGCTAGCCACGCCGCGAACGACGCCGACGATATCACGCGGCTGGTGTCTCGGCACGCGTGGCGCGCGGCGGCGCGGCTGCGGCCGGACGCAAAGGATGCCCTCGCGGTGCACGGAGTGCGCTCGGTGCTTGAACGGTTCGCCGACGGCGTCACGCCCGACACCTGACGGCGACAACGACCCCACCGCCCGCGTGGTGCCACGCTCGCGACGCCGCGTCGCCTTGCCCCCACGACGTCGGCTCACCGCCCAGTGCGCTGCCCGCGCCGTGGCCCGCCTGTGAAGCCGCGTCGCCCTTCCCTTGTCCGCTCGACGCCACTCGCCGGGTGCCTCGCCCCTGAAGTCGCACGCGCCCTGCCATGGATGCGGCCACCACGGACCTGAGCGCAGCGAGCATGGCAGACTATTTTGCCGCGAGCTCCTCTGCTGCTCCATGGGTGCGCTGGGTCGATAGGAGGCATGGGAAGAGGTGGAAGGACTGGATAGTTAAGAAAAGAATAAGTGAGGGGGGTTTATGCAAAATTTTGAGCTGACGTGGCTGCCTTTGGACCGGTAGTGCGCCACGGTGAAAGTTCGGGTACCTGGATAGTCGATTTGGTAGTTCGGGTACCTACATGGGAAGTGGCCAATAGTTCAGATACTTCCCATGCAATTTACTCTAGAAAAAACATGTGTACATACGTAAGCACGGTTATTTGATATGCTTTACAGCGTGTCTTCATGCTACTCCCGGTTGAAAGCGTGTCTCATTATGTGTCAACTTTATACGTTTTTAGTTGCATGTCAAAAAGCATCTCTTGGTGCCTATCGACGATTTTGAGATGCGCTGTACAACGTGTGTAGATGTTATTGACGAATGAGAGCGTGGCTAATTTCGTGTCATTTTAATACGGTTTCAAAAGTGTGTTAAAAATTGTATCAAGATATCTTTTGACGTTGAAAACATGTTAAATACCATGACAACTAGATATGTTCTTGAGATTATGCCAATTATTAACGTCTTTACATGCCAGCATAGAGACGCTTTTAATGGCGTTGCAAATACAGCGTTGCTATAGGGCCGGGGGGGGGGGGGGGGGGGGGGGGGTGAAATGGCTCCCCTTCAACACACTCATAGCCCAATGCAGAGCTCAAACATGAGCAGCCCTGTTTCCAGACCTAAATCAAGCTGATTTTTGGTTAGCCTAAGACAAGGGAAGTATATTATATGACAAGGAAAAAAATTGAGAAAAAAAGGGACGTGACAAAAGTAAGACACGAAAAAAGGACAAGGAAACAGTGGCGGAGGAACGAATTAAATTGAGGTATGGCGAGTATCTAAACGTATAACATAGGTAGCATATGTTTCGAGACTAAAGTTGTTTTTATACGTAGATATATGTACTAGAGAAACATCTAGGATAAAACACTGGAAAGATGAAGGTGTACTCAATGGACAAACTGAGTGACAATGAAGCTTCAATTGCCTTTAACTTGTGCATTAGGCTTCACGTTCTTACAAAGGGATCGATAACACATGCACTAAAGTCCACATGCTAGGAGAGCTCACTACCCAAAGTAGCATTCAAGTGTTCAGTATTCATAGGCTTCTTCAGAACATTCAAAGCACCAGTTTAATTAGTGTAGCAAATTGCTCTACTGTTAGCTCTAATGGTAGAGCGATTTAGAGGAGGAAGATGCTGGAAAATTTAGGTATGGCAAGTGCCATACCTTGCCATATGTGTGGCTCCGCCCCTCAAGGAAAAAAACACCAGAACAGGAAAAGGAAGCACACATGGAACGGAAGACGAAGGAACTCTTGGTATACTAGGAGCAAAATAATAATATTATAGCAGGGAAAGAAAGAGGAAAGAAAAAAATATATATATCCTATATATATATATATATATATATATATATATATATATATATATATATATATATATATATATATATATATATATATATATATGTTGCCATACGTGTACAAGTCTGTGTTCTTTGGTCAAAGCTTAATTATCGTCATAATCATTCAGAGGTAGCGGCCATGGATGGAGGCTCGGTGTTTCTCCTCGTTTGGGGCAGCTTCATTGTCCTGATCGTCGTCGTAGGAAGCGTGGGCGCCTGCTGCTCCGATCGCCGTCGTAGGAGGATCCTACTACTGCTAGACAAGGTCACCTACCCTCGCCGGAACTCGTTACCTGCTTCTACCAGCGGCGGCGGTCATCCATCAACGACGGCGTCAACAACGGCTACTGCAACGGCGGCGACGTCGGCGTCGCAGGATTGCGCGATTTGCTTGAATCGGTTTGAGGACGGCGACCGGTGCAGCAGGATGCCCGTCTGCCACCACGAGTTCCACAGGGATTGCATTGCTAAATGGTTGGAGGAGCGCAATAATACGTGCCCCCTGTGTAGGACTGAACTGCAATGGTCACTTGTTACTCATCAAGCAGGTCAAAACATGGTATAGATACACAGAGCTAGCTAGCCTCATTTAGCAAACATACCTGCTGATTCTTCAGGTGTCATATGTGTAATCAGCTTCACAAGTTCGAAGTAAAATGTTTTGAAGCCTTGAAACCCCCTTTGCGAAGACCGCATCTCTCTTATAATGAGATTAACCTCAAATAGGTTGATTTTCTCAAATTTACCCTAACATAGTCTTGGATATCTATATCTATATCTCCTATAAAAATAAAACCCCACTAGGGATTTGTCTGAACATGCAAGCAATCCACATCAATAATCCACTGTAAATTGCAATTATAGCTAATTAGCACATATAATTATAATTACTCTTCATCTACTAACATTCATTTAGTTATTCTCAAAAGATATGTCAAATCATTTTATTCATATAAATATAAATATAAATAGTTAAATTTCTTTTTAAATTATCCGTAATACCCGCAGCAACGACCCGGGTGTCCACCTAGTAGTTATATATACATCTAATGTCAACTAAAGTAGTGGCGTCTCCACACACAACGTGGAGCCTGATTCTAAGGAGATATAGATAGGGAGGTTTTTTCATGGTTGGGCAAAGTTAGAGTGGAAAGGATTTATGAGGTGCCGTACGTGCCGCACCCGGCTTGCATGCAACACCGCTCCAATGTGTGGCATCTTAGAGCATCTGCAAGGGTTATGCATTTGGACTTGGCATTTACTAATTTGCATAAAACTCCTAAAAAACCCTCTCCAATGGTTATGCATTTAGCCTTTGCATTTTCATTAGCTTGGCATTTGGAGAGGGGGGGGGGGGGGTGAACACAACCGTTGACGATGGGATGAAGGATGACAGGGTGGCTGCATCTTGTCAAGTTGTCCATGGGGACATGCAGGACTCGGAGGTGTGCGAGCCTGTAGTTGCGCAGGTTGTTGGGGAGCGAGACAATGGAGATGTCTGCGTCGCTGACACGGCCGCGGCTACCGAGACAGCGGCGGATGCTGGGGATGCTCCCCTGGTTCTCCACCCAGAGACCGCGGTGTCTTCCACGGCCTCTGCGACGGACACCGATGTGGCGACACCGGTTCCTGCTGTGACTGTCCACGACTTCATCTCCCGCTTCAAGAAGCCGTTGGATCAGCCTATCATCCTGTCGCCGCCGCGTCTCAGGGTCACACGTGACCCAAGAGCCTGTACTGATGAGGAACTGATTCCCAGGAGGAGTGCACGGTTGGCGGCCAAGAGCAAGCACCGGGAGCCGAAGCCGGACGCCCAGGCTAGGAAAATTCTGATGAAGAAGCTGGGCTTGGAGGTTGAAACGCAGGAGCCGGACACGGCTTCGTTCGACGAGTTCCAAGCTGCCTTCACTCTCCCGTTGCCGGAACAGGCCAGGAAGGCCATGGAGACGTACTACCTGGGGAGGGCCCGTTTCACGGCCGAGGTGCCGGCAATGGTCTTAGACTAGTCGTGACGAGTCGCTTTTGTTGATATCGCACAATCAATTATCCATGTAATACAAACGATAAGGATCCAGTAGTTAGGTTTGCTGTTTGGGTTGCTGATGGCTTCTCGCCACCATCATCCTAAGCCTTTGTTGTAGGTCTTCTGACCATTCTATTCCTCTTAATGAAATACAGGCATATATGCCTGCTCGCGAAAAGCATTTGGAGGGGGAGACTTGGCATATATGCCAAGCCCCTCGCGCTTGGCATTTGTCGCATGCGCTGCCTCCGACGTCCCCGCGCGTGACTCTCGCACCACATCCCTCCACCCACGCTGCCTATTTTGGGTATTTGCCAAGTCAAAATTGCAAAACGGTTGGAGATGTCCTCTTTTATTCCTTTGCATTTTGTTTTGAGAGTTGGCAAATGACTACAAATGCCAAAGCAAAAATGCAAAACCCTTGGAGATGCTCTTAATCCCAATGCACATTCCGCAACGGAACAACCAATCCAAAACTGAGGGTTTGTTTTCCTCATACGGCCAAGCTATGCAATATGGGTAGTTCAAGCATGGATAGGCCGACATAGGTGGTGGTCGTTATGCAAGTGGTGGCACCACTGTATGGAATTTTATTCTGGGTTAGGGCACCATGTCCAGACATGACGTGAGGCGTGATCCTAGATAATAAACTAGAACACATGATGGAATTATTATTGAATAAATTCCCATCCGTCAACCCATACAAGTAACTAGAGCAGCATGTAAGACATGTGAAAAAAAAGAACTGGACTGGTAGGGGAAGAACCGCCCCACGGCTTTGTAGATAGAAGCAGGATCGCCGGCCAGAAAAACCCCCAGCCCTGGCACATGCCCTGAAGGACCGAGTGAGCCGAGGCGCACCGTTGCCGACGCAGTGTTATTAGGCTCGCGTGCACATCAAGAGGGCTTTTTTTAGGTGAGAGACCTTAAATTTGCTGCCACGGGGGCTCGAAACCGATCGGCTCACACATATGCAGTTTATACGCTATACAAAACAAGTCCTGTTCCGAGTACATGGTGGTAAACAGATCGGTAGGGTTTTGTTCGGCTTTATTAGCTCAATACATATATAAAGAAATACGAATGTATAGTATATACTGGTCAATCGAATCATCCTTAACATGAAAACTTGCTTCTTTTAAATCTTTTTAAAAAAGAAAAATAACGAAACATGCACGGCCGCCGTGTTTTACACACCCTGCTGTTGTCGCCGTCGCCGGGCAACTGTCGCATTGCAAACCGGGCAGATAGTATGGTGTCGCAGCCACTTGGCGATGCAGGCCCTGTGGAATACGTGCACGCATCCCGGCAGGACGCTGCAGTTCTCGCCATCCTCGAAGTCCATCCTGCAGACGACGCATCGGTTCTGGACAAACCCTGCCGCAAGCAGCCGTTGGTACGGCGCGTGCCAGATGGCCTTCATCATCCGCCGCGCCAGGCTCCGTCGACTCGCGGCTGCCGCGCGGCGGCGGCGGCGGCAGGCGAGCCCATCTGCCACCGCGTTGAACAGGACAGCGCAGGCTATCAGCACCATGACGGCGGCGGCGAGGTAGAGTGCTCCCCATCCGAGCCACTTGAAGAAAACGCCGGCGCCCGAGGAGGAGGAGGAGGAGGAGACGGATGTGCCATTGATCACGGCGAGCTCGACGCTCGGAGTAGCAGCCGCGATTGCCATGGCGCTGGATATGCCTGGATTATGCGATCTGGCGTTGTATATAGGGTACCTAGTTGGTGACTTGGTGCGTGTACGTGCAATTGCAAACCATGTAGCACGAACTCTTTTCTTTTATAATTTAATTTACTAGCAGACAAACATGACGTGGCATTGTATGATGTATAAATTATTGTATATGATATATAACCTAGATGACCTACACTTTGAAAATTTACTCACGATCCCATCATGTATCTGGCAACAGATCCTATGCAAACTAGGCATCCCGTGTAAATCTGTAAACTAACGATCTGGACCGTAGGATGTTGATCCAAGGGGCACATGAGAGAGGTGGAAGGAGGGATTTGTAAAAGTGTGATTAAGAGCGGGCGGTTAAGTGCAAAATTACCGAATCTCTCCGCGCCCCTTGGATCAACATTCTGCGGTCCAGATCGTTAGTTTACAAGTTTGCACGGGATGCTAGTTTGCATAGGATCCGTTGCCCATGTATCTATACCTAATACCTAACATATATACCTAAGTTATAACTATAATATATAACATATAACAATAAATAAAGAGGTACAGTTTCTTGTGCAAAATCATTGATCCAACTAAGACTTTCGTCCAACTATAAGAGATTGACTGGGTTATAGTTAATATTTTTCTGTTTCCATTTTTTTTTGTTTTCATATTGGAATCCTTTTTCTTTTGATATTTTTTTGGAGTTTCTTTTGTCATGTACAAATACTATCGGATTCATGTCCTGTCTGTTCACTCCATCTGTTTTTTTATCTGTCTCCTTCTAACTATCGGTTAATGGAGAGTATCTTCCTTCTGAACTTATCTATTTTATATTTATATCTGTATTCTAATAATAAAAAGATATGTTGTTCAGTTCTGCTGTAATAAGTCTCTCTGAAGTGGTCAGTTTCCGTAGAAGTATCTTTAAACATCGGTATGTTAGCGATTAGCGCAAAGTAGTGGTCGTAGTACAGGTCTCAGGTAGTCGTATCCTGAGTCTGGTTTTCCTTAACTGCCTTCTTCTTCAATGTCTTTTTCTGGCAAAACATTGTATTTTCATTTGATAAATGGAAATGGAGGAGAGCCTTCGGTTGGAAAAAAAGTAAAAAAAAAAATTTC
Organism: Themeda triandra; assembly: GCA_018135685.1. Taxonomy (NCBI): domain Eukaryota; kingdom Viridiplantae; phylum Streptophyta; class Magnoliopsida; order Poales; family Poaceae; genus Themeda; species Themeda triandra. The sequence continues at coordinate 1,964,623 of JAENPR010000043.1, read as the reverse complement.
TGCATAGTTTTTTTCCCACCTCTTTTCTTTGTCATTTCTCCGTCTATTTTCTTCTTGCTCCGTCTTGTCTCCCTTCATGGTTACACATGGGAGATTAGAAGCTGTGAGGTGAACATAAATAAATACAAGGTTTCAGATATAAGGATGCTATAAAGAAAGAAAATGTGGTAGAGTGTTAATAGTTTTTAAAATAGATTGAGGTCTTGATGCAAAATGTTTAGATCCAACTCGGCCTCTCTAGGTGGGCTTTTTTTCAACTTGAATCCTTAGTGTCGAGCTGCTTCGTAGTGGGCTATACCAAACCCTTGCAAGCTTGTTTTCTTTTATTTATCGCATTTTCTATAAAAATAAATATCTTGCAAAATTCACCAAAAATCATAGAAAAATTTATAAAAATACTAAACTAATTTTATTAGCTTCATAAAAATTTATCCAATCCATAGGTGCTATGAATCTTGTTAGGTTGTGTTTTGTTTACAAGTGTGTAAAATAATCATTGAATATGTTGCATATATATAATTTCCACCATGATCAAGAACATGCAAAAGGCAAACCCACAATACACGGAGGTGGCCAAGGAGTACAAGGAAGATGTCTTAATCGTTTGTGTTCTCGAAGCCTTCACTAATATTTTGATGTCATGATTCTACCCAAGACAAGCCCCTATCAACGACCCGTACTTTTCAACAATGTTTTGTTTATATGCGCATTAAGTTTTTAGGAGAAAGATTAACACCATCTGATATAGTTTTGATTATAAATAAAACTTCTTTTAATTAAAATATGAATTAATTATTTCGTGAACTGAAACTTTGGTTAGATTATCATCCAATGAAATTTAAACAATGTATTTGTGTAACTCCTGATGAGGACGACCGTGAGAAAAATCAAGAGAGGTCTCCCATTATAATCATTGGTGATCAGACCGATCCTTTGTTACACATTGATAAAGAAATCAAGAAGGTTGATATGATGCGTTAAAAATCTACAAAGGTTGATATTAAGTCATAGAAACACATGGATAGTATGGAATATTTATATCTAAATAATTATGCAATTTGCAATGAAATCTAAAATTTACTAAGGTGTATTTTAATTCAAGTACAAGTAGGTATTGTTATTTGTTGTTAGTATATAAACTTATGTTTAATAGTTTTTTCTCTCGTGGCAACTCACAGACATATTTGCTAGTATTCTCATTTATTATCTTGGACGACGCCTATACACTGCATAGCATCTAACATACTATACCACGTACATGAATGTCGGCCGTCATTCATTGAGCATTAATTGTTCTCAAGCCGTTTGACTACGCGGTTATCCACACTGCATAACATCTAACATGTTAAGTTTTGAGTTGTGCAATTTACAGCTGTTATTTTTTTGTAATCCAGAGTGCTTGTAATATCTTTATGTACCTAGCTATCATACAATATAATTCTTCTTTCGTCATAAAAACAATATTGTAGAACGTAGGAGGCATTGAGACATGCAAATTTTATCCCATGACCGTATCATTTACTCCAACTCAGCTTCGGGTCCTCGGTAAAATATGAAAGATGACAATGGATGCATGTACCCCTTACTTCATTTCCTAATATATTGAGTGATCCTATACCGTTTGATTAAAGGCTGCAATCTATGTTTCCTTTTAAAAAAATAGAAACTACTCAATCACGTATTGTTATTGGAGAAAACATTATCTTCTTTGTTCACTAAATGTACTATATTTGAGGACATTCCTAAAACCTAGAATGCACTGTATTTCAAGACAGATGGAGTATATGACAAAAAAAAGAACTAGAAAAAAATAAAATTGTAAGGGAAAAAGAAGACACGAAAAAAAAGAAAGATAACGGAAAAAGAAAACACCAGAACAGAAAAAGGAAAACACGGAAAGAGGAAACACACATAGAACGGAAGACGAATGAAGAAACCTCTTCGTACATTATTAGGAAAAAAAATATTAGGGAAAGAAAATACATATCCTTCCTATATAGTATTGGTGTATACGTGTATACATTCGTTAGCCAAGTTTACCATAAACTCTAATGCATTCAAAGTAGCGGCCATGGATCCGGTCCTGGAGTTTTTCCTCGTTTGTGGCGTTCTGGCCGCCGTGGTAACAAGCTTGTGCGCCTGCTGCTCGCACCCGCCGAGGAGGCTCAATCCACTGCTAGACAAGGTCACATACCTACGCCGGAACACTTTACCTGCTTCTAACAGCGGCAGCGACGACGGTCGTCCATCAACGACTGCAGGGACGACGACAACGGCGGCGGAGGATTGTGTGATCTGCTTGGGCCAGTTTGAGGACGGCGACCGGTGCAGCAAGATGCCCGTCTGCCAACACGAGTTCCACAGGGATTGCATTGCCAATTGGTTGGAGCGCCACAATACGTGCCCCCTGTGTAGGGCTAAACTGCAATGGTCACTTGTTGCTCAAAATCGCCATCCTGAAGACATGGTATAGATAGCATGGGTAGGCGGTGGTTGTCGGAGCAGTGTCACATGTTATGCAAGTTTTGTGGCACCACCGCCTGGGATTTATTCTAGTTAGAGCACCATGTCTAGAGACGACTTGAGTTGTGATCCTAGGATAAATTGAAACACATGATGAAATTATTGGATAACTTTCACAGCCATCAACCCATAAAAGTAACTAGAGCAGCGTATCAAACATGTGCATCCTATCATAGCAAGAGATTAGTGCTTTTGGTGCAATTGGATGATGACATACCCACCAATGAGACTTTTTTTAGGAAGAGCGGCAAAAGCTTTTTTTTTTTGAGATGAAAGAAGAATTGTATTAAAATATAGTTGGGTACATCATCACGTTACAAGTGCTCTGGAAGAAAAGACATCTAACTAGAAACCGAAATTCATCTAAATTGTACCCACGCTGTAAAGGCTCCAAATCTCAAATCCAAACCTATTTGATGCTTTGTAGGGATGACCGCACAGGCAAATACTCGGCAACAATTATTTTTGGCCAGACAGTAGATGCCCAACGGACGGCCAACGTTCCTGCAAGTGGAGTTGAGAAACTTCTTCTTCTATGTGTCTTCTTTTTTTTTTTTTTCTGCTACCGAAGAATGAGGAAGACTTACCTAAAAAATATTCTCCCTAGTCCTTCATCGTGGCCAAATCCAACCACAACAAAACGAAGAAGGGACTGGAGAAAATTATTCCATGGCGGTGGCATCATCTCCGCCTTGATGCCTGTAACAGAACCGACCAACTAACATAATTACTGTTCACTAATCGAGCTACCGTGGCAGTTTAAGTAGTAAACCGCAATCATATTAGCCCGGTAGTCCGCGAAATCTCGAAGGATCTCGAACTTTTACAACATAACACCCGAATCGTAAGTTCAGCAGTTCCCATTCACTTGATAAAATAGCTCACAAATAAAATAATTACATCACAGATTTCAAATAAGGTTATTACAACTTAGACTTTTAAAATAAACAGCGGAAGTAGATATTCTTGAAATTACACTCACACCTACATTTTTAAAACAGTGCCAGCTCACGACATCCAACAAAAGCAAGTAGACGAGATATAAGAGTTGACTTTGCCCAAAGTCTATTTCCTCCCTAGTGGGATACAGGTCCATCTTGTTGCTACAGCAAAAGTCTTCGATCTGCAATAAGTGGGAATAAAACCCTGAGTACGTGGGTACTCAGCTAGACTTACCCGTCTTAAACCAGAAAATAAGGACGCTTTGGGGTGGAATGCATGGCCTTACAGTGGATTGGCTGACTCATTTGCGAAAAGCACAAGTTATCCTATTAGAGATATGTATAAGTATGAACCTTTCTTTTTATTTTTGCATAGCTTATTATTATAACCTGTTTATGCTAGGTGAGCACCTATGCTAAAGCAATCAAATAGATCATCAATTAATAGAAATAGTTATCTTTTCAAGATTAGCCTTTCCAAAATCATCCACGTAACCATCCATGGGTCTCATTATTTAATTAGACGTGATCGAAACTCAAGTCAAGTACTCACTGTCCAGGAGTGATGGCGATTCGAATCGATTCCTACTCAGCTGAGGGGTTATTCCCCACACAAACCCCACTCACTGGCCAAAGTGAGTGATAGGTCACCATTGGTACTGTTCGGGTAAAGTCGCGGGACCGCTATGGACAAGTCTATACCCAGAGGTTGTCCAGAGCCAGGTCGATCAAGACGTGTCTGCCCACGGAACGACGCCAGGTAGCTCAGATATTCTTGCCCATGGTCACTCGGGCCTCTGGCCACCCCTCCGCCATTCGGTGTTCTTGCCTACATTTCAGTCACCGGCCCAAACAGAGCTACTAGGCTTCGCGGTCGGAACGAGTTATCCTTCCAGCTAAATGTGGGGCATGCGTTCAACATGACTTGGCGGCCGATAGCGTTGGGTTCTTGTTGGCGGTCCTTATTGCATATCTAACCCCGCCAACTTAGGTTCATAGTTCACCAAAAACCACCTAGATAGGAGGTTTATACTAACAAAACTCCATAGTTTTGGTGAACACTTGTTTTGCAGGAGCATTCATGGAAAACATGTATTTTGGGCCAAAAGCTAGAGAAAAGAGAATAAATATTTAAATTATAAAATTGGCCCAAAGGCAAGACAAGAAGAAAAGGAGAGAATGGCCAAACCGACGTACCAACATGATGAAACACCGCATGGGCCAACTCCGGCCCAAGACCAAGCCCACCGGCCAAGGTCGGTCGGGGGAGGCGGCACCACAGGCGCGCTCGCGCCGGCGCGCTCGCGCCCTCCCCTCTGACAGGAGGGCCAGGCCAGCTGGAGGCGGTGCAATTAATGCCCCAGAGGGCGGTGCGGGGGTGTTTTGGTCATTTGGGCGTGCGGAAACCGACCATGTCCACATATAAAAGCCGTTCTCTCTTTCATTTCACACATCGAATTTTCATTCTTCATTCTTCATTCCTCCCTCTCCACTTCCACAAGCCTACACTAGAGGAAGAGTAGAGCCATTATACCTAGCTTCTAGCTAGAATAGAAGTAGGAGAGTGAGAGAGGTCAAGAGCGGAGTAACTCTTTTCGAGTACTCCCGGAGGCTAGTCTTCCACGGGGTGGAGTGCCGGATTTGTCGGCTCCCTCCTCACTTGTACCTCGGCGACTTCTTACGCTTGAAGTAAGAGGTTCGTGTTTATCTATTTGTACGCTCCTTCTTGCAAAGTTATCTTTATCGTCGTTTGCTTGCGGGTTCGTCGACCGTCCTTGTGGCGGTAGTTCTAGTAGAGGACTCCTGATAAAGACGGATGTTCATGGCCGACGCTAGAACTGTAACGTTGGCGTAGACGTGGTGTCTAAGCTAATTAGTTACCTTCGTTTGCCCCCGTACTCCACGGTTGAGGTGGTAGGCGGCAGGTGGTGACAGCCCTGTCCGTCCTTTGTAATCCCCTACGTCCCGGTACGGCGTAGAGCTACAGGCCGGCATCACCTGGCAGTCTAGGTGCGATCCGGTGCCCGAAGCAAGTAATCAGCGGTAGAGTTACCTTTCTCTAAGGATTCGTCTTATAGAAAACCTCACTTTCCCAGTTACCTACTCTCTCCTCTGGGCAACCTAGTTAAGACCTAAACCTGACCATACCGTTCTTCGTGAAGTTTACGATACCCTGTTCATCACCGGGTGAAGTGCTACAACGGTCTTTCCGTGCGCTTGCGGAATTTATCGCTTTCGCTAAGAAATACCAACAAGCATTTAAAGCGCCGTTGCCGGGGAACGGTTGTCAAGTTTATCTCCGAACCTAGTTGCCCGTGTACCTTGTTCTACCTTTGCTTCTATTTTACATTTCTTTTCATCCTACAAAATGGAGCTACCAACCATTGCCAAACTGTCTGCTCCTAAGGGCGAGCTCATTAAAAAGCCACAATCATCAAAGCCAATCACAGCTTCTAGTTACGAGCTCCGCCCCGGCCTCATAGCCATGGTTCAGGACCAAGTCTTTCTAGGCTTGGATTATGAAAATCCATATCATCAATTAAGGGAGTTTGAGCAACTCTATGAATGCCTAACCATTTGTGGCATGTCACAAGAAACGTTGCGTTGGAAGTTGTTTCCCTTCTCACTCAATGAGAGGGCGAAACAATGGTACGACCAAACCGTAGGAAAGGTAAATGGAGATTGGGAAGAACTTCGTGATAGTTTTTGCGTTGCATTCTTTCCTATATCTCGAATCGCTTCCCTACGGTCTGAGATCCTCAACTTCCGACAATTAGAAAACGAAACTACAGGAGCAGCTTGGGACCGATTTTTGACCCTGACTAGGTCAGGTCCTGATCTATCTATCCCAAACCATGTGTTGTTACAACACTTTTGGCTAGGATTAGGTAGAGAGTCTGCCCTATTGCTCGATGCATCTGCTGGTGGATCTTTTATACATAAGACCACAGCGGAAGGAGAAGCTCTCCTAAATCATATTCTAGAGAACACTCCCCCGCTAGAACCCATCCGGTTCGAGCCCGAGCCAGTTTTAGAGGAAGCCTCTTCGGCTATTGCCAAACCCGTGATAGAGACTACCTCTCCTGAACCAGAGGCCATAGAGGAGGTTTCCAGTCAAATGAAACTTCCTGTATTCGAGGACGAACTTTTCAAAGATTTCAAAAACACCTCGAAATACAAATGTCATAGGAGACCACCAATCTCTGTCACTCCTAGCGATCCTCTTGATGAATCATTTCTCAGAGAATCCGTTAAGGAGTTGACCGCTATCATGAGCTCAGAATGGGTGGCAGAAGGAGAGCTCTCACCTGAAGAAATTCAGATTCGTGCCCCTTCCTCAACCCTTCGATGCAAAATCCAAGGAGATTGGTTGTATGTTCTGTATAATCCCACTGTTGGAACAAACATCATGTCAAAATCCTACGCATTCATGTGTTTGGGAGAAAAACCACGTACTCCAACAGTCAAATCCCTTAGAGTAGGACCACGGTCTGCTCTTACCGGACTTAGGATTTTACACAACATAACTCTCCATCATCAAGAAGTCGAAATGGCCCTGGACTTTCATGTCTTTGACATCCAGGATTTTGACATTCTAATCGGTCATCCACTAGAAACACTTATTACAAGTCCATCAAAAATAGGGGAATTGGGGATCAAACTAGGGAGAGAGCATTTCTCTATTCAAGTCATGCGAGCTAAAAACTCAGTGGCTGAATTTCCCCCAAGCAGACCCCTAGAGGTCATGTCGGTAATTCCTTTCGAAACCCCAGAGATGTCTTTAGAGAACGATGCTCCTCACTTTATAGAAGAGGAAGACGAACTGGGAGAAACCATAGATTTACCCAAAGAGGAGAAACCAACACGACCTCCTATTGAGCTTAAACCCTTGCCTGCGGGGCTGTGCTATGCTTTTCTACATGGCAATTCGCAAACTCCTGTCATCATAAGCGACAAGCTTAGCGACAAGGAGACGGCCGAACTCATCGCTGTGTTAGAAAAGCATAGAATGGTTTTCGGGTATTCCTTGGATGATCTCAAGGGGATAAGCCCAACCTTATGCACACATCGCATTCCAATTGACCCCTCGAGTACACCAACTCGAGAACCTCAGCGAAGGCTGAATAATGCGATGCGTGAAGTCGTGAAAAGGAGGTTTTGAAACTTTTTCACGCCGGGATCATCTATCCCGTACCACATAGTGATTTGGGTTAGCCCCGTCCGGGTGGTTCCAAAGAAAGGAGGTATGACGGTAGTCAAAAATGATAAAAATGAGCTTATCCCGCAAAGAACCGTCACGGGGTGGAGAATGTGTATCGATTACCGGAAACTCAACACGGCAACAAAGAAAGATCACTTTCCGCTCCCCTTCATTGATGAAATGTTGGAGCGGTTAGCGAAACATTCTTTCTTCTGTTTCCTAGATGGGTATTCGGGTTATCATCAAATACCTATCCACCCCGATGATCAAAGCAAGACGACATTTACTTGTCCATATGGAACATATTCCTATAGGAGGATGTCGTTTGGGTTGCTTGTGTAATGCACCCGCATCCTTCCAACGGTGTATGATGTCTATCTTTTCAGACATGATTGAAGAAATCATGGAAGTCTTCATGGACGACTTCTCAGTCTATGGAAAAACTTTCAATCATTGTCTTGAAAATTTAGATAGAGTCTTGCAAAGGTGCCAGGAAAAGGATTTGGTACTCAATTGGGAAAAGTGCCATTTCATGGTCCGTGAGGGCATTATCCTAGGCCACCTAGTGTCGGAATGAGGGATAGAGGTAGACAAGGCTAAGATAGAAGTTATCGAGCAGCTACCTCCCCCTGTGAACGTAAAGGGAATCCGCAGCTTTTTAGGCCATGCAGGGTTCTATAGGAGATTTATCAAAGACTTTTCTCAAATCTCTAGACCCCTCACAAGCCTACTAGCTAAGAACGTACCTTTCGAATTCACAGATGAGTGCTTGCACGCATTCAATACCCTCAAGAATGCACTCATCTCAGCTCCGATCATCCAACCTCCTGATTGGACCCTACCTTTCGAGATCATGTGTGATGCTAGTGACTATGCTGTTGGTGCGGTCCTTGGCCAAACCAAAGATAAGAAGCATCATGCAATCGCTTACGCTAGCAAAATGCTCACAGGAGCTCAGCTCAATTACGCTACCACGAGAAAGGAGCTCTGGCGGTCGTTTATGCTATCGATAAGTTCGAGGTCTTACTTAGTGGGAGCAAAAGTCATAGTCTACACAGACCATGCAGCTTTAAAATATTTGCTCACTAAGAAAAACGCAAAACCTCGTTTGATTCGCTGGATTCTTCTACTCCAGGAGTTTGACCTAGAAATAAAAGATAAAAAGGGAGTAAAAAATACCGTAGCGGATCATTTGTCGCGTATGCAGGTTACTAACATACAGGAACTACCTATAAATGACTTCCTACGCGACGACATGCTACTAAAGGTGACAGACAACAACCCTTGGTACGCGAACATCGTCAACTATATGGTTGCCGGATATGTACCGCCAGGGGAGAATAGGAAAAAGCTGCAAGTTGAAAGCAGACGTCACCTTTGGGATGACCCATACCTGTATCGGGTATGTTCAGATGGTCTGTTGAGGAGATGCGTACCAGCAACAGAAGGCCTACAAATCATTGAGAAATGTCACTCTGCACCGTACGGAGGCCACTATGGAGTATTCCGCACACAAGCAAAAATCTGGCAATGCGGATTCTTTTGGCCAACGATGTATGAGGACACCAAAGAATTCATTCGGAGGTGTCGCAAGTGTCAATTCCAAGGAGGCATCACGGCTCGCAACGCAATGCCATTACACTACAACCTTCAAATAGAAATATTTGATGTGTGGGGCATTGACTATATGGGACCATTCCAGAAGTCCCAAGATTGCGAGTACATCCTAGTGGCTGTTGACTACATATCCAAGTGGGTAGAAGCTATGCCCTGCAGAGCAGCTGACACCAAGCACGCCAAGAAAATGTTTCATGAAGTAATTTTTCCTCGCTTTGGAACACCACGCATGGTGATAAGCGATGGAGGATCCCACTTCATTGACAAAACATTCAGAGCATTCCTGAAAGAGCTTGGAGCCAAGCACAACATAGCTACCCCCTATCATCCTCAAACCAGTGGTCAAGCAGAGACCTCCAACAAACAGATCAAGAACATCCTGCAGAAAACGGTCAACGATATGGGGAAAAGCTGGAAAAGTAAGGTTCCTGATGCACTCTGGGCATACAGGACCGCTTATAAAACCCCTATCGGCATGTCACCATTCCAGCTCGTGTACGGGAAGAGTTGCCACTTACCCGTAGAGCTCAAACATCGAGCTTATTGGGCTATCAAGAGCTGGAATATGGATCTCAAATTAGCCGACAGAAATCGACAGCAGCAGATTTCTAAACTGGAAGAATGGCGGGAGAAGGCTTATCATAGTGCCAAACTCTATAAAGAACGAACTAAGAGATGGCACGATCACCGAATCAAGCTCAAAACCTTCAAACAGGGCGAGAAGGTCTTGCTCTTCAACTCAAAGGTGAAACTATTCGGTGAAGGGAAGTTGCGGAGTAAGTGGAAAGGACCGTACACCGTCATCGACACGTCAACTCACGGGGCAATCACAATTCAAGATGATGACGGTAACATCTTCAAAGTTAACGGTCAGCGTCTTAAACCTTTTCTTGAGCCTTCCCGCAATTTAAATTTCAGTGAAGAATTAGATCGAATAGATTTAATTATGCCTAGATTTTGAGTGCCCTCACTCTTTTGATTAGGCTAGTTATTCTATTCTTTCTTATCAAAAATATTTTCAAAAATATTTTTCTTTATCATAGAAATATTCCAGCATTTATCCTTGGGTTGCCCACCTTTTTACAAGTGCTGGATATTTCAAATAAATATTTTACAAAACATTCCTTGAAAATCCCTTTTTATCCATTCAAAAATTGGAGTGCACCGTGAGCCTCGAACACCCAACGGATCAAAACACCACATTTTGGAAACAAGTGGACCGTTGGGGGCTGACAGGACGAAACAGGGGAACGGCCGTGCCGCCACTGGCGCGCTCGCGCCAGGGAGCGAGCCGTTGCTCCCCAAATTTCGTCCCCTGATCCTCAGCCCTTCTCTGATGCTCACCTTATGGAGTTTGATCCTGCTGCATTCGCGAAAGACAGAGATGTCACCTCCATCTATAAATTGAGCCATCTCCTCCTCTCCTCTCTTCACAAAAGCTCAAGCCATTCATCTCTTTCTCTCTTGCTCATACCCATACACCAGCAAGTTCATCTCCTCTCTAAGCTCCAAGAATGGCCAGCCATGCCCTTGCTCTCTATGAGGCCTCCCGCACATCATACAACCTTGACGGAGCGCCATCATTCTCGCAAGAAGATTTAGAGCAAGAGGAGGCCATGTTCATGGCGCCACTAGCCGCAAGGCTACCATGGAGTGAGGGGTCCAGCAAGGGCGATAGCATCAAGTCGTCGGCAAGATCAAGGCCGCCGATGACCGGCGCCAAGATCAAGCCGGCGCCACCAAGGAGGCCAACCACCGGCATGCTTCGCCTCAAGGCGAACGTTGGCGGCGCGGGGAAATGTCCCATGACGTCTTCCACGGACACCACGTCTTATCATACACCATGTAGCAGCCCTTCCCTCATTCTTGTAGGAAAGGACAAGCCAAATGGTGGGCGTGGGAAGGGCGTAATGCCAAATCCCGCAAAAACTCCTAGGACCAAACCCGTAGGAACTTCTTCTAGCACCTCTAAGCGCAACGCTAAAAAGACTCCTACTTTGGTCAACGATAAGGGTGATGAAACCTCTCCTAGGTTTCCCACTCTAACTTTTCTTAGTAGAAGGGTGGAGGAGCTCTACAAGATCATAGATAAATTAGAAGCGGAGCTTGCGGATAGGGAACTCGCCCATAGGGACTTGGTAGAGAAAGTTAGGAAGTTTCGCCTTGCTTTCTCCACCAAGTTAGAGAGGGTGGCACGCGCAGCAAACGCCGCCCATGCTCTTAGAGCCCCTCACTAGAGCCTTTCGCTCCACCCAAATAACTAGGCGCACGCACTTAGTTTTAAATTTCAGCTTGTTGCATTTTCCCTTCCAATTTACTTTGTAATCGTGCGCCTACTTGTAATTTTCAGCTTTATAATTGAATAAATTTATATATTTTTTCTATCTTGTACACACTTGTTTTTGTCCTATGTGTTGCACAAAAATTCAAGAGACAGGTACAAAAACAAGTGTGGGGGAGGCTACCCCAACCTCTCAAAAGCGATGCGCAAAAGAAAATTTACGCCTTAAAATCATCGGTTTGCGCATCTTCTCACTCTCCACAAGTACTTTTATTCTTCCCAGAAATAACATGGTGTTATAACTAAAAATTGGCTGCTCTACCTTTGTGTTCGCTGATCGATTGCGACTCGCATACTCTTTATTCCTCGCCAAAATTCTATCTTTGTGTGAGCAACTAATTTTTAGGGACCCCTTGAATATCTAAGTTATTGTGGGATGAGAGATAGTAGGATGATATGAGACTTGTTTATCTCTTGCAGTAGACTTGGGTTTTTCTTTGCGAAAATTATAAAACTTATAGCATGATCCTCAAGTGATGATTAAATTCCTACCAGAGCCAAATATTAGTGCTATACTTATAAAACCTTGCCACATAGCTGCTTATCCTTGCACCAAAGTTGTGTCCCACTCTATCGGATTATTGCGAGAGAAGTTTCATATCCCCAAGACCGAATATCACACACACACCCACCAAATAAAATTGCCGACTTTTACCCTGAAAGTTGCGCACATCATCCTCTCATCCATCCACCATAAAAAATTTGCTGACTCTTACACTGAGAGTTACGCAGCTATCTCCACCGCAAATAAAAACTCCGTCCACCACGCTCATGGTTCTCTCTCTCAAATTATCCTTCACCTACAGAAATATGGGCTTCATTAGAATTATTATCCCTATCAAAAAAAAAAGAAGAGAAAGAGAAAAGAAAAAGAAAGATAGAAAGAAAAAGATCTCCCCCATACTATTATCAAAAAAAAAAGGGGGAGAGAAAGAAGGGGGAAAATAATAGAAAGATCTACCCTTTTTATAGGGAAGCTCATATACTCTTTTCAAATAAAAAGAGAGAGAAACATGGCAAAAAAGGAGTTCCATCTACACTCATATTCCACACACTTGCACAATTCGATCTAAGGCTATGTCTTTCCCTCCATTGATCCACTTCTTGACACAACAACACTCGCAGGAAAGCATGCACCTCATCCATACCTATGAACTCCAGATATCAGCCATTAGAGGTAGGATGAGTAGCAAGGCAACAAAGGCTTTCTGGTGAGGATCAAAACACCCACAAAAAGAGTGACTCGAGAGCATCACTTGAGGAATTCATCGCTATCTTTTCTTACAAAAAAATTTAAAACCCCAAGTCTCGAAAGCAGGAAGACACGAGTTGACTTGAAATCCAGGATGTTCCATCCCTCAATAAGCTCAAAGATTACTTGGTAGACACTGTGAATGCTCACAGATAACCAGTGAGGCTTGGAATAATCTGTATGCAGGTTAATATCTCAGGAAAACAAAACCACCTTAGTGTCTTTTGCTTCACTCGAGGACGAGCAAAGCGCTAAGTGTGGGGGAGCTTATTGGCGGTCCTTATTGCATATCTAACCCCGCCAACTTAGGTTCATAGTTCACCAAAAACCACCTAGATATGAGGTTTATACTAACAAAACTCCATAGTTTTGGTGAACACTTGTTTTGCAGGAGCATTCATGGAAAACATGTATTTTGGGCCAAAAGCTAGAGAAAAGAGAATAAATATTTAAATTATAAAATTGGCCCAAAGGCAAGACAAGAAGAAAAGGAGAGAATGGCCAAACCGACGTACCAACATGACGAAACTCCGCATGGGCCAACTCCAGGCCCAAGACCAAGCCCACCAGCCAAGGTCGGTCAGGGGGAGGCGGCACCCTGGCGCGCTCGCGCCCTCCCTCTCGACGGGAGGGCCGGGCCACGGAGAGCGGTGCAATTAATGCCCCAGAGGGCGGTGCGGGGGTGTTTTGGTCATTTGGGCGTGCGGAAACCGACCATGTCCACATATAAAAGCCCTTCTCTCTTTCATTTCACACATCAAATTTTCATTCTTCATTCTTCATTCCTCCCTCTTCACTTCCACAAGCCTACACTAGAGGAAGAGTAGAGCCATTATACCTAGCTTCTAGCTAGAATAGAAGTAGGAGAGTGAGAGAGGTCAAGAGCGGAGTAACTCTTTTTGAGTACTCCCGGAGGCTAGTCTTCCACGGGGTGGAGTGCCGGATTTGTCGGCTCCCTCCTCACTTGTACCTCGGTGACTTCTTACGCTTGAAGTAAGAGGTTCGTGTTTATCTATTCGTACGCTCCTTCTTGCAAAGTTATCTTTATCGTCGTTTGCTTGCGGGTTCGTCGACTATCCTTGTGGCGGTAGTTCTAGTAGAGGACTCCTGATAAAGACGGATGTTCCTGGCCGACGCTAGAACTGTAATGTTGGCGTAGACGTGGTGTCTAAGCTAATTTGTTACCTTCGTTTGCCCCGTACTCCACGGTTGAGGTGGTAGGCGGCAGGTGGTGGTAGCCCTATCCGTCCTTTGCAGTCCCCCACGTCTGGGTACGGCGTAGAGCTACAGGCCGGCATCACCTGGCAGTCCAGGTGCGATCCGGTGCCTGAAGCAAGTAATCAGCGGTAGAGTTACCTTTCTCTAAGGATTCGTCTTATAGAAAATCTCACTTTCCCAGTTACCTACTCTCTCCTCTGGGCAACCTAGTTAAGACCTAAACCTGACCATACCGTTCTTCGTGAAGTTTACGATACCCTGTTCATCACCGGGTGAAGTGCTACAACGGTCTTTCCGTGCGCTTGCGGAATTTACTGCTTTCGCTAAGAAATACCAACAGTTCTTAATTGACATCGATGGAGTTACTGTGGTCTCCAATACCATAAGCAAACCCCATCCGATTATCGGTTCATTTAACACCCATGGTTACTTCCAGGATTTACCATCTCATGGCTCAAATAGCCTGATAACTGCCTATCAATCGCGGGTGATAAAGAGCCACCCGACTTCTATCGATCTATTTAAGCAAGGCTAAGCAGTTATATTGAGCCTGACCTAACAGGGTAAAAGATATTTAAAGTGGTCAAGGAATGGATAACATGCAGCAAGGGTTCCAGGCAACTCCTATAACTTAATGCATTAAACATATAAAAGGACGCAAGTGATATTTGCAAACCATAGGAGAAATGCTTCGAGGCTTGCCTTAGTTAGAAGATCAGGTTGGAGCTCCAGGTACTCGACTTATTCCACGTCGGGTTCCTGGTTCTCGATCACTTCGCGTGCGGATCTCCGTTCGCGACTTGTCCTTTTGGATCTTTGACTTCACGATGAATGTTCTACACGTAATCCTGGAATGATGCATGTGCATATGTATGAGTATGTGATTGTCGAGGTGTATGCATGATCATCCTAACTCAATCATCATGTATCAAAAGCCTATTTAATCTTCTACAACTAGCACTAGCAAACAAGACAGTAAAGCCAAAGGCTTCAACCTAGGCATAATCATCCTAACTCAATCATCATGATGCATTCCTTAACCATCAATCACACATACCCTAATCACTACAAGTGATCATTATCAAGTACTACTAACAACAACACACAATCGAGTTTCACTTATCAAATATAGACCTACACCTGGCAGTCCAGTAATTAAATCATAACTAGAGATCTATAAACCCTATGGACATGAAAGAGAACAATGTGGAAAGATTACTAAATTGCCCATCAATCATCTCAAGACATCAAGATCTGATTATCAAGTTAACTAAGCCTAAAACAGATAACATCAGAACTGGTTCTGACAAAACAGCAATTAACCATTTCTACCAACCACATTGCAACAGCTATAACTTCTAGACTATTGATCCAATGACCACCAAATTTCAACAGTAGATAGCTATGCTAAATACAAACCAATCATGTACTGACAAGTTTTCCAGAAAACCAACTTATCATTAGGTTAGGCATGGCATCTTGGAATCGACTCTAAATTAACCACCTATGGGTTGAACAGCAACCCATAGCTAGACACATCATAAAATCCTATTAAAATTACAGTGGATAACACATGTCAATGCCAGTGCATCATCCAAGTTTCACCCCAATTGGATGATCCTACTGGCCTATACAAAAATGACATGGCAGCACATAATGTTGGACCTGAAAATACTTTGTACCACCAACTTGATCCTCTCATGAAACCAATCATACACAGAGCTACATTATGACATAGAATAAGCCTACAAAAAGTATCAACTCTAAACTAGACCCCCATAAACCATTTATAAATTATCCCATGAAACAAGCTATGTAGGCACTTGAACTACAACTACAAAATCTTACACAGTAGACATGCATGATATAATTATCATAAATAAAGCATGACAATACTAGACTAATGCAACAGGAACCGTATTTTTCTGAGCAACTAATAATTTATTATGCATTTCTCAAGATTACATGGAGATCAATATTTAAATAAAGCTACACAAAAAAGTATCACAAATATGGCATAACATATTTTTCCTAGATACTACACATCACAATGAACCCAACAAGACTTGAATCACTCAAATCGGAGCTAAAATGAACAACTTATGGATTTTTCAAGCTTATAAACAGTTTCTGGAAAACTATTCTCTTAATAAACCGAAAATCACTAAAGCACAGGCATTATGCCTCGAACCCCCTGGTCTTTCTACTAATTTTTCGGGCCCAGATCTGCAAATCTATGTGTCTCTTCTACCTCCCGTACGGGAACGGAGCAGGACGGCAATTCCCGGCGGGGAGGTCGCCTGCGGCGGCCACGGCGGGGCCAAGTGAGCAGGTTGGGACCATAGGGGTCCAGGCCGCACCTGTGGGCGCCCTCGACTTGGGCCACGGCGGACCGGGGCCTTCCAGCCACGGGCGCAGACGGCGAGTCGCAGCAGACTCCGCGGTCGGCGCTCGGCTTGGCCGCGCTGCGCTCGCGAAGAGAAAGTGTGGCGGCGCGAGGCGAAAGCGGTGGCAAGGCTGTGGCATGGTGCCGGTGGCTGGCTTGGGTAGCGGAAATAGCGTGGTGCGGCGGCGCTCGGAGCTTCGTGCGGCCATGGCTTCGGCGCGGAGGGAGAGCGACGCCGTGGAGGCGAGAGCGGAGCAGAGGGAGTGAGAGAGGAGATGGGAGTGAATGTGTCGCGGCTCAGGAGCAGCGCCCCACCTGACAACTGAAGAAGGGAGAAGACAGAGGCGTATTTTAGTGTTTACGTTTTCCATTTCATTTGCTTATGACATGTGGGACCCGGGAGGCCAGTGTCTGTAATAACGAGTACTTGAGCTGGAGGCCGGACTCGATCAGAACCATCGTTCATTCAGTAATACAAACTTTGAAGCCAAGGCAGGAGGGGTTTGCCCCTGCCCGCTTCCTCGTCGCGAATTCTTGGTGTTCACCTCGCGTACTCACGCCGCCGGCGACGGTGCGGCCCCGGGGCGTGACAGTGGCATCAGAGCCTATCGGTGCTCGGCGCGGCTGACGGGCTCCAAGCTCGACACCGCAAGTTATCGGCGGCGGCGGCGCATCGCCAACGCAACCACCACCACCACCACCACCACCACACCTGCTACTTCGCACGAGTAAGCTTGTTCTTCTTCCTAGCGTTACAGCCCCTTGGTCGATCTCGATTCGTAAATACTGGGTGCCGAGATCTCCTACTGCGCCTTCAAGGTGCTCGAGTGGAGGTCTCTTCAAGGTTCACTTTTGGTCGAATTGGATCATCCTCGGCGTCCGTGTAGCACTAGCTAGTCGATCAGGCAAACCTTCCACCTTCAATTTATACGTTCAAGTCACAATTTTTTTTTCTTCGTTCTGTTCTTGTGGGCTTGATTGCTTTGGTCTGGGAGGCGGCGAACAGACAGAGTTTGATCAGCCGCTACACATCAATCTTGCCGGCTATTGGTTGTGACTAGGGTTGCGGAGCAAGTCTCCGTGTAAAATTCCGGCATCACAATTAGCTGGTTGCTGTGCGGTGACGACGGCGGGGGAAAGTCCAGAGCTTGAGGCATATTCCTTCGGTTCTGCCTCTTTCCCAGGCGGCGGTGTAGTGCTTCGCAGCAAACAGGGGAGGCTTTGAGCCAAACCGTCTGCAAAGCACAACTGGCGTCTTCCAAGAAGCATACTGTTAACACTGAATTTTGGTCAACATTGAGAAGATGACAGGTGGACCCAGTTTGCAGCGAGCAGAGCATTTGGCAAACAAGTAAGCGGTCGGTTACTTCTCGAGTTTCGGCAAGTGTCCGTGCGGCCGGCTATTTCGCGGGCGATGACTCCATTCGGGAAACAAAATTTGGACAGCCGGAAAATACCAAAGTGACAAGAAGATATTCTATAATTTGAGACCAACCATTGAGGATGTTTGCATGGATGGCCAATTAGCACATTTGGCTTTATCAGCTTTGGCAATACGGAAGGACTAGTTCAGGTGATCAATTAGCTATCTGGGTCGGCATATACATGCAGCTTTGGTGACCTTGTTCCCGACGGGCAGGAAGACGTGTGGCTAGTTTTGTGTTTCTTAAATTAACAAAAGGAAAGGATCGTCCATATACGGCTGGAATATATGCCTAATATATTTGGGAATCTTAATTTCCGAGAATCCGTCACGTGAAGCAAGGAAAAGCTAGAAGACTAGAGACGTGCTTTGCATACGTGAGCACCCAGATTTGCACGTTCGGCTAATCCATGTACATGGCCGAATATTGTTGTACAGGTGGCGGTGCTCCTCCCGTGAAGTATACGGAAGCAACAAGGATCCAGGAGGTATACGCGTCATGATCGAAAGGCCGCGCCGACGAAGAAACTTCATTAGCAAGGCTCTACGGGAAAGGAGATAGAGTCTACGTATTTTATATTTCCTTTTTAGATATTTTCAAGCACGATAGGTGCTAAGCCTCGGGTATAAATATAAACCCCCAGCCATTGTAATAAGGGTTCACAACCAAATCAATACAACCGGCTACGCGCCACCCTTCGAGTCCTTTAGTCGTGTCGTCGAGTTCTTCGAGAGGGCCAATCGATCCGTCGACCTCCGTAAGTCCCGGCAACCTTGTTATCATGTCTAGTATCGTGCGGCGGATTTAGATGTGATGCAAGTAGTCTCATCCGTTTTGCTTAGTATCGTGCGGCGGATTTAAGCTTAATGATGGGAAGTTTTTGCTTGTGCCTTGTATCGTGCGGCGGATTAAGACATGAGTAAAGATAGTTATCGGCTCTTTTAGATTTGGCAAGATCTAATAGATTCATTAAGTTATCACGTGTTGCATGCTTTATTTAATGTTTAATTATTTGCAACACTCTTTTGCCCAATCTAGATTGATACTCTTTCGGCTTGTTGATCGTTCCTTTCATGCTTATTCAATATCGAGTAGATCAAGCTCATATAGCCGAATTAGATCGATCTAGATTGTTACATGTTGCGGGTTCATTCACGTTATATGTAGATAAGCCTTGACAGGACCGGGTACCGTGCGGCAGATGCAGGTCTTTGGGTTACTCTAGAGCTAGTCATCCGGTGGACTAGAGATCGGTTTAATCTGATAGGCTCCTTTTACATGTTGCTTGTTTGTTCCTTCTTCATGGACCCCGATTCGGCAATCTTGCCGATACGGTTATGCTTATACATGTAGCAAGTATCTATAGATCTGTTAGATAATTATATGCTTTTAGCTCTTTATTGCTAGATTGTATCATGCGGTGGATTGATCTAGTAGCAAGGAGTGGTGTAAATTCATAGTGAGTGGTATCATGCGGTGGATTAGCTTGCTTGGGTTTATGCTCGACGGGTTTATGAAGGCTAGACGTGCGGCGGACTAGTTGGAGTAGCCTATGCATGTGTTGTTTAGTAGATTTATATTTATAAGTTACTTATTCTTAATTTTTAGTGCTTGATGATGCTTTAAACATGAGATGTAGTTTGATATGCTTTAATGATCTAATCTTGTTCAAACATGTCTTCATTTACGTATTCGGCTAGTTTGTTACGTTTACATCGGTTATGTTACTTTAGCCGAATGAACTGCATCCTGTTGGCAGATAGCTTCCATAGCTATGTGTCGTCGTAAGTGGCTTCAGGGCCGTAAAGATGGAACTGTCTGGTCTCACCCTTCGAGTCCTTTAGTCGTGTCGTCGAGTTCTTCGAGAGGGCCAATCGATCCGTCGACCTCCGTAAGTCCCGGCAACCTTGTTATCATGTCTAGTATCGTGCGGCGGATTTAGATGTGATGCAAGTAGTCTCATCCGTTTTGCTTAGTATCGTGCGGCGGATTTAAGCTTAATGATGGGAAGTTTTTGCTTGTGCCTTGTATCGTGCGGCGGATTAAGACATGAGTAAAGATAGTTATCGGCTCTTTTAGATTTGGCAAGATCTAATAGATTCATTAAGTTATCACGTGTTGCATGCTTTATTTAATGTTTAATTATTTGCAACACTCTTTTGCCCAATCTAGATTGATACTCTTTCGGCTTGTTGATCGTTCCTTTCATGCTTATTCAATATCGAGTAGATCAAGCTCATATAGCCGAATTAGATCGATCTAGATTGTTACATGTTGCGGGTTCATTCACGTTATATGTAGATAAGCCTTGACAGACCGGGTACCGTGCGGCGGATGCGAGTCTTTGGGTTACTCTAGAGCTAGTCATCCGGTGGACTAGAGATCGGTTTAATCTGATAGGCTCCTTTTACATGTTGCTTGTTTGTTCCTTCTTCATGGACCCCGATTCGGCAATCTTGCCGATACGGTTATGCTTATACATGTAGCAAGTATCTATAGATCTGTTAGATAATTATATGCTTTTAGCTCTTTATTGCTAGATTGTATCATGCGGTGGATTGATCTAGTAGCAAGGAGTGGTGTAAATTCATAGTGAGTGGTATCATGCGGTGGATTAGCTTGCTTGGGTTTATGCTCGACGGGTTTATGAAGGCTAGACGTGCGCGGACTAGTTGGAGTAGCCTATGCATGTGTTGTTTAGTAGATTTATATTTATAAGTTACTTATTCTTAATTTTTAGTGCTTGATGATGCTTTAAACATGAGATGTAGTTTGATATGCTTTAATGATCTAATCTTGTTCAAACATGTCTTCATTTACGTATTCGGCTAGTTTGTTCTGTTTACATCGCTTATGTTACTTTAGCCGAATGAACGCATCCCGTTGGCGATAGCTTCCATAGCTATGTGTCGTCGTAAGTGGCTTCAGGGCCGTAAAGATGGAACTGTCTGGTCTCACCCAGCACGTTCCAGTTATGATCTTACCGTTTTATCCCTTGTCGATTTCCAGGTCAAATCGACTGGCACGCCACCGGATTCAGACGCCCGGGCACCCGATTGAAGCTAGGCTTTCCGGCTTGCTGTGTGTGAGACGCAGGGTGGTCACATTTTGCGTCAACACACTTTTTGGCACGCTCGGTGGGACACACACATTTTGATCGGAAGTCAGATCCTCTTCAAATACTCATCACTTTTCAGATCACTATGAAGATGCCATTCAAAATATATTTCATCGACAAGGTTCGGCCAGAAGAAGCAACAAAAGATGAATAACATTTTTCTAGTAAATCAACTTGATGGCCGATATCATCCAAGAGACAGTCAAGAAGACCAAAAGCTGTTGCCCTGTACTCCACCTCTCAAGGAGCATGACATCGGCTGAACAAGAGACGTGTGCATGATATATTTATTATGGAGCACAAGATTGGAAGTTACTGCGTAGCTAGCAGGTCAACTTTTCCATACGTGTCATCTGTAAGGAGCAAATTGTGGCATGTGGCAACACGTTGACATCCCAAGGTGATAAGCTCAAGAAGGTTAAAAGCCGATGTTGCTCCACCGCTTTGCAAAGGCAAGCTGCATCGGCTAAATAAGGATATTCCACGAGGATAACGCACATGCCATATTTATTCAAGAGATGAAGCTGAGAAGGTGACGCATGTGCATGGAGGACATGTTCTGTGATTTTAGAAAGCACACGCACACAAAAATCGGCTGTTCAGAGAAGGATCGGC
This sequence comes from Themeda triandra, assembly GCA_018135685.1. Taxonomy (NCBI): domain Eukaryota; kingdom Viridiplantae; phylum Streptophyta; class Magnoliopsida; order Poales; family Poaceae; genus Themeda; species Themeda triandra. The sequence goes on along the minus strand of JAENPR010000043.1, from coordinate 1,942,987 downwards.
TATTTATAGATGAAATCGGTTCAATATAGGAGTTAATGCTTAAAGAGTAAAACGTCGATGCTAGCCGATGGAGACTTTTTCAGTGCTTCACATATGACTTGCCTAATTGGTGAAGAGACCTGTCCATGCCCAGTCTTGGATTACTGCGGATGGGTTACTGGCACAAGATTCAAAGGAATCAAGTATCTGGTACATCACGATGAACTGAATCGGCTATTCACCCTCATCAACTCTAAGGACAGATAACTAGAGATGGACTTGGGGGGCCGATGTTGGTACAGTTTCCACTTCAGATGAAGCATCAGATGATTAGGTCATCTAACTTGGCAGTAACCGGCTTAGATGGAGCAGCCAATGGTACATCATCAATAGTTTCGCAATACGGAAGTGCTTAGAGATACGGATGCTCGATAGCCGATACGGTCATGATCGGCTAAATCTTGCTGATCAAAATACACATAGAAGCCCGTCGAATTCAATATCTGAGTTGATGCAGCTGGTCGACTAAATCTCCTGTTGAAACGGAAAGAAAGGAAAGCGCCAGAACGTTCACTCTTGAGGATGTGGAAAACCTGCAGTTTTTGTACAGCTCCGAAAGCAATTATGGTTTGACTAAAAATCAGAATTATTAGTTAATTCTTGACTGCAGAAAGGAAGCAACTAATGAGAAGAAGCTTTCAGATTCAATACTAGTTGTATAGCCAAATGAAGGATCGGATATGAAAAAACTCCGGACATGTTGCTCACACAAGTAGCACAAGATCAGTATCTCAATCTCCCGTATCCACTACACGTGTCGGAGGATCTCGGTGCATTGTCAAGTTCATCCTCGGAACACTCGAGATACAAGGATAGATCTGACAGTAGAAGTGAAAGGCAACAAAGCTCAGTAAGCATCACATCGGCTAAACAGGTGCGACATGTGTGCCATGACTCTTAGAGGAAGCAAAATACGGATGACGAGCCCGAAGGATTCTCCATTGGAGCCAGGCGTACTTGCATGGTCATCACTATAGATTATCATGGGCTCTCAATTTTATTGCCGGGTGAGCAACTACCAAGCGTGCATGAAGCCGAGCGGCGTCAGTACACCGAGTTGAGAAGACGTGGCCGATAGCAGCATCGAGAGAAAAATCGACGACTGCTGGTTCAGTCACATCGGCTATTTGATCAAGCAAATTTGTTCTTGATTATTCTAGAGTCATAATATTCGGAGAAGAATATTTCGTGCCGAAGGGAATATGCATGCAGTCAGCCAACAAGAGCAAGGCAAAGGACAGACATATATACACATACGTGATGACCAGACTTGCATGTGTTTGACTATTAAGGGCGCTCACATGCCGGTACGGCCAATTGATATATTTGGCCACCTATATTTGGAAAGTCTCACGTGCAAGGCCAGGGCAAGGAAGAAACTAGCCATTATTTCAAGCCTCATATGTGATCGGCTATCCGTGAGAAAGCAATGGGTGGTTGCTGATCGGCAAAAATACATATCAGCTATCCAGAGGAAGCATCGGCTGTTTTGCTGCCCATAAATAGCCGATGGTTTCGGCAGTCTGCACTCGCGATTAGTAAGTTGAAGCTGACATGCTACTAACGGCAAGTTCAAATTTCATCACCACGAAGCATACATGCACGGAGGGAAATTTTTAAGTTAAAGCCATATATATACATCCGCTGGACACCTTGAGGAAGCAGAATTGATAAAGATTTTCAGCAGCACAATGATTGATGGAACTGACAAGTAAAAATTTGAGGCTGAGAATTGAAGGTCGCAAATGGTGTGCTTTACGGGTCCTGATTTACCATTTGGCTAAGAAGGAATATTTCATCTATAAGTACATGGAGATTAGCCGATATCAATGGTGAAAAGTGTCGGCTCGTGAGCAGATAAAGATGAGCAAAATTATATTCGGAGTTGTGCAAGGTAATGTTGCTCTAGTATGAAAGAATTAATTAGCGTGGCTAAGGATCGGAGATCACAAGAGCAGATGTGCATCAGTCCCAAGAACAAGTATACGAGATATTGGTCAGGGCCAGCTCCTAATCGGAAATAAGAAAAATGACGAGATGTCTTGCTGGATGGCCATCTGATTTATGCCGTAGAAAAGTTTCAAGTCGAGTTGGCCATATTTTGAATTTCGAGTTTACAACCCCAATATGAGATAAAGCGGCAAAAGAGTCGTGGACATCCGAATTAACTTGGCTTTCAAAAGACACATATGTGTTTACATGACCGATGGATCGGTTACACATACACGATTGGCAAATTGTTTCCATATGTATGCCAATCTTTATTCATGAAAAAGGATCAACCATTCTTTGGGAGCTCAAGAAAGATTCGGTGCGGTACCCGAGGGTGATAACAGTATCAAACTCATCGGGCGTGTGCATGGATCGATGCAGACGGCCGTTGCCACTTATGAAAAATGAATCGGCTAAATTAAGAAAGACTAAATCGGCAATCCACGAAGTGTTATCGGATATTGACTAGTTCCCAATTCAGTCAATGCATGCACCGTGCAAAGGGCCAAGGCCATATAGTCTAAGCACTAGCGAGAGATATAAAATGCCCAACTCGTGGAGCTGTCATATGCAACATGGAGAACTTGGAGGCATAGGTACTCTCACCGTACAATCGGTTATATAGAGCCGACGCGACCACGATCGACTAAATTTGCCGACGAAACAAAAGGGCGAAGATTAGACCGCACAACGAAAAGTGGAGTCGAATTCGGTTCGAGTCTACATGCTGCTATAAATAGTCGACGAGATAAGAAGCTGTTACCCAACGTCGATTTAATGGCTTTGAGCAATCGATCGAATAATTTTGAGCGAAGATATCACATCTTCGGTGTTCATGGCAAAAGGATTGGATTGGACTGCTATAGTTAACGGTTGATACCTCCCGGAATAAAATCAGATGGAAGCTAGTAAATCTCTTCCCTTGTGCTAGCAAGGAGTTAGTACGTGCATATATCCAAGGAAGGGAATACCAAGCATTTACTCGGGGTTGAAAAAAAAAAAAGAATACTACGAAGTGCGAGCACTAAAAATTCTGAGATCCAGTTTGGAGTTTGAGTGCGGACTAATCGGCAAAACCGAGTCAATGATACAGTCAATTGGCTATTTAGCTGATAGCCCGATCGAAAAAAAGGAAAAGGAAAAGGTTTGGCCTGATGAGTATTTGGGAAAAAAGATGTTATAATATTATTTGCCGGCGTACATAACAAGAAAGGAAAGAAGCGTATATCATGTACATACTTATGCATGGTCAAGAGTACTATATTCGGCTACGGAAGACTAGTCGTGAATGTTGGTAATTGATTCACTGCTACGGCCGAGTTTGTATCCTGAGCTATTGGAAGCCAATCTTGCTGTACTAGTCATTTAAGTATGGCTGCTGGTGGTGTATGCTAACACGTTGACGGTCTAGATGATAAGCACGAAAAGATGAAAAGCTATTGCTTTACCCCACCACTCAAAGAATATTATTATGCACAAGGATAGCCGAATGGATGGTCAAGAGGCATCTCATGAAAGGCATCGGCTAATTTAGGTGAAGATGTCTGACGATGGCCATAAGAAAGAGAATCGATATTAAAGAATTTTTGGTAAATATTATATTCTAATCGGAAACCGGTGTGCTCCTATTGGAAAAGCTGCAGCATACGTCAGGAAGTACATAGTTAGTATGGAAACATCCCATCGGCTCTGACACCAACCAAAAATAGAAGATCCTGCATACACACGTGAAAAAGTCCTGGTACTACCGTCAAGTACTGAGCTTCAGACTTCAAATATCAACGTACGATATACAAGATTAATGCAAATATGTAAAGAAGGCATGCGTGGGTGCTAAGCCGATGGATATGATGAGACCAAGTTAAATCGGCTATTCTGAAGTTGTGCAGATTTCCATGTTTGGAGAAGAAGTGTTCAAATTGTCGCCATATGAAGGATCCCACGAGCAGTTCATGATAGGCACTAGCCATGCGGGCACCAGATTGTGCATCTGTTGGAAACATGCAAAAATAAGAGAATCAACTATTCAAGAAGAATTAGCTCTTGACCGGTGGGCATAACAATCGGCTATTTTGGCTTCGTACAATTACCTAATAGCCGATGAGCCGTGTGACACCGCCTTGGACGTCGGGACCGGAGGAGCAAAGACGTCGATCGACTCGACCAAGAGAAAGCAAAGCAACGGGAGAAAGGATGAATATCGAAAGAAATTCGTATGAAAGGAATTACTGATATCAAGTTACATTTAGTCCAAGCTTCACTTTGCAACGACCGATTTCAAGATAATAAAAGAAGTTATCAACATCTTCATCGGTCCGAATGAAAGGGCGTACATGCCGATCTGGGGACACGATGACAAAAGACTCTTGAGTTGGACATGCTCGGCGTTTCATGCTCCCGTATCGGCCATGCCTCGGGGGCTGGACTCGCCACGTACGCATGTTGGGCAACATCAAGCGATTCATCATGAAGAAGGGCACGACGAATGACTTCCATTGGTTCCTTCATCTTCAACGTTGGTTTGTGCAATTTTACCCTTACTTCCCAAGTTTAAATTGAAAGTATTAAAAGGATAAAACCGTTGGCATTATATCCACTCCACTTTGCAAATGTGTGCTCTAAATGTTTTAGTTTATCCATTGTTGAAATGATGAATAGATGCTCTGTTTTATGTTTCATCTCGTGTCTAGTTTATACCTTTGATTTCTTTTAGATTTGGATTTAGTGGTTGTAATATTTGTCTTGAAATCTCGAAGCTTGTGGGTTGCATAAAGTTTCAAACTTCGTCTAAAGTGGTTGTAGGATAAGAATGGAAATAAAGTTTGCTGTGACATTGTTCGAGAAAGCTTAAGATCCGGATGAATTTTCTAAAATAATTTCAACTAATAAAACTATCATGTTGAGTTTTGTCAAACTGTTGTGACCACCAGTGTAGATTATAGTCATATGCTCAAGATCAAGATTCACTTACACTAAATTTCTCGTATCTGTATTTCTTCTTTGATTAAAATTTATGAGGCAAAAAAAAAAAAAATGCAAAATGTCGATTTGGACCTTACTGTCCCACGTCAAGGTATCAAGACGGCTTCCCATTGCACTGAGGGGTGAACTTGAACCTTGTAGTGAAGACCAAAACCACTCGTGACGAGACAGCTTCCCATTGCACTTAGGGATGAACTCGGCGTGGTTTATATAAAAAAAATGATAACTATGGAATAGCGTGACAGTAGCCTCATAAGTTTTAAGATGATTGGAGGGAATATGTATGCAGAAAAATAATTTTGATCAAAGCTAATAAATTCTTGGTCTAAGCATATGCCTTGTATCTCCTAATGGTCCGATTTTTGACTTTGCAAAATATATGGTATGATTTTCTAAAGAGAGAAACTCAGAAATAAAAATGACGGACACGTGTCCGCCGAACCGAGTTATAAAACACAAAACTCCGGAATAAAAGTGATCAAAGGATAAAAGATAAAGCGCTCAGTAACTATTCCGTTTTGCAATTGCTCGACTTAGTGAGAATTATAAGCCCCATGGTTGAGGAGATAGATGGATAAGTAGAGTACCATTTTATTCAAGTTCAAGAGAAATCTTAGTTATAGACCCGATACTCTTGAGATGTAGTTGGCATTGTAGCATCTCCGATCAACAACAAATGGAGAAAACTATAATATTTGTGTACATATACATTTACTACTAACCTATTTCCACATGTACTGGAAGTTTATTGCTTTACGGGTAAAATTGTGGAAATGTGGTGAGAGCATGCTATTGTTCTTGGTGGATTTCTCGGCTTTTTGAAGAAGGCGATTAAAATAGTTCGAAGCTTGAAATTCATACTCCGAACTAGGGGGCCTGTGTTAACACCGAATTTTGGTCAACATTGAGAAGATGACAGTGGACCCGGTTGCAGCGAGCGAGCATTTGGCAAACAAGTAAGCGGTCGGTTACTTCTCGGAGTTTCGGCAAGTGTCCGTGCGGCCGGCTATTTCGCGGCGATGACTCCATTCGGGAAACAAAATTTGGACAGCCGGAAAATACCGGTGACAAGAAGATATTCTATAATTTGAGACCAACCATTGAGGATGTTTGCATGGATGGCCAATTAGCACATTTGGCTTTATCAGCTTTGGCAATACGGAAGGACTAGTTCGGGTGATCAATTAGCTATCGGGTCGGCATATACATGCGGCTTTGGTGACCTTGTTCCCGACGGGCGGGAAGACGTGTGGCTAGTTTTGTGTTTCTTAAATTAACAAAAGGAAAGGATCGTCCATATACGGCTGGAATATATGCCTAATATATTTGGGAATCTTAATTTCCGAGAATCCGTCACGTGAAGCAAGGAAAAGCTAGAAGACTAGAGACGTGCTTTGCATACGTGAGCACCCGATTTGCACGTTCGGCTAATCCATGTACATGGCCGAATATTGTTGTACAGGTGGCCGGTGCTCCTCCCGTGAAGTATACGGAAGCAACAAGGATCCAGGAGGTATACGCGTCATGATCGAAAGGCCGCGCCGACGAAGAAACTTCATTAGCAAGGCTCTACGGGAAAGGAGATAGAGTCTACGTATTTTATATTTCCTTTTTAGATATTTTCAAGCACGATAGGTGCTAAGCCTCGGGTATAAATATAAACCCCCAGCCATTGTAATAAGGGTTCACAACCAAATCAATACAACCGGCTACGCGCCACCCTTCGAGTCCTTTAGTCGTGTCGTCGAGTTCTTCGAGAGGGCCAATCGATCCGTCGACCTCCGTAAGTCCCGGCAACCTTGTTATCATGTCTAGTATCGTGCGGCGGATTTAGATGTGATGCAAGTAGTCTCATCCGTTTTGCTTAGTATCGTGCGGCGGATTTAAGCTTAATGATGGGAAGTTTTTGCTTGTGCCTTGTATCGTGCGGCGGATTAAGACATGAGTAAAGATAGTTATCGGCTCTTTTAGATTTGGCAAGATCTAATAGATTCATTAAGTTATCACGTGTTGCATGCTTTATTTAATGTTTAATTATTTGCAACACTCTTTTGCCCAATCTAGATTGATACTCTTTCGGCTTGTTGATCGTTCCTTTCATGCTTATTCAATATCGAGTAGATCAAGCTCATATAGCCGAATTAGATCGATCTAGATTGTTACATGTTGCGGGTTCATTCACGTTATATGTAGATAAGCCTTGACAGGACCGGGTACCGTGCGGCGGATGCGAGTCTTTGGGTTACTCTAGAGCTAGTCATCCGGTGGACTAGAGATCGGTTTAATCGATAGGCTCCTTTTACATGTTGCTTGTTTGTTCCTTCTTCATGGACCCCGATTCGGCAATCTTGCCGATACGGTTATGCTTATACATGTAGCAAGTATCTATAGATCTGTTAGATAATTATATGCTTTTAGCTCTTTATTGCTAGATTGTATCATGCGGTGGATTGATCTAGTAGCAAGGAGTGGTGTAAATTCATAGTGAGTGGTATCATGCGGTGGATTAGCTTGCTTGGGTTTATGCTCGACGGGTTTATGAAGGCTAGACGTGCGGCGACTAGTTGGAGTAGCCTATGCATGTGTTGTTTAGTAGATTTATATTTATAAGTTACTTATTCTTAATTTTTAGTGCTTGATGATGCTTTAAACATGAGATGTAGTTTGATATGCTTTAATGATCTAATCTTGTTCAAACATGTCTTCATTTACTGTATTCGGCTAGTTTGTTATTTTTACATCGGTTATGTTACTTTAGCCGAATGAACTGCATCCCGTTGGCGAGATAGCTTCCATAGCTATGTGTCGTCGTAAGTGGCTTCAGGGCCGTAAAGATGGAACTGTCTCGGTCTCACCCAGACGTTCCGGTTATGATCTTACCGTTTTATCCCTTGTCGATTTCCAGGTCAAATCGGCGGCACGTCACCGGATTCGGGCGCCCGGCACCCGATTGAAGCTAGGCTTTCCGGCTTCCGTGTGTGAGACGGGGTGGTCACATTTTGCGTCAACACATACTAATTATCCATCCAATCAGACTCAGATTATCCTCGACGCCATGACAAGAAGATCAGATGAAGAAAACTCCAAGTGGGAGCAACTGCAAAAGAATTTTGACACCATGTTTAGTCAAATGGCTGAAATGAGTATGGCACAGAAGGAGATGAGTACAGCACAGCGTGAAATCAAAGCACAGATAGATCTGCATGGTTCAGTAATGGATGACTATTCCAAGGAACAGCAGACACTCACTCGACATGTCCTGGCAAATGGTGATGCAATTGCAAGGATCAATCTCAAGATCAGGGAACCCACTGACAAGCAACCTGAAGCACCAAGATATGATGAAGCTCCAATTTTTGATGAAGAAGATTTGGATTCCTTGCTGCAGGAGCAACCTCCCTTTGACAATCCCTTTGCAGATACAAGAAAGCAAGCTGAAGCTACTACCTCCAAACACCTGAGATTAGATAACCAGTACAGTCTCAGGCAAGAGCACCCAAAGGCAGTATCAGTGATCATTCCTGCAGCACAAGAGAGAGATGATGACAGAGACCAGAGATTGCCTAAACATATCATGCCAAAGATGGATTTTCCTGACTTCTATGGAGATAATCCCAAGATGTGGTTAGATAACTGCAGAGATTATTTTGAGCTCTACAAAATTCCAGAGGGGATGTGGATCACAGCAGCCAGAGTTCATCTCAAAGACAAGGCTGGCAAGTGGTATCAATCCTTCAAGCAACAGAACACTTTCAGAAGTTGGGTGCATTTCTGCCATGAAGTGGAGCAAGAGTTTGGTTCTGATGACTTCAGGAAAGCAATGCAGGACATATTGACTATCAAGCAGACTTCTTTTGTAGATGAATATACCACCAGGTTTCAGAACACTCAGTATAGTATTACCATGCATCACTCTGGCTATGATGCTATGTTTTTCACTCAGCAATATGTCAATGGCCTCAAACCTGATATCAGAAATATGGTGAAAGCACAAATGCCTACAACTGTACTCAAGGCTTCATCTTTAGCCCAGGTACAGGAGCAGATCTTGGAGAGCTCAAAACCAAGATTTGGGAGACAGCAATTCCCACCCAAGGTAGACAATATAGCCAACCATCAGCCTGCTGCATCCTGGAGTGACAGGCAGCTCAGAGACTATAGAAGAACACACAATCTCTGTTTTAACTATGGGGAACCTTTTACCCCTGGCCATATGGCTGTCTGCAAGGTAAGAAACAAGAGCCAGTCTCATGCATTAGTTGTTAATGATCTTGACCTACAGAGGGAATTACCAGATGAAGTTTTGAATGATATGGCCAAAGAAGATGAGATACATGAGCAATTCCTGCAACTATCCCTGAATGCTATGACCACAAAAGATACAGTGGCTTGTCTCAAATTCAGAGCTAGAGTCAAAGACAAAACTATGCTCATCTTACTGGATAGTGGTAGCTCACACAGTTTTGTCAGTCAGCAGTTTGTAGATATGGCAAAAATCCCACTAATCCCAATACCACAGAGACAAGTCCAACTAGCCAATGGAGAGACCATCACCACAGAGTGGATGGCTGAACAGATGCAGTGGTTCTGTCAAGGGCATACCTTATCTAGTAACATGATAGTCCTGGATATGCAGCCTTATGATGCTATCCTTGGCTATGATTGGCTCAGGGCTCACAAAACCATGAGTTTTGATTGGGAACACAAGACCATGACTTTCACAGAGCAGGACAAGGTGATCACACTTCAAGGATTACAAGCACCACCACTACAAGTCAATGCTATTTCAGCAACCAAGGCATACAAGTCAGCTCAGAGCAATGATGTCTGGGTTTTTGTGCTACTGGAGACACATTCCTCTCAGCAAGTGCAATCTCCAACAAAACATACCCATGACCAGCAGTCTCTAGAACTCTTACTCACCCAGTACAAAGACATTTTTCAGACTCCACAAACCCTGCCACCTCCAAGAGTTCATGATCATTCCATTCCCCTATTGCCAGATGCTATTCCTGTGAACAGCAAACCTTACCATTACTCTCCCCATCACAAGACAGAAATAGAACAGCAAGTTCAAGAATTGTTGCAGGCTGGATTTATCACTCACAGCACAAGCCCATATGCATCACCTGTCCTCTTAGTCAAGAAAAAAGATGGATCTTGGAGACTATGTGTGGACTATAGGAAACTCAATGCCCTTACCATCAAGAACAGGTTCCCAATGCCAGTTATTGAAGAGATTCTGGATGAACTGTCAGGGGCCAAATTTTTTACCAAGCTGGATATGAAGGCTGGTTATCATCAAGTGAGAATGAAACCTGAGGATGAGCACAAGACAGCTTTTAAAACCCATCAGGGCCATTATCAGTACAAAGTCATGCCATTTGGGCTCACAAATGCTCCAGCAACCTTCCAATGTCTGATGAATGACATTCTTCAACCATTCCTGAGAAAATTTGTGTTAGTCTTTCTAGATGACATTCTCATATACAGCCCAAGTCTGGATGACCATATCAATCACCTGCAGGAAGTGTTTGAACTCTTAAGAAGACACCAGTTATTTCTCAAGGAATCTAAATGTTCTTTTGCTCAACCATCACTGAACTACCTGGGCCACATCATCTCTGCCTCAGGAGTTCAGACAGATCCTACCAAAATTGAGGATATGCAGAAATGGCCAGTTCCATCTTCCATGACAGAACTGAGGGGATTCTTGGGATTAACAGGCTACTACAGGAGATATGTAAAAGATTATGGTATACTTACCAAACCCCTCACCTCAATACTCAAGCTCAAGCAATTCAGTTGGTCTCCTTCAGCACAAGAAGCTTTTCAGAGGATTAAGAGTGCAATGACTAAAACACCAGTATTGGCATTGCCTAACTTTCAGGAGCCATTTGTGATAGAGACAGATGCTTGCCAAGATGGTGTGGGTGCAGTCCTCATGCAACATGGGAAGCCAGTGGCTTATCTTAGCAAGGCACTTTCTGGAAGGAACAAAGATTTATCCATCTATGAAAAGGAATTCCTAGCCCTAATCATGGCAGTGGAGAGATGGAAGCATTATCTGCAAAGAAATGAATTTACCATCCTCACAGATCACAAGTCCTTAGCATATCTGAAGGAACAAAACCTGCACTCTGAAATGCAGAGGAAGGCAATGACCAGGCTGATGGGCCTCAACTTCAAGATCATTTACAGAAAAGGGAAAGAAAACACTGCTGCTGATGCTCTCTCCAGAGTAGCTCATTTACTTCCTCTTCAGGTAGTATCTGTGGTTCAACCTGCTTGGGTTTAGGAGGTACTTAATTCTTATACCACAGATTCTAAAGCACAACAACTGTTGCAACAACTAGCAGTCAGCAGTCCCAATTAACAAGGCTATACATTAGAGAAAGGACTAATCTGGTTCCATGGCAAAATATGGATAGGCCAAAATTCTGCTCTCCAGACCAAGTTAATTGCTTTTGCTCATTCTAGTGCCATTGGTGGACATTCTGGAATCACAGCCACATATCAGAGATTGCTCAAACACTTTGCTTGGAAAGGAATGAAACAAGATGTAGAAAATTTTGTCAAGCAATGTGCCATCTGTCAACATGCAAAACATAGCAATACCCATCCTCTTGGATTGCTACAACCATTACCCATTCCAGAGGGCATATGGAGGGATCTCTCCATGGATTTTATTGAGGGACTACCTAAGTCTAAGGGTTTCAGTGTCATCTTGGTCATAGTGGACAGACTTACCAAATATGCACATTTTATTCCCCGTCAAGCACCCATACACAAAGTGAGACCATTGCTCAATTGTTTCGGAAAACATCATCAAGCCGCATGGCCTACCAAACTCTCTGGTCACAGACAGGGATACCATATTTGTGAGCAAATTCTGGAAATCACTATTCAGCATCTATCGGGTTGACCTTCATCTTACAACTGCTTATCACCCCCAGTCAGGTGCTCAGTTCAAGATGCCCCATCCACCTGGAAAGATTGGCTACCTCTTGCTGAAATATGGTACAATTCTTCCTTTCATTCTGCTATAGGGTGTTCTCCATTTAAAGCTCTCTATGGTTATGATGCAAACCTGGGAGCAGTGCCCTATATTCCTGCTGACACACCATCAGATGTCAAGGAAGTGGTTGAAAACAGGGAGCTGCATTTGGAAGCCCTGAGGGAAAATATGGCAAAAGCTCAGAACAGAATGAAACAATTTGCAGACAGAGCAAGAAAGGATTTCCAGTTCACTGTGGGTGACAAGGTTTTGCTGAAGTTTCAACCATACACTCAGTCTTCTGTTGCCAACCGACCTCATCCCAAGCTAGCCTACAAGTATTATGGCCCTTACACAGTGCTGGAAAGAGTGGGTGAAGTGGCATACAAGCTGCAGTTACCACCACAGTCCCTAATTCATGATGTCTTTCATGTGTCCCAATTGAAACCATTTACACCTAATTACTCACCAGTGTTTGATACACTACCATGACTTGCAGGTTTCTTCAGCTGTACCAGCGACAGTCATCGACAGGCGTCTGGTCAAGAAGGGTAATGCTGCGGTTCCTCAAGTTCGTGTGACCAGGACCGTCTTACCACCTGACATCGCAACCTGGGAAGACTACACAGTGCTCAAGCATCGCTTCCCTGATGCGCTAGCTTGGGGCCAAGCTGCATCTCAAGGGGGGGGGGGAGTGTCGCGGCTCAGGAGCAGCGCCCCACCTGACAACTGAAGAAGGGAGAAGACAGAGGCGTATTTTAGTGTTTACGTTTTCCATTTCATTTGCTTATGACATGTGGGACCCGAGAGGCCAGTGTCTGTAATAACGAGTACTTGAGCTGGAGGCCGGACTCGATCAGAACCATCGTTCATTCAGTAATACAAACTCTGAAGCCAAGGCAGGAGGGGTTTGCCCCTGCCCGCTTCCTCGTCGCAAATTCTTGGTGTTCACCTCGCGTACTCACGCCGCCGGCGATGGTGCGGCCCCGGGGCGTGACAGAATGGAGGAGAGGGAGTGAATGGGGCGACCCCCTTCTGGCGACGCAGACGGGCCGGCAGGATCGCGAGGACGCATGGGTGCTACACGGTGGCCATGCGCACTCGGCGGCTCTCAGCGTCGACACGGGCCTGCCTGTCCCTCCAGAGAGAGGGAGGATGACAGGTGGGTCCGCCAAAATTTGATATTAAATTTATAAAATTAGCTATTTGGCATGATTTTTAAAGCGTCCGTAACTCCTAATCTAAGCTGATTTAGAAAATACTTGCAACACGAAAAAGTTTTGTCTTGAAGAGTAGAATAACTCCATTAAAGGAAGTTTGTCCAGATTCTGCATAATTTTGAAAATATAAATTCCCAAAGAAAAATACCTTTTAAAATTCCCTAAAAAGGGAGACAGCCCCTAGGCTGATCTTTTCCCTCAAAAATATATGCCTTCCACCCATTTTCCCAAAAAGTGGTCTTTGGGAGTTTTATTGCTTATAAAATTTCCCAACTAAAACCTTTAGACCTCTAATTTATCTGGAGTGCTCGGAAAATACTTTTCGACACTTCTAGCAAGAACTTTCCAAAAACTAAGTCAAGGGAGATATATTTTAATCAACTATGGTCATTAACATGGCCCCCTAACAAAAATTAAACTATTATTATGCCTAGGTGTAGTTAATGAGCATCACATCAAGCACTTGTGCTACTTTATCATAATCACAAGCATTCCCAACACTATATATCCAAGCAAAACAAGCATCACACGTGCAATCATGTCAGGACAATGATTAGATGCTAATGATGTGATCATGCTCATGATTTGCAGAGTTAATGCATTGTTAACATGTAGGATGTTACAATGCCGCCGTCCGGAAACAAAAATCTCCATGTCATCATGTCGATGAAGATGCTGACGCCGAAGTTGTCGCCTCCATCTTCGACGAATCTGCCACGGAGAAAACGAATCCAACCTTCTCCTTCACCGTCGCCGGAGAAGAGAAGGAGGAAGACATAAATCTCCCATACCAAGAAACTTGGCATGGAGAAACTCTAACCCTAAGACCCAACCTAAGGGAAAAACTTTACTTAAAAGCGATGGATCCCCACTCCCTCTGGCCTCCGGTGATGTACCGGAGGAGGAGGGAGGGGGACCAGCGGTGGGCAGCGGCGGCGGCTACTGCGGCCTGGCTAACCCTAAGCGAAGTCGCGTCCTAGGATAAATTAAAACACATGATGAAATTATTGGATAACTTTCCCAGCCATCAACCCATAAAAGTAACTAGAGCAGCGTATCAAACATGTGGATCCTATCCTAGCAAGAGATTAGTGCTTTTCGTGCAATTGGATGATAACATACCCGCCAATGAGACTTTTTTTAGAAAGAGTGGCAAAAGTTTTGCTGTGGATTTTATTAGACGATGGAAAACGAAAAAACCATTTACAAAGATTTACAACTCTAACCAACTGAGCCTACTCACAACTTCTATTACACCCCACTGAAGGAAAAAAACACACTGGCTAGAGGCCAACGACAATTCCTACTGATCCTCTAAAGATCTGCTATGAGCTAAAGCTAGCCTATACTGCATGATATCCTCTTTGCATAATCCTGCCACCAGGATAGGTGATAGCTGCTGTTGGAAAACTCTCCTATTTCTTTCTTTTCAAATATTCCACCAAAAATAGATAAAAATCCCATCCAGTTGTCTTTGCTCATTTTTAGGGACCTTGCATCTGCAGCGCCACAAGTAGCTATATAGGCAACCCGATGAGTTCACTGCACTGATAGTTGAGAGGTGGAACCATTGTATGATGTGACAGCTTAGGGGCAGCGGAATAATCAAATTCAGTAAACTAATTTCTCACAAGCATATCATCATACAACTTGTGTGCACAAACTGAAACAGCCCCTAAAATCAAACTGACTCAACAACAGACTGTCCAAATATTCAACAACAATATACTTGCATCAATCAGCTCACTTGAATACCAATCACCATCATCATCTACTCAATATATCAAAAAACACATATTCATCGCGTGCCAGCATGTCCAGACAAGCAACCACTCCACATCCAAAGCAATAGCAAGCAAGATGGTGACTTAATCAACACATATGGCAGAGAAAATACCAAATCAACAGGAGACACCGAGATTTATGTGGAAACCCCTTGCGGAGAAAACCACGGGCGACGGCGAGATGAATCCACTATGAGATGAAGCAATGAGGTGGGAGCCAACAAATGAGGGGAGGCTCTAAATCCCCCACGAATCTCTCTCTTTTAGAGGTGGATTTGGTGGATCAAAACCCTCTCTCAACTCTCCCTAACCCTAGCTCTCTCTATCTCACTGTCTCTGTTTTCTGGAAGAAGCAAGAGGCAAATGAGCACTGTAGGGAGGAGAAGGGCAGCACGCAACCCTTTGGGCTGGTGGTGGCCATTTAGCTAAAGAGTCCCTCAAGTTTATGGCATGTTGGAAATAAGTCCCTTGCTGAAAATTGGATCTGCACTTACATATGATGAGCTCCCAAACTTCTTTGGTGAAATAGCAATCCTTACATAAATGGCCTGGCGTCTCCAACATACTCCCACACAACCTACAATTAGTGTCCTCAGTCCACATCCTCTTGCTTAGATTGTTCGTAGTTAGGATCTTGTTGTGAAGCGCCGTCCATGCAAAGAAACGGCATTTTGCCACAGCGTGGGCTTTCCAAATTGGCGAAATTTTGATCTTGGAGAACATTCCTGCAAACTGAGCCAGGTACGCGCTTTTGGTAGTATATTCTCAATCTTCTGTCCGTTTCCTTGTAATTTCATCTACATTTGTTTTAGACTTGTATTTCTCCAATAGCTCCCCATAGTTTTTCAAATTCTATGATCTCGTCCGTCGATGACAGTGGATAGATATAGTGAATCCATTTATTACCGGACAGTCCACGGTGTATCGTGAACCTCTTCCTTTTAGACTTGAGAAACAGTGTTGGAGCAATCAATTTAGCCGAGGTACCATTTATCCAACTAGAGGACTAGAAGGCAACCATCTTGCCGTTCCCTACTGTAATTCTTGTTGAAGCGTAGAAAACTCCCTATCCACTTTATCACATGGCACTTCCAGGGCACTCCAAGCTCTTTTCGGTTGCTTCCACTGGAACCAAAGCCATCTTAGTCGAAGAGCTCGAGTGAACCGTTCCAGATCCAAGACCCCCAAACCCCCTAGATTCTTGGGTGAACATGTCGTAGGCCAGTTTACAAGAGAGTGTCCTCCACATACCCTATCCGGCGTCTCCCCCCTCCAAAGGAAACTTCTACGTATCTGATCAATTTTTTTGATTAACCATTTTGGAGCTTGGAAGACAGTGAAATGGTAGATGGGGATAGATGATAACACCATTTTTACTAAGATTCTCGTCCAAAGGATGACATGAGCTTTCCTTTCCACCCTGGCAACCTAGCCCCGATCCTACCAATCAATGGTTGCACATCTATTTTCCTTAGCTTCCTCGTGTGCAAGGGGAGCCCCAAGTATTTCCCCGGGAAGGAGGCAATCTTACCCGGGAAATTATGCATCAGGTTCTGTGTAGGGCGTCGGCGGCATCCTAATCGGAAAAATCTCTGTCTTGCACATGTTGATCCTGAGACCAGAACACTCAATAGCAGTCCCTGGAGGTGCGACAGCTTCCTAGCAGAGGGTTTAGCGAAACGTGCTGCGTCATCGTCATACAGGGAACAACCTTAGCCTAGCGGGACATGGGAGAACCGGCTGCAGGAAGCCCTGATGTGCCGCCCTCTCAATTATTCGCTGAAGGGGATCAACCGCTATGGCTATAGCATTTAGTTAGAATAGACGTCCGTTTAGCCGCTATAGACTATAGCCCCTATTTTGTAGAAGAGTCTTGTAGCAGCAACTAGCATGAGCCCGTTATCTAAAAACACTAGTCTCATATGGATATGGAGAGTGATAGACTTGGGATAGGTGGAGTTAGTATTTTATGGAACCAATGAGAACAAGAATCGTGCCAAATTGAATCAAAATATGAAGTGTCCAACAAATTACAAGAACAGGGAAAAAATATGCTAGTGGACACGAGAAACAGTGGCTGCTTGCTTGGCTTGTTGCGCGTGTATACATCGCCGGTGTCTCAGCGGTTGCTCTATTTAATTTCTTCACGCAAGGCAAAGACGGCTATTCATCGGCCTAATCAAGCCGGCGAACGCGACAATCGCGGTTGAACACGGCCGACCCCACGAAGGCCCCGCTGAATACAAGACCTCCCCGACGAGAGCGACCAGGTACCCCAAGTCGGCGCATCCTCCTCTGAACGTGTTCTTGGCCAGCTTGTTCTCATCATCGGCAGCACCGCCTGCTGCCGAACAGGAACGACAGATCAGCGACACGCCGAAGGCGATGAATGCGACGCCGGCGAGCACGACGACGATGTAGGGCGCCGCGCGGATCCAGGTGAACGGCTGTTGCTCCCTCATCTGCGGGTCGGCTGGGTCGACGGGTACGTCGTCGTTGTTGCCGCCGCCGCCGTCCATCGCAGCGCGACGAGCCGACGACGAGCTCCTCCGATGGTTGCACGCACCTGCAGGAGAGATCGAACGGTGTATAGGGTAGTTGGACAGCCTCAACTGGGCAACTGGCACGTGCGTAATATACGTTTGTTAGTTGGACGCGGCGGATTTTTTTGTTGGAATTGGAATCGTCATCGACCAGTAATCTCGCGCTCGTATTGCGGGTGGTTTTTTGAGTCCGCAGTCACGATACCGGAAAGGAGTTCGATAGCTGACGTTTGGTATTAGTATATGCCAGTTGCCATCCTTTAGTTCGATTCTAAAACGAATCATATACACGCGGGTCTTTTCTACGGTGAACACTCTGTCCTGTGCTCGTATAAGCTAGAGCGTCCCAAGATGAATTGGAGAGAACGAAGAAATCGTTGGACAATCTTTTAGAATGAGAATATATACAAGAGGCAAAATAGCTAGACTGTTGTAGAGTCCGCTTTTTTATAGGACTTCTCTATATTTTACACAACAGCTAAGGAATTTAGCTCTTAATTTTAGACGAACTCTGCTCTAGAACAATTATCGATCGGTCTCAAGCCGGGGGACGCAGCACACCCAGCTGTCTAAACCAGACAACACCGTGCAGCCCACGGCGAGGATCACCAGCGACCCGATGAGGAAGAGCAACACATTGGCCCAGACGCATTCGGTCCCGTTGTATGCAATGGTCGTGCAGGAACGACAGATCAGCACCAGGTCGGCGGTGCAGAGCCCGACGTGAACGGCTGCCCCTCGAACTCCATGTTATTGTTGCTGCCGTCGCCGTTCTCGAGGTCGAGGTCCATCGATCGGTGCACGTCGACGATGGATGGGATCTCCTCCGGCCGGTCCTTGCACACGGAGAGCGGGATGGACGAGGACTTCCTCGCTCGACTCGCAGAAGCCCTTGTTATGCGTGCGCTGCGGCATACATATAGATTGTTTTGAGTGGAATGGTTACGAATGGGGATTGGGGTTTAGGGTGGGAAGCGGCCGGGGGTGTATATCCCTCCTTGGCTAGTGGGCCTGCGGCGTGCATGCCGTTCGGCTGGATTCGGAAGTTTTGTCGATATGTCTAAGAGGATGTTCTTAAACCCGAAATAGTACGCTGGGTGGGTGTATAAGAGGATTTCCTTGCAGATCGATTTTTTTATTAGAAATTACAAGAACAGGAAAAAAAATGCTAGTGGACACGAGACACTGTGACTGCTAGCTTGGCTTGTCGCGCGTGTGTATAAACTATCACTACTGGAAACTTGAAATACCCCGACGAACCTCAGGCAAAACTGAAATTACCCTGTCGAGACAGCCCTGACGGTATTTTTGTTTTCCCTGACGGTAAGTGCACCATAAGAAATTTCATGGCGATATTTTTAGTTTTTATAATAGTACGTACATTTTCATAAAAATATTTTTATTTTCCCTGACGGTAGTGCACAGTGAGGGAATTTCAAGTTTCCAGTAGTGTATAAACATCTCCGATGTCTCAGCATTTGCTCTATATTTAATTTATGCCTCCGCACAAGACAATGCAGCTAATCATCAGCCTCATCTATGGTCAAGCTCAAGCCGAGGCAGGCAGACGTTGAGCGCAGTTGACGCCATAATGGAGAAGGCCACCAGTGTTCCCCCGGCGATGCTGAGCAGAATCCCCAAGTTGCATTCACTCACGCTATTGATGGTCTCGTCGTCGGCACCAGACGAACAGGAAGGACCGATCAGCACCAGGCCGACGGCGAGGACGCGACGCCGGCGAGAATGGAGACTATGTAGGGCGCCTCGCGGAACCAGGTGACCGGCTATAGCTCCTCCCTCAGCGGGTCGGCCGGGTCTTGAGGACCCTTGAGTCGCCGACAGGGGTGGCGTTGTTGCCGCCGAAGGCGCCCTCGTTCTCCATCGCCCTGCGACGAACCGATGACGACCTCCCCCGAGGTTGCAGGCCGCAGGGAGATCGAACAGTAGTATCACGACTAGCGTCAAGCCGTCAACTACGTACGTAAAGCACGCTTGTTAGTCGGACTCGGCGGCTTTATTTTTTTCGAACTGGAATCGTGCTCGATAAAGAGTAATTTGTTGCATGTGATTTTTGATGTGCCCGCTCGGAGTTCCAGTCTACGGTGATACCAGAAAGGCAAAAGGAGTTCAAGTTCTAGCTGACGACAGGTATTAGTATAGTATACGTGCCTGTTGTGGCAGAATGGTATATTTTTTCGAGACCACGCTGAAGTGCTTTTTTTTTCAAATTACCGAAACACGTTTTTCATTAAGCAGAAATATTTTTGTTATAACACTACAGGTCTAGTAACA
This sequence comes from Themeda triandra, assembly GCA_018135685.1. Lineage (NCBI taxonomy): Eukaryota > Viridiplantae > Streptophyta > Magnoliopsida > Poales > Poaceae > Themeda > Themeda triandra. The sequence continues at coordinate 1,923,138 of JAENPR010000043.1, read as the reverse complement.
CCATGATTAATAAAACCCGCCCCTACCGAGAAACACATGAGCGACTACATGACTGAAACTAAAAGGAGCCGATGGAGTCCAGGGACGTCGTGGACATGGAGCTGCTCAAGGCAGTCATGGGACTTCGCGCGTCGTTGTGACCGTACGAGCTTGTCGCCGTGGCGCGCGCGGAGCCTGGAGTCCGGCCTCGTCATCGCTAACCACGCCGCGACGCGAGGGCGAGCACGAGGCGCACGGCATCATCTCTGCTTTCGTGCGGCCGCCGCGGGAGGAGCCAGCGCTGCCAAGATCTTTGCGGCCCTCCGTGCGCTCGGGATCTGCTCCACCGTCGACTCCGGCCGCTGGATAAGCTTCTAGGTCGGTGCGGCCTCCACGGCGCCCGCGTCCACCCAACCACCACCACGGCCAGCAGTTTGTTAGCCTCCGAGATCGGAGAGTGGAAATTTTGGTTAAAAGTAGAAGAACAGGAGGCGAGAAGGAAGAACATGCCAAGATAGGTTCGGAACGCTGAATGATTAACGATAATGTTTGATTACAATGTATGATGTCCTTCCCCTCTCTCGCCTATTCATTTTTATACTAGTCATGGCAAATACCTACCACGACAAAGCTGGACAACGATCGCACCCTGGACTCGTGATCAATGCACTGAGCTTGCGTGCGCGCGCGCCACGCCTGGGAACAGTGGAGTCTGGCTGTGTGGTGACCGCGCCATGTGGAGCGTCCAGCGCGCCTCTGCCCGCGGTGACTGCGCCCTCTGTGTCATCAGGCGTGGTGGTGTTCTTGGCGCTGACATCCCCCCTTCTTGAGTCACAGCTTGTCGGCTAACGGTAACTTGTCAGGCCGTACCATGTTTAAAATAGCTGGCTAATGTTAACTTTTTTCAGAAGATATGAAGCTATAGCGGCACTATAGCGGTGCTATGACAGATAACAGATTTTATAAAAAAAATGAAGGAAAACATCAATTTTTTGATGCAAAAAGCATAGTAAATATGAAATTTGATGAACACATATATTTCTAAGGTCCCACAAGTCTAGATAAACTCCAGTGTTTAGTTGTCCAAAGTATCTTATTTATTACGGTAATGCTAATGGGTGCGTATGTGTTTCTTGTCTCTGCAGCACACAAATTTTTTTTTGTCTCTATGACGTGTGGGCTCTACAATCTTCTTTCCTCCTCTCTGTTCCTCTTCTGCTCGTGCGCCGGCGCCCGCGCCACCACTCGCCAACGCAGGAAGGTTGGCTCCTCGGCGCCTCCTCTCTCTCTTTTGTGCTCCTCCCCCTCTCTATCTCTTTTGCTTGTGCTAGGTTAAGAAAAAATATTATCAATTGTCCTGCTATAAAAAAAGTCTCTCAGTAATCTGTGATAAGTTCTGTGATTTTGTTTTGTTCTATTATTGTGCTGGAGGTAGAAGAAAAAGCGGGGCTTGTTTGATCTTTATCGAATGGCTAAAAAAAATCATGTGCTAGATTGGTAAAAAACACATAGATGTTCACTAGACAAGCCCTATATATTAGCAATAATAAGTAGAAAACAACTAATCAGATTGTCACAGTTGCTAAAATCTGAAATAGCGCCGCTTTATATAGCACTGCTATAGCCATGCTATAGCATACAATAGCAGTAAAAGTTGGCATAGCAGCAAAGTGACAATAGCTTAGCGCGGCCCCTCTCCAGCAGCTATAGCGCCGCTATAGCTTGCTATTTAAATTAGGGGTGGCATCCTAGTCCCAATGCACGTTTTGCAGCGGATCAACCAACCGAAAACTCAGGGTTTGTTTTTCTCATACGGTGGTGAGCATCTCCAACAGTTGCTTAATATCCACTCCTCAAATCTTGAGTTTTACAAAGTTGATAAAAGTTTTAGGAAGTGTAAAATCATGTTATCTCCAACAGTTCCTTAAAAAGGCTTTCCTAAACTCTAAAACTTGGCCTAAAACATGTTGGTATTCTTAAAATTGTGATAAAACATCAAAAACACATCTCCAACAGTTTCCTAAAACCCAATCCTATTTTTAGGAGAAGCGCAAAAGAGTCCTGGAGCGCGTAAATTTCCGCCCTCCAGGACTCTTTTTGCGCTTCTCCTAAATATAGGATTGGGGTTTAGGAAACTGTTGGAGATGTGTTTTTGATGTTTTATCATAATTTTAAGAATACCAACACGTTTTAGGGAACTCTTGGAGATGCTGTGAGTCGATTCATAGGTTGTGGTCCTTGGAGCAGTATCGCACATCATGCAAGTTTGCGGCACCAACGCATAGAAATTTATTCCACCATGTCCAGAGACGTGAGGTGTGATCCTAGATAAATTGGAACACGTTATGAAATTATTGGCCTGACACCTATCCACAAGTAACTAGGGCAGCGTGTAAGACATGTGGACCGTAGCAAGGGTTTAGTGCCCAATGAGACTAACAATATTTGCTATGGCTATAGAATTTTGCAGAGCGATATGTCTGTTTAACCGGTATCCCACTGTCTAGAACAAAGAGTCTTGTAGAGTTACAACCAGTGTGAATCCAGTATTTAAAACACTTGTCCCATTGATATATATGGAGTAATGGTGGGACAGGTGAAGTTAGTATTTCTTTTGCTTCACCCACTCCTAAAATCCAAACGGAACCACAATCGTGCCAATTTGGATCAAAACATGAAGGCACCAAGAAATTCAACTTACGTATAATACCGTATAATTTTTGTACTACTATATATTATTAGAAAATTAAAGAACAAGGAAAGACTCTTCCAGTGGACAAGATAGTGGCTGCTATAGCCTGGCTTATCACGCGTGTATACATCTCCGGTGTCTCAGCAGTTGCTCTATTTCTGCCTCCACGCAAGACAAGATGCAATGGTTAATCATCAGCCTGATCAAGCTGCGGGGCGCGGCACTCGCAGCTGAGCTTTGCCGACGGCATATAGGCCGCGAACAGCCAACACGATTAGCACTCCCCCGACGCAGGAGAGGAGCCCATACTTCCATAAGTTGTTGCATCCTCCGGTCGTGTTGCTCGTCGGCTTATTCTCATCGGCATCCGGCGGACAGGATCTGTAGAAGACGACGAACAAGAGCGCGGAGCCGACGAAGTAGAGCGCGACGCCGGCGATCATGGTGACGATGTAGGGCGCCGCGCGGCGCCAGGGGTAAGGTTGTGGCTCCTGCGCCCGCGCCCGCGGGTCGGCCGGGTTGGGGAAACCAGAGACGACGACTGCGGCGTCGTCGTTATGGTTGCCGCCGCCATTGTTGTCGAGGTCGATGTGGATGGCCATCTATCGGTCGGCGAGCGACGAGACGACGGCGAGACCACCTCCTCCGATGGTTGCACGAGTGCGTCGCAGGTGAGATCTAGCGGTAGGGTAGTACGACTAGCCTCAACCGACACTGCGTATAGTACGTTTGTTAGTTGGACGCGGTGGTTTTATTTGTTGGAATTGGAATCTTGTTGATCGATCAAGAACAATCTCGCTCGTATTGCATGCGTACTTATTGGAGTCCGCAGTGATACCGGGAAAGGCGAAAAGAGTTCTCCCGCGCGCTGACGTCTGGTAATGTATATGCCAGTTACCATCCCTAGTTCGATTTCAAAATGAGTCAGAGTATTGATTTTTTTCCTTCACTTCTCCTATATCTCTAGTGCCTGAATTTGACGTCTGGTAATGTATATGCCAGTTACCGTCCCTAGTTCGATTTCAAAATGAGTCAAAGTATTGATTTTTTTCCTTCACTTCTCCTATATCTCTAGTGCCTGAATTTAGGATGATTTCAGGCAACAGTCTGGTACCATAAACTAATTAAATTTTTGTTCTTCTCTACCTATAGAAATGAGTAACTATAATTTATTAATTGTCCTTGTACAACATAATTAGATTTTAACGGGGTTGCAGTTTTGTCTAACAGCCTTTTATTCTTGGTGCCAAAAAATGCAAATTGCGCCTAAAAATTAAAATGAACAAAATATGCAATTTTAATATATGCAGTAAACTGTTGCCTTAGAGAAACTAAAATTCAAACACCTGAATCTCAGCAAATTAAATCCCATTTTTTCTATGGTACGTGATCACTCTCTTCCGTCCTAGTTGAGACACTCGGTAAAGACTCATCTTTCCCGAGAGTCATTATTTTCCGACGGCATGGCACTAGGCAAAGAGTCTCATTGCTGATGTCGGCTTTTATCGAGTGTCTTTATTTTTTTTTCTTTTTTCCATGACCGGGTCTTTTATCCGTATTTCATAAGAGAAGAGCCTATAGAAAGGATAGAGCACACGGATATAAAAGGCTCACAAGTAATTCAAGGATTACGTACAAACCCCAAAGACAAACCACAAAAACAAAAACATAGGTAAACAATCGAACACTCGGCAAAGAAGTTGTCTGTCGTAGTGCCTCGTATAAGTTAGTGTACCATATTTAGATTCATCGTAAGGTATGATCTCTCAAGATGAATTGGTGATGACAATCGTTGGATAATTTTTTTAAGCCTCTCGCATACCCTTACAAGTTAGAGCAACCCATCTAGATGTTGTTCATATAGAAATCCAAGATAAATTAGAATTTACGATACAACCATCGAATAACTATCCGAACAAGTTCTCTAGGTGATCAAGCAAGAAACTCTTCGTCCCATGGTGAAGCACATGCATTTTACTGGTAATTATAATGGGGGAAAGGAAGGAGCATGGTAAATAGTGCCCACTCACCTTAGTTCGAGTAACCTAATTCTTCCTCCTCTCTTATTAGACATCTCGGTCTCTTCACATCGCACATCTAGTAACGGTATGGAGCTCGATTGCATGATGAATTGGAACAAATTAATGATCGTTGAACAAATCTGTGATGAGTTCTCTTGCTGACCGTACGACATGTTATATGCGCCGTTGTAACGCACGAAGACTTTTTTTGACGAATCAACGCACGAATACTTTGCATAGAACAAGGAAAAAAAACTATAGCAGAGTGGACAAAACACTATCTGCTCGCTTGCAGCTTGTCGCGCGTGTATACATCTCCGGCTGGTGTCTCATCTCAGCAGTTGCTCTATTTAATTTGGGCCTCTACGCAAGAGCAAGACAACACGGCTAATCATCGGCCGCCTGATCAAGCCGGGGACGGGGAACGCAGCAGTAGCAGTTGAGCTCACACGCCGCGTAGGCCGGCAACAGCTCTAGAACCGCCCCGACGAAGGAGAGCACATACCCCAAGGCGTCGCATCCTTCGATCGTGTTGCTGGCCGCCGGCTTGTTCTGACCATCGCCACCTGCTAACGGGCAGGGAGGACCACTGGCCGCCATCCGCGCCACGCCGACGGCCAAGAGCGCGATGCCGGCGAGCACGGAGACGATGTACGGCGCCGCGCGGAGCCAGGTGAACGGCGGTATCTCCATCATCTGAGGGTCGGCCGGGTCAGGGTACCTTGACACGACGGCGGCGTCGACGTTGTTGTTGCCGCCGCCGTTGTTGTCAAGGTCGATGTCCATCTATCGGCGCGCACGCCGCGAATACGAAACGACGACGACGACAGGGAGGATCGTGCAGCTATATCGTTGTACGACTAGCGTCATCTGGCACGTACGTAAAGTAGGTTCGTTAGCTGGACATGGGCGGCGGCTTTATTTGTTGGGATTAGTGTTTTACTATTAATCGTCGTATAAGATGCTTCAAAAAAATAGATAATAAATTCTGAATATTCTCAATAAAATTAGAAACATCCAACCAGCATGAATCTAGAAACTTTTAACAATAATAGTCATTCGATCTATTCTATTTTCTAAAAAGTTACCCACATTTTTATACAATTATAAAAAGGTAAAGACTTCTTATAAAAACATCATAAAAATAACCTCTAAATGTACATATAAATTACCCACCACTGTCATTATAAAAAAAACAACCCAACTACATAATATCTAAACTATATATTGAAAAATACCCTATTTTATTTTTTTAAAAAAAAACTAGGGTAGAAAGCTATTGCCGTCATCCCTCCTCTTACCACGTCTCTCTCTCTCTCAAATCTATTGCCACAGCCTTCTGTTTGTTTGGAGTAGATGCAATCTGATTGTTACTCCATCTTCTGCTGTGGATCTCAAAGAGAGGTGATGTACATATCTACCACTACCGTAACATCATCGACAGGATGATGCAACAATGCAACTGTCGCAGCTACCGTCTGTCCAATCCTTCCACTAGTATAGATCTAAAGATTTGAGACGGCTATTAATCACTCTAAGGGATGGATACACATCGAGTCTCAAAATTGGCTCGTACGACACACCCCGTCACTGACAATGCGACTGTTCTTGCAGTTACTGCCCGTCTCAGACCCGTTTGAAACGATTGAATAAGCCGTCTCTACTGGTTTTTCTCAAAGACGGCTGGTCATAGGTAATCGTATGTGTTTTGTAGCACTATTTGCGACGGGTAAGAGAACCCGTCTAAAGTAGAGGGTACACCAGACAACTATATATCCGTCTGTGAATTGGGCCATACTGCGACGCGTTGTAATACCTGTCTCAAACATGTAATTTCATACAGCTAAAATACCCGTCTCTAGAAGCCAGGCTGTGACGGGTGCACAGCCGTCTCGCATAACATATTCGACTGCCGTTCTCAGATATGACACCCTCATGACCCAAGCCCGTCGCAGATATATTTAAAATTTAGCAACCATCCAATAAAAAGTAGTCAAACATTTACAAAACACACAAAATGTTTACAAAACTACCCAAAACGTTTACAAAGCGCAGCTTATAACAGCACTAACATCACAGTTCCAGCACCAAGTTCGCAAACACAGCTTTTAATTTGGAGTTTCAACAAGGATTTTTGCAGCCGATATTACTCTAGTTTTTCTTTCAACACCAAGAATGAGGCAATAGTTTCTCTGATTCCATGCAGCACACTTAACTCCAGTTCTTTGTTTGGCACCTCAAAATCCTTGCATACATAAACAACGTTTCATTTAAGACGAGCAGACAATAAATCTGATACGTAATGAAGTCTCATTCTACTCATCTGATACGTGACCTAAACAAATATCTCAAGCAAAGAATGGTGCTGGATTGGGCAGGACACGTACGTCGCCGCCGGGATGCACAAGATGGATCAGAGCCTTCGAGTCCTATTTATGAGAAGACCCAGATCTGCCAGGACGCCGCCGCGGGATGAGTCCATGTGTAAAACTATTCACGCGCGAGGAATAGGTCTGAGGCTCCGAGCATGGTGGGAATCAGCTGGTAGTTAGGTGACGTGGCATCTTTTCAATATAGCAAATGAGAAATAACATGTCTCTTGTAGAACTCTTGTTTTTTAAAGAGTTTTATAGTTTACAAAATTGCTAAACTATAGAATGTTTAGCTATTCCTTTTAGCAAATCTCTTGGAGTGTCTCTAGGCATAGCGTAGAGCCCGATTCTAAGACGAATACAGAGGTTTTTTTTCATGGTCGGTCACTCTGTCCTATATGCTTGGGCAAGGTTAGAGCAGAAAGGAATTGTATGCGACGGTACCGCACTTGGCTTGCGTGCAACATCACCCCAATGTGTGGTATCTCGGCGATAATGCACATTCTGCAACCGATCAATATGCAACTGACCAATCGAAAACTTACTGTTTGTTTTCCTCGTACTATACGGCCGTGAGCAGCAATATGCCAGTATGGGTAGAATCTATTTTCTAGCATGGACAGATGGATCAGCGTGTGTAAGACAATGGCGCGTGAACAAATTTCCAAGGTTGACACCCATACAAGTAACTAGAGCAGCGTGTAGGACAAGTGGGGATCAGCGCGTAAGAGACATGTGGATCCAAGTAAGGGATTTAATTAATGCTTTTGGTGATTGGATTGCAACATAACTAATGAGACGTATGTTTTGCTGCCATAGTCACAATTTAGTACACCGGTGTATATATATTGCTAGCGCCTAGCGGCAATTAGTGTACGTGAGTATAGCTATAGGCCTATAGCTGTGATTTGCTATAGCCATTATTTAAAACACATCTCATGGATATGGAGCGATGGACTTGGGATAGGTGAAGTTTGTATTTTCTGCTTCACCCCACTTCTAAAATCTAATCGGAACCACATTCGTGCCAAATTGGATCAAAACACGAAAGGACCTAGAAATTAAACTTGATATTTATATATGCAAATACTCCTATGTATATTATTAGAAAATTACAAAGAACATGGAAAAAAAAACTCTAGCAGTGGACAAGACAGTGGCTGCTTTATAGCTTGGCTCCACGCAACAGCTAATCATCAACCTGATCAGTGATCAAGCCGGGGGCCGGCGCGGCATTCGCAGCTGAGCTTCGCGGATGCGACATAGGCCGCGAGCACTCAACACAATTAGCACTCCCCCGACTATGACGAGGTACGCATACCACCCTCTGTTGCATCCTCCGGTCGTGTCGTTGCTCGCCGGCGCCTTGTTCTCAACATTGGTATCTAGCATACAGGAAAAAGGGCCAGCCATCACGAAACTGACGGCGAAGAGCGCGACGCCGGCGACCATGGCGACGATGTAGGGCGACGCGCGGAGCCAGGGGTACGGTTGTGGCTCCTGTGCCCGCGGGTCGGCCGGGTTGGGGAAACTTGAGACGACGACAGCGGCGTCGTTATTGTTGGCGACGGCGTCGCCGTTGTTGTCAAGGTCGATGTGGATGGCCATCTATCGGTAGCGAGACGACAACGGCGACGACGACGACCTCCTCCGATGGTTGCACGAGTGCGTTGCAGGCGAGACCGAGCGGTATAGTACGACTAGCGTCAACCGGCACGTGCGTATAGTACGTTTGTTAGTTGGACGCGGTGGTTTTATTTGTTGGAATTGGAATCTTGTTGATATATATCAAGAACAATCTCGCTCGTATTGCATGCGTAGTTTTTGGAGTCCGCTGGTTGTACAATGGTGAAAAGAGTTCTCCAGCACGCTGACGTCTGGTAATATATATACCATCCTTAGTTCGATTCTAAAATGAGTCAGAATATCAATTGTTTTTCCTTCACATCTCCTAGATCTCTAGTGTCTGAATTTAGGATGATTTCAGGCAACACTCTTGTAACATTAGCTAATTATTAAATTTTTGTTCTTGTCTACCTATAGAGCTGAGTCATTATAATTTGTTAATTGTTCTTGTACCAACAAAATTAGATTTTGACGGGTTTGCGGTATTGTCTAACGGGCTTTTATTTTTGGTGCCAAAAATTGCAGATTCCGCCTAAAAAACTAAAATGAACAAAATCTACAATTTTAATATAAAAAAATAGGGAGTTGCTATAAACCGTCGCCGTGTTTTTACAAAAATCCCAGGCGACGTGGTCTAACCGTTGGATGCTGATCCAACGTCCAGATCTGCTACTGGTACACTACACACTCAAATCCACTTTATCGGGTCCGTCAACCGCAACGCAAACCTGCCCAGGCAGCTAACGGGCCCGCAAAATGTTAACGGATCCAACATTCAAAACTCGCTAAGACTAGCAGTTTGTTATTTCAGTCAATGTGGGCTTTTCAATGGGCTTTTACAAAACAGGCTTTACTGTATTAGGCCAAATAACACGACGAGTCTACTGAGATTCCCCCTTTGCTCTGTCCTGTGTCTACTTGTCCCTTTCCCCTGCTCCAAGAAAGAAAAACCATGTCGATCAAAAAGTAGATCCGAAAACAAATGAAAAGGAGATAGTGAAGAGGAGACAATGGAGAAAAGGGATCAATTTCATGAACCAAAGAAGAAAAATGTACGTACCTGTCCTTCTGTCCTCTGTCTGATTGCTTTTGTCCTTCTGTGCAACATCGAATTCCTTTCTTATGTCCTCTGTCTGATTGCTGATGTCATGTTCATGGAGTACCCCGGAAGAGAAACATATCCCAGATATTCCTTTGCGTCACATATTGTAAACCCCTGTTATAATCATGTGGTCAATTAAAATCCCAGATATTGCATATTTACAAATGAACAGTTGCGGTAATACAAAAATGCAATTTACACCATTCAAATCTGCAAATTACTAATATTTTAGTTTGATGAAAAGGGTACTTCAAGAACAGTGGACTACAACTCCTATGGACTAGAGAAACAAACAATGGAAATGAATGTGAGTATCCAAAAGTTCATAATTATCAGATTGATGAAATGCATGTAACATGTTCACATGTTTCATATATGCAGGTTGTGTCCAAAGATGGTTTGGAACTGAATCACTCTACTTATACATTTGAACAAGAGACTTCAGCACCACCACTCAACTACAACAGCTATCAACAAGAACAAGAAATGCAGAGTAAACTTCCAAGCAGAATTTGGAATTGAATCATGAGATCTTCTACATATTGCAGTCAAACATTGGAAATGGCAGCAAAACACTTGAGGTGAAAAAATGAAATCAACTTACTTTGTCTATCTTCTATAACTGATCCCAGCTATTTGTATTCATCTTTGCATCCTTGGCATTTGACTGACAACAAGCTAGACAACAAGAAATGCAGAGACAAGAAGTGAGATTCCTAAAGCTCACAATCATGTTTTTTTAACATGACAAAGTAGAAGATGATGTCAACCAATAGTAGCAGTGCTAAAGTGATGCAAAGGAAAATTTGACAAGAGAAGATTCAGCAAAAGGAACAAGAGATGGACTACTACCTACAATATCATTTAGGCCAATTAAATTATGTAATTCATTAGCAACAGAGCAAATTGTATAAAGTCACTAGTATTTTCTATTCAGACCTACAATGACATGTATCTGAGTCTGCTCGAATAGATTTTTACTCAACAAACTTTTGAGGAATCTTCGATGTATTAATCGACTTTGGATGAATGCTAAATGGTCCCAATGTTTTAATCATCTTACATTCATAACTATTGCTTGCATTCAACACCATCAAATTGGCAACAGATAAACAAAACTGAAACTTATAGGTGACAAGAATGCATATTGCACATGTTAAATAGGTTAGTTGCATTAACTCAAATGAGCAACTGTCTACTAAGAAGTGTGCAATCCAGAAATATAAGGAGCTGCAGTTTCAGCCAATGGTTATACAAAGAAAATTATTAGACACTGATTATAGAAATATATAGGTTCTGTGCCCACTAATGCTAAAAAGGCCAGAAGATCTGGGACCCCAAAAAGGCCAGAACCATGTTTTGTGCTGTAGCAGAAACAAAAATACTATTGATAGAGATATATAGAACATTTAAATCGGTAAATTGAAACAGCTCAGCCACTAGCTTTGTTCGAACACTGCCAACCATAACACACCAATTGCTACAAGAAGCCACCGAACATAATTGTGAGTTGCGACGTGTTGGCATTACAACCACTGAAGCATAATTGCAGCAATGGTGCTTAAAAGGAAAACAATGAAGGTTCAGCAGTGCACAAAACTATGAGGGTTCAGACCCAAACATTCACCAAAAAGTAAAACCACAACACATTCCCCTTTTAAGTAGAGGAACATCAAGCTACATATGTGGGTTTAGCACTGCTGAAAGTGGCTTTAACAATTTAGTCTTCACACACACGAGAAAACACACAATCAACATAAATGAAACGAAAGAATATCTTATAACAAGCAGGTAGCAAAAGAGAATAAAATCAATCTGAACATACCTTCAACAAAAAGCTTTGAAGACAACATCTTACTAGCTGAAGCGAGATAGAGAAGTTCTCATGAGCGCATTTCCAATTCTACTGACAAACGCCATCACTCAAATTGCCTAGTACAAGCCAACCACAGGGTCATAGATAGTTCAGTGCACAGAAACAAAGCTACTATGAACCCAAAAAAGAGAAAAATAATTTATTTTGCCTACTCTATGCAAATTTGTCAGGAACAACCAGAATTTTGCCTACTCTCATTGGGGACCTAGAACTTTAACCCCTCACACACAAAGACAAAGACATAAATATTACACATGTTACAAATAGTAATTGCGGTATTTGAAATCTGCAATTTACTACTAATAAATGTGAAATCAAGAAATATGGCGCTTCTACAAAAAGGACTATTCAGTTACACAGTAATGTTGTATAAATTATAGCTAGATAAAAACAATTGTCCCAATCAAGCCACTTAATGGGAACATTGGAGTTAATGTCACTCTTAAAGAATCCAGTGCCATGATGAGAGGTGTTATCTCGAAACAAAACACATAGGACAACTACAAGCTTCTAGGCCATATCCCCAAAGTAGAGAGAATTAAAATTTGACCACAAGCTTATATACTACACAAAGACCATAAGCTTATACCCCATTTTTCTAAGCATGTTTCAATCTGAGGGATCAAAGAAGGTGAGCAATTAACAAAGAAGCACTGAGTGAACAAGTTTTTTACTTATATAGAAATAGTAGAACTTCAATACATACTTCCCGACTACCAATGGGAGATACTATGTGAGCAGCCAAATTTATGAGAACAAACTGCTGGGTATAATTTGGATACTTTTTGGACATAAAATGTTGGCCAAACAATTACAACACGCTAGAACATTTAAATCAGTAAACCTGAAGGCAAACTGCTCAAGTACCTCTTATCCTTTTACTGCCCGACCACCTCCCCTGCATGAGTCCCAACAGAAGAGGCCCTCGCCTGCACCCCAGTTTGCACCAAAAGCAGTGATACTTGGAGGCAGCTGGTACAGAGGGTTACTCCCCTCAGATTAACCGAGGTAGGCTTGCCCAAGACAGTAACCCAGAGCCCGGGCAACAGGGACAGCTACTGCATTCCCAACTTGGATATACCTATCGCCATCAGAGAAAGCACATGTTTAGAGGCAAGAATTACAATGCAACATGATCTGATTTCAAGAATGATTCGATCGGCTATAGGCAAAGTGAAAAGAGGAACTTACTTCTCCTTGATTGGACCAAACAATTGATAGTAATCAGGGAAACCCTGTAACATTGCATTCTCCCGGATAATCAGGACTCTTGCTTGAGCCGGATGCACTATAATCCGTGGACGACATGTTCAATCAGGATCATATGCGGACATAATCAGAAATCTATAATGGTAAAGACTGGGTTAGGGTGTTTGACAAAGGGCAAATAGACAAGCACAATAACAGATGGACAATATACAAAAATTTTCACCTAGATCAAAACAATAACAGTTACAGAGAGACAATTTTTTTCTATGGAAGGACAAAAGACAAAAATTTTCACCAAGATCGAAACAATAACAATTACAGAGAGAGAATTTTTTCTATGGAAGGACAATAGACAAAAATTTTCACCTAGATCGAAACAATAACAATTACAGAGACAATTTTTTTCTATGGAAGGACAAAAGACAAAAAATTTCACCAAGATCAAAACAATAACAATTACAGAGAGATAATTTTTTCTATGGAAGGACAATAGACAAAAATTTTCACCAAGATTGAAACAATAACAATTACAGAGAAAGATGGGGTATAACAATAACAATAACAATTACAGAGAGATATGTATGCTCATGACTTAAGCTAACATGTCAAAAGGCAGATAAAGAAGCTAATATACAGAGTTATGTCTAAAAAACATACTCCAGACATCACTCCTTTCAGACCCTTGATGACTTCCACAACTACAACAGGATCGATTTCATCATCCGAGGCAATTGAGTCCTAAAAGGAGAATAAAATGGTAAAGGTTCAGCCAACCAAACAATATTTAGCACAACGCTTTTTAGATCAAACATCAAACCTATTCATGATGAAAAACATATCTCACCATGATTCATTGGATCAGAGTTATTATCATCTTCAAACCAATCTTCATCAGCCTCCATATTTGAGGAGTAAGCATCAGAACTCACATCATCATCGTCAGCCATAGCCCACGAAAAAAATAGCGGGCTATCAAATTTAGCGGCGGCTGTTTCTGGCCGCTATGCGCCGCTATAGCCCCGCTATAGCGGCCGCTATACGCCGTAGCGTCAGCTGGATGGCGCCGCTATTGCGCTGCTATAGCGCCGCTATAGCCCGCTATTTATATACATAGAGGAAACAGATTAAAATGATGAAATAAAATTATAGAAATATAAAATCTGATCTCACAAGTCACAAACTCACAAGTCACAACCTATGATTTCATAGTCTAATACAATCCAAATTCAAAAACAGAATCCAAATTTCATAGTCTTTGATTTAGGGTTACATTTTGGGCTCGATTTTGGGCTCAATTTTGCCCCAAAATCGAATTCAGGTATAGCGGGAAAATGAGTAATAGCGTCGCGGCGTTTCAAATAGCCCGCTATAGCGCCGCTATAGCGGAGAAATAGGCCGCTATTTTTTTCGTGGGCCATAGCTATAAAAGACAAGATAATAATCAACTAGAGTTTTCCTAGAAATATAAACATGCATCAGCATATTATCTCATTTCATAAAGGGTTACAGAAGTACCAGAACAAGTGCATGAACTAAAACGTTCTCAATTATTTCTGGAAATATAAATTCTCAATTCTCAATTATTTCCATATTTGCATCTATATATCCAGTTAACACAGAAAAGCAATTAGTGTTTAACCATAGAAAATATATCACACACATACAGATCCAAAGTTAATAAATAGACAGGAAAAGTGCATTTCAACTGCAGTATAACCCACAGTTCATTCCTACTACAGTATGACTTAAACTGAACTAAAACATTAACCCCAAATGCTCCTTCGTTGCAAGTCTGAAACAAATGCAGACAACAACTCATGCTGCAAACATGGTCCGTTCAGACCAAAAAGCATCAGACCTCGGACCCCAAATCACAGACACAAATCATCATTCCACCGGCGGCGTCGTCGTAACATATGGGCATAACTTTTCATCATTCATTCTATTTGGATAACTCGATCATTAGTAAAACATGTATTTTGACAATTTTAACAGAACGACATGCATGAAAATAAGTAGAGAACTCATCCCAGTAACCATACAAGACAATTTTCTTGACCTAATCAAAAGAATCCACAATAGGCATCATGTCATTGTATCCTAGGTTATGGAATTACAGTTGCTATTCAGAAACACTGAAGACTGTTAAAGAGTACAGATTATCCAAAATCATGAAGCTATCAAGGCTATTTCAGAGAACAGATAGAGAAAAAATTTATATTCTATCACGGCTATTACAGTTTATGTCCAGTAACTCTGCAAGTTTAGGTATCTTCTCCAGAACAGAATCTAGGAGCTCAAGCAAATTTATACACTATAATCAACTACAAGGACAAATAAAAGCATGAGTCGATAAAAGATGCACTGCAAACTTCATCTTTTTTATACTGTAGTGAGTAATATTTAGTATGGATAACAAAAAAAAATTTAACATTAGTGATATAAGGAACTAATCTCAGCTACGGAAGTATGCTCTGTAGCTTGTGAGACACAAAAGCACAATTAGTACTATACTATCCATAACCAAATGGTTTTAAACGAATCAAACACAATCGTACAATACAAACAGGAAGCCCTCTTTGGATATAGAAAAGCATGAATCGATAGAAATGGATCAACTCATACATCATACATGCACCTGGCAAATTGTGCATGTACATGAAACACCAGTGATTTATTTTGAAAGATCTTAAAATAGGTTCAGCAGAGGACCTCTGCAAGGATAAATCATGGCTAGACCACCACCCAAAAAGCAAGAAATATGACTGTTGAACAAAAATAGTATGTAGAGTAAAAGGCCTACCCAGAAGTTGAGGGTTATACAGTATTGCTCCAACCACATATAATGCAGTTTGTTCAATTACATCTACCTAGACAAGAGCACAGGAGGGTGACACAAAATTATTGTAAAATTAGGCTAGATGTTACAGACTTAAGTAGTAAGCTTGTTTAGACATGGGTGCTCCCATTATATCATAAAATAGCACATGCTGTAGGTTTAACAGAAGTGAAAAAAACTCAGGGAGAATAACTGACTTCATTTCAATCAACTCCACATAAATTGAAACACGCCTGCCTGTGCCAAGGTAAGAGAAAATGCACATAGATTTTTGTATTTCCCAAGTCAATCTGCAATAAATTGATGTGTTCTCCCTCATAATACAGGCATAAATCATACAAGCACTCTTTGACATCTTCCCCAACAGCTAAACCACAAACCAACCCCAACAGGCAACACGCGAAGGACATGGATTTCTCAGAATCTGTCCTATCTCATTAATCTCATTTGTTCGTTTAACTGAAATCACAAACAACGAAGGACAGACATCCACACAAATCCATGGCGCCGGCGGCAGCATCCACACACATCCCTGTCAAAAATAGCCATCACCAGCCGAGCACATGCACAGCGCTGCAGAGGATAAGATGCATAGGGCACCACCTCTAATTCCCACACGAGCACAACATGGGCGAGCACCAAACCTAATTAGCCCTCCCACTCGCCATGCATGCCATCAGAATAGCAGATTAGCACGCAGCGCCAAAAGCGGAGACGCCACTGTAGAAGCAACAAACACCATGCCAGCGGATCCCCCATTTCAACCAATCATCCAACACAAAAATAAAATCCACCGGCCAGTCTTCAAACCACACATGTAATCCACCCAGATCTGGAGGAACAACCTCCAAACAAACTGAAAAAAATGGAGGGCGAGGAAGCAGTGACCGAGTACCTGCCAACGCCAGCGATGAACCTACTCCGGAGGACCTCCAACTCGGCGGCGGCGGCGGGCGGGCCTCGACGAGGGAGGATTGGCGACGTTGGATCAGCACGAAGATGAACGACAGAAATCGCGGGTTGCCCCCTCCGCCCGGACGAGCTTCTCCCCAAATCGAGCCCTCCGCCCGGAGGAGCTTCTCCCCAAATCGAGCACTGGGAAGTGAAACACCGTAGGAGTGGAATTCGCAGTTAACGGGCGCGACCAAAATTTCGGGACGAAACCCGACAAGCAACACAGCCGCCCCCGTGACGCATTGCGCCGTGCCGCGCGTTGCCCATCTCCGCGCGCGCCGCGTGTCGCCTGGGCAGTTGGACAGATGCCAGGCAATGTTGATGTCTATTAAGTGCAACTGAAATAAAGAGGGTTCCGTAAGCGCACAGAATATATCATCGTAGCATTTTAACCGAGAGTAATCCAGGTATCGTTATTTATAATTTTACCACTGGGAAGAGAATGCACTGGATAATGAGTGATGAGCAATGCACATGCAATAATGGAGAGCTCAACCTTGTCTGTATCGATCATCTCATACAGGGTAAGTGTCACATAAAATATAGGAATAAATGATAAATGACATAAAATAAATGAGAGCATTTAGCCACATAATAGTAATAAGCCATCTCAACTTAGCACTCTAAACTTATAACACTAGCATGGACTAGGACGATCTAGGGTGTAATCCTATGTTATTCTAACTATAAAGTCAAAGCATACAATGATTAGTGCAAGAACATCTAGCAATCATGGCGGGAAAAGGTTACATCTATGCATAGTGATATTACCAGAGAAGACAAGAGACATAGCAATGACTTCAATGTAATAGGTTTGTTCTGCTAGACCTATACTCGGGAGAAGGGCTACAAAGGACTCAACAGGACTGTCACTCCCGCGATCTACCTCACGATCCGGAATATAGGGTGCAATCGCAGATACGATCCTATGCATAAACATAATTCTAGTCCAACTATGCTAAACATGTAATCAAAGTAGACTAAGAATAATATAATTGAGAATATAATCAAATAAAGCAAAGTCAAGTCTGATATAATAGAATAGAATAAAGTACTACTCATAGTATCACGAACAATGATGAATATTACAAGAATGTAGAGGGGAATTACCAAGAACTCCGACAGATCCGGACTCCAAGCTAGGCTTGATTCCCTCTAGATCTATTCCTATGTAGCTATGCTACTAAACTATGGAGCTCTAATTGAGATGGTGGCTCGGCTTCTCGAATCCTCTCGAGATGAATGAAGAGAGAATGAATTAGGGTTTCACCCGGGGGCCGGGGGCTCGAATATATAGCCCCTAGGATGAACCACAGCCCTCGGATCAAACCGACCTAAATGGACGATAATTATTCATCCTCAAAGGCGGTGGAGGCAGGATCCGCGAGACTTGACGTGATTGGTCGAGGTGGGGAGTCGGCCGACTCCCCCTTGGGCGGCCGACCACGGAGGCTGCCGGGAGTGGGGCCCAGCCTTCGGGGTCGCCTTCGGAGTCTTCTAGATTATACTTTTTCACCCGTTCGGTCTTTATCTCTATGTAATCATGACATGTGGGCCTCCTTTGGTTCTCTTTCTGATAACCCCCTGCAGAAATAGACAATCACCAAAACTCACGGAATTCTGTCAGTGTAACCCCTATATCTAATAGGTGAACTCATATTAGTCCTTTCTCTTGCTGCGTTGACGGTATAAAATTGATACTTAACGACTGTCAACAGGCAACGGTAGGATAGGATTTCTGTAAAAAATATGTGCAATAAACTATTTTTGTTCGATCATGCCATTTGGCGCGTTTTTCAATATGCAATAAACTATCGCCTTCGAGAAACTAAAATTCAGACACTTGAATTTTAACAAACTAAATCTCATTTTTTTTCTATGGTACGTGATCACTCTCTAGGTGATCAAGCAACAAACTCTATGTCCAATTTGTGAAGTACGTGCATTTTAATGGTAATAATAGTGGGGAAAGGAAGGACGATGCTAAATCTAGTAACCTAATTCATCATCCTCTCTTATTAGACATCTTGGTCTCTTCGAATTGCGCATCTAGTAACGGTATGGAGCCCGATTGCATCATAAATTGGAACAAATATTTGAATGATTGTTGAACAAATCTGTGATGAGTTCTCTTGCTGACCGTACAACATGTTATATCTATGTGCCGTTGTAACGCACAAATATTTTGCATAGAACAAGGAAAAAAAAGTCTAGCAGTGGACAAAACACTTTCTGCTAGCTTGCAGCTTGTCGCGCGTGTATACATCTCCGTCTGGTGTCTCTTGTTCTATTCATCGGCCGCCTGATCAAGCCGGGGACGGGGAACGCAGCAATCCCACCAGCTGAGCTCAGACCACGCCACGTAGGCCGGAAGCACCACTAAAAGCCCCCCGACGACGGCAAGCCAATACCCCAAGGCGTCGCATCCTTCCATCGGGTTGCTGGCCGCCGACTTGTTCTCACCATCGGCACCTGCTCCCGGGCAGGGACGGCTGACCATATGCGACACGCCGGCGGCCATGAGCGCGATGCCGGCGAGCACGGCGACGATATAGGGCGCTGCGCGGAGCCAGGTCAACGGCGGTCGCTCCCCCATTAGAGGATCGGCGGGGTCGGGGTACCTTGAGACGACGACGGCGTTGTTGTTGCCGCCGCCGTTATTGTCGAGGTCGATGTCCATCTATCGGCGCGTGACGAGCACGTACCGACGATGACGACAGGGAAGATCGAGCGGTATAGGGTAGTACGTCTAGCGTCAACTCGCACGTATACGTAATAGTACATGGTTAGTTGGACACGGCGGCTTTATTTGTTGGAATTGGAATCGTGATCGACCAAGAACTGAACTGTCTTGCTCGTATCGTATTGCATGTGGTTTTTGGAGTCCGCCGTGATAATAGCTGACGTCTGATAATAATATGCCGGTTGCCATCCTTAGTTCGATTATAAAAATAATTTTTTTGCCGAATATGAGGGGGCTGGCACTCGGCAAAATAGTGTTTATGAAAATTAAAAAAAAAGTTTGCTGAATGCATGGGTGCTGGCACTTAGAAAAATAGTATTATTAGAAAATAAAAAAGTTACCGAGTGCTTGGCCAAGCACTACTGGAAACTTGAAATTCCCTCACGGTGCACTACCGTCGGGAAAATAAAAATATTTTTATGAAAATGTACGTACTGTTATAAAAACTAAAAATATCGCCATGAAATTTCTTATGGTGCACTTACCGTCGGGAAAACAAAAATACCGTCGTGGCTGTCTCGACAGGGTAATTTTAGTTTTGCCCGAGGTTCGTCGGGGTATTTCAAGTTTCCAGTAGTGAAGGCACTCGGCAAAATAATATTTTTAAAACATAAAAAAATGTCGAGTGCCTAGGTAGTGGCACTCGGCAAAATATTAGTTTTAAACAATAAAATAAATTTTGCCGAGTGCCTGGGCCGTGGCACTCGGTAAAATATGTTTTAGAAAATAAAAAAAATTGTCGAGTGCATGTACGGAACATCTCGTCGAAGGCCTCTGCATCTGCAGCCGAAATGTCGCGACAACTTTTGGACAATTTTTTAAGCCTCATAAACCCTTACAAGTTAGAGCAATACATCTAGAGACGTTGCACACATATCATAAGTCCGAGATAAATTAGAATTTATGATGCAACCATCATATTGAATAACTATCCGAATGACAAGTTCTCTAGGTGATTACGCAACAAACTCTACCGCCTATTTGTAACGCACGAACATTTAGCTGCTAATAGTACAAGGGGAACAAAGGAGGATGCTAATTAGTGGCCACCGGCAACTGACTATGAGAGGCAGTGGTGCTATTTTTTGCACACTAGTTCAAACATAGGCCCCATTTATGACCCCTATTAGTTTATCAGCTTCGGCTCCTTAGTACCCCTACCATATATTTTTAGATGAGTTCATTTTGTTGTTTCCTAATAAAATGAACTAAGAGGAGCTGAAGCTTTAACTCCTATACAACAAACCAAAAAAATGCAAAAATATGATATAATAGGACACTTACATATATCTTCTATCTTCTATGGGAACGTATCATGTGGAAACCAAGCAAGCCGTGAAAACTTGCAAACTCTCAATCAAGACCACACGATCCAGATCCAATGAGAAGTCATCGGATTCGGATCTGGATCGTGTGGTCTTGATTGAGAGTTTACAAGTTTCAACGGCTTGCTTGGTTTCCACATGATACGTTTCCATCTTCTATATATCTAAGAGATGTTTCGAAGAAGTTAGGGTTAGACACGGAGAGCTCCACCAAGGCGCCGTCATCAGCGATTTGTGCTCCTACCGGCGAGGTCGTCGGTCCCTTCCACCTCCGGTGGCCCTTGGGGCCTCAGATGTGTGGGGAACCGTGTGACCTTGACCGGCTATGTAGATTAGGTCACTTTTCTAGGGTTAGGGTTTCCGACGGAGCGAGCTTGGTGGAGGTGGCAGCGCAGCCATGGTGGAATAAGGTCTTCCCGGTCTTCGTCCACCTCGTCGTCGCTTGCTCCGGTGACGATGGGAGGCCTGTGAGGCGGTGTAGGGGTCTGCGGCGGCTGCAATTTTGTCATCGTGGAGGAGCGGCGGTGCTCGTGCCGCGTTTTAGGTTAATGCTACGATGGCGGCTGAGGGCGTGGCGGCAAGATGGATTGTGGTGGATCGAACTCGATCTGCTGGTGGCAGGGATCAGGACTGAGCGAGCTTGGCTTCACCACGACGACGAATGCCATCTTCGCCGCCGCTCTTGTTGTTTCAACCTGGATTGTGATACTGGCGGATGGGCGCTCAAAAACTTCTTCGCCTCCGCGAGATTGAACATCTGCTGCAGTCGACCTCAACGTCGACGGTTTCCTCCGGTTTCTAGTGATTCAGGTTTGGCGACGTCGGCTAGTGTCGGCGGTCTTCATTGGCAGCGGATGCGGCCGGCTTCCTTTCTCGTAGAATATAGTTGGGCAGCTGTCCTGCATATACTTAGTCGGTGTACTTGTATTTGGAAATGTTTATTTCCATTAATTAATACAAGTATACATTATAAAAAAATAAGAGATGTTTCGCTGCGTTTTTTTTTTTTGCGCAATTTCGTGAAGCTATGTCACGCCACGTACCTACAATTGCAACTTTTCATAAGAAAAAAAAAACCACCTAGAGACGCAAGCACACCTTTGCCTATTTCGTTCCTGCTGCTGTACCCATGATCGATCTGCCGTTAGCTAAAATGCGGTCATAAGTGCACCTGCAACAGTCTGCATCCAGCCATCCACACAAGACAAGACGGCTAATCAACGGTCTGATCAAGCCGGGGGAGGCAGCACTCGGAGCACATCAGCGTCGTCGACGCCGCAATGCCCATACCCACCATTATTCCGCCCATGATGGTGAGCACAATCCCCAGGTCGCATTTGTTTTCGTTCACGAATTTCATGGTCTCGTCGTCGGCACCTACCGAACTGCAGGAAGGACTGATCAACAACAGGGCGCCGACGGCGAGGAGCAAGACGCCGGCGAGCAAGACGACGATGTAGGGCGCCGTGTGGAGCCAGGGGTGAACGGCTGTAGCTCATAGCTCTGCGAATCGGCCGGGTCGGGGACCCTTGAGATGACAAGGGCGGCGGCGGCGTTGCCGCCGAAACCGCCCTCGATATCCATCGCCGCTCGACGAGCCCACGATGACGACCTCCCCCGATGGTTGCACGCCGCAGGGAAGATCGAGCGGTAGTAGCACGACTAGCGTCAACTAGCACACGTACGTAAAGCACGTTTGTTATATTTGGACTCAGCGGCTTTACTTGTTAGAATCGTGCTCGATCAAGAGCAATCTCGTATTGCATGTATGATATTTGGACTGCGCCCGCTACGGAGTTCCAGTCCGCGGTGATACCAGAAAGGCAGAAGTAGTTCTAGTTGTTGGATATGCTCCAAATTCATCACCAAGATAAAGGCCTATTTCTGACGGAGCGAAGCGGAGGCCCGTCGCCGGAGGCTTGGGGGTACGGTACGCCATACAACCCTTAGGGTTTCCACCACAGCCGCCATTTCACTCCACTCCATTCTATCCCCATTTAGATTAGACACTCCCGTTCATCTTGTAAGCCGCCGCATCGACGATTGTACTGCTACTCGTGATTATAGTGAGATTGTTTGTGTGGCTGGCACCCGTGGTTTTTCCCCTTTGCTTTGAAGGGGTTTTCCACGTTAAATCTTGTGTCTCCCCGTTGGTTTAATCCGCTTATTCTTCATCGTTCTTGGTCGCTTTCTGCTCGGATTTACAACACTAGTAGCTCCAAAAATATTATATATATATATATGTATGTAGGGTGAGTTTTTTATACTCCCGGGAGTAGTTACTCCCACCTCTAATCGGGTTTGAAAGCAACCACGGTGGGATCCGTTAGTTAGGTGCTGTGGCCTCCATCAGTCCACCTTTTTCAAATTTGAAGCCAGCATGCGCATGGGAACTCATCTCCTACATTTCCGGTCATGGCTTTATGCCACATATAAAAATATTATTTTTTTTACGTAGACAAAGTATATGTATTTACAGTTTTATTATGCATTCATACCTTTCTTTTAGTATGCCCATATACCTTTTTTAGTGAGTATGTCCACATACTTTAGTTTGCGTCAATACTTTTTTATTGAGAGTATGTGCACATACACGTACAATAATAGAGTACAGTATGTACACATACTGCTACAAGCTCATATTAAAATAAAGTATGTGTACATTAATATGGAAAAAGTATCAAGCGATACTATATTCTGAAAAGTATGAGTACATACATGTTTCCTGGGCGTATGTGTACATACATGGTTCGAACGTGCATATTATATTGTACTGGACGTGAGTGCATAGTGATACATGTTTATTGAAGAGTATATTATCATACAAAATGCGAGTAAATTTGAGGAGGATCACTATCTCATTCTGCATTCAATCGGAGCATTGAAAGAAGTATCAAGTAATACAACAGTATTGGAAGATGTATGAGACAATACTTTAATCTGAAAAATAGGTATCCACAGATACTACTTAGATCTGAAATATATTATCAAGTAACGCAATCGGAGAGTGGTGCAGGCCAGGCACCGTCTCAATGATCCAAGGGGTCGAAGCACAAGAAATTTAGCATTACCATCGGATCAGGCTTCAGGCACATCATGGCTGCGGAAAGATAAAAATAGGACGAGTATTTGGATTACTTACGAAAACGCAAATCAACAAAGATATTAACTTGCCTGGAGTAGATCGAGAGAGGCGCGGCCACCTCCACGTACTGGTCGAGATGAGAAGCTGCGAGGCACCAGGGGGCCGGCGGCCAGCATGCATGCTCCTGGGTCAGCTACGCGGAAGGGCAGCCACATCTGGCCGCTGAACGTCGTTGAAGGAGCGGGCTACGCTGCCGAGTATCCAGGAAGGGGCGGCGCCGCCGTGCACGCGCGTCAGGCCGCCCGCCGCCAGGGCCACCAGCGGTTGTGGGTGCCCACGTACCGCCGGCGCCATTGGATGGGGAGGGGCGCAGACTGCACGGCCGGCGTCGACGTCGAAGCTGCTCTCTCTTGCTGTGGAGGCCGTAGGGTGATCCTGATCAGGCCGCTGGCCGTGGAGGGGTAGCCGGGCGCCGCCGATTGGGACCGCCGCCGCCAGGCACGCCCACAGGCGAGATGGCCTCCGCCTTTTAATGCTGGTAGCGATAGACGACGCGTATAAATGAGCTCTATCGGTGACAGCCAACAGCATTAGCTAAAAAATAGGAACGATTTAATTTTGTCCATTGAATTAACGGGTCCACGCATGTTACCCGCAAGCGAACCTAGCGCCCGTCTGGTATATGTGGAGCAGAGAAACAACACGTAGGTGCAGGTGGGAGTAACTACTCATAGGGAGTAGGAAATAATTTCCCTATATATATATATATATATATATATATATATATATATATATATATATATATATATATATATATATATATATATATATATATATATATATATATATATATATATATATATATATATATATATATATATATATATATATATATATATATATATATATATATATATATATATGCTGCTACATCATGGCCTTGCAGATGCAAAATATATGGAGATGCAGGTCCGATGGAATCAGCAAAACTGGTTATATTTCTGGAGCAAAATACTCCACAAATGCCAACAGGTTCACATTCCATTCACACAGAATAGACAGAGTGCATCTACTCATGCATCGTCTAACCAAACATCAAATCAGTTTTCTTCGCATTCACTTGTGCAATCTCATGCAACACTTCTCTTACGATTCTACTCAGCATGCATCCACTCAGTTATATTTGCTCTGTTTAAATTCTGCGTCCACACAAGACAAGGCGGCTAATCATCTTCATCGGTATAGTATTCAAGACGTGGGAGGAACCTTGGGTTGCACTCGCAGCGAACTGCAGTCGACGCCATCATAGCCGCGCCCGCCAGTATTACCCCGCTGAAGCTGAGCACAACCCCTATGTGGCATTTGGTCACGTTATGAAGCTGAGAACCTACCAAACAGAAACTATGCTCTTGCACGATGCCGACGACGAAGAGTGCGAAGCCGGCGAGCATGGCGACTATTAAGGGCGCCGCGCAGAGCCAGGTGAACGGCTGTCGCTCCTTCATATCGGGATCGGCTGGGTCGGGGACAATTAAGACGACAGCTTCATCGTCGTTGTTGCCGCCGCCGCCGCTGCGGATGTCCATCGTCGGGCGACGAGCAAACGACGACCTCCTTCAGGGTTGCACGCCGCAGGGGAGATCGAGCAGTAGTAGCACACGGCTAGGCTCGACTGGCGCGTGCGTAAAGTACGGTTGTTAGTTGGACGCGGCGGCTTTATTATGGATTTTTTTTATTTTTAATCCTTATTTAAACAAATAATCAAAAATATCCCCCAGGGAAAGTATTTGCAGGAAATAACCCCTCCCAGTCGCGCCAACCTTGTAGGCGCGACATAACAAGGCGTCGCGCCACATGCAAAGGCGCGACAGTTTGCCCGCGTGGCGGAGGCCGTTGACCCTGGGCCCGCGCGTCGCGCCACAGGCATTGGCGCGACGGGGGCGTGTACAGGCGGTGATGGGCCGGCCCATGTCCTGTTTGGTCGCGGGCCCCACTGACTAGTCGCGCCAACCAGAATGGCGCGACTTGTCGATATAAATGCACACACCAGCTCCTCTGTCTCCCTCTTCTCCTTCCCCACACCATTTCTTCTCCGGCCGAGTTGCGCCTTTCTTCCACTCTGCTTTCTCACTTATTTTTTCTACATTCCATTTCTTGATTTGAACTTGCTTTTGTGTGGGGATTTAGTGCAAATCTTCAAGTGCTTGAGGTATGGTTACCTGATCTACACTTTGGTTGCAAGATTTGTGGTCATTATGTTTACATTGATTAGTTGGTGATTTTGGGTTGATTAGTTGAATTTAGTGATTCAAGCAAACTTGTAGTTAAGCAATGGTTCCTAATGAACTTGGATACATTTTGTCATGTTTTATTGGTTCCATTTGTTTTGGATGGAATGGTATGTGAAATGCTAGTGTTGTAGTGTCCTAGGGTTTGAGATGGATGAATGGAAAATGTTTTCTAGTGTTGTAGTCTCCTAGGGTTGTAATCTTTTCGGGTGCTTGGTGATAATGGATGCTCAAAACCGATATCTAGGGTTTGGTGAAAATGGATGGACAATGTTGGTGTTCATGTGTCTATTATATGACTTGCACTGAATTTCTATTAAATTTTACGTTGTTGTAGGTTTCATGGACGATCCTTATGTGCACCATCCCCCCAATCACGGTGATCACGATTTGCACCCTCCGGATGAACCGCCACCAAAATGTTATTGCGGTGTGCCGGCATGGGTGAAGCAGTCAAGACACCTTCATTCCTCCGGCGTGCCTTTTTCTCGCTGTTTATATCGGCGTGGCCCTGGCACCGGATGCGACTTCTACCGTTGGATCGATGGTTCTGACAAGTGGGATCGTCGTATCATGTTCTTTCCATACGACCCATGGAAGAGTGTTCCCCCATCCGATTATGTTCCATGGGTTGCTCCACGCAAGTTTCATGAGATGAACAACGTTGAGAAGATGTTGGCTGCATCGGAGCGGGTAAAAAATCCTCCTAGATGCTACTGTGGCGAGGTTGCGCGACTCCAAGAACCTAGCGAACCGAATTGGTTTGTTCCTTTCTTCCGTTGTGATCAAATTGGTCGTGTAAGTATTCGTTTGAGTTATATATTGCGATATCATGTACGTTGATTACATTTTTGCAATTTCATTTGAACATGGTCTTTTGTAGGGTGGGTTTCCCCGTTGTGAATTTGATGAGTTCATCTATGGACCAAAAGACACGTGGCCTTCCGGAGAAGACATTAAAAAGTTCTCGCTTTAGGCGAGCTTCCATATCCATGCTTGTCGAAGCCGCCCCAAAAGTGCAAGTGTGGCATCGTTGCTAATGAAGGAGTGGTTCCTTCGAGCTAGGTTTTGGCTTATATTGTGGCAATGCTTATGGAGGGCCCAATGAGTTCCATGTTAGTGGACAAGCATTAGTTTTGATGATGTCACCAACTTGTTTTGTTTGCTCATTGTCTTCTCGTATGTTTTCAAAGGGGGAAGACATGCAGCTTGGGAGTCTTTCAAAGATTGTCAAGAGATAAAGAGGTTCCTAAAGCTAGATAAATCCATTAAACGGACACCGTAAGAGATGCGGCGCTTCAAGGAGAAACTGCATGGCTTTAAGGCCAGAACCCGGCAGTTGTACCGTGTTCGCCTCCTAGGTCCCGATACATGGAACCATGTTCTAGGTGACTATGAGCGGATTTTGAAGAAGGAGATGGGCGAGTTGGAGTTCAGGAGGGCACGCTATTCTCTTGTGACGGAAGAGAACATCATCCGTTTTTGGCGCCAAAACAAGGAACGCTACGATCATTGGGACGAGGTTAGGCAGAGCCAAAGCAAAGGCATGCCGCAAGGCGTAAGGCAAAGGCGACATTAAGAAGATAGAGGGCGAGAACAAATGGCGTGAGAAGAATGGGAAGGCCATAAAGGAGATCCCGGATTACTTATATCGCATGGCCTCGTAAGTACTTGCATTGTCAAAACTTCTATTTGTAGTTGTTTGTTCGTCTTGCGTTGATTTGAAATAACAGTTGCTATATTTTTGTAGTACCTCCTTCACCACCAAACGACGGTCATCTCCCGGCCTCCTATGGAGGAGGAGGAGGAGGAAGGCGGAGGAAGGCGACGAGTGCAACTCCGACCGACAAACCTCAAGATCCCGACTTTGATGGGCCTTATGACGATTGGACGGAGCGTGGCCCGCCGAGCCCACCCGTGTGGGAGAGGTTGCCCCATCGGCCCGGATGGCCCGGGCGGTGACAAGAGGGCGTGGTGGTATGATTTGTTGTGGTGTTGGTTGTCCGCTTTTGCAAGTAATCTCGATGGCGATGACTTCTATGTTGTTTTAGGAATGGAGCTTTCGAACCCTTAGTTGTTTGTGCTTGTAAGACTAAATTCATGATCGATGTTGTTTGTTGTAAGACTAATCTCGAGAACAGTTGTTTGTTGTAAGATGTAATGGGGAAGAAGACCTTGGAGATGCTCAATTTTATGTTTTCATGTATGCTTGGTTGTCACTTTGCATTTGTGTTGGAATGGCGAAGCTACCGCGCGACCGGGCCTCGTCGAAAGCCCCCTTCGGGAAAAATTCGGCCAAAATATTGAGTTTTAGCCGCCGCATAATTGTGGTTGTAAGACTTTCTTGTGAAGACTTCTTTGTGTGATCGACTCTACGATGAGGATGAGTACCTTAACCATGGTTATAAAATGATTATGAGGCCCTTATCCATGTTTATAAAATATACCTACAAGTCCAGTGGTTTCCCAATTCATTTTTCCAGCCATTTTTAGGCAAAGACACTTGCCCTCGACTTCCCTGTCGCGCCATACCAGCAGGCGCGACGCGCGTCGCGCTAGAGGCCTTGGCGTGACGCAACGCAGCCTGTACAGTACTTTCAGCTCTGCGTAAAAGGAAAACTTGGCGCGACCAAGTCGCGCCAGCGCCATTGGCGCGACGTCGTCGCGCCAGTCGGGTTGGCGCGACTTGGTCGCGCCAAGTTTTCCGTTTACGCAGAGCTGAAAGTACTATACAGGCTGCGTTGCATCGCGCCAAAGCCGCTGGCGCGACGCGCGTCGCGCCTGCTGGTATGGCGCGACCGGGAAGTCGAGGCCAAGTCTTCGCCAAAAAATGGCTGAAAAATGAATTATAGCGCGTCGCGCCATTGTTGTTGGCGCGACGCGGCAGTGAATAATGTAAGCCAATTTCCATCTTTGTCTACAATGACAGCTTGGCCACAATTTATAACACTCAAATGGACAAACCATAAGCATACCACAGTTACATGAGCCATGACAGTACAAAACATCGAATTGACACATTTATATAGTGACATACATGACTCAAATCCATGGTTTCTACACAAACCATGGTGATAGTAGTCCATAAGAGTCCACATAATTCATACATAACATAGGAGTCCATGACACTGAGATAGTTCATACATAACATTCATGTCTCCCACATAGGTTACATCAAACACACCACATGAGGCCTTCACTTAGTTGGGTGAGAAGGCTTGACGAGGACGACGCTCACGGCCTGGATTTGTGTCCATGACGTTTGGAGTGTAGCCGACGTCGGTACGGTCACGTTGGTTCCTTCAGCGTCGTCTAGTTGGTCCTTGTGTTGGAGAATCCTACACAACACATGTATGTACACAAGTCCAATGAGGCTATAATTTATCTAGGAACTTATGCCGAGTCATGTCTGTTGAACTTGTATTTTTTGTTACATGGAGAGACTCACCTGAGTGGGAGTTGGAGCATCATGAAGCTGTGAAGCACCAAGCTCGAACGGAGGATCGTTAGGGTCTTCCTCACTTGGGGGGCTTTCTCCATCGCCTTGGCCACCTCCACGTCTTCCCACGAGAGCTGCTTGGTCCACGGCCTTGCCCCCTAGTAGGTCTCCGACGGGAGGAGCTACCTCCAGCCTCAAACACCGGGGCCCGGCCGAAGTAGGAGGCCTAGCACTTGACCCCTCGGCTGTGTGAAGGTACTGGCGCTGCACGTCATCCGCTCTCATGCAGCTCACCTTCCGTGCTATGCGTCGACTGTATTTCATCACTTTCTGCAAACATTTGAAGGCACAAGGCAAGCAAGGTAAGTCGATATTACAATTGAAGTTGTGTAAAAAACAAGGGCTCGCATGCTTGTACCGTGCAAATTCAGCTAGGAGTGATCCTTCACAAGCATTTCCAAGATAATATCCAAATTCATTGGATAGGAGAGCTAGCCGAGTGGCCTATTAATGGGGAGATATCATTCCAATGTTGTAACTTGTATTATGGTGAAAGGGTACACAACGGGGCTAAGGATTGCTTACCACGTAGTTCTCGACGGAGCTCTTTCCGGCTGACGCCCCTCCTCGTGATGATATCATAGGGGTCTTCTTCATCGTCGTCGGTGTCTTCCCCGATCACCGGGTATGATAGACAACGGGGTCCGACATGGACTCTTGTCGCTTCGTGAAGGTAGATGAGGTACTCCTTGTACTCCCTCTCCGTACATCTTGCCCCGTCATCCGGATCCACCGTCTCTTTGTGCATCCATTCATTGACATAGCTTGCGTGTATCACGAGCCGCCTCCACTCCCACCAAACGTTTTCTTCCCGGAGGTGCCGCAACGAGGTAGAAACCAAGTCTGAAGAGGTTTGCTTAAAACAAAAATCAGCTACAGATGCTGCAATTGATGAAGATCCTTACTTGTGCAATCTTTTTGAGGATGTATGGTCCAAGGACGGCAGGGGAAAATCCTGTTTCATTCCAAACTGCCTACAACATCGACGGGCTGATGGTGTTCCACCACATAGTAGAAGATGAGGGGTGCATTTGCTCTCCAAATAAGCCTGCCGCTTGAACTATTTCTCGGAAGGCCCAAGTCTTCAACTTCGCCCTTTCATATGGTAGCCATTCAACCCGGAATAGTAGAGTAGTTATTAAATGCATAGTAATGAGGCGAAAAACAAGCAATTTGGAGATATTTACCGCCCTAGGACGAAGCACATCCAAATCATTGGAGTACACCTTGTAGCGGCGTTCAAGCTCACCCTTCACCAACTTTGTCTTGCTCCAAAGATAGCACACAGGAGGACGAGAATCTCCCCATTCCCATTCCTGCACATCAAACAACCAAGATAAACAACGGAGTTAAAAAACGCAAATAAGACATAGAAAAATAGAGCATCAATGAAGCAAAGAGACAAATAAGAGGTAATCACTTACTTTGACAGATTTTCTAAGTGGTTTCCCAATTGGAATGCGCTCCCAAATCCATATCTCGAAGCAAATAGCTGCAACCACCTAGGTTTGATGATTTTTCTCGACCTCCCGCAAGCCTCACACATCCGGCGATACAACCAGGCAAGTGTAGCGGATCCCCGCCTATAGCCGCCGATCTGTTCCCAACTCGACTCGAATTGGGAGTGTCATCCAGAGAGTGTATTTCCACTTGAGTCCGGCATCGAAAGGAACCAACCAAGTGCCACACCCACACCTTAGCGTACCTTTCGATGACTTCGGATGAGCATTTTCGGGCATTCTTTGAAGTTGTTTCTCACCCAAGATAATGGAACACCGGAGGTCATCCTGTCCTTTACGCCTTCTGGTGGTGGGGGTGGTGGCGGTACGCCACAAAACTCGGCCACTAAATCCCTCCAGCCTTCGGTGTTGATGGTGCCCGACACAGGTACACCGCTCACACGAAGTGCTAATATGTAGCTCACATCTTGCAAAGAATGGTGCCATCTCCCCACAAGTCGTGGAAGGTGTGGGTCTCCGGCCGCCGCTGTCCACTAAGGCCGTGAGGAGAGCGCCGTCCATCTCCTAGGCAGCCAACATTAATTGCCCTTGCCGATGCGTAAAGCCCGCCCTTTGAAGAAAGGTTTCATAGCGAGGATCCCATGGGAGGGGTTTGTGAGTGCGGATACGCAAAGGTTTCAAGTCCCGCAACCACGGTGATAAAAGAACAATGTTAGATGTAAACAAATATAAAAAACAAGTAATAAGAAACCTTAGTGTCCCTCACTTACCTTGCCCTCGTCAAACCTCAAGTGCGCGCGGTGTTCTTTATCCACCGCGGGGTCAAGTAGCTCCCAAAGACGGGGCCGCCATCCCGAAAATAAGGATCATGTCAACATTGTTAGATATACATTTAAAAAAAAGCACATGTAAAGTAAATAACTAGTGTAGATATAAGTTGAACAACAAGAAAGACATGTAAAGTAAACAACATAACCAGAACAATAAGTACCTTTCTACGTTTCGAACCACTAGGACCCGTGCTTTCTCTAGCTACTTTGCTTGCTTTCATGGCTCTATCATGAGTGGTCACGGTATGACCGGTTCTGTGGCATTTGGAGCAACGGACCTGTCCAGGAGCCTCATTGAAGTCTTCATAGCCATACTTATCGCGACCATAGCCATTTGATTCATCCATGTCTCCTCAGAGTCGCTTTTTCTTCCTCCTACCCTTCTTTGTCCTTACAAGTTCGGGGTCAGGAATATAATCAAGCCCTAGATACGGTGGCCAGTGTGATGGATCTAGGTAAGGCTCGAAGCTAGACTGCCACACTTTGAGAGTGTTCGACATGAGATAAAGTGGAGACATGTACTTCTCGGCTTCATGATCTAGTCCCCTATATGTGCAAGCCATGATGACATGAGAGCAGGGGGCATGATACACCGAGGAATGTTACAAACTTGCATTCAACTTTCTCAAGGTCCACCTTGTAATTCTTGCCCCGTACTTGCCGCCACCCGGAGTAGTGCCTCCACTGAGTATATGTTGTATACCATTCTTGATGGCCCATATGTATCACCCACTTGGTTGTTAGATATCATCTCTGCAATCGCCAAGTGCTTCCTACCCGCTTTGCCCCATGTTTCTTTGGATCGATTGGCTTTATTCCATCGATTCACAAAGTACTCGTTGCACTTTCTCGAAAGAGTACTCCACAATGCCGGACACGGGACCGCACGGATGCCTTTAAACACTTTGTTGAAGGATTCCGAAGAGTTTGTGGTCATGATGCCGTACCTAAGGCCACCTCGCGAATGCTAGCGCCCACTTCTTCCTCTCGCGACATATGATTCTTCATCCACTCATGGGCATCTCTATTGAGGACCTTATCCAACTCGCCAAGTTTCTTGTCAAACTTCTCCTTTGTTCGACAACAACATAGGGACTTCAACTTCTGCACGATTTCCTTTTTCTTCTGCCGCTTCCATATGTTGGAAGCAAAGTGCCTCATGCACCAACGATGCTCAAGTGGAGGCCGTCCATCTATCTCCTCTTCGGCAGCTTTAAGCAATCCATGGTGTCGGTCAGAGATCATGCAAATCCGGCGAGAGGTCCGAATGACATTCCGCCGCACATGCTTCAAAAACCAAGACCAGCTATCATCATTCTCACCCTCTGCCAAACCAAACGCTAATGGGACAATCTGATTCTCCGGGTCCACTCCCACCGCAATCATCAACACACCACGGTATTTGCCTGTAAGAAATGTGCCATCTACCATGAGTACGGGACGACAATGCTTGAACGCCTCAATTGACTGAGGAAAACACCAAAACACCCTCTGCAGAATAGGCCGGGGAATCCCGTTGTCATCATCCACTATGCGCCCTTGATGAACATACCATCTAAGCCCAGGATTAAAGTGTTTCATGGCACTTAGAATCCTAGGCACTTGGTTGTAAGCCTCCTTCCAAATCACCCCACAACAACTCTATAGCATGTTGCTTTGCACGCCATGCCTTTGAGTAACTTACTCAGTAGCCGGTGAAGCCACGTATGGTCTCCACGAGCGACGAAACAGATGCGTCGCCGTCGGCCCTAACAACAAGCAACAACACGACGCCCGAGGTAACGTGCCGTGTTCTCGTCCATGCACTTTCGTACCTTCAAAGACCGACATCTATGAGGTTGCTTAACATTTCGAATCACCCATTTGTCGTTGCTCATCTTTCGAACCCAAACTCCCCAACCACAACTAGACTTACACAGACCCGTACCGCTCGCCTTGTCGGAGTGGGACACACGGTAAGGCCTATGCACCCTCACGGCGTAGTCCCGCAGAAAATACTTGACATGCTCCAAATGTCAAAGACCGTGCCCACCGGATCTCCATATCCTCATTCTCGGCACCTCATCTTCCAACATCGACAACCCATGGTCGCACACCGCCTCGTCCACCATACTAAGGTCCATGTAGTTTGGAACCAAAGGTACCTCAACATGGACGGCCCTCGGCATCCTTCGTTCGGCGTCATTCAACTCCATCCTCAATGACCCGTCCGCTGGGGCTCGTAAGGACTCCTGAAACCCTGCTTGACGGCATTCGGTTTCATCCTCACTAGTATGGTCCGACCCATTGTCGGCACCCATCAACAAATCATCGGACAAATCATCCGACAAATCATCGTATGAAGTGCCATCACCTTCCAACTCACCGCCGACGACCAAACCTTCATCCTCCGATCCTTCCGATATCGTGTCATACATATCATCCTCATCATAGTACCCTACTTCATCGAAGTCATCGCGATGGCACCATCTTCACTCACAAAGATCAACTTCTCTATCTGGACTTGGTTCCAAACCTTCCACTTGGGTAAGGTTGTCAACAACCTCCACATCAACACAATCCTCATCCTCAACCGCCACCGCAACCCTACTTCCCTTCTCCACCACAACTTCCGGCATCTAACGTTGCTACTCTTCACAACGTCTACGTAGTCCTTCCATTCTTTCTCACAAGAGAGGGGCATCATGAAATAATGTGAACGCTCCTTGCCACAATCAAACCTCCCTCTAAAACTTAGTGGCCAACCAAATTTCTCACGACACTTGCTAACCAATGCAACAAACGTTGGAGGTCCACTAAAGAACTCCACTTCTTTTCTCATGCATTCAAACTCCCCATCTTCTTTCACTATGCCACCATAGTACAAACACACTAACCGATCCATCTACAAAATACAAAGCAATCCAAATCTATTATTATTCATATACAACGAACTATCATACCCCAAAATTAGACCAAATTCATATGCAACACATACTTAATATCAATAAAAAATATCAACCTATCTAAAACCTCCATGCATCAACTACCTAGGCACATGCTGCACATAGTTTCGGGCAAATCCACAACCACACCACATCCTCTACCGACTACACGAATCAAATCAAATCAATAAACGAGCCAATCGTCCAGAATTGTCCCAATTTCATCCTAACCCTAAAAGGCAAAGAAAATGCAAAAAAAGAAAGAACTGCAAGGGGAGGAGCTACCAAACTACCTTGCCGAGTTGGTTGTAGTCGTGGAAGAAGAGGAGACTGACGAGCTAACCGCCGGCGGGCCTCACCCACGCAGCCGCGCCGGGAACAGAGGCACGGGCGGCGCCACCTCGCGACTGCCAAGCCCGCTGCTTCCCTCCTCCAGGGGCGGCGGCGTGGTCTACGCCTGGAAGAAAGGAGCCAGTGAGGGGAGCCGGCGGCGGCGTGGTCTACCCCTGGCCGGCGGCGGCGCCGCCCCGGCGTCCGCGGCGAGGCGGCGGATTCCGGCCGACCTCGCCAAGGAATGGCGCCGCAAACTCGGGATGAGAGAAGGAGGGTGGGGCGGGCGGCGGCGGCGCAGCCCAAGGCCGGCCAACCCCTCTGGCGGCGGCGGCGGGGGAGCAGTGGAGGCGGCGGCGATTGCGCGGCGGCGCCGGGTCGGGTGCGGGAACGGCGCTGGAGGAAGAGAAGGAAAGGAGAGAGAGAAAGGAAAGAAATGGGCCGGGCCGGGCCGGCCTATTCTCATCCTCCGACTCGTCGCGCCAAGGCCACTGGCGCGACGCAGCGGGGGCCCAGCGCAGCTACGTCAAGCCTAGATCCCAGGTCGCGCCAAGTCCGTAGGCGCGACGGGTCGGTGGGGCCCGCAACCAAACAGGACATGGGCCGGCCCATCACCGCCGGTACACGCCCCGGTCGCGCCAATGCTTCTGGCGCGACGAGTGGGCCCAGGGTCAACGCCCTCGGCCACGCGTGCACCTCGTCGCGGCTTTGCATGTGGCGCGACGCGTGTTAGGTCGCGCCTATATGTTTGGCGCGACTGGGAGGGGTTATTTCGTGCAAATACTTTTACTGGGGGGATATTTTTGATTATTTGATTAATTAAGGATTAAAAATAAAAAAAAATCCCTTTATTTGTTGGGATTGGAATCGTGAATTCGTTGGACCGCGCCAGCTACGGAGTTCCAGGCCGAAATTCCCTTTTTCCCGATCGCGCGCTCACTTCCTGTTCGAGTGAACGCTCCGCACGTGTTCCAGCGAACGCTCCGCGCGTGGGGCTGTGTCCTTTCTTTTTTTTTCTTTTTCCATTATGCTGATATCAGCGCTGATATAAGCAATAAAAAGGAAAGTATTTATTTTAACTTGCTATAATTTCTGAACCGTGTATCCGTTTTTAATTCCGTTTGCACCGGTATATTCTATGCGACGAGACGAATGAAACTAGGTCCGACTTGAATATGTTTCGAAAAAAATATTTTTCAACTTTTTCCTATACTATTGTAATTGTGTGCATAAGTTTTATCAATGTTCTGCCACCTAAGTTACATGTAAATTTATGTGTATAAGTTAGATTCTAACTTTACAACGTTGTAATATATATGTTTTCAGGTGATAAGTTAAGTGTATAAGATACGAGCCTAACTTAGAAACGTTGAAGATTATGTAAGTTAAGCGTGTAAGTTAGATTCTAACTTTTGCAACGTGTAAAATATGTGTTTTCATGTAATAACTTAAAAGTATAATTCAGAACCATAACTTATAAGCGCCGAAAATCATGTAAGTTATGCGTATAAGTTAGATTCTAAATTAGACATATAAGTTATCAAATGTAAGCTATGCGTTTGAATTTGCAACTTTACCTTTTTTTTGCTAAAAATGGAAATTTTTCCAAAAAAGAAAAATTGAGGGAAATTTTTTTTTTGCCAAAAAAAAAGTTTCTGCATGTCTTTGCCTCAAATCCCTGCTTGGGCACGCATGATTTAGTCACGCCGTGCACCGCACGTCCAAACACACACATTTATCTATATTTTGTAAATTGCTGCATGCATTTATTTCCTAAAATGGAAATAAGTCTTGTCGGAGATCGTCCGCTCGTTCCGCCGCTAGCGCGCGTGCGCGAATTAGTCGCTCCGGTTCCAGGCCGTGGTGATAGGCCGCCCTATCCAATTCCAACATATTACTCGTCACGGCCTAAACAAGTTTTTTTCTATGACTTTTGCGACCCAAACAAGTTAGGGAGTTGGCACGGCAATAGATTAGACCCCCTAACTTATTTAGGTTCATGACGAGTTAACGGGGGATGCGGCGATTGTTGTCAACTAGGGTCGTAGGCAGTGGCCTTCTCCTCATGCATATGCATCTGTGTATGTGCGCGCCTATTTGTTTGATAAAATATCTCACGTACTGGATGGTAAATCTAGTGGTTTAGCATTAGTTCAATTCCCGTCCTTCCTCCCGGTCGCCTCCCCCATGGGCGACGCGGAGGCCTCCCCCCCCAAGACCTAGCGTCGCCCCCTACTCCTTCGCCTGCCGCGCCGTCTTCTGAGCTGGCCGAGAAGGAGGCAGCGAGGCTTTCTGGTGGCGGGCTGCCCCCCCTCCTACTCCGAGCGACGATGGTGCTCGGCAGGGGGCAGTCGGCGGCGCAGGCGGGTCCGGCGCCGGGCGCCCGAATCCGGCGTCCTAGTGGCCGGATCCGGCCCCCGGTGGTTCGGATCGGGGCGGCCTTGTGCGGGAGGCGGCTCCGGTGGGCGCGCAGCGGGCGGTGGCCCTGGTGGCGGCACAGGAGTAGATCAGGGGCACTACAGCGTCGCGCCACCGCCCGGGGGCCCTTTGGCGGCCCTGCGGTCCTCCTCCGCCCTGGCCGGCGCCTGGCCTGGTTGGCCGGCTGCTGCTGCTGCTGCCGCTGGCCGCCGGCGGGTCGGCAGGCCGCTGCCTGTCAGGCTGGCTGGCTGGTCGGGCGTGCTACTCCCCTAGGAGGGTCGTGTGGCGGCGCGTCCGGGCGTTCCGGCGTCCAAGCGGCCGCTGATCCGGGGGTGGGGGCGGCTGGAGGCGGCGAGGTGGTGCTGTGGTGCTGTTTCGGCTTGATGAGTGGACTACGTTCGCCTGGGCTGGCTTCGGCAAGTGTAGGGGGTGGGCTGCCTTCGATCTTGGTGGCGGCTCCGACTCTAGCTCCATGCAGCTGCTCTCTCCTGCGGCGGGGCAGCGGTGGGGGGCTGTGCCGTGTCTTCTGGGCTCCTGCTTTTCTGCTGGAGGTGGGCATACTCCGGCGAAAGCCATGTCGGATCCTCCAGCAAGACAACGACAGCATCTTCATACGGCATTACCCTCCTTGGAGGCGTCGTCATGGTGCTCCCCATTCTGGCTGGATGCAGCTGTGGTGGCGTGGCCGGCGGCGGTTTTGTTTGGCTTTGTGTCAGTAGCGCCATGGTGGTGTGGCTGGCAGTAGCCTTACAGGGGCTCCAGTGGCGCCATGGTGGCGTGGCTAGGGATTCTGGCTGCTTCTTGAAGACAAGGCGGTCGTGGCTTGGTGTGTGGTGGTGGTGTAGGAGAAGCGGCGGAGGCGCGGCACGGCAATGATAGTGATGGTGAGGCCCCTGTCGAGGTCCCAATCCGACAGGGGGAGAAGATGGCCGGGGTACATGGAGATGCGGGTCCGGTGGAACAAGCCAAATCGATTATAAGTCCATGGATGCAACGAGTATGAGCCAGATCTACATGTCATTAACACAAAATCGACATACTGTACCATTCAAAAAAAAACATCCAAGTTTCCTTCGCATTTGCTCCTGTAATCTCATCAAACACTCCTCTTACGATTCTATGCATCATGCATCCACCACTTAGCAATTGCTCTATTTAGTTAATATCTGCGTCCAAGCGTCCACACAAGACAAGACGGCTAATCATCAGCCTGATCAAGCCGGGGGCGGCAGCACTGGAAGCTTACCAACATATAGGCCGAGACGGCAACCCCCAGTAGTCCCCCGATGACCGAGAGCACAATCCACAGGTGGCATTCGGTCGGCTGATGTAACAGGTCGGCAGCTACCGAACAGGAAAGATCGCTCAGCATCAGGCCGGCGATGTAGAGCGCGAAGCCAGCGAGCATGGCGATGATGCAGGGCACCGCGCGGAGCCAGGTGAACGGCTGTTGCTCCATCATCTGCGTGTCGGCTGGGTCGGGGACAACTATGACGACAGCTTCGTCGTCGTTGTTGCCGCCGCCGAAGTCCATCGTCGCGCGACGAGCCGACAACGATCTCCTCCGATGGTTGCACGCCGCGCCCCAGGGATCGAACGGGATACTATCATCGAACCCTCAACAGGAACACGTACATAAAGTACGTTTGTTAGTTGGACGCGGCGGCTTTATTTGTTGGAATTGGAATCGTGATCGATCAAGACAATCACGCTCGTATTGCATCTGGTTTTTGGACTGCGGCCACTACGGAGTTCGAGTCCGTCTAGATAGCTGATACAAAAAGAGTTCAAGCTGACGACGGGTAGTATACCTGCCTGTTGTCATCCCCTACTTCCTATTTTAATAAGACGAATTTAAAACACAAATCTTTTCCACTCTCTCGTGAATAGGTTAGAGCATCATGCATATATATACACTACTACAGAAATTGCTTTGCAAGACATCCCCAGAACATGACCGAGGCGAGCACTTTTTTTTTTTTTTTTTTGCCCGCCACAGTTAATGCCGCCATCAACGGACATGGATATTTTTTTATTTATCGTGGCGGACATGTTTGGTCGGCACGGTAAATCGATTTACCGTGGCGGGTGTCTTAAATAAAATGGCTGCCATGGAAAATAATACGGTAATGCTCCTTTACGGACGTTCGATGTGTCAACGTTGCTTGGGCGGCGCACGGAGCCCAATAGCGGGAGCGGGAGGGGCAGTGTGTCCGCACGTGTGGCGGATGATCCCAGCTCCACCCTTATCGGTTCACACACACTCGCCCACCTCGGTCACTCCTCACTGGCTTCTTCTCCCTGCTTGTGCTGCTCTGCTTTCTCCGCCGTGGCGCCGCTCTTCTCCTTCTGGCCGGCGCGGCGTGTTTTCCCTCGCTCCGGCCGCGCCACTCACCCGTGCCTCCTCCTGCCATCATCCCACCGCCTCCCCTCCTCCGGACTTCTCCCCTCGAGCGACGGCGAACCCCTTCCATGGATAGAGGGGGAGGGAAGGAGAAGGGGGAGGACGCTGCCAGACGAGTAAGCGAGCCTGGAGCCTGCAGCGAGGCCTAACACACCCAGCAGCATGGCTCCGGTGGGTGGGCCGAGCACGTGACGGGCACCACCAGTACCAGCTGCCGACAATGGGACGAACGAGCAGCAGGGAGGTGGAATCACCCCTGTGGCGGCCATCGGTCGCAGCTGCAGACCCCACCTTCTTGGTGATGATGGCAGCCGCCCCTCCATCTCCCATCGTAGATCTGCCGCAGCACCTCCCCCGTGCCCGATGGAGGCGGTGGCGGCTCTGTCCCACCGTTGTCGGCGGCGCGACCGACCAACAACTTCGGCGGCGGGGAGCAGGGGCCGCTGCCTCTCACGGGAACGTGAGAGAGGCAGGCCGGCCAGCCTTAGCGTGCCAATCCGGTGGGTGGAGCGGAGGAGGCACCGCAGGATGCGGTTAGCGGGATGGGGGCGGCGCCAATGTTCACGGCGGCGGCGGGGTCCCGGTGGGGGGGGGGATGCGGATGCACAACGACAGATTAGATGGAAGAGAGAGGGGCATGCGAGACGAGTGGATTAGGTTACGCACGCCAGACGAGTGGATGAGAAGGGGCGGTCAAGTGGGTGCGTGGGGGTGGGCGGCTGGGCCTGGCACTCGAGTGCCATGTTCTTTACTTAGAATGTACAATACATAACATTACCGAAAATAATAACCTATAAACCGTGGCAGGGATATTAATGTGCCCGCCTCGGTAAATATATTAAGTGAGGCGAACACATTATAAGAACCACCGCCTAAAATGTTGAGGCCCAACTGGCCCAAAAGCTAGCTATCACTCCAGCGCCACACTCACCCCGGTCACATACGTCGCCATCTCCTCCCACCCGCACATAGCGCCATCTCCTATGACCCTCCTCCCACTGGCGCCCTCTCCTCCTTCCATCCTCCCATTGGCGCTCAGCGCCCCTCCACCCTCTCCATCCTCCTACGGGCAGAACGAGCAGCAAGGCAGGGTGATGGCCATGGCGGGCCCAGATCCACGGATCCGGCGGCCTTCGCCTCTCCACCCCCCTTATCCGGCGGCCGCGCCTCTCCCATCGAGCTCGGATCCGGTGGCGGCAGCCATGGTGGGCCCCAGTACTGGCGGTGGCATGGATCGACGTCGTGGTGGCCCCAAGACGCGGTGGCCACCCAGATCGACATCAAGTTGCAGCGAATAAACATTTGGACCGCTGGCCCTAGACACGGTGGCAGCACAGATCGATGTCGGGACCGCTGGTTCCGCCTCCGTGGCGACTGGATCTGATACACCGGTGATCGTGGCTGCCTCTCCTGCTCCTCCCTCAACGCGCTCCTCGTGGCAATGGTGGCAGCCCGTGCGGGTGGCGAACCACGCCTCGGTTCCGCGAGGCCTCACTCCTCTCCCTCGTTGTGCT
Organism: Themeda triandra; assembly: GCA_018135685.1. Taxonomy (NCBI): domain Eukaryota; kingdom Viridiplantae; phylum Streptophyta; class Magnoliopsida; order Poales; family Poaceae; genus Themeda; species Themeda triandra. Next base: position 1,881,648 of record JAENPR010000043.1, on the reverse strand, counting down.
CACTGCTAGCGGCAGCGCTTAGGTTTTGGGCTATCGGGCTGAGAACGGGCTTGTAGGTGGGCATGGAAACGGGCTCACCGGTTGGCTCATTGTTTTTTTTAAACAAAATGATTAGCCGAGGCGGGCATCCTAATGTGCCCGCCTCAGTTAATCGATTTATTACTGTGGCGGGCAGGAACGACGATCGCCCAGCACCATGCTGACGGCGATGAGCGCGGCGCCGGCAAGCGTGGCGGCAACATAGGGCGCCGCGCGGAGCCACGTCAAGGGCTGTCGCTACTTCTTGTGGAGGTCGCCCCAGTCAGGCTATCTTAAGACGGCAACGGCGTCGTTGTGGTTGCCCCCGCGGCCGCCGTTGCCGTTCTCGAGGTCGATGTCCTGTGCACATCGATGATCAATCGACCTCCTTCGATCTCGTGCTTGCACACCGACGGAGAGCGGCCGGGATGGACGACGACTATATATCCTCTCCCTCAACTCGAACGTACGCTTGTGTTATATATGTAGCAGGCACGATTGGTTTGGTTGTGTGTCGGAATCGTAGTGTGATCTGTGGACTGCATGCCCCACGGGATGTCGGTTTACAGGTCCAGTCGAATCTGAGTCTGAATCCGTGTTCATTACTGATAGGCAAAAGGTGTTCTCCTCGGATTTCGCACGAGCTATAGAGGGTAGAAGAGTATACTAGCCACACCCATTACCAGGCACGTCACGCGCGTGAGCGCTGTGTGGAGTCGGCGCTTTCAGAATAAACATAAAGTTTTTTTCCTGGTTAATTTTAAAAGAATTGGCTGAGTATTAGAAAAGCTCCTCAGGAGGAAAGAAAAACTTGGCATCCTCAAACCTCTCACATATGTGTCAATTATTCATCAAACACACGTAGACACATCTCCATCGTGTGTTCACACAAACATATTACAATACAGTAGCGTGCACATATTTCATGCACGGACGAATATGCAATAGCACGCGTAATTCGCACAGCCGGGCCGGCCATCCATTAATGGACAATTAATTCACAGTGCAGACCTCTTGACGACGGCGGGACGAAGCCCATGACGAGGCTGCTGCAGCGTGTCGGTATCATCGGCCGGTGAGCAGCGCCGACGCAGCTTGCCCATCTCGTCGACCAACCTGTCCATAGCCGGGCGAGGCAGGCACACCGGCACGACGGCGCCGCCCTCGCCGGCAGCGTTCTTCTTGAAGGGTAAGACGTAGCTGAACTTCCAGGGAAAGTCTGGGTTCTCGATGACTTCTGCCATCCCCCCGTACACCGGCCTGCCCCAGCCGAAGTCAAGATTGTGGAGCCCGATCTTGGTATGGTCCGTCAGAGAATAAAATCCAGTGGAGACGCGCGGGGCCCGCCACCTGAGCTGCACGATGAGGTCGGCCGCCGACCGCATGTACTCCATGTCCACCTTGTCCTTGGCCGCCTTTACCAATCCGACGGCATAACCGACGGGGTTCGCGCACAGCTCCCGGGCCGTGGATACGGCGATCGGCTCCGCGAACGCGTTGCCGTAGTAGCCGGTTGGGATGCCACCAGAACCGGTGCGGCCGCGGGCGCTGACGACGATGCTCATCAGCATCACTTCATTGGAGTCGGCCGGCGGGGCCAGCGCCATGGTGCGGCACTTCCACAGCCAGCCGGCGATGCTGTCAAACCTCGACGCGCGCTTGTCAAGCGGCGGCGGGAGCTGGGCTCTGATGGCGGCGATCTCGCTGGGCCCGAAGAAGAAGAAGCGGAGCACCATGTCGTCTAGGGATGACGACAATAATGCAAGCAAGCTGCTGCTGCTGCTGCTGTCATCGTGTTGGTTGCACAAGTCCAACTCGTTGCTCCGATGTGGTGCGTCGCGCCGCCCCTCCAGCAGGTGGCGTTCCCACACTGGAGGCACGGTGAGGGACTGCGCGTCCCCCCGCGCCAGCTCCGCCACGGCGCCCAGGAACTGCGTCATCCCCACTCCGTCAGCAATGGTGTGGTTCAACCGGACCCCCAAGACGAACCCTCCACAGGCAAGCCTTGTCACCTGCAAGTATATTTGTTCGATTATTTACTAGCGGAAGACGAGCAGGAAAAAAAAAGATGGGCTACCTGGAAAAGCAGGAGAGGCGCGTTGAGGATGGTGGACGAGCTCCTCCACGCACGGGAATGGCGGCAGCAGGGCGTCACCAAACTGCTCGAGGCGAACCTCAGCGTCGGCCTCGATGAACAGCACGCCCTCCGCGGTGCAGTCCACGGCGAACCTGCCTCCGTCGTGCTCCCTGACCCGTCCGGCCAACGGGTAGTAGGGCACAAGAGCCCTGGCGATGGAGTCCCGGATGACCACAACTGGGTCCTTGCCACCCATGGACTCCGTCCTCGGATAGAAATGGATGGCGGAGACATGGAGACGCAGGATGTCCTGGACGTCCAAGTCTGACAGCCACTTCAGTTCACGAGGTGTCGGGGCCACCGGAGCCACCAGAACAGCTGGTCGCCTGCGCACGGTGAACTTGAGGGACGCCGCAAAGGAGCGTGCCGCCATTCCTACACGGTCGTCAAATGCACAACAAGGAGAGATGCTAATTAAGCCAGCTGATGGCTAGCGTGCAGCACTGTGTTTGATAGCCGGGGGAAGAGAGGTACTTATACTTATTCGTTTTTTTTTAACGTGCAGATCACAGTTCCATCATTTATTAAGAAAAGAGAGACTTTTAACACAAAGACAGCAAAACGAAAGGTAAATAACAACTATAAACAACCTACGAACTCAAATTAAGGAGATAGCCACTGAGGCTGGACCGCTGTATCATCAACATCCATAGGAACCCTTCTTCTAACCACCACGCCAGCGGTTCATGCGGTTGTTGTGAAAACACGAGAACTAGCCGATGATCCATGCCACCTCATCATCACCAAGTGCCTCTACCTAAAAGTATGGAGTTGTGAAGAGATGCTCCACAAATTCTTTAGGTTTTTGTCGAGCTGCTCCACGTGGAGTTTGTGGAGTAGTCTCAAATAACCCCTAAATGTTGAATTCTAAAACACTATAAGAACTTCACATCACTAGGAGAAGTTGAATATTCTGGTTTTGAAAAGAAGTTGGTGAGAGGTTAGCCAAAGAACCACACACTAGTAATTGAGATTAAAGCTAAGGTCGGTGCATATAATTAAGAATTCTCAATCTTAGCTCGAGACTAGTGATCGATCCTGGTGGACTTGAACTTGCTGAATATAGTGTTGATGAAGGAGACACGGATCTCTCGGTGGATTGGGCGGTGCGGTAGTAGGGAAGGTTCTTCCCCGTTGACCGTCCATGTCAATACTATCTCGGCGGCCATGAAAGCTGGCCTAGGGCAACCCCTTCGGCTTGAAGATTTGGGCTTTCGGGGGAAGGGAGATAACTTTTGTTGTGGCTGGGTTCCGGGGCAACTTGGCGTGCTGGCGTGCACTCCTTGCATGGTGGGTCGATATGCACACTTATCCAAAAGTCATATGATGGAAGACTTGGTGCTTCTGAAATTGTGTTCAATTGTCTAAAAACTAGGAGAATTCCCCGTGCGTTGCAGCGGGCATGAAGGAGGAATAAAAAGTGAAATGCACCTTGCATGTCAAGATAAATTGCTAGTGGCAAATGACAGTGGATTACTGAGGTGGACACATTGCATTAAAAGAAATAGATAGTGGGTTTGATAGTGGATGCTGAGGTGGACGCTTTGCATGTCTAGAAAAATAGATGGTGGGGTTTGTTTATATAAGAGTTATAGATTTAGGTGAGGATGTTGAACTTAAAACTCAACTGGATGAACCAGCAGAGGGGCTGTCGGGCCATGAGCGATGTATACATGTATACATCGGTCATCTCTTTGTTCTAAGAGCAATGCATGTATCGGTCATTGTTTGGAAAGTAGTCTAGACTTGTTCCAAACACTAAAGAATTTTTTTTCAAACACCTATCGTTAATTGCTCTTGCTCTTAGGATATGATTATCAGCTTGCAACTTTGTCACTAGAATGTACAAATTTCAACTTTTTTTTTTGAAGGCACATACTGTGGGGGAGATTCCCACAACACTTTATTTTCTATTTATAAAAGTAAAGAGGTACAAAGGGTTACAGGAGAGCTTACATCATTATTAACTAAAAGCATCAAGCCAAGAGCAAAACCCTGATCTAAGATCAGGCTTAAACCAAAGGGATTGAAGGAGACATTGGTTCTTAAAATTCCTAAACCAAATATTAATGTGGACTGGACCCTTATTGAAAATTTTGTCAGTTCTTAATTTCCAAACCTCCCAGGCTGCAATAGTCACTACTTCCATAAAGAAAGGGATGATGTTATGTTGTTGTTTTGCATGGGCAATCCTTGAGTGTAGGCTGAGATTGGTGTTCCATTGTATGTCAAACTTTTCCCAACATCTTCTGGAGTCCAAACAAGCCAATCACATAGCACTGTGAGTGTTTGCTTCATCAAATAGATTCCTTCTCTGCAGCATAACTTTGGTATTCAGCCTGTCCACTAATACTAGCCATACGAAAAATTTAATCTTTAGCATAACCAAGGAATTCCAGAGCCACGAGAAAATCGGATGTGCAGGCATATTCTGGAAAACAAGCTTGTAGAATTTCTTAGAAGTGTATGTGTCATTGCCCCATTGATATGACCATCTATCAGTGCCCAATACATCAAAGGTTTGATTTTGTAATTCTTCTCTGAGCAGCTGGAGTTCATCATAGGCTTCTTGTGACAGTGGCAAATCGAAGAGGCTTTCAAGATCGGTTGCCATTATGACTCCATTGACACTGATACTAGTGTCTCATGCATAGGAGTATAACCTGGGGAACATGTGTGATAAGAGTCCTGAACACCAGTGATCTTCCCAAAACGTAGCCGTAGTTCCATCACCAATCTTGCAACATGCTATACCTCTGAACAATGTGCTTAATCGCTGAACGTCCCTCCACCAAAAGAACCCCATCTCTCGGGTAGCATGGGGCACCTTCCCCACATAGTATCTGTTCCAAATCAGCCCAACCCAGGGGATGTCGGCTCTGTTATAGAACTTGTGAAGGTGCTTGAGAAGAAGGGCATCATTCTGTACATAGAGATTAATAACATTCGAACCACCCTTTTCTTTTGGCTTAGTAACCATTGGCCAAGCAGCTAGATTGCCACCCATTTTTGTTTTGTCTGATCCACACCATATGCATTGCTTCCTGGCTCTGTCAATATTTGTCACAAGAGTCGTCGTGCCTTCCTGTGGAAGGCGATCAAATCATGCCTGGGTGGTAACTGCAAGGTCGCATGGCCTATTGTTTGTCGGCCGACTGAGTTTGGGGGGCTTGGAATGGTTGTTTCTTTGGGTATGCCCTACGCCTGCGCTGGGAATGGTTGGCACGAACAGAACCTCAACGATGCTGGACCGGACTGCCTTCACGCCGTGAGCACGCGGGGACCGCCATGTGCCACGGCAGCATGTTAGCCATGCTTGGAGATGGCGCATCAACTAGGTTGTGGACCGACAATTGGTTGGTGGTCGGACCGTTGTCAGCCTTCGCCCGATGTTGTTCACGATCATAACGAGAAATGGGAGAAAGCGTTTGCTCGCCGATGCCATCCATGATCACAGATGGACCAACGATATCAGGGGCGCCCACCACACAGGTCCTGCAGGATGTTGTCCGCATTTGGAATTAATCTACTCAGTTTGGTCAACCTGACGCCTTCACAAGCCAATCGTTTCATCTAGAAGTGGTCGGCGGATGCCAGATACAAGGTCTCCTCCACGTATTTTGCGTTCTTCGAGGGATCGTCATCATTGATGGGAGCCAAGGAACTTTAGCATGTGAAGGTTCCGTCGAAAGTTAAGTAGTTCTTCTGGCTTGCCTTGCATCGGAGATTCTGGAAGTCGGCTAGGCGCCATAACATGGGCTACAAGCAACGGACACATGCGCTCTATGTTCTCAGGCTTCGGAGACGACTGCTCTTCTTTTCCTGGGATGTGTCTTCTCCAGGCAGGTTTAGTTTCAATGCCTTTGCCCATTGCAGCTGTCATCTCTCGTGCCTGCGTGTGATGAGGACATCGGGAGCGCTCGTGTCATCTCTCACGCCCGGCCTTTGATTCGCTGTTGTTACTGATTGCTTGGACACTTTGGAAGGAGCACAACGGTGGAATATTTTGGAGGACGCCGGATTCGGTTCTGAAGGTCCTTCAGGCTGTGTTCAGAGAGGGGGTCAATGGGCTTTGGGTGGCTACGCGCCGATGAAGGCCTTGTCAGTCGGTCGCGAAACATGAATGTAGTGTAAGCCAAACGTAGGATCTGGTAAAATAGGTTCTCTGATGGTTGTGGCCTCTCGCCACATTGTAATGCTACCTTTGCTTCCCTCTTAATGAAAAACAGGTACATCCCAGTTTAAAAAAAAAAGGGTACATCCCATTTAAAAAACGGGTACATCCCGATCGCAAAAAAAAAAAAAAAAAAAAAGGAATTTGGAACTAATGACTTGCTATTCACTTTCTTTTTATATATCCCTTCTTGTTCTATGATGAGATGGTGGTCTTGGACAGTCCCTCTAATGCTCGCCCTGCTAGCTGTTTGTACATCTTAACAAGGACCTGTGGTACATGTTTGTCAAGCCCATGAACATGAACAGTACGTACCAGTACCACTAGAGAGGAAAAGTAAACCCACAAATTGAACTCACAGATTCAAAATTCAATAGTGTCCTCTCAAGTCACAGCAAGGGCGTGAATTGCAAGCAAGCCTGAAGACGGCTTGTCATATATATCCTAGTTTGTCAAGCCAACTTCCACCTGGCAATCTGTCATAGATCGAGTGAACCAATATATCTACTGCAGTCAATTTAGGGAAGAAAGTAATTTGGTAGCGTGTGTGGTGGCTCTAGCTAGCAGATGCGAATTGGACAAATAATAAGCAGCACTGTTCCATCATTCATCAAGAAAAGACAAACTTTTAACACAAAGAGAGCAAAATGAAAGGTAAAGAACAACGACTATAAACAGCCTACGAACTCAAATTAAGGAGATAGCCACTGAGGCCGGACCGCTGGAATTAGTCTATAATATATCATCCACATCCATAGTTACCCTTCTACTGACCACCATGCCATCAGCGGTTCATGCGGTTGTTTGTGAAAACTCGAGAACGGGGCTGATGATCAATGCCACCACATCATCACCTAGTGCCTACACCTAAAAGTATAGAGTTGTGAGAGCACCTAAAGAGGTGCTTTCCCTCAAAAAACCTAAAGAGGTGCTCCACAAACTCCTTAGGTTTCTGTGGCTCTCATGGGCAACTGGTTACTTGAGCTCGCTCTAAGTCCAGAGTAAGTCCAGCGACCCAGGTTCGAACTCTGCTTCCTCTTAATTAAAAGAGAGGGGGTGCAGTCTGCTCCTTCCCATCACGTTTTATTTTGTGGAGCATGCTCCACGATAGAGTTTGTGTAGCAGGTCGCAAAAAACCCAAATGTTGAATGCTAAAACATTAGAAGAACTCCACATTACTAGGAGAAGTTGAATATTCTGGTTGTGAAAAGAAGTTTGTGAGAGGTTAGCCAAAGAACCACACCAGTACCTGAGATCAAAGCTATGGTCATTGCATATAAAGATTCTCGATCTTAGCTCGACACTGGTGGGTCCATAGCATAGTTATCGTAAAACCAATGATGGAAGCTAGTGCTTGAGAAATTGTGTTCAATTGTCTGAAATTTTTTTATAGTAAGGATGTTGAACTTACAACTCAGCAAGATGAACCAGCAGAGGGGCAGCCGGGCCATAAGTCTGTGTATATTGCGGTCATCTTTGTTCTAAGAGCAATACATGTATACATATTTTCTTTCAAATACCTATCGTCGTTAATTGCTCTTACACTTAAGATATGATTATCAGCTTGCAACTTTGTCTACAGCAGATATGAATTTCAAGTTGGAACTAATGTATTGCTATTCACTTTCTTGTTATATATCCTTTTGTTCTATGACGAGATGGTGGTCTTGGACAGTTCCGGCTCTGCTAGCCGTTTGTGTACATCTGAACAAGGGCCTGTGCACATACATATTCTGCGATGTTCAATTTCATAGATGAAAAGTCGCAACCAGCAGCACAACATGCATATATGTGCACATGACCAGTACGTACCAATAGAGAGGAGAATTAAATCCACAAAACACTCACATACTCAAAATTAATTATTGTCCTCTCAAGTCACAGTTGCCTATGCCTGCAGCCCTCCACACGAGTGAGCAGGCAGCCAAGACGGCTAGATTAGTTTATGGATCGGCCTCAAGCCGCGGAATGCAGCACGCGCCGTCGGATAACGCAGACAGCGCCCTGCTCGCGATGCTCAGCACCAGTACCACCCCGATTATGCCGAGCATAACGGCCCAGTCGCATTGTGACGTGCAGGAAGGATCCCCCACCACAATAATGCTGGCGGCGATGAGCGCGACGCCGGCGAGCGCGGCGGCGATGTAGGACGCCGCGCGAAGCCAGGTAAACGGCTGTAGCTCCTTCTTGTTCGGGTCGGCCCGGTCGGGGCATCTTAAGAAGGCAACCGCGTCGTCGTTGTTGCCGCCGTTATTCTCGAGGTCGTCGAGGTCCATCGGCGCGGCGCACGTACGTCGTCGCCGATACGATCGACCTCCTCCCCGGTCCTTGCACGTCGACTATATATGGACGCGTGGTTGGCTGTGTGTCGGAATCGTAGTGTTGTTTGTGGACTGCGCGCGCCACGGTATACAAGTCCAGTCGAATCTGAGTCGAGTCCATGTTCATAACGGACAGGCAAAAGGAGTTCTCCTCGAATTTCCCACGAGATATATGGTGTTATAGTGTACTTATTAGCTAGCAAGAGAGTAGAAGAGTATACTGGCCACCCACTGAAGAGTATACTTATTAGCTAGCGTGAGCGTGGCTGTGTGAAGTTGTTGGCGCTTTCATATAGAGTACGATAATCCATTTTTTTTTAGATAACAAACAATTTTCATTTAACAGCATGAAGCTGTGAGCACGGTAGCAGAGTTAAGACTTACATCACTCAATGCATCCAAAACTGGGCACCAATTAACATGACCAATACAGGTGCACGAAGGCTCCAAGTATGACAACTGAGTCACGAAGGCCTGCTTTGCTAATGTATCCGCCGTTGTGTTTAGGTCTCTGTTAAATCTGAAGATCCTTGATTGAGTGCTCCTTGCGTGGTTGTTGATCGATGTCTCTATAAAATATTTGATCCTCCAGTCCAGAGGATTTGTTTGATCTTCCTCATTGAAAGTGAACCATGTCTTGACAGTCTGATAAGAAGGTGGTGTTTCTGAATCTCAGTTTTTCATTGACAATAGCCGCTAGTACTAACGCCGCTGCTTCTGCCATCATTTATGTTTACGGCGTATTGGTACACTATTACTCTTACATGCTACTACGAAAAACTACAATCCATGTTAGACCATCATTGTCATAATTTTAAAACACAAGTAATAGGAGCACACCACCTATTCGGAAAAAAAAATATATTACTATCGTGCTGGCTGCCCGCAGCCACCGCCGCCGGCGAGAGGCCACCCACCCACGCGCGCGCACGAGGCCGAGCCCAACCGCCGGCGAGGCCGCGACGTCGCGCAAGGTCACACCCGCCGTGGAGGAAGAGGACATTTTTTCTCTTTTTATTCTAAAACGCTTGAATCCAAATTGTCAATGAGATAGAGACGAAAGTGGAGCTTTACCAAACGCTTTATAAGATATCAGATCCACAATGGAGCTGATCTATGGTGGGGCTAGCTGGATTTGTAGATGTGGAGCCGTTTTTCAGAGACGAAGCTCTACCAAATCATCTCATGTTTCAATAGGTTTCATTGCAATCCGAGGGGCAGGTTTGCTAGTCATTACAAATTACAAGAGCAAAGAAAAACTCGATCATGCATCTCCGGAGCCTCAGCATTTGGTACGTATATATGTATATATGTTCTGCCTGTGTCTCCACCTATACACGAGCCGTTCAAGACGTACTGACGGCTAGTTATGGATCGGCCTCAAGCCGGGGGACGCAGCAGCACTCGCAGTATACCTCCACCGCTGACAGCACCAAGCACGCGATGACCATCATCACGAGTCCCACCGCGATGGGGCCCAGCACAAGGCTAAAGTAGCATTCGGTCGGGTTCTTATGCCAGCTGCTGATCGCCCGGGCAGGAACGACAGACCAGCACCACGCTGACGGCGCAGAGCCCGACGCCGGCGAGCGTGGCGGCGAGGTAGGGCGCCGCTCGGAGCCATGTCAACGGCTGCCACTCCATATGTACGGGTCGGCCCGGTTTGGGGATCTTAAGACCGTAACTGCGTCGTCGTTGTTACCGCCGCCGCCGTTCTCGAGGTCGAGGTCAACGTGGATTTGGTGTCTCAGGGGGCTAGTACCCATCACTTTCAGGACCGTTGATCAGCGCGACGAGATTGGTGCAAAAAATAATCTTTTAATAGACGAAAGTTGTGCCATTCAATCTTGCAAAAGATAATGCCACATGTCAAGTAAAGAAAACAGCTACAGTACATTTTAAAACACACCATTCAGCCTTCATTGGATCTTGCAAACAATAATGCCATGTGTCAAGCACATCAGCACGTGGCATGGTAAAAAAGCGCAGTTCAGAATTCTCCAGAAAAAGTTGTGCCATTCAATCTTGCAAAAGATAATACCACATGTCAAGTAAAGAAAACAGCTACTCCTTATGTCCTAGAATTATTGACGTTCTACCATTAAAAAAAGTTTCAGAAAAAATGACGCTTTAACTTCTGCTGCTAGCTCGTGCCTACTCCTGCCGTATACTAGAGTACAGCATCCGTCCACCAATCACCTCATGTCGTCCACAACAGGAATAAAAAGTGAAAGAAACCAACGGTGTGGGAAGAGGGCTCCCAGTGAGAGCGCTGCTCTCAGGCTGCATGCTGCAGACGTCGCCGTCAGGCAAGATTCCCGCATAGGGGTTTCAGAGTCTTTTCGCGTTTACCTTGGTCTCTGTGACAGCTTGTAGGACGTCTTTTTTAATCTGGGGCCTCGTCTAGTTGGTGGAAAGTTAAAAATTTTCTAACTGTAACACTTTCATTTGTATTTAATAATTAGTGTCCAATTATAGACTAACTAGGTTTAAAAGATTCATCTCATGATTTATAACTAAACTGTGCAATTAGTTATTTTTTATCTATATTTAATGCTTCATGCATATGTACAAAGTTGATGTGACGGAGAGAGTGAAAAAATTTCAACTATAGCCTTGGAGCTAACCAAGGCCTGGGACAGAGGGAGTACATTTTAAAGCACACCATTCAGCCTTCATTGGATCTTGCAAACAATAATGCCGTGTGTCAAGCACATGAGCACGTGACCTGGTAAAAAGCACAGTTCAAAATTCCCCAGAACTATTACAAGGGCACGTGGCCAGGTCTCAGTCCCTCTAACACATTCTAGAACTCTGCCAGTGGCTGTTTACCTCACTTGTGATGACCGAGAGACCAACTATATATACTAGTAAGTTGCGTGTGCCATTGCGCGCGTCGGCAGGCAAACGCATATGGTTTTATAGATACTATATTTGATGGACTCTTATTTTATATGTAGTATAATTTTTATATGTAGACAAATGTGTATATGTATATATATTTTAGGATTGTAAAGTCGGTAAAATTACTAAATCATTTAATTTTATGCGTGATATGGGTAAGGTATCATAAAACTTTCATAACAACTGGATTATGGAAATCAGCTTTATTAATTACTTGCAAAAAATTTTAGAGAAATGTAGACCCACATCTGTAGTAATAAAATTAAAATAAAATATGTGATAGTTGCATAGATGTCAACAAAGTTGTTGTGGTATTTTCTTTATTTTTATTTGATTCGTTATGGTTTGTACAAAATTTGAGCAAATTTGGATAAATAATAAATGTGTAAGAAAATATGAAAATGGCGTATTCTAGGAGCGTAAAGCCGGTTAAATTACTAAATCATTTTATTTTATGCGTGGTATGGGTAAATTACCGTAAAGCTTCTATAGCAATTGAATTAAGGAAACTAACTCTATTAATTATTTTGAAAAAAATATTAAATTATTTAACGGGTCTATACTCTTCATGTTACCGGGTTTGTATAGTACGCGGTATAACTTGCAGTGGGAAAAATGTGAAGACCTGACTGTTTATCCGGAGCACTGTTCTTAAGAAGGGCCCCGCGCGTTACCGTGGGCCCACGCACCTTGGCCCGCAGGAAAAAAAGAGGGAAGGGAAGAACAAAGAAGGATAAAAAGAAGGGAAAGAAAACAAAAAAAAAGATGAGAAAAATAAAAAAATTACTGCAGGACGGGGTCTCATGCATCCGGGCCCGCGGGGAAGAAAGAGAGAAGGGAAGAAGCAAAAAAAGGTAAAAAAAAGAAAGGAAAGAAAGGTGGGAAAAGCAAAAAAAAAAAAAACTGTTCATATATACGGTTAATGTTCATACATACGATTACTGTTCATACATATGGTTACTGTTTATAAGTACGGTCACTGTTCATACGTACTATACTGTTCATGGAGGCGACGTGGCATGGCTGGTTGCTCCCCAATCTTAGCCGGATGAATATAAGTAGATGAGACATAAATACAGTCAAAAGAGTTGTGCTAGCAACTTGAGCAATTCATCCCTAGAACCCTTCACGGTCACCAACCTTCAACAGCAATAATAAGCTGGGATCGTCTTCACTATAGAAATGAGAAAAAGAGCATATCAATCTGATGATGATGATAATAGTAGCCATAAAAAACAGAAACAATCATATTCGGTGGATAAAAACAAGATACATGCAAAAATAGAAGAGAGGAAACAAAAGCTACAAGAAAAGAAGAACCAGGCTGTACAACAAACTATGAAGCGAATATACCTACAACCAGATCAGCTTGGTAGTAGTGACCATAAAAAACAGCAACAAATGGATTCATTGGATAAAAACAAGATACAAGTACGAGCAAAAAATAGAAGAGAGGAAACGGAAGCTAGAAGAAAAGAAGAACAACCAAATTGTACAAGAAGGTATAAAACGAATATGCATACAACCAGATAAAAAACATGCATACTTATCTTTGCCTTATGGTATGATCTACTTCCCTCCTGAGCAGATTCAATACCTGAAAGAAACATATGAGCAAAGATCATACTTGGGAATACCAGAATATAGTTGCCAATATTGCAATGCAATGTTTTGGAATGAGGAACGCAATAAACATCATAGCGAACGAGCTAACAGACAGGTATTATACTCCAATTGCTGTAAATATGGCAAAATCAAAATACCTCCATTCAAAGAACCACCACAATTTCTTAAAAGGTTACTAGATTACAAAGCAGATGGATACTCGAGACATTTTATGCAAAAGATATGACAATATAATAGCTTGTTTGCTTTTACATCTATGGGAGGCAATATTGACAAAAGTATTAACAAGGGAGAAGGCCCCTATGTATTTCGAATAAATGGTCAAATACATCATCATATAGGATCATTGTTGCCTGAAACAAATAAAATACCTCAGTTTGCTGAGCTATATATATTTGATACAAAAAATGAGATTGAAAATAGAATACGGGCTCTAAGCAAAGAAGATCCAGATGAAACAGATCTCAACCCAGCTATAATTGAAGGTCTAAAGAAAATGCTTGATGAATATAACCCTTTAGTGAAAGTTTTTCGCCATGCACGTGATCTACATGAAGAATATAAAGGTATTGATGTCAGTATCCGAATCATTGGTGCTGATAAAGGTGATCAAATACAATACAAAATGCCACACCCAGAAGAACTAGCTATGTTAATTGTAGGTGATATAACACTTGAAAATAATAAAAGAGACATAATTGTTAGCACCCGGACTAAGACACTACAACATATATCTATATTTCATCCAGCATATATGCCATTACAATATCCATTATTATTCCCTTATGGAGAAAGAGGATTTCAACTAGGCATAGAATACCATGAGGAAACAAGAAATCAACCAACTCAGCAAAAAAAGAAACACAGTAACAATGCATGAATTTTTTAAATACCATATGCACTACAGACATAACCAACCAAACCCATATTTATGCTATGGACGACTATCAAAACAAGTGATCGTAGATGCACAAGCAATGGAAGATGAAGATAGACTTCAATTCATTGCAAGAAATCAAAAAAAAAAAAAAAGGGCTGAATATATACAGGGAATATTCGATGCAATAGAGAAAGGAATATATGAAGGAAATCAAATAGGAAAAAGAGTTTTATTACCTTCTAGCCACACTGGCTCTAGACGTTATTTTATATCCTGTTGAATACCTTAATACATATAATGATGCGAATATTTTATATCCTGTTGAATACCTTAATACACTCAATCCTAATAACTTTCCACCTCACAAACTACTACTAAAGATTGGTGTCCCAATAATGCTATTGAGAAACCTCAACCAAAGCTTAGGCCTATGCAATGGGACAAGATTGATAGTGACTAATCTTGGGAATAATGTTATTGAAGCTGTTATAATAACAGGAACACATGTTGGATATAAAAGATATATACCCAGAATAAATCTAACGACAAGATCATCCCATTGGCCCTTTACGTTAAGTCGCCGCCAGTTTCCAATTAAAGTTTGCTACTCTTATGACTATTAACAAGAGCCAAGGACAAACACTATCAAAAGTAGGAATATATTTAAAAAACCAAGTATTTACACATGGGCAGCTATATGTTGCAGTGTCACGTGTTACAAGCAAGAAAGGTCTAAAAATATTGATTGAAAATGAGGATGGATCTTGTGGATCAAAAACAAAGAATATAGTATACAAAGAAATACTCCAATCAATATAGTTTACATATTCTGGATAATTACGTTTAATAGAGATCACTCATATAATCTCATATAAAGTAATCAAAGCGACACAACACACCAGTTTACAGTTACATTATCTTTGTTTGAGAATATCGAATATCTATGGGACTTCCCTAATAAAAATAACATGAATTCTTCGATTTGCAGGTACATTGATAAACTGCAGGTCTACATATGAAGGTCCAGCTGTATGTCCAGAGGCAACACTGCCCAATCTTTTACCATATGAAATACTTCTTATGTAGAAATACAGAGATTAACTTCCAATATGTATGCAGAGTGCAGACGCACTATCTAAAAATGTACAAGCCAACCTTTTGCTTAATGTATGTATATATACAAACTATTTTTCAGTATATATACATATATATCTTTTCTAAAATCATAGATAAAAAATTACTAGGCACATTATTCCAAACAATACCTGACTGAGGCACAAGCATATCAATTGGTCACTTCAGTCGCGTCCACAGTCTAAGACGCCGAAGCTCAGGTACTATGCGGCTGCCTCGCTGGGCACTCCATAGCCTCCGTGTCTCGGACTTCCCTAATCCCCGGACTACCATGGCTAGCCCTAACCATAAACCTAGATGCTGCTGCCTGCGGGCCTAAGCCAAGCTGCGGAGTGACCTCCTTGCCCTGGCGCTCCTCGATACCCGCCCTGCTAGCGCTTGCCACTGTGGCAGACCTAGGAATTGGGAGCAGCGTATGCCCATCGGGTGGCGCAATCCGGCAATGGAGGCGGCGTGGCCCGTGGCCGGCTAGCAGCGCGGCGGCGCGTGGAGCGGAGCGGCATGGCTGCGTGGCCGCGGGGGCGCGTCGGCGACGCAAGCGTCCGCGCAGGCCGCGGAGCAAGCTTGGGCTGTCGGAGCGTCGGAGCGGGCAGACGGGCGGCAAGGCGGCGAACGCAGCGGCGGCGTGAGGTCGAGAGTCGAGATGAAGGCACGAAGCGGCTGCCTGCGCGTGCGCAGCGGCCCTACCCCTACGGGCCTGATGGATTTGGGATTTTGGGGGAGTGGCAAGGTTAGATGGACCATGGGCCGTCTGAATACGCGTCATCTATGGGCTGCTTTCGAGGTTGACGCGAATTGCTTCATAAAATGGCCCACAAACGCAGAGAAACGCAATTTTAACACCTTATGTATATTATGATTAATGTGTATATATAAATTTCAAGTTTCATCGATAGTGCCAAGCCTAACCTTTTGGTTAATGTGTATATGCAAAATTCAAGTTTTCATGTGCACCCCTGAAATGACACTGTGGCATTAGCATGGGCATTATACTATTATTTCATTAGTTTGAGAACTTGTGTTTCTTTCATCAATTGAATAATTTTTGTTCTATGATTTATTTTTCTAGATATTACCATTGCGTTAGCACGGGCACTATACTAGTGTACCTCAAATATTGATTCAAATTTACCCGGCACAACTGTAGGTCCGTCCATGGCTTGCCAGGAGTGCAGCATCAATCTGGGCGTTCGGTTCTTCGGATCGGTCCGGTTCGGTTCGGTGCTTCGGTTCCTCCGCTAATTCGGTTCCAGCAGAACTGGGAACCGTTCGGTTCCTGAGAAATCTTGGAACCGAGGTAATTCGGTTTCAGTTCCTTCGGTTCGGTTTCGGTTCCGAACCGAAGGAACCGAAATTTTCAGCAACTCAAAAAAATAGCTCATTCGATTAAAAATTTCAGCAGCATTTTGCCTCATTTTCATGCACTCAACAGGGACAATTTTAAGAGCAATGCATAACAATAAACATTACCACACAATATGATTGTTCTCTCAAATGCTAAGGCAAATAAACAACAATTCTCAAAGACTCAAAGTCTCAAATAACAAACAGTAATGAAACATGCAGCCTGCACTCCAGCACAGTTCCACAGCAGCACACACACACACACACACTTATTCAAGTTTCAACATGAAGAACGCAGCAACACACAATGTCAATGTCTCCATTTTCACAGAAACACATCCACCTTTAGTCCTTCACCTTCACTTCATCACAGCACAGCACACACCACACAGCACCTTCACTTCACATTTCAACCTTCACAGGAAGCCTAAAACAAGATTTGCAAAGGAAACAAGTAAGATTGTGCACTTTGAAGTTTAAGGACACTATGTAACTATGATATATATATATATTTACCTCACATGATCATTTATGTTTAGGCTATTTGTTGTTCATGGTTTGCTTTGAGGATTTGCTTGGATTAGAGGATTTGCTTAGCTTAGAGGATTTGCTTGGCTGTGAGCTGATGTTGGTGGATGTTACCATCTTCCTTTTGCTGCCTTGGATTTGTGACTTGGCAGCATGGGCATCAGTAATGGCTTTGTCCTTGAATTCTTGAATTAGTTCTGAAATAAGAAAACAACAAACAAAGGAAATATTTTAGTCAATAAGAAAACAGCAAATAAAGGAAAACAGCAAAGAAATAGTACAATTAGTCAAATAAATAAATGGTTACCTTCTTCTAGTTTGGTCAATTATTCTGTATTCTCTTCTAAGTTGATGGGAGTTTTTCTTCTAAGCCAATCTTGAGTGCAAATTAGAGCTTCCATCATAAATGGAGTGAGTGAACTCCTAAAATCATCTAGAATTCGCCCACCTGTGCTAAAGGCCGATTCACTAGCAACTGTGAAAATTGGAATGGCAAGCACATCACGGGCCATTGTAGACAATATGGGAAATCTACTGGACTGCGCCTTCCACCAAGCAAGAATATCAAACTTTTTGGTATCTTCTTCACACTATTCAGCCAAGTACCTATCAAGTTCAGTCCTGCTACCCCTGCTGCAGCTGCTTGCTCCAGTGTTCTGCCTAATCTTCCTTGTCAGCTTAGCCCTCAACTTTTCAGCATCCTCTTCACCTCGCTTAGGTTGGGGTGATTCACTTCGTTGGGGCTGCACATCACTTGGAACACTATTGCTCCTGTATTCTTCAAAAGGGCTTGCAAGCATTTGGTAATTGCAGCCCAAACTTTCTGTCCAACACCATCTGGATACATCTCATTGATTATCATCATTTTTGTATACTGAGCAAGCTTGTATCTAGGATCAAGTACAACAGCAACAAAAATCAGCAAGTTGATATTTTCCTTCTCCTTCTCCTTTCCCTTTCCCTTTGCCTTCTCATGTTCCAATTCTAAATTTTCATGCCAAGTCCCCCAGTACTTGTCATACTTGTCTTTCATTCTTCTCCCCATTTCTTGCTGGATAATATCAAAACTACTCATCCATTCCTTCACCAATTCATTGACCTCTCCTATCTCATGAAAGTAAGTGTGAGCAGTCACATGTAATGATGCTGAAACACATTTTGTTATTGCAGCAAAATTCTCTAAAAATTCAGCTAGTTTTCTTGCATTTTCCCAATCATGCTCTTCAGGAACTCCTGGACCAGATACACCTGGCTTAATGTCACTAAGCAAATCAATTGTATAATATGGATCTTCATCTGGATACCTTGCAAACACCTTTTCATATGTGCAATCTGCTTTTAACATTTCATATGTCAAGTTCCACCTAGTGCACACATCAAGGTTCAAGAATGCCTTGCTGTCCACTTTCTCCCATCGTGCAATCTCTTTAAATTTGGCTATTCTTGATGTACTACTCCTAACAAATCCAATCGCAGCCCTTACACGCTTGATGGATTTGTCTACTTCTTTCAAACCATCTTGGACTATCAAATTAATGATATGAGCAGCACATCTAATGTGAAGATATTTGCCCTCGGCTATGCTTGTTTTCAAACTATTCATTTGCCTTCTCAAATAAGTAACACCACTGTCATTTGCACTAGCATTATCAACCGTTACTGTCATTACTTTCTCCAACCCCCACTCAAGCATGACTTTATGCAGGTGTTTTCCAATATCATCCCGGTTTTTACCTTTCACCTTGAAAAAACTAATTATCTTCTTATGCAGGCACCATTTTTTGTCTATAAAGTGGGCTGTCACAGTCATGTATTCATCTTGTTGTTGTGATGTCCAACCATCAGTTGTGAGACAAACTCTATTGCAGTTTTCTTGAAAGAAAATTTTTAGTTTTGCTTTCTGCTCAAAGTACAACTGCACAGTGTCCCTAATACATGTCCTTCTAGAAGGGATAATGAACTTAGGGCAAGCAAGAGACATGAACTTCCTAAAACCAGGCTTCTCACCTCTACCAAATGGTTCCTCATCTTCTATGATCATTTCAGCATAAGCAGACCTAAGCAAATCAGGATCAAACTTCCAAGTACCTACATTAGTTCCTTGGGTTGCTGCCAAAACACCTTGTTTTGCATCATCACTAACTTTATGAGGATTCTTTTTGCAAATGCCAAAATGTTTACACATAGCAGATGTACCATTGTGTACTGGATGAGCTGCAATTTCACTACCACAATATTTGCATTTTCCTTTGATCAACTGACCTTTGTCGAAGATTTTGGTGAAGTGATCCCACATGCCAGATCT
Source organism: Themeda triandra (assembly GCA_018135685.1). Taxonomy (NCBI): domain Eukaryota; kingdom Viridiplantae; phylum Streptophyta; class Magnoliopsida; order Poales; family Poaceae; genus Themeda; species Themeda triandra. The sequence continues at coordinate 1,862,277 of JAENPR010000043.1, read as the reverse complement.
GGATGTCATTGCCCTTCTCTTCATTTCGTCAGCTTCTACATCAATGACCTCCTTCCACTTCTCTTTCTCTGCATCACCATCAGCCTGAGTACCACTAGTCCCATCCTTCTTCTCTGCATCAGCCCCAGTAGCAACAGCTGCAGCACCATCCTTCTCTACATCACTATCATCCTTTAAATTCCCATCACTCCCGCCATAGGTGTCTTCCCAAGCCCTCATTTCTTGCTCCATGTCCTCGTCAGACATCTGAAGAAATGCAGTGAATGGATCAAGATTAACTACGAATCCCTAATTCAATGAATTCATCCCCACAAGCCAGAAGCCAGTAAGGCGTTAACTTACATTGGATGCAATCGATGTAGATGTAGCCGTTGTGGCGGGCGACGGCGGATTAGGGCCCTGCCTAATCCTGCTCGGCGAGACGGCGAGGCCTCCTGTGCACCTGCTCCTGCCTCTTGCGGTGCTAGACGCCGGGCCGACCGCCGGTGCTGCTGTGCACCGTGTGCGGAGGGGAGGGGACGCCGGTGCTGCTGTGCGCAGGGAAGGGGAGGGGAGGGGATGCGGGACGCCGGTGCTCGGACGCCGGCCGCCGGTGCTGCTGTGCCGGCGCGGAGCGGGAGGCCGGAGGGGACTGGAAGGTGGAGGCCGGTGAGATAGGCAAGCTCGGAGGGGCGGCGCCGGCGTGGCACACCTGGATCCGCGCGGCGCTGGCCGGCCGCGGCGCGTCGCTCGACGCGAGGGCGAGGTCGCGAGCGCCGAGCCGCCGAGCGGGAGGAGGCCGACGGCGCGAGCGGGGTTGGGGTCGGGGAGACGGGGACTGCTTCGTTCGGTGACTGAAGGAGGTTAGGGTTTCTATTGGGCCGGTGGGCTTGTAATGTATCGTGGCTGCACAAAATTTGGTTCCTACCGGGTTATTTCGGTTAACCGAAGGTTGGAACCGAAAAGACCCAGGTTATTTCGGTTCCTGGATTTCTGAAACCGAATTAGGAACCAAAACCGATCGGTTCAGTTTTTTGGGTTCGGTTCTCGGTTTTTTTTTTTGATTTTCGGTTTTCGGTTTTTCGTGCCCAGATTGAAGCACCGCGCCATCGCCGTCGCTCGCCGCGACTCAAGAACGGAGGGAAAACAGATCCGAGGGATTTTTAGCGAACAGCCGAAGCCAAACGGAAGAGCACGGGTGTGATTCAGTGCATCGTGTAAGCGAGTTGCTTAGTGGGCCACTGGGTCGTGCACCCTTGGACGCCTGAGAGCAAGAAAGAAAAGCAGGCCGCGAATGCTGTGGGCTGAGTTTCCGCAAGAAAGAAAAGCAGGCCCGAATGCTGTGGGCTGAGTTTCCGCAAGAAAGAAAAGCAGGCCACGACCCCTCCTCGCCTTCCGATCTCGGACTCCAGACACTTCCGGACTAATTGCTTACCTCCACGTGTTACGGCCCTCTCGACTTCCCACGCACACCATTATAAAAGCAACTAGCCGGTGACCCCGCGCGAAGCGCGGGCAAGGGGAAAAAAAAAACTTCATAACGGGTGGTTGACTGTTCAGTAGCGGGTTGGGACTGTTCCATAAGGGGCTGGAACTGTTTCATATCGGTTTATCACTGTTCATAGCTTAACGTTGGAAAATGCTTGTCGAAAAGTATTTTCCGGACACTCCGAGATGAATTAGAGGTCTAAAGCTTTTAGTTTGGAAAATTCTATAAGCAATAAAACTCCCAAAAACCACTCTTTGTGAAAATGAGTGTAAGGCATATATTTTTGAGGGAAAAGATTACTGTTTAAGGTACAGTGTAGCTCTAGAAGTGTCGGAAAGTATTTTTCGGGCACTCCAGATGAATTAGAGGTCTAAAGCTTTTAGTTGGGAAATTCTATAAGCAATAAAACTCCCAAAGACCATTCTCTGTGAAAATGGGTGTAAGGCATATATTTTTGAGGGAAATGGTTGACTGTTCAGTAGCAAGTGCTGGAAGGGGCCGGAAGGGTGGACGTTGGGCGTTGCTGGAGCCGTAGGTGCGAAATCGAACGGCTGATACAACAGGGCGACGTGGACGAACGACGGAGCTGGTAGAAGTCCATAGGAATAAGGGTAAGGATAGATAGCAAATAGATAGAAATCCCACGGCAAGCCAGAGAGTCCGAGTTCTGTCCAACAAGAATTCCGAGAGCCAGAACACAAGGTACCACTGAAATCCATGTGTTTATTCTTCTCTCATTATGAATGAATTTTCTATTTGCGTTTTGGGTAGTCGCAAGTTCTTACGCTTTCAATCTATTGACTTTTTGTTTCCTTTTCCAATTCTCCTTCCTACATACTACATACTACCGTTTAATAACAATTAATGAGTAGACAAATGTAGTTTTGCATTCTGGTTTAAATCCTGCCTTAATCAAATAATCAGTAGTGATCACCGCAGCCATGCTTATCCGAGAGAGCACCCGGGACCCGTAGATCACCCAGCGCTCATTCAACGGCAACAGCCGCCTGTGCGGCATGGCACAGTGATGTATTTGTCATATAACCTCAGCCCTAAAGAGTGACAAACATTTGATGAATCATAATCTCAACCAATCTTAAAAAAAAAAATGCTAGATGTCTTCAGAAGTATATTTGTTTCTTTATGCAAATACTCATATTATTCGTTGTGGCTCTGTATCATTAACTTGATTCTACGCTTCACTGCATTATGTGTATTTCTTTATAGCATTTTATGTAACAATATAGACAAAATTATCCAGATATAGAAATGTCATTCAGGGAAACAAAATACCCTAAATATAATTTAGATCTTGAATAGACTGCTTATATTTTGACACAACTCTATGACTTAACTCCTATTACAGATGGAGATTACATCCATCTCAGAGCTACAACTACGAAGGCTGGACTACACATATGTGTGCGAATATCAAGGATGTGGGAGTTTTTCATGGTCAAAATGAGGAAGACGAAATCAAACATCTTGACTTTGTCTTGATTGACCAAAAGGTATGTATCCTCCTCTATCATACAACATGATATAGCCAAACGATTCCTGCTATATTGATCGATGTTTTCCAACTTAACACTATTTGTTTCTTTACTTCAAACAATTGTGCAGCTCCTATTTAATAACATATTTTATACCTCTGTACAGCTGCTGTTATGACCGGCGTCCAGTATCAAAAGCGCCGGCCCATTACTGGCTAAAGCCACCATCGGCCACGAGGATTAGGCGCAGGAGCTAGGGGCTAAAAATCCCATATTTATCTTTAATTGTTTATTTCCATAATTAGAGAGCAATTTAGCCATATATAGGAGTTGTAATTCCCTGGACAGAATTAAGCAAGAGTAATCAAATTACTCGGCTTCCCTTGGGAGCCAGGATTGCCCTATCCGCCACCCCTGTCTTCCCTTCCGCTCGCACGCGACCACGACGCCCCGCCGCCGTGCCGCTGCCCCCAGACCTCGTCCAGCCACCACACACTCGTACAACCTTCGATCCACCAGAGGCAAGGTCCAAGTCCGTATCAGCCTGGTATCAGACTTGGCCATGTCGATCCCACCGTCCACCACCGCCGTGCCGTCGTCATTCACGACGGCGCCGCCCGGCACCACCGCGCCGCTCTAGGCGGCTGCATCCACGTCAGCACTGGTGCCGACCCCCTCGCTGCCGATGGGCGCCCCAGCGGCACCGCGCGCCGTCTTCACCGCAGAGCAGACGACGTCGGCCATCGTCGACCTCAGCCACGGCATGGCCGAGCTGCGGCTGACGATGAACTCCGTGCTCCAACTCCTCAACATATCGCCGCAGCAGTACGGCGCGCCGCCGCCCCCGTCGCCAGCGATCCAGCACACGACGCCGGTCTCCTACCCCTACGGGATGCCCTCTGACGCGGGGCCCTCGACGGCACCATCGCCTACTTCGTCGTCCGTCCCAATCCACCAGCTCCGCTTCCCGTCATCACCGTCCCAGATTCCGCCATGGGCGCTGAACTACTCCGGGCCGGTCTACACGTCGGTGCCCCCTCGGTCGCACGTGCCCGATCATGGCGCACCGACGGTGTCGGGCACCCTCTACGGCGGCACGGACGGCCTCCTCGTCCCTGGCAGCAGCGTGGCACCCTCGGCTCCATCCTACCACGAGCCCGGCTACCGGGGGTGCCCTGCATCGCCAGCCCCGCGGCAACGGGCCGCCCAAGTTCCACAAGATCGAGTTCATGACGTACGACGGCTCCGTCGATCCACTGAACTGGCTCACACACTGTGAGCAATTCTTCCGCGGCCAACTCACACCGGCATCGCAGCGCACCTGGATGGCGTCCTATCACCTCACGGGCGACGCCCAGACGTGGTACTATGCCCTCGAGCAGGACGAGGGCCAGCCGCCATGGGATCGGTTCAAGGACTTGTGTCGCCTTCGCTTCGGACTGCCCATTCGTGGCACTCGCCTGGCGGAGCTAGGCCGGCTGCCCTTCCACTCCACGGTGGAGGAGTTCGCAGGCCGTTTTCAGGCGGTCCTGGCTCACGCCCGGGACATCTCCACCCGCCAAAAGGCGGAACTCTTTGTGGGCGGACTGCCTGACCACATCCGCGTGGACGTGGAGATGCACGACCCCGGCGACCTCCAGACGGCCATGTACCTGGTGCGCACTTTCGATCGCAAGGCCACGGCCCTCGCAGCACCAGCACAGCGTGGCGTTCGCCCTCCCCAGCGGCCGACCTCTTCAGCTCGTCCCGCCGCTGGGGGAGGGACTCTAGCCGGTGCGCCCGCTCCTACTGCGCCAACCCCGACCGGGCCTGCTACACCCGCCCGCACCTTCCGTCGCTTGACACTGGCGGAGATGCTCGAGCGTCGTCGCCAGGGGCTTTGCTACAACTGCGATGAGCAGTACGTGCGCGGCCACATCTGCCAGCGTGTCTTCTACCTGGAGTCATTCGACTACATCGACGACGATGTGTTCACCGCGGGGGAGGACACCGCGGACGCCGCTGCCGAGGACCCCACGGCACCACCAGAAGGAGCTACTGCTAATGCTCTGGTTGTCTCCGTGTACGCTTTTGCAGGGATCCGCACCTACCACACCATGCTGCTGCCCATCACCATCAACGGGGAACGTCTCCTCGCCCTGCTGGACACCGGCTCCACCCACACCTTTCTCCAGGGCACGGTCATGCACCGCCTGGGGCTTGTTCCGCGTGGCGGCGACAACCTCCGTGTCACTGTCGCGAACGGGGAGCGTTTGCCATGCAAGGGGATCGCCCGAGATGTGCCCGTCCTCATCGGTGGTGAGTCCTTCCCTGTCACATGTGTGGGGCTCGCCCTCGGCTGCTTCGACTTCCTGGGAGTTTTGGGGCCTCTCCTGTGGGACTTCGAGGGCCTCACCGTCTCCTTCTAGCGAGACGACCAGCGCGTCACATGGCAGTGCGTGAGCGCCCCGGGTGCTTCGACACACCAGCAGCGCCTGGCCGCGACCACGACCGGCCAGCAGCGGCCGTAGCTAAACCAGCTCCTACAGCAACACGGGGCCATCTTCGACGAGCCACGTGGCCTCCCGCCCGTGTGCGCCTACGACCACCGTATCCACCTCCTACCGGGGACCGCGCCAGTGGCGGTGCGGCCCTACCGGTACCCGCAGCTACAGAAGGACGAGCTGGAGTGGCAATGCGCTGCCATGTTGGAGCAGGGCATCATTCGGCCGAGCACGTCGGCATTCTCCACCTCTGTGCTGCTCGTCAAGAAGTCAGACGGGTCATGGCGCTTCTGCATCGACTACCGCGCGCTCAATGACAAGATGTCCAAGGACAAGTTCCCGATCCCGGTGGTCGACGAGCTCCGCGGGGCACGCTTCTTCACCAAGCTCGACCTCCGCTCGGGCTATCACCAAGTGCGCATGCACCCGGCGAACATCGAGAAGACCACTTTCCGTACCCACCACGGCCACTTCGAGTTCTTGGTGATGCCGTTTGGGCTGTCCAACGCCCGGCAACTTTCCAAGCCCCGATGAACGACGTCCTCCGGCCCTTTCTTCGCAGGTTCGTGCTGGTCTTCTTCGATGACATCTTGATCTACAACTCCTCGTGGTCTGAGCACCTCCAGCACGTCGGCCTCGTCTTCTCCGCCTTGAGGGCTCACGGCCTCTACCTCAAGAGGTCCAAGTGCTCCTTTGGGGCGCTCTCCGTCGACTACCTCGGGCACGTCATCTCCGCCGACGGCGTCGCTATGGACAGCGACAAGGTGGCTGCGGTCGCCTCGTGGCCGACGCCGTGTTCACCCCGGGGCGTCCGCGGCTTCCTCGGGCTTGCGGGCTACTACCGCAAGTTCATCCGTGACTTCGGCTCCATCGCAGCACCGCTCACTCGTCTCCTGCGCAAGAAGGCGTTCGCCTGGACGCCGGAGGCGGCGGAGGCTTTTGATGCCCTCAAGAGGGCCTCGTCCTCGCCCCCGTTTTTGCGAGATGCTTTGGATTTCACTCACGAGTTCGTCGTCGACCGCGACGCCTCGCGTAGGCTTCGGCGCCGTCCTCCACCAGGGGTCGGGCCCCCTGGCGTTCTTCAGCAGACCCTTCGTCGCGTGCCACATCAAGCTCGCGGCCTACGAGTGCGAGCTCATCGGGCTAGTGCAGGCGGTCCGGCACTGGCGGCCGTACTTGTGGGGACGCCGCTTCCTCGTCCGCACAGACCACTACAGCTTGAAGTTCCTGCTCGACCAACGGCTTTCCACTGTTCCGCAACATCAGTGGGTTAGCAAGCTGCTCGGGTTCGACTTCACGGTGGAATACCGCCCCGGCCGACTCAACTCGGTGGCAGATGCACTGTCCCGCCACGATGAGGACGCGATGGCAGCGTTCACCTTGTCCGGGCCGTCCTTCGCCCTCTACGACGACATCCGGGCAGCCACCCGAGAGGACCCAGTGGCACGTGGCCTCCTGCAGCAGCAGGCCGTGGGGACGCTGGCGGCGCCCTGGACTGCCGCGGACGGCTTCCTCCTTCATGGCAAACGCATCTACGTTCCTGACCTGCAGGACTTGCGCCATCAGGTGGTGACCCTGGCGCACACCATGGGGCATGAGGGCATCCAGAAGACCCTCGTGCGGCTGCGTAGTGACTTCTACATCCCCGACGACCGCAAGCTTGTGCAAGACTACGTCCGCACGTGTGGTGTGTGCCAGCGCAACAAGACACCCGCGACACAGCCGGCCGGTCTCCTGCAGCCCTTGGATGTGCCTTCCTAAGTGTGGGCCGACATCTCCATGGATTTCATCGACGCCCTCCCCAAGGTCCGTGGCAAGTCTGTGATCCTAACGGTGGTGGATCGCTTCTCCAAGTACACGCACTTCATCGCCCTCGGCCACCCCTACACGGCTGCGTCGGTGGCTCACACCTTCTTCGAGGGGATCGTGCGGCTTTATGGCTTCCCCACCTCCATCGTCAGCGACCGCGATCCGGTCTTCACCAGCCACTTGTGGAGGGATTTGTTTCGCCTTGCAGGTGTGAAGCAGCGGCTCAGCACGGCCTTTCACCCTCAGACGGACGGCCAGTCCGAGGTCATCAACAAGGTGATCGCCATGTACTTGCACTGTGCGACCGGTGACCGGCCGCGCTCATGGGTCGACTGGCTACCATGGGCGGAGTACTGCTACAACACGTCGTACCACACGGCGCTTTGGGCGACTCCATTCGAGATTGTCTATGGCCGCCCACCGCCTCCCCTTTTGCCCCACCAGGAGGGGGCGGCTGAGACGGAGGACGCGGACGCCATGCTCCGGGACCGCGACGCGTTCCTAGTCGAGGTCCGGGAGCGCCTCCTCCAGGCGCAACAACACGCCAAGGAGCGCTACGACGAGCACCACCGGGCTGTGGACTTCGCTGTGGGTGATTGGGTGCTGCTCCGACTTCTTCACCGCCCCACCCACACGCTCGCGACGCGGGCCAAGGGCAAGCTTCGTCCTCGCTACGCCGGCCCGTTCCGCGTGCTGGAACGCATTGGGCCGGTGGCCTATCGTCTACAGCTGCCCGAGACTGCACGCCTCCATGATGTCTTCCACGTCGGGCTGCTCAAGCAGTGGCGTGGTGATCCCCCCTGCGACGCCAGCGGTGGTGCTAACCGTCTCTGAGGGGCGCCTGCTACCTGCCCCGGAAGGTCGCGCGCGCTCAGCTGCGCCACGGCCATTGGAAGCTGTTGGTCAAGTGGCACGGCCTTCCGAATGATGCTGCGACATGGGAAGCTCTCGACGACTTCAAAGCCCTCTACCCCGATGTCCAGCTCGAGGACGAGCTGTTTGTCGACGCGGGGAGAGATGTTATGACCGGCGTCCAGTATCAAAGGCGCCGGCCCATTAGTGGCTAAAGCCACCATCGGCCAGGTGGATTAGGCGCAGGAGCTAGGGCCTAAAAGCCCATATTTATCTTTAATTGTTTATTTCCATAATTAGAGAGCAATTAGCCATATATAGGAGTTGTAATTCCCGTGGACAGAATTAAGCAAGAGTAATCAAATTACTCGGCTTCCCTTGGGAGCCGGGATTGCCCTAGCCGCCACCCCTGTCTTCCCTTCCGCTCGCACGCGACCACGGCGCCCCGCCGCCGTGGCACTGCCCCCAGACCTCGTCCAGCCACCACACACTCGTACAACCTTCGATCCACCAGAGGCAAGGTGCAAGTCCGTATCAGCTGCAAAAAAAAAAAAAAAAAAAAAAAAAAAAAAAAAAAAAAAAATTAGATTTGTTTTTGAAATTTCAAATTCACCTAATTAATAAGTACCTTTTCCACAGGGTGACTCAATATATGCTGAAGCACCACCAGATGCCATACCCTTTGTTCAGCCTCATTTGGAAGAAGGAAACATCGTCATAATGAGCAAGATAACAATTGACAGGGCAAAACCAAGCTTCAAGGCTGTTCAGAACCCATACATGATCAGGCTTAACCGGAGAACATATATAATCCAAGCTAGCAACCCACCAATAGACTTCCCAAAATATACATTCTCATTGGTTCCTATTGATAGACTCTCAGACTATCTGCATAAAACTGATCGCTTTCTTGGTAATGTGACACTATATTAGAAACTTCCTCCATCTTAACATAGCTTTTTCTACATCTAGATATATACTCTATGTTTGTATATTACTTAGTCAAAATAATGTATCAAGAATCATCTTATTCTCGCACATGATTAGTTTGCATGCATCCATCCATTACTAGACTAACACACAAGTACACAACAGCAGACATGCATTTTTCATATCTATAATAACTAACACCTGACATTGTTCTTTGTTCAGATGTAATTGGAACGATCATCGGAGTCTCGAATATAGCAACTGTTAGCACAAGTTCAGGACGACGACTGAAAACAAGGGTAGTGCAGCTGCAAGACTTATGGTATAGATTTATATTCACATTATATATTTTCTATTTTGACATAGATAACAAAAATTGATAAATGATTACATTTCTTCACAGTGGTAACATGGTTGAATTATCACTCTCGGGAAAAAGGGCCATACAATTTGATGGAGAAAGAGTTTTAGAAGTTGGACAAAAAAACCATGTCATAGCTATATTTGTTGGAACTCTCATGAAGTTATACAGAGGCAAGCAAGTGGTTCATCAGCTTGCCGCTGGTATATCAATGAAAATGATATTCCTGAAATCAAAGCTTTTCAGAGAAGGTGCCAAACATATCGAACTTCATTAAACATATAAAGTTATATTTATTAACAATAATTGAATCTTTGACTAATTTTCATGCAGCCTAGCAACAGCTCCAGTACCTATTCAGAGTTTATATTTACAGAGTGAGGATGACACTGTGCAAAATCTTGAACAAAGAACTCTACTTCAGCTAAGAAACAGTGACCCTTTCACCGAGAAGGTTAGATGCCAATTTCAGATCCACCTAGCCACTCTATTCAAAATTTATAAATATTTGTTTCTTTAATTAGTTCTATAACATGATTTCACATATACAGGGAAAAAAGTATGAATGCAAAGCAACAATTATTGGTATCAAGGAGGAACAAACATGGTGTTATCGAGCCTGTAAAGTTTGCAGCTCCAGAATAGAGATCAAGAGAGGCATTGCCAAATGCTCAAGAGACAGTTGTCCATGCACACAATTTGACTGGAAGTAAGTTCATTTTATATTTAGTCAACATTACAAAATTAATACCGATAACATATTTCTGTCATAAACTCATAATAGGATATATCTACTTTGTTGCTACACAGATACAAGATACCATTTGTTGCAAGTGACGAAACTTACAGTCTAGAGTTCATGTTTTTTGAACGAAGAGCAGTGGAGCTAATTGGAAAACGTGCAGAGATTCTACGAAAGCAACATGAACCAAATGATATTCCACCTGAAATAAGATCTTGGATTGGATTTAAATTTGTTTTTGTTGTCAGCATATTATCCAATAAATGCAGTTGACCCTTCATTTGAAGTTATCAGGATAAAGGAGAATCTTGGGAAACAGCCAATTATCCCAACAGTTCCACAATTTGGCGTAGTCACATCAACCTCAATTACTGCTCCACAGCAAGAGAATCTACCGCAGTTAATTCCTATCACATCTAAGAAACCACATACACAGGTAAATTTCTTGGTTTCAACTCTATTCAATCTTTCTCTAATAAAATACTCCCTCCGTTCCAAAAATTTATGCAAATATAATTAAATTTAAGTCATTTTTGAAGATCTTTGGTTAGTAAAGCAAGCCACGACAAAAGAAATGATATTTGACATAATTTTTTGAATAAGGCGAGTGGTCAAAATTAGGGTTAAAAAAGTCAAACGAACTATAAATTGAAACAGACTAGTACATATTTATTCAAAAGTTTAATCTAATTGATTATGAAAAACAGGATTTATCTTCCCAAGTCCAGGATGCAACAGATATTGAATACATTTTTACTTGACGAAACCTGCGGAAAGAACTTGAGAAGGCATTGGGCCACGTCTCTGGTGCCTCTGTCCGCCACGTGCCCATCTGGAAAATCTCAACCGCCCTTTGTGCTGGACACATCAACTGCGTTTCTAGATCTTTCCACTCGAGCACGCTGAAGCGCCGCTTCCCGGTTCTTGCCGCAGGCCCTGCATCCCGGCGTCCCCCCACCACCATTTGCACGCGCCTTCCCGTTGCGGCTGCGGAGGCTCACGACATGCCCGCGGCCCGTGGTTAGGCCTTAGGGACGCCCGCGGCGGCGCGGCATGGCGCTACTGGGCGGCCCCACGGCACAATGTACGCAGCAAAGGCGGCGGGGTGCAGCAGCAGCACAGCCGTGAGAGCAGGAGCGGCGGCGGCGGCTCGAAGTGCACACCAAGGCACCAGCCTGCGCCATGACGGCGGCAGCAGCGATCGGTCTCCAAAGCCGTGCACGGTGCATCCTTGCGCCCGCCGTCGACAACGCAACAGCGAGGTAGGAAACCGAGCTGCACGGCGCTGAGCTCGGGCTGCGCAACGGGCAGCCGCTGCAACGCTGTGTGTAGCCGCGGCAGCGACGAAACGGACAGCGCAATGGACACCGGCAGCGGCGGCGCGGCAATGCAGTTACGGCGGTGGCAGGGGCGGTGCAACAAGATGGTGGCGGTGGCGACCACCGTATGGGCCTCAACTGGTCCACGTAGACCCACCAGGCTGGATTGTCAGCCCACGAAGGATAAAAAGGGAAAAAGATCACTCGGAAATTCATAGAAACACTTTCCTGAATCTGGAAACTAATCTGCAACTTTTGCATAATCCCTCTGGAGGTCATATGATCGAGTTTTAAGATGTTAACGCCGATTTACATTCGTCAATCAAGACAACTTAACTCACTGAAGATAAATACTGCAATACTCAAAACATTTTTCTAAAAAAAAAAATCCATTTATATGTCTACTTCCTTGCTCTTTATTTTAGTTCTCGCACATCACAGACTAGCCAAAACAGGGTATCGCGCGGCAACGCCGCGCGTAATTTCTAGTGCAACTTGATCCATCAGGGTATGTAGCAACACTTAACTACACCATTGCATACATTTCAATAAATAAAAAAATATATGTCTAACTTTTTCAAACAAAATTACAGTATTTGGGATGACACGGATCATTCTAACAAAAGAAACTTTGGAAATATAAATGAGGCTGATGAGGTAATAATGACGGTCATTTGTTATATATAACCTTTGATCTATGATTTTTTAACCTTCTAAGCATCTAAACAATTTTCTTAAAATATATACAGAAAACCAATCCAGACAGTGATGAAGACACTCACAAAAGGAAAAGCAAAAGGTTCCGCCCATAGGAACAGCGAAGCATTAAGTTCTTTTGCCAAATTAGCAAACCAGCAGACATATGCCTTATCTTTTGCTAAAGTAGTAGAATTCAGTCAGAGGATGCATGCCTACTCTTTTGTTCTAGATAAATTAGAAAGAGCAACTCCAACACTACCCTAAATATCACTTGGCAAATCTATTGTTTTGCCAAGTCTAAAACCCATTTGCCAAGTGAAAAAATAGCCCTTCTCCAACCCTTTGCTACTTGGGCTTGGCAAATTGAAATTTGGTGGCCCACATGTCACAAATATTTGGCCGGGTACGTGAAACTCCGGTCTATTCTTCCCATCGCGACCTGGGCGTCGGTCCTTCCCCATCGCGACCTGGCCGCGCGGCGCCCCGACCCCTTCGCCTTCATCGTCTTCCTGCATCGTCTGCCTGCCGCCGCCGTGATCAGTCATCACCGCTCATCCCCTCCCTCCTACTCCATCATCTAGGTCGGTGAGCACCGCACATCCCCTCCCTCCTACTCCATCTTCTCCAACCAAGCACCATGCCTAGGAAGAGATCTCGTTGTAGGAGACAGTTGGATGATGAATCTTCATCTGATGATGATCATCTTCTCCTGTCCTCGATTGCTCAAATCGTGAGCAATGTTTGCAACGATGATGAAAGAAGGCCCGTGGCTCTGTCCCCGGTCATCGAGTTATTCATCGTGATAGGAAAGGCGGCCATGACCGGATGTACCAAGACTACTTGGCGGATAATCCAACGTACGGCGCTGATATATTCCGTCGTAGGTACATGATTAGATCTATCACATCAGATTTGTTTGAACTATGTGTTTTCTCATTTTTTTTCCTCAAATATGTGCTCGCTACATTGGATATGTAATCTGTTTTTTCAGGTTCAGGATGTCCAAGAAGCTTTTTGTACGCATAATGAATGAAGTTGAAGCGCACGATGAGTACTTCGTCCAGAAAAGAAATGCAGTCGGTGTACTCGGACTGAGTTGCTTTCAAAAGGTCACTTTGCCGCAATGCGGATGCTCACTTATGGGCTCCCGAGTGATGCTACGGATGAGTACATTCGCATTGGCGAAATCTTGCCTTTGGAGAGCCTTCGCAAGTTTGTTGCTGCGGTGGTTAATATTTTTGGAGATGAATACTTGAGGTACCCCAATGAGAAAGACACGGCACGCCTACTTGCAATGGGTGAGAAGAAAGGTTTTCCTGGAATGTTAGGATGCATCGATTGTATGCATTGGGCATGGAAGAATTGTCCATACACTAAACAAGGCCGATACAAGGGGCATGTGGACAAACCCACTATCATTCTTGAGGCTGTTGCTTCGGACGACCTTTGGATATGGCATGCCTTCTTCGGGATGCCTGGGTCGCACAATGACATCAACGTTCTTCACAGGTCCCCTTTGTTCGCCAACTTGGCAGAAGGTACAGCTACAAAGGTGAACTATACAATCAATGGGCATGATTATACGATGGGCTATTATCTTGCAGATGGTATTTACCCATCGTGGGCTACTTTAGTGAAGTCTATCAACCGTCCTTTAGGGAACAAGAACAAATATTTTGCGAAGGCACAAGAAGCGACAAGGAAGGCGTGGAGAGAGCTTTTGGTGTTCTTCAAGCAAGGTTCGCCATTGTTCGTGGACCGGCTCGTATTTGGGACATAGAGACATTAACATTGATCATGAAGGCTTGTATTATCATGTACAACATGATAATTGAAGATGAAGGGCATGTGGATCCTGACGAGCGTTTTGATGACGAAGATGAAAATGTGGAGCCTGAACGTGGACAGCCCACTAGAACACTACAGGAATTTATTGAAGCGCACCAAAAGATCGAGACCCCGAAACACATGACCAACTCAAAGAAGACCTCATTGAGCACCTTTGGAACAACCACCCTGATTTATATAGCTACCAAATTTGATCGTTGCTTTATGTTTCATCCAGCTTTAGTTTAAAATTTGCAATCGGTACCTTGTTTAAGATTTCATTTTGTTTCAGATTTTATATGCAATCAGTACCATGTATCAGACTAAGCTCTATGTCATTTTGCTGTGCTAGTGAAATTGTTTTTGAGATATATATGTCATTTGCTGTTATTTGGCATGCAATGAAGAGCAATGACAAATGCAATCAGTACTTCGAACTGTAGCAGATAGGGACAGATTAGATGCTTGTCGCCATTTGCTGCTGCTGCTGCCGGTCTGCTGCTGCTGGTCTGCTGCTGCTTGCCGGTACGAGGAAACAGGAGATGTGACGAGAAAAGATTGGGTGTCATGCTTGCAGCAATCATTTCGCCACTGTACTTGCCAGCTTCACACCATAGAAACTAATGCAAATATTTCTGAATACCAATGCAAATATTTCTTAATTCCCAATGCAAATATTTCTGAATACCAATGCAAATATTTCTTAATTCCCAATGCAAATATTTCTGAATACATAGAAGACTAAAATGATAACTGCAGATACATAGAAAGGGAATGACTAATCATCCCGGTTTGCTTGATTAAACAAAAGACTAGTCATTTGTAAAATAAACTAAGATTCGATCTTGGTCAATTAGCCATACGACGAGCGATAATCTTCCTCTGCATCATCTCGTAGTATTCCAGCTGAATCGAGTCGAGTTTGCTCTTGTCAACTAGCATGATTTCTTTTTCTTCTTTCATCAACTTCGCTTCCGCTAGTTCAGCTTCATTTGCGTTTGCAGCCTTGTCTACGTCAAGTGTTTGCTTGAACCTCTCCTCCTTCGCCTTCTCTTTTTTCTTGTCCAAAGACTCCTTCTTTGCCCACATCTTTTCTATAGCCTCCAAGCAAAGTTCAGCAGCCCCACCTCGCCTAAGATTTTGTTTCGACTTCTTGATCCCGTCTGCCTTTTTTGTTGGTTCAGGTTGCTCATCATCCTCATCCCTTGCTCCTTCATTCATGGTTGCTTCCTCATCCCTTGCCCTGAAAGTCTTGGTGGCCTTCTTTGGTTTCTTTGGTTCTTTGTCTAGCTCGGCAAGCTCTATCCTCTTCGCTGCCCACTTGTCCTCCTTCTTCAGTATATCATAACAGTGGATAAGCGTGAATGACTTCTTTTCTTTGTCTAGATTAGTGTACATCTTGGAGGCCGCAGCGATCTGTACAGTAAAATTGTGATCAATGTACATATAATTTTAACTGAACCAAAACTAAAAAAAAATTGTTGAATAAATATCAAATACCTTGTTTTCAATAGTTGTTCCACTCTGATTCCTTCGTTCAATCGCCTCTACAAATGAACAATACTTGTTTACTTGCGCCTGAATTACAAGCCACCTGTGCATAATGGAACTTTGTGACCTCTCAGCATTAGTCTCCTTGTTCTTCACAAAATAAGCATGAATTCTCCTCCAAAATGATGAACGACTTTGATTGGCACCGTGAATTGGATCCTTGCTAACTTTCAACCAGCCATCGCATATAACTTCGTCTTCCTTGTGCCAAAAATTTTTGGTCCTCTTGCTAACTTTCTTTTTGGTAGCACTTGCCTGTACTTCTTGTACTTCTTGCACATCGTTGTACAGCGTATCTTGAGTCATCGAAAGTTTGAGGTCGTTGAGACCAACAAGTTCACCATCAACTTCGTTGGAAACTCCATGGCGAAGAATGTCAGACAAAAATAGATATATGCTGGTGATGGTGAACTTGTTGATGGTGAACTTATTGATGGTGAACTTGTTGGTGAACTTGTTGATGGTGAACTTCTTCGCCATGGAGTTTCCAACGAAGTTGATGGTGAACTTGTTGGTCTCAACGACCTCGAACTTCCGATGACTCAAGATACGCTGTACAACGATGTGCAAGAAGTACAAGAAGTACAGGCAAGTGCTACCAAAAAGAAAGTTCGCAAGAGGACCAAAAATTTTTGGCACAAGGAAGACGAAGTTATATGCGATGGCTGGTTGAAAGTTAGCAAGGATCCAATTCACGGTGCCAATCAAAGTCGTTCATCATTTTGGAGGAGAATTCATGCTTATTTTGTGAAGAACAAGGAGACCCGATCTTTGAGAGGTCACAAAGTTCCATTATGCACAGTGGCTTGTAATTCAGCGCAAGTAAACAAGTATTGTTCATGTGTAGAGGCGATTGAACGAAGGAATCGAGTGGAACAACTATTGAAAACAAGGTATTTGATATTTATTCAACAATTTTTTTCAGTTTTGGTTCAGTTAAAATTATATGTACATTGATCACAATTTTACTGTACGTAGATCGCTGCGGCCTCCAAGATGTACACTAATCTAGACAAAGAAAAGAAGTCATTCACGCTTATCCACTGTTATGATATACTGAAGAAGGAGGACAAGTGGGCAGCGAAGAGGATAGAGCTTGCCGAGCTAGACAAAGAACCAAAGAAACCAAAGAAGGCCACCAAGACTTCCAGGGCAAGGGATGAGGAAGCAACCATGAATGAAGGAGCAAGGGATGAGGATGATGAGCAACCTGAACCAACAAAAAAGGCAGACGGGATCAAGAAGTCAAAACAAAATCTTAGGCGAGGTGGGGCTGCTGAACTTTGCTTGGAGGCTATAGAAAAGATGTGGGCAAAGAAGGAGTCTTTGGACAAGGAAAAAGAGAAGGCGAAGGAGGAGAGGTTCAAGCAAACACTTGACGTAGACAAGGCTGCAAACGCAAATGAAGCTGAACTAGCGGAAGCGAAGTTGATGAAAGAAGAAAAAGAAATCATGCTAGTTGACAAGAGCAAACTCGACTCGATTCAGCTGGAATACTACGAGATGATGCAGAGGAAGATTATCGCTCGTCGTATGGCTAATTGACCAAGATCGAATCTTAGTTTATTTTACAAATGACTAGTCTTTTGTTTAATCAGTAAACCGGGATGATTAGTCATTCCCTTTCTATGTATCTGCAGTTATCATTTTTGTCTTCTATGTATTCAGAAATATTTGCATTGGGAATTAAGAAATATTTGCATTGGTATTTAGAAATATTTGCATTGGGAATTAAGAAATATTTGCATTGGTATTTAGAAATATTTGCATTAGTTTCTATGGTGTGAAGCTTATATTTCAAGTGTCGTTTGGTGGCCGGCAAGTACAGTGGCGAAATGATTGCTGCAGGCATGACACCGAATCTTTTCTGTCACATCTCCTGTTTCCTCGTACCGGCAGCAGCAGCAGACCAGCAGCAGCAGACCGGCAGCAGCAGCAGCAAATGGCGACAGCATCTAATCTGTCCCTATCTGCTACAGTTCGAAGTACCGATTGCATTTGTCATTGCTCTTCATTGCATGCCAAATAATAGCAAATGACATATATATCTCAAAAACAATTTCACTAGCACAGCAAAATGACATAGAGCTTAGTCTGATACATGGTACTGATTGCATATAAAATCTGAAACAAAATGAAATCTTAAACAAGGTACTGATTGCAAATTTTAAACTAAAGCTGAATGAAACATAAAGCAACGATCAAATTTGGTAGCTATATAAATCAGGGTGGTTGTTCCAAAGGTGCTCAATGAGGTCTTCTTTGAGTTGGTCATGTGTTTCGGGGTCTCTGATCTTTTGGTGCGCTTCAATAAATTCCTGTAGTGTTCTAGTGGGCTGTCCACGTTCAGGCTCCACATTTTCATCTTCGTCATCAAAACGCTCGTCAGGATCTACATGCCCTTCATTTTCAATTATCATGTTGTGCATGATAATACAAGCCTTCATGATCAATTTTAATGTCTCTATGTCCCAAATACGAGCCGGTCCACGAACAATGGCGAACCTTGCTTGAAGAACACCAAAAGCTCTCTCCACTGCCTTCCTTGCTGCTTCTTGTGCCTTCGCAAAATATTTGTTCTTGTTCCCTAAAGGACGGTTGATGGACTTCACTAAAGTAGCCCACGATGGGTAAATACCATCTGCAAGATAATAGCCCATCGTATAATCATGCCCATTGATTGTATAGTTCACCTTTGGAGCTGTACCTTCTGCCAAGTTGGCGAACAAAGGGGACCTGTGAAGAACGTTGATGTCATTGTGCGACCCAGGCATCCCGAAGAAGGCATGCCATATCCAAAGGTCGTCCGAAGCAACAGCCTCAAGAATGATAGTGGGTTTGTCCACATGCCCCTTGTACTGGCCTTGTTTAGTGTATGGACAATTCTTCCATGCCCAATGCATACAATCGATGCATCCTAACATTCCAGGAAAACCTTTCTTCTCACCCATTGCAAGTAGGCGTGCTATGTCTTTCTCATTGGGGTACCTCAAGTATTCATCTCCAAAAATATTAACCACTGTAGCAACAAACTTGCGAAGGCTCTCCAGTGCAGTACTTTCGCCAATGCGAATGTACTCATCCGTAGCATCAGCTGGGAGCCCATAAGTGAGCATCCGCATTGCGGTAGTGACCTTTTGAAAGCAACTCAGTCCGAGTACACCGACTGCATTTCTTTTCTGGACGAAGTACTCATCGTGCGCTTCAACTTCATTCATTATGCGTACAAAAAGCTTCTTGGACATCCTGAACCTGAAAAAACAGATTACATATCCAATGTAGCGAGCACATATTTGAGGAAAAAAATGAGAAAACACATAGTTCAAACAAATCTGATGTGATATATCAAATCATGTACCTACGACGGAATATATCAGCGCCGTACGTTGGATTATCCGCCAAGTAGTCTTGGTACATCCGGTCATGGCCGCCTTTCCTATCACGATGAATAACTCGATGACCGGGGACAGAGCCACCGGGCCTTCTTTCATCATCGTTGCAAACATTGCTCACGATTTGAGCAACCGAGGACAGGAGAAGATGATCATCATCAGATGAAGATTCATCATCCAACTGTCTCCTACAACGAGATCTCTTCCTAGGCATGGTGCTTGGTTGGAGAAGATGGAGTAGGAGGGAGGGGATGTGCGGTGCTCACCGACCTAGATGATGGAGTAGGAGGGAGGGATGAGCGGTGATGACTGATCACGGCGGCGGCAAGTGCGACGATGCAGGCAGACGATGAAGGCGAAGGGGTCGGGGCGCCGCGCGGCCAGGTCGCGATGGGGAAGGACTGACGCCCAGGTCGCGATCGGGAAGAATAGACCGGAGTTTCACGTACCCGGCCAAATATTTGTGACATGTGGGCCACCAAATTTCAATTTGCCAAGCCCAAGTAGCAAAGGGTTGGAGAAGGGCTATTTTTCCACTTGGCAAATGGGTTTTAGACTTGGCAAAACAATAGATTTGCCAAGTGATATTTAGGGTAGTGTTGGAGTTGCTCTAAGGATATCAAGTTACTAAGCTAACACCTAATCACGGTGGATCTTATGAAGTGACAGATCTTTTGATGTAAATACTTACTGTCACAAGTGTACATAACCAAAACTGTACTAAGACTACCAATCTATGGTCACATGTATGCTTCTGCATCGTTACTGCTTTGGATTAAAACTATCTATGGACACATGTATACATGTGCTTGGTTACACTTTCAGCATGCCTACGAGAACAAAGATGAATTCATGGAACTAACTGTCGTTGCCTTCTGCACTTAGCGTATTTGCATACCTGCTGCTAGATCATGTATCTTCACACTAAACCCTCGAGATGCCTCCATTGGGGTGGGCTTTTGAAACATCCTCAATTTTCCACGAAGGAAAAATTCACAGAATGATATACAACAGTCGATAATCAATTTCACACATCGAAATATGAATCTAAAGAATACAATTAGAAGGGTTTACATTATTTATTACAACGCCACAAGGCGAAAACAAAGAATCTCTAACATCCAGAACAGCTTGAGCAGGCGGAAGTAACGCGGAAGCAGCTTCAAACTCCAACTTGAGCGCAGGCACGGGACCATCTAATCCGTTTGACATCTCTGAGAAGCAGAAAAATCTACACACCGCGGATGTGTGCGTGGCCATGGTCAGCACCGAATGAGCTTTAGTAGAAAAGAGAAAATAAAGGGATCTGGCGATCCTATAGTTTGATTGTGGTTTGCATCATTTGTGCATGCGAAGTAGCAACAAGTAATAATAATAATAGTCAGGTTTAATCATTCCCAATTCCCCCCCACACACACATCCATCCCATCCATCCCAAATCCACCCACACTCGGGTCGACAGGCCAATTCCCTTCTCAGCCTGTCTCAATGGCCCGCAGCCCACAACCCAAGGGACCACGACTAGAACCAACTCTCGGAGAAGGTAGAACACTCCTCTCCTATCTAGGAAGTAGAACACAGGACAGGTCTATAGCCAACAAGTCGGTATATGTATCAATCGATCAACCAAGAACACTCTGCAGAGGTTTCACATACCCACAAGATCACCATCATCAACGGGGCCCTGTCTAGGCTGATTCCGGCTGCTTGCTATAATAGAACGATGCCACCCTACCTCTCAGCCCTGGAATACCCCAAGTACTTCTGGAGTGACTGAAACTGTGAAGTCACGTACCCGATCCCGAATAGGGTGCCATGATCATCTCGGAAGGGTGTGAGATTCACCAATGCCCGTACCTCCCTACACTGCTCGCCTAGTAATAGTGGCACCGCGCTACCAAGTAGTCCAGCCGTCTCCCCATCACAGAGAGCGTGTGGTATGCAAAGGAGTCCTGAAGAAACTGAGTACTAGTAAGTCCTTAAGGATGACCAAGCCAGAATGTCTTCATCAGGGTTTCCTGTTCGGGTGCCATCACAACACCACGTGCCACCATAGCACCTTCTCCCTGAGCTCCACCCCTCCGAGGCTCACACTCAGGGTTCACCTCACACACATTTACCCGCCACAGTAACTCAATCGGGGATCTCCCGAGATCATCCCACGGCAAGACTTGCCCCTAGGCTCGTTGTATATTCCAGGCTCGGCCGACTCGACCTCACCCTCCACGCACCCAAGTCACACAAGCAAGAGTACCACCGCATCCTCACCAAGTCCACCAAGCCCGGCATCCCAAGCCAAAACATTCTCGGGGTTCACCACTCGCATCACATCACAGATACAATACGAAGTGGAGTTATAATAAGTATGGTGATTTAAAGTGCAAGCAAGCAGAAAGATAGTAATAATAAGTGTGAGTGCAAAGTGGGGTCACATGGTGAAGGGTTTTCAATCAAGGGTATTTAATAGCTCAGGCAATAGCATGCATCATATACTAGCAAAGGAATAAATATAAAGCGCTAGCCATTCTATTAAGTATGCAATGTCTAAATAGGATTCTCTAAAAGAAGGTGCTACCATGACACCTGCGATGTCAAGGTAAGTAGTGGTACGAGTTCGATAGTAGCGATACAAGTCTTCCTCCATCGGTGTAGTAGATCAGCGAGTCTCCTCCTCCTAGATCGACTCTGTAATCGAAACATAATAGTCAGCGACTCCTATAGAATCCACAAAAAATGAATGAACAACAAAAGATCCAAATACACTCAAACATAGGCTCATGATGTAGAGCTTGATTTATAGAAAATTTACACGCCGGTTTCATATTTTTCTGAGTTCGTATGAATTAGTTATGAATTTCTGAAGTTTAATCCATATTCTGAAAAAAGAAAAGAGCCTTTTATTCTGGCGCTGACACGTGTCATGCTGGGGTTGGACCACGTGGCAGATGATCCAGCTGATGAGGCAGTGACGTGGCAGGTGCTGACGTGGCAGATGATGTCAGCATGACGTCACGTTGAACCGGTCAGCCCAGATAGGCTCAAAACGGGCCGCGCAGGGCCGGGTCAGGGCTGGGCATGGGCTCGGCGGGCCGGTTATGGGCCGGGCTCGGCCCGCCACGTGTCATCATGTGTGGCAGAACCTTCTAAGTAATGTGGCCCACATGCACTAATCCTTGTCTTAACAGACCTTAGATTACTATGCATGTGTTCCACACGACTTAATAAGCTCTGTCGGGTGTCATCGGGAAACCTGAATCATCCACGAATCTTTCGAACTGGATCGATCATTATAAGAGACATTGCAGTATACAACAGTTTTACAATAAAATAATATACATCAGAGTAAAGTGCGAAAGTATTACATAACATAAGTTTACAAATCTTTAAGTTTAAAACCTTACAAACCATAATTTAAGTTATTACAGACCATAGAGTAATAGATAGCATTAAGATAACTATATACAACACCTCAGTCATAGTGCTTTGCCCAAAGCCAAACACACTACTCGTCGTCACTCTCCGCAACGACCGTCACGCAACAGGGTTCGAAGCACACCTGAGCGTGAGACTCACCTGCAACAAGGGCTCAACAAACCCTGAGTACAAAAGTACTCAACAAGACTGACCCGACGAAAAAGGTGGTGAAGTCTAAGAAATGCAGGTCCGATAGGAATCAAGGTAAGGTCCAAGCAAGAATCCAATTCTTTTGCTGAAAAGCCACTTGGAGTGAATCCTTAACATCAAGTTTTATTCTCAAGTTAAACCTGTGGGGTTTCATTATGCTAACTTACTTCTAAGTAAAACAGTAGATCAAGATCATTCATACAACTTTCTTTTATTTCTTTCATAATGAACCACCATTCTTATCTACGATGCAGGTGCGAGGATCAAGTCTCCGTAACATGGAGCAAACGACGGTTCGAAATGATTTTACTCAGCTGAGGATTCCTAAACACACGATATACGTGGGACTATAACCCACAAGTATATCAACAATACCTTTTGAACATCCTAAAACTACTCACAGCTTCCGCGCCACCCGAGAGTACGGTACTCCTCGAACCCGAGACCTTGTCCCCCGAGGGTATCCGCCACTCCCGCCATCTCGCCACTCCCAGTGCACGGGCTCACTGCCCCAGTAATAGATTATCCTAGGGTAAAGCTTTTCCATAGATATGTGAGTAGTTACAAATCTCGATCCAAGGGCCAACAACGACCGGTCCTTAAGTGACAAGTCGGAAACACTACATCAATCAAAACCTTGATGTAAGTTACTCGACCGATCTCAAAATTATCAACCAACATTATGCTTCAACCGGTGATGCCACTTCAACCCTTTTTAAACATTTCATTTGAAAACCTACTAACTAAGCAAGGCTAAGCATACTAAGCATTTTCAAAATAAAAACAGATACCAAGGATGATAAACGAGTAACAAGGTAAGTAATGCATCAATTAGGTTACCACGCAACTCCTATCATCTAATGCAACAAAACAAAAGCATAAATGATAAAAGCTTTATAAAACAAGGTAGGGTTTAAATATAACCGGGCTTATCTTGATCGAGCGAGTAGACGACATCGGGCTCTTCAACACCGAAAAAGCCGAAAACCGACTCCGAACGGTTCCTCCTTCGGAAATGGATCAACGGAGGTCTCCTCGTTCACGGGGTCTACACGATAATGACATGTCTCAACATGATATAAAATAAAACATGATGCTCGACAAAAGTAAACAAGATTAACAACATTAAACAACCTAGTTCTAGGTTTAACTATTTCATTAATGAAAGTCATTAAGCGTGTAATTAAATATTAATTAAACCCTAAACGGATTAGAAAATACTCAAATAATTAAATAAAGTTGCCAAAGGTCATTAAGATAATGCCCGAGGTCATCAATCAATTACAAAGTCACACAACCTATAGGTATCAAGGTTAACAAAAGAATTAATTAATTATCTAATTAAGGTAAAATTAAGCATTAAAAACAAAGTTGTCGATTAAGCTCAAAATTTTAGTTTGGGTAGATTATGACATGAACAGTGTGCAAAACATTTTTCAGAATTTTTGGATAAATAAATAATTTATTAAAAATTATGGAAAACACATTTTTTAATTAAAAGGGCTAATTTTTGAACATAGCAAAACTACTCAAAATTGGCATTTTATATTTTTCCTACATCAAGCTCAACTCGAGAGGCTCCACAAAAATTTTGAGAATTTTTGGATGCATAATTATTTTTTAGGAATTTCCAAAAAACACATTTAAATCATTTTCTGAAAATAGAAAAAGAAAAGAGGAACAGTGTTCCCGTGTTGACCGGCGTCGGAATCGACTTTGATCGGCCGTTTCTCGCCGGCGGTGAGGTCGCCGGCGACGAGGTTTGGCCCTACGTGATCTAGGTGACGAGGCGAGCACGATGGGCTAGCTTACGCGGTGGAGCTACATCGTCGGCGGCGATGGCGGAGCGGCGGCTCGGCGGCCCGGCTGGGGAGCTCGCTCCTTCGGTGCAACTAGCGCGTGCGAAAGCGGCTACACGATACTACGGACGCGCTGCGCGAGCTAATTGGCACAGCGCGTGGCCCTAGCGGCGACGGCTACGCACGCAGCGGTGGTGGCACGGCCATGCCGGCAGCGGCGCACGGTGGCCGGCGGCTACGATGACCCAGGGACCAACTAGAGGGCACGAGAGTGACAAGGAGCTCACCCCGATGACGATGCGCACGAAGATGAAGGTTGGACGACGACGGTGTTGCGATCGCGACGTGACAGGGACGGTGGCGGCGCTCTCCGGTGGCACGAACGGCGTGTCGGCGTCACCTGTGGAGCAACGAGAGAACCGAGGGAAGCATCAAATGCGCGAGGTCAAGGCGAACACATCGGCAAGATGAATCGGTGAAAGAACTGACGACGAGGATGAACGGCGGTGGCGGCTTGCGGCGGCTCGGCCGGCCGGACGTGAAGAAGATGATGGCGTGCGTGTAGCTAAGCGGGGGTGAGGGGCCTTGGCTGTGCTGGGTGGGGGCGCGAGCTCGAGGCGGACACGGTGACAAGAGAAGACAGCGTGCGGTGGCTCGATGACGGTGACGGTGAGCGGCATAGCTGGAGCGGTGCAACGGCGGCGGAGCAGAGGAAGGGAAAACGACGACGACGCTGCTACTTATACCATGGCGTGGGGTGCTGGCGAGACGACACGTCGAGGCGATGAAGGTGTGAGCACGAGCGCGCGCTAGCGGTTGCCGGCAAGCCGGCATGGGCGCGGCGGCCACCTCGACGTCGGTGAACAGAGTGGAGAACAGGATGATGATCACGTCACCAGGGGGAAATTTTTGGAAATTTACAAAATACTCCAAAATTTTGAACTAAGCTCGAAAAAATCCAAAAATAACCTTGGCCTAATTTTTCAAGATCTACAACTTTCTCAATAGGAAGATTTTCAGATTCGAGTAAAAATTTGAATTTTGAATTAAATTTGAAAAGGAAGCAAAAACCCTAGAAAAGAATATTTGAAATTACTTTTGATTTTTCTAAATAACTAAAAATCTTCAAATCTATGGAATGCTCAACTTTT
Source organism: Themeda triandra (assembly GCA_018135685.1). NCBI lineage: Eukaryota > Viridiplantae > Streptophyta > Magnoliopsida > Poales > Poaceae > Themeda > Themeda triandra. The sequence goes on along the minus strand of JAENPR010000043.1, from coordinate 1,836,777 downwards.
CAAACCACACCTTTGCCATATACAAATTTTTTCAAAAATATGCATAGTTTTAAATTATAGGTTTAAAATCAAAAGGGGACATTTGCTAGAAAAACCGTATTTTTAAATTCATTTGAATTTTTTTTTTGAAAACTTGAAAAACTTTGCACATAAACCTTGTAGGTTTTATCAAGCTCTACAAGATTACTTTTTGAATGAACCCCAAATTATTTGTAAGTTTTGAATTAGGAAAAAGGGGGTAAATTAGGGTTTTTAGGAAAACAGGGGTTTTTGAAACGAATTTGAGCTTGATTTAAATTCTACATTAATTGGTTGGTCATTAATGATCACAAACATCATCCAAGGACATTTTTAGGTCAAAGACCCAATGACACCTTGGTTGACCAAATTGACTTTTGAAAATCATTTTAAAGACTTGCAAGTTTTTATTCGTCGACTCGGATTTATACCCTATGCTCGACACTAGTGTAGACACCGTCTACACCTCAAAGTACATAGAGTATAAATCAAGTATTTGAGATGACATTCAAAAATAAGATTTTTGGTGAAGTCAAACATTATCTCGAAAACACAATCAACCTAATAAAAGTAAATGTGTTTTAGTTGATGTAGATCAGTTTAACCTAAATATAGATGCTTTGCGATGATTATGATGACATGTCAGGTTTTAGTTTCGATAACATCAAAGTTGTTACATCGTGGTAAAGCCACGTCGGCATATGGGCTCCAATCAGGTTACAGTCCACGGGTTCATCGCGCAAGGCTGGCTCACGGTGGACCAGCGTTGTGGGTCCATAGATCACAACGTGGCCCATGATGGACCTAGTCTATCCATCTTTTACCACCGAATGGTTCATGTGCACCAGGTTCACAGGGGTCACAGCTGAGTGTTTGGCTCACGGTCCTCTAGTCCATGGTGGACAGCGCTCACGGGGTCCACCGGCGCATCATACGGTCCACATGAGCCAAGTGCATCTCCTTTCTCAACTCCATCTTCATCCTCCCCGCCTCCTCCGTCCCACGGCGAGGCATCCACCGGGCGGCGAGGCCGCCGCGTGGGCACACCGGGGCTTCCTGCTCATATTCCTTTGAGCACATCGGCTCCAGGCGATTACGGCGGGCAGGGCAAGGGGTACAGGGCGGTCCGCGAGGTCTCGACGATGGCCAGCCGCGGCGGCAGCAGTTTGCCGACGGCGGCATGCACGGGCGAGGACATAATCTTCTCTAGGGTCCAATTCATGGGGTTCGCGGTCCGATTCACATCCAGGGGTACCCTTTTGGCTTTTCGGTGGCGACCGTAAGGATCGGCGGCGCTCAACCGCAGCGAAAGCGTGCGGCGGCTTTGATGAACATGGCGTCCACGCAGATATAGGTCATGGCGGCCTCCTCTTTCTTGCTTGGCTTCACAGCGAGATGCCGCAGTCCATCATATTGCTCGACGACGCGTCCTGTAACATCCTAGATGTTAATGACAACTAAATCTTAATTTAGTGCATTGTTAAAGCATAATCATTGAGCATCATGGCATAAAAGCATTCATGTTTTAATAATGTCTTTGATGTGATACTTTGTCTTATACATGAAATGATGATGCTTAAGTTTATTTAAGTTCCTTGTTATGTGATTCTGCAGGTAATTTAAATCAATCTCAAATTCCTTTTAAAACTCTTATTTTCGGAAAACCTTGATTTATCCCCTTTTATCTAGTTCAAAATCTACAACGAATTTTGGGTTAGTTCAAAAAGCAATCTTGTAGAGCTTGTTGAGACCTACAAGATTGGTGTACAAAGTTTTTCAAGTTCCCAAAAATAATTTCAAATGAATTTAAAAATATAGTTTTCCAACACTTCTCTCCATTTGGTTTTAAACTCATATTTCAAAAATTATTCCAAATTTGAGAAAACTTTGTATAGGGGAGATGTTTGGTTTAAAAATGTAAGCATTCCATAGATTGGAAGATTTTCAAGTTTTGTTGAAAAATAAAAAGTTGTTCAAAATATTTATTTCTAGGGTTTTTGTCCCCTTTTTAAATTTGATTCAAAAATTCATATTTTCACTCAAAATCTGAAAATATTCTTTTTGAGAGATTTGTAGATCATGAAATTTCATAAAGGTCATACATTGGGCGATTTTCAAGTTATTTAGCAAAATTAAAATATATTTAAAATGTTTGTTTCTAGAGTTTTATATTTTTTATTCAAAATTTATTCAAAACTTGTATTTACAGATTTGGAAAATCTTCCCATTGAGAAAATTGTAGGTCTTCAAAAACCATGAAAATCATATATTGGCATTTTTTCAAGTTCTATTCAAAAACGACGCGGTGTACCCTTGCGAACTGCAGTCGGCCGCGTCGTTGCCGTGCGTCACTTGGCCGCGTCTTCGCGGCGTTTCCCGGGCGGGCGGCTGCGTGGCCGAGCTCGCGAGGCTGCTGGACGCCCAGAAGCCGCGCGCCCTGTTCTTATGAAGCCGGAGTCGTCGTCGTCTTCTTTTCTTCTCCCGCGCTGCCAACGTCGAGCTCAAGTTCACCGGCAAATTCATCGTTCACGCACCACCTCCGTCCAATTCCTTCTGCTGAGGCCTGCGCCACCTCTTTGCGCTCTCCCCTAGACAGTTCACAGCGTCTCTCATAGCCGGAACCGCCCCAGTGCCGGCATCTTCGCCGCGGCGTCCTCCATGGCCGTCGTGGGCTGTTCACCATGGCCAGCTCGCACCGGTGAGGCTCACGATCAACCGTCTTCAGTTTTAGCTTCGCCTTTGTCTCCTGCATCTCGTGCGTGTGCTTGCTAAGCCCAGGCACGACCGGAGAGCACCGTCGCCGTGCCGCTCCGCCGTCGAGCCGCAGGCTCACGTGGCCGTGCCGCCACGGGCCGTCTCCTGCCGAGCTGCGACCACCCATGAGTGCGGCCCGACGTGGTGATGCTCCACCGCCACTTCCCTGCCTCTGGCGAGCCTCCTCCGGCCAGGAACGGCAAGCTGCAGCATCTCCTCTGTTCCAATTCACATGAAGGATCTCAGGCTTGAATTCGACATAAGGCAGGGGTCTAACTGCGAAGTCTATGACTCAGGTGAATAGTGCTCCGAGGACCTGTTTGTAGCAGTTTTTCCCAAACTTCGAAAATTCATATCTGGAGTTTGGTAACTCCGTTTTTGGTGAACCAAATTTTGTAGTGCTCCTTGTGATGCCTAGTTTTTATTAAAAATATGAGACAATGATAGGTGTATGTGGGCCATATTACTTAGGAGGTTCGCCACACGTCCGACTCCAGCGTGGCCGAAGATGGCGAATGGCGTCTCGCCATGGCGGTGCTCCGCGCGACACCGCGGCGGCAAGGTCCATGGTCGGGGGTCTCGGTGGTCATCTTCGCCAACAAGAGTGCACACGGTGTGCGGCACGTCAAGGCGTGTCCGAGATCAAGGCTTCATGGCGTCCATGGTATAGTGGTTTCGCCGGATGGGCGGCTCGCCGCGGTAGGGAGTGACGCGGAGGCGGCATGGCGGGCGTCCACACCAGTGCGTCATGGCACCGGTTCCGTTTGGCTATGGCCGGTCTCGTGCGCTTGTGTGCGTGTCCGTTGGCCGGGAGAGGCCTTAGCCTACGCATCTCTGGTGCGAGACGCCATGGCTTGGGAAGAGCAAGGCCGAGGATTGGAGAAAAGGGCATGGCGGCTCACCTACGGTGTAGGCGTAGGAGAGCAGCAAGGTGGTGAGGTAGCGGCGTGCCGGGGCCGTGTGTTGCCAAGTGGCGTAGTCGTACAGCGCGTCGCCTTCTTCTTCTCCGACGAGGTCCGGCACCTCCGGTGTGCTCCGGCGGCTCTACTCCTCCGACGGCGGTGCTCTGCTTCTCTTCTCCTCCTCTTCTCGGCTTGGTGTGGCATTGTGGCGCGGATCGGCGGCGGCAACGGCGTAGTCGTATGGTGTGGTGTTCCTCCGGCGAGCTCCTAGCAGCGGTGCAGCGCTCCGCCAAGGTGTTCCACCACTCCGGCGGCCGACTTCTCCTCCTCCTTGCTCCCTTCTCCTCCCTCTTCCTCTCAGTGGTGCTCGTGGTGAACTGTGGAGCGGCGGCGGGGGGCTGGGAAACCCTAAGGGCGTCTGGGGTCCGGCTTTATAGGCGCGGCAAGGACCGTAGGCCGGCGGACGGTGATGGGCGTCTTGAAGATGATCAGGTGGCGCGCAGAAGCTCCAAATCCGGTCACTGTCGGCCTACGGCTGGGGTCCGGTTGGCAGCGTCTTGCTCCACTTCTTGGGCGCGAATGGGAGATTCCCTTGGCGGCAAGGCCACGGCATCATCATGCCTCTGCCACGGCGGTTGCGAATGGGAGCAGAGTCATGCAATCGGCGTGACCCGCGGGGCCCGCAAGCATCGGATGGGGCAACGCGGAGCCGTGCGATGCTCAATGGGCAGGATCAAGTGGCTGAGAATGGTGCCGTGGCCGGATGGGATCGGTGCGGCGTGCGCGCGGTCACACGGTGCGAGGGGACCGGTTGGGGAAGAAGCCGACAGAGCGGTCCCACATGGCGGCGTCACGGACGGAGGAGACCGGTGCACATGGCGTGCCGGGCGGGCCGCATCATCGTGGGCCGGGTCTCGCTCCGTGGAAAGAAAAGGAGGAGGAAGAGTAAGAGGCCGGTTTGGTGGGAAGGAAGGGAATGGGCCGCGGTCCGGGGGCCGAGAGCAAGGTGGTAGAGGTAGGCTAGGGCGTTTGCGTCGCGCTGGGCTAGGCCAAGCTTGCGGTGGTAGGCCGAGAACGTGGGCAAGTAGGCCGAGGGGCTCGCGAGGCCGCCCGGGTTCGGCTACACGGGCGAGTTGCTTTTTCCTTTTCCTTTCTATTCCTTATCTCTTTTCTATTTTGTATTTTAATTAATTTGCCTCCAATCCAAGTTTACATAGGGTAATTCATGTATGGTGTAATTAGCCATGTGTCAAGAGGGTCATCATGGGTCATAGATAATGTTGGGGTCCTATCCCCCAATACATATAATGGGATAATTACATAGTATGTAATATGTAACATATTACATACAAGTGGGTTTTCATATTTATTATTAGATGTTTATTAGGGTGAATATTTATTAGTCCCACTAATAAATATTTGTTGAGTTGGTTAACATCACAAAAATCCAATAAGAACCAAATCATGAGTATTAATATTATACGTGATATGAATGCATAATTAGGGAATTAAACCCCATGTGTTGACAAATGATGCAGGTGTGATCCACATATGTGACAGATGATATAATGCTTAGTTGAGTGGATGACCTAACATGGGTTCCACTAATTCTTAAGCTATGGTGGTCCTTTATATGTTTAGGGTTGGGCACCTTTCAATATTTGGCATATTAAGTATGTTGCTACACTATAGTGGCTATTTATGCACTAGAGTAGTTAAGTAGCTAATCAAATTAGTGTGGGTAGTCTCTAATACTATGGCTTAGGGTCAAAGATCAACATCCACATGTGTAGGGTTATTGCCAAGGGTTTAGGACTCCAAGTCTTTAGGTTGGTGTGATCTCACAAGCCACTATAAGTAAACACTAGTTGATTGTGGGATTAGTGTAGGTATATAGATATGTTATGTATTACTCCTGGGTCTCATTCCTATTCGACCTAGTAAGAGTTCATTAAGGTTTAGAGCCATGACCTAGGGTTTATGTTCAACACTCTCGTATATGGGGTTAAGGTCGTGGGTCTAGGGTACTATGTCAAGGGTTGATATGTTCTCTTAAGTTACTATTTAGCTATAGGTGGACACTAGTTGGTTTTAGGACTCAGTATATTAAGTGTATGTCTACATACTACACTTTGGGCTTCATCATGTTAAGGCTAGTAAAAGTGGTTTTAGGATCATTGCCTAGGGACTATCACTAAGGCATATCAAAGTTAATGGTTGGTCATAGATTCCACTAGATAGTAGATGATGTCACTATAGGAGCTTATCCATATATAATGTAAGGGAATGCATTGCTATGCCAGGTCATGGCATTAGAGTACATGTGTTCTACTCAAGATCCTAATCACATGTGGCTTAAGGGAGTATTAAGACACATGTGATGATGTTACAATGCATCTCTTATTAACTAAACATGGGTTCTATTAGTGCAACTATGTAGGACTTCCTACATGACAAGCAACAGACATGGGTTTATTTAGAAAAAATTTTATAGTTGGGATTTTTGTGTTTGGTGAATTTTTCGGGTTGTTACAGCATTGACCCGTCTGACGATCGAACCCACCCCTCAGTCATTGCCCATGGAATCGGCATGTCAGTGGAACGGCCCGACGTGTCCTCGCCTGGCGCCGCCGCCGCTCCGAGCGACGCCGCGCATGTCGCTGCTCCGCTGTGTGCTCCTCGCACACTCCTGCTGCATCCCCCCAAAAGACATGCCGCCGGCCGGTGCCGTTGAGGGTGAGTGGGCAAGCTGCGCCCGTCACCAGGGGAACCCGCGCCCGCCACGACGGAGGTGCGCCGCGCCGGTGAGCCACGCCGGAGGAGGGTCGCGCCGGCCGGATCTAGCGAGTCGAGGAGCAGGGCCCACCGGGATCCCGCGCCGGGCATCTCACGGCGGTGGGGAGCTGGGAGCGCCCTTGCCTTGGAGCAGAGCGGCGCCGGTGGGGAGCTAGGCGGCATGCCGGCGGGAGAAGAGCGGTGCCGGGGAGCTCCGCCTGCAGCTATCCGCCCCGCGGCAGCAGGTCACGCTGGATGGGCTCGCCTCAAGACGCCATGGCGAGCTGTGCGGGGAGGGCGAGCACCTGTGGGCGTCGGGGCTGTCCTATGCGTTTTCAGAGATAAGGCCTGGAGAGGCCCTGCGTGTATGCCTGAGATAAGACTGAAGTGGACGATGGTGCGGTGCTCTGCTCTCTTTCTTTTTTATACAGATATAAAAAAGCTAGTCGCTTCCAACATAACTACAAGCGCCCAAACCTACCTGCATCCAAACGTTAGATTGGCATAGCATTTCCAAAACATACACTTCTCTTATACATAGCTGGTCAGAAAAGGGTGGCCACAAGAGGTCGCGCGGCAACGCCGCGCTATCTTTCTAGTGAGTAGATCGCAAATCGCGTGGTTAGCTGAGGTGGCAAGGCGTATTAGACAGAGGAATGATGTAGATGCACCTCGCCCGCCCTGTGCGTGTAGCAAAAACTCCAAAACAACGCGCCTACGCCTCTCCTGCCGCCGCCGCCGCCACCGAATCCGTGGTCCGTGGGTCGGATTAAGCAGGGCGCAGCTTCGACGCCGGCGGCCGGCCCGCGTGCAGCTCCGCGGCCGGAAGCTCGCGCCGCCACCGCCGCCGGGCGTCCCTCGCGCAGCGTCGCCATCGGCGGCCGGCACTCGTGCAGCTTCACCGTCAGGTCGCGCGCGCCGCCGCCGTCGGACGTCCCTCGCGCGTGGCGAGCCGCTCGGGTCGATCCATCCAGTTTGTGAGGTCATACCCACCTCCTCGACTCACTCCTCTGCGCCTCAATACTCTGTTTTGCTCATTCCGTACTGCTGCTCCTCAGTTTCAGTTGAGGAGGAATTTGATTGCCATTCAGTCTAATCAGGGAAACAAGGGTAACACTACTGTGGAGTCTTACATGCAATTATTTCGCAAGTAGTATTGGTTCATATTTACGGGAGCGGCGGGTGAGCCTATATGTTGTTCCCCATGGACGAGATGGATGGATTTCAGGGGAATACACATCAATCGATGCATGTTTCGTCTACTGGTTGGCTGCTGCGGAAGGAAGGTCAGATGAGATGCTTGAGTTTAAATCGGTGCTAACTCTTAAAGGAACGGGGTGTCATCTTATTTGGGTAATGATCTGCATATCAACGTGGTGGTGTTTCTTATGTCAATTCAATTTTGTCTGCGAATACAGGTTCTGGGAAAGGGAAGGTGCGCAAATGCAGAGGGAAGGATGACAACCATCAGATTCATCTGCAGAAAGGTTGCAGTTCAGGCGCACCATCGATTTCTGCATCAATTTTGGACTGCTCCAATCGATATGGCAAGATGTTGAATGAAGTGGGTAAGCCTGTTGATTCTGGGTCCGTTCAAACAAGGTGCTCGGTGAAAGCCATACATGACATTATATCCAGATTTGATGATAGCAAAAGGAAACTAGTTGAGTCAATAGGTTTTGGTGGACTTCTGAAGTTTTGACCGATTAAATATACAAACAGATGGTTCTCAGCATGGTTGATGGGGATGGTCGGTGTTAGGATTTCGTGCTTAACATTACCTGATGGGAAAAAAGTCAATGAGGCTGGACAGCTGAACAAGGAGGGGAGAAAAATGGTACAGCTTCGCTGCTGGCCTCTATCAGGTAAAAAGCAACGGAGTATAAAGGTAGTCGAGGAGTTAGTGGATACTAAATACCCTGGTGAGATGACACTTGAGAAGAGGATTGCATTCAGTGATGTCAACACTATTTGTGCCTGGAGCAAAGCATAATTATGTGCACGTAGATTACTGGGCCACCCTCTCAGAACTGAGCATTATTCATGAGTTTGACTGGGCTGCCTACGTCCATAAGAGGCTACTCGCATCAGCTGCAAAGTATAAAGCCGATGAAACATCAGGTAGTCGGACCCCTATTATAACAGGATGCTACCTTTTCCTACAGGTAATGGTGAGGGAACATGCGCCTTATGAGTTTAAAAAGAATATAATTTTCCAGATTTTGCGTAGCTAAACCCATTAACACATACAGGTATTCTACCTTGACAACATGGAGGTCAATGATCGGGCCATGGATCATAGTGTTCAGCCACGGATTTCTTGTTTCACCTACGGATGAATCCGAAGCATGATCGCAGCAGACACGCATCAAAGGCATGACACAAAATCCACATGTGTGTCTGGCGGGAACAGGGAGAGATTCTTGATGAATGCTTTTCAAGCAGAATTGCTTGGCTGCCTTGCGGGAGCAACTGCTACCTTGTTGGGTTTGCAAAGTGCTGTGTTTGAAACCGAAGGCGATGAATATCGGCTAACGGTGATGGGGGCATAATTACTGAAATTAAGATTGTGATGTCTGATTTTGTATTGTCCAGTGTGCAAGTGTGTCCGAGAAACTGTAATAGAGTAGCCGATGCCTTAGTTGCATATGGTTGTAATAATAATCTCAGTGATGATCAAATCACTTGGCACTTTGTACCTCACTTTGTTGAGGAACTGGTGACAGGCAATTTAGCTGTATCTGCCGAGTAATGAAAGCACTGATTCAAAAAAAAACTAGTCTACATTGATTCAGATTCTATTGTTGTGCTATTAGGCGTATACATATGTAAATCAGGTTATACAGAGGCAGTGTGCAGAGCCATAATAGAGAACATGGTCAAATACTTCTTGCGGCTGTGAAATAGAGATAAGGAACACTAAAGTGAAATATACAGACTGGTACTTCGATATAGTATAAACTGAAATAGCAGAATTGGTTGAAATAAAGACATCTGCGTTTCAGTTCATGCAGAGATACAAACCTAAACCAAACAATATACTAGAATAATAGTATTTCAGTGGCTTCATGCGGCTAGTCTATCTATAAACAACTTGCGAGTGCATTGATAATTGATAAGAGAACATCTAGTTCTCGCATCTAGGTGGCGTGCCGCCTTCATATAAGTCTTGCAGGTCCCCTAGAGTGCAAGAACATCAGCGATCAACCGGGTCTTGTCGCCCCATGGGTTCTCTTCGTCTATGCTCTGAAGATTGTTCTTCTGCTCTTCATTCCATGATCTAAAACTGGAATTACAATGTCTTCCCTCCATTGTTGGTCTGTCTGGACAACAAATATAAGGTGGAGCACCTATAGCAGCCGTTGGGTGCACGCCACTGACAAGGGAGTCGTGATGTGGAGTGCCAGCAGGGCCTGCAGACTGCAAGAATGTGCCAGAACGAGATTGCTTGACATTGCTTGAAGAAATCGCTCTTCAAGATCTCATCTGGTCCGTTAGCATCATCGAGGGCTCGGTTTACTAGTTGTCATGGGCATAAAGAGGGAGATTAGATTGTTTCTTCATAACTGATTGCTTGCTTTCCATTGTGCCCCATGGGCTGAATATAAAGGGTACATAGGACTAACACCTCTTGTGCCTAGACAATATGGTACTATTCCTATAGACAAATAACTAAGAGAGACACTAATTAACACTAATGGGCTTAAGGCCCAACTAGGACACTTGCGCCCTACGGCGCCCCCTCCCTCTTTATGCCCATGACACTAGTACTCTCTTCTTCAAGACGTCAATTGAACCCTGAAGTAGATCAAAACTAGTCTTGGCATCAGTGCACTCAACGAGTCCAGATCCATTCTTCAACCATCGCGGCATGATATTGTTCTTGGGTGTCTCTTTGACATCCAAGTGTACTGGTACCTGTTAACAACGAAGAAATGAAAGAATGCTTCCACAATGAATGTTGATAAAAAAAAAAACAAAATCGTTGCAGCTGTATGACACTAGACTAGAAAAACAAACTCACGTATAATACGTAGGCACTTTGAAGATTACCGTAAGAGAATGCCTACACAGTATACCCAAATGTTCATAAAGACGGCACTGGCATGTGATCTTTTCACCAGCATCATACGCAACCTTATAGAAAAGCTTGATCAGGGTTGCAATCCAGTGGGCAAGAAAACAGGCTCGCTTGGACGACTGGTGCGCATTCGGATTGCCTGAGTTAGAGCACTTTCTTCTATTGGTGAAATCCTCGCTTCGGGACTGTGTTAACCTCTTCCCTGCAATGAGAGAGGATGTACACCACCAAGGCAGAATTGAAATGAATAGATATAAAATGAACATAGAGTCATGTTGTATTCACAAAAATGGATGATAGTGGTAAGGGGGCGCATGGCGGAAAAACAGAAAACGACCAATCCAAAACTAAAAATTCCAACTCTTACAATTTCAACATGGCACTGAACCTGGACACACATTAGTGGGTTCAAAAACAGACAGAATATTCGGCTTCATAGTAGATTTATAGTTATAAAAAACTATATAGATATGTCCCTGCATCACTAACGAATTGTCAAAAATAGTGAAAGTATGAAATATGCCGCATCATGCTGCATTCAGAACAAACGGATGATCCTTCATTCTACACAATTAAGTACTAGGTCCCAGACAAGATGGTACTGCATCCGTTACACTGCTGAATTACGTGTGACGAATATGCAGTTAAGTGACAAGGGACTTGTTCCTGATGGGCTGGTTACCTCTTGAGAAGTTTGTTATGTTGCCCGATCTGGTGCGATGAAAAGAAGCAGAAATGCGATAGAATATTAGGAGGGCCGCCGTGATTGGAAGGTGTCGTTCCATTCGACAAGACCAGAGGAGATACGCCGTGGGGAGCTCGAAGATTTTCTTCATCAGTTTGGGCAGGGGAATCAGGGGAACTCTGCTTCAGAGTCGGATGTTCCAATTGAGTACCCGACTTGCGAACAACTTGTGATCCTCCGGCGACTAGTGCACGCAAGAGAAGCACTCATGGGATAAGCAGCTAGTATAGATCGGATTCTTCAGACGGAAGGAAGAAGATGAATGAAATGAACTGACGAGTCTTCAGCACTTGTCGTTGCCATTTCATCGAGCAGGTCATGGGCGTGAGCTAGTCCACGCAAGGGATGAAGAAGCATGAGGCCGTCCGCGTCCAATTCGACGGCGAGGAGCCCTGGAGATAGGCCGCCACCTCCACGGCGAGCAGCATCAGCGACATGGCCATGGAGCGGTGGGACTAGCCGCTTCCTTCTGCGTGCTCCACACCATCGGCATGCATGGAGTGGCGCCGCCAGCGTGAGGTAGGTGCCCGGCGAGGAGAGCTGCTACACGAAGCTCGTCACGCACGGCGGCGCTGTCCTCTTCTGCCCGACGGCAACGCCGGCACGCTGAAGGCGTCAGCGTTCCGGATCTCCGCCCGGCGCTCGCTCTGCAGCCCGCGGCCCCCAGCCGTCGCGGCCGCCGGAGGAGAGGGGGAGGGGCCGTCCGTGCGAGCGCGCGGCATTGGAGCTCGAGAGGAGGGCGGGGGGACGTCCCGTGCGAAGGCGCGAGGCGCGGAGCGGAGGCAGAGATGTGAGGTCGTCGCGGACTCGCGCGCCAAACGCGGACGCGAGCTGATAGAGGAAGGACTCATCAGCGACAAGGGTGACTACTGATTTTTCGACCCGTTCGTTATATAGTACTTTTATATACATAATAGTACTAAAATACGCATAAGATCCACTTAGACCTTCTACTGCAGTAGTCAACGCACACAAATCTAAGGCAGATCGATCAAGATAGTTTTTGTTTAATTTACAGACCTCTACTCTGAATCATATCTTGACAGCAACAAATGGCAGACTTTGCTACTTGCAGCCTGAGTGTACTTCAGTGTCTATATTCTGACATGCCCGTGTGTTGTGCAGGGTTGCCAGTCCGGCAGGAGACGTTCCAGCTCGCCCCGGGGATGCCGCCGCTGCACTCGTCGCATCTGTCGTGGAACAACGCCGGCGAGCCCGAGGGGCAGCACATCATATTCGAGTTGGTGACCCGGAACAACAAGCTGAACGACATCGTGGAGATGGTGGTGAGCAACTCCTTCTACGAGGCGGAGGCCGGCGTGTTCAAGCTCTTCCCCAACATCCTGCCCATCGGCCCGCTGTTGGGCGACCCGGCGTTCCGCAAGCCCGTGGGCCACTTCCTGCCGGAGGACGAGCGATGCATCAAGTGGTTGGATGCGCAGCCGGGCGCGTCCGTCGTGTACGTGGCCTTCGGCAGCATGGCCATCTTCGATGCGCGCCAGTTCGAGGAGCTCGCCGAGGGCCTGGAGCTCACCGGCTGGTCGTTCCTGTGGGTGGTGCGGCCAGACTTCACCCCGGGCCTCAGCAAAGCGTGGTTCCACGAGTTCCAGCAGCGTGTCGCGGGCAAGGGTATGATCATCAGCTGGTGCTCCCAGCAACAGGTCTTGGCTCACCCTGCGGTGGTGTGTTTCGTGTCGCACTGCGGTTGGAACTCAACGATGGAGGGGGTGAGGAACGGTGTGCCGTTCCTGTGCTGGCCCTACTTCTGCGACCAGTACCTGAACCGGAACTACATCGTCAATGTGTGGAGGACCGGCTTGGCGGTGACAGCCGGCATGGACGGAATCGTAAGCAAGGAGGAGCTGAGGAGCAAGGTGGAGCAGGTCGTCGGTGATGCCGATATCAAGGATCGGGCGCGGGTGTTCAAGGACGCTGCTCGTCGGTGCATCGCCGAAGGGGGATCCTCGGACGATAACTTCGAAAAACTTGTGAACCTACTCAGTGAATGATGAGGACTACTAGAACTATGTGAACATCTCTGGCTTGTTGGTTTGTATCTATTGGAGCATAGTGTCTGTTGGTATGCATATGGCATGATGTCTTTGCATTGTAAATGTTGGTGCATGCGTAAGTTTAGTTGGATTGTAATTGGGTTGGCCTAATTTTACTCAGTTAATAAGATTTTCTTTGCCAAGCAGGGAAACCCCATTTCCATTTTATTATAAAACGGAAATACACAGCAAGTAAGAGTTTTTACAGAAGACAGTGCAAGATTAGAAAGCTACCAGCGACCGCTCGCGCAGAGCACAGCCAACCAACTCTAAGACGATGACAACCTGTCCCAACAAAACTTAGGTGGCCAAAACAACAGAACGAATTCAACCAGCGCAACCAACCCATCGCCTACAAACTTACAAGTTCAAAGTTTACATCCAGACATTAGCTGGTCACCAAGAAGACTACAATGATAACTCCAAAAACTCAGCAAAGCATCAGAAAAGAGTCTTCACTCATGCTTGATCTCCATCATCATCATGATGCTCTTCGCTCTGCAGCAGTAGTTGATTTACTTGATACGTCGTCTGATCTTTCAAGATCCTCTTTGCAATGTTAAGCATGGCTTTGGCGTCTTCCTCAAGCTGTTTCTTCTTTGCCTCATCATACAAATCTGTCCAGTACACCATTAACGAATATGTATGACAAATTATTTCCAATGGATTTTTGATCAATTTTTCTCAAAAATAGCTTTATTCCTATTTCTCCAAATAGCCCAGCAAATAGCTCCTATCCCCCAAGCATGAAAATTCTCCCCAGCAGGGAGCCAATGCTCACACCATTTCCAACATTGATCCAAATTTAAAGGAATGTTGCTAGCACCAATGCTCAAAGCGACCACCATCCAGATAACCACTCAGTTAATAAGATATAATAAGTTCTCGTTTAGGTTTACACATTTGCTGCACCTTTTTTTTTTCGGCAATATCGGCGTTTCGCCCATTTTTCATTAAGAATGCAGGATCGAATAACATTTGCCCTCCGGTACAAATCAGACTAAACGGCCTTAGGAGAATTGACTAGAGGAGTGATAAGGTGAGTCTAGTCGTGAACGGACAAGCTAGGTTCTGCCACTTGGGGAATGTTAATGGTGTCTGGTTAATGGAGTCATCAAAGTGTTTTTTGACGCTTCATTTTCCATTAGCCGGCTATTAATGGTCATCATGACAAGCCTCTGAAACCGGTTTTTGGAGAGTTCATCGTTTCAGGATAGCTCTCTCGCTTCATGTTCCTAGGGTACGGCACACTCTTGTATCAAATGTAATTTGTGTCTTAAGTGGATGTGGACATTGACAATTTGTGGCACGCCATTGTGGATCCCATTAGCCATTAGGCGCCATTTGACACAACTTCTAAGGCTGCTCCAGAAACGGTTGAGCTATATTTTACAAAACATATTAAAATTGAATAGCTCCTCAAGTGGAGCTCTTTAAACCCACTTTCACAATCACATGCTGTTGGTGAAAATACTAACTTCCCCCTCTCTGCTATCTACTATAAAAAAATATTTTATGAAATAGTTTTATAAAACAGTTTAACCTGTATCAATGGAGCTGCCTTTGAAGTTCAAACCAAGAAATAGGATTACCAAATGATGGCTTTATGCGTGATCCGTCATCTTCGACTCTACATTGTAGGCCTTTCTAGAAATGCTCTAATGATAGGAACTTATAAGAGGGGATGTGGACCACCCCAGGAGTTACATCTACCCGCAGGAATGGAGGCTTATTGGTACGAAACGGATCTCATTCGCATGCTCTCGGTGTTGGTACAATAAAGCTTACTTTAGGAAAGACCATGAACAAGTTTCCTCCATAAAAAAGAATATAGCTAGGGCTCTCTGTGTAGATATGGTTTTCAATTAGTCTTTGAATTCAGTATGTGTGGTCTAAACTTAGGACTTCTATTGGGAAAAGGTTATGAATGTGGAGGCTCGATAACTCTTATCTTTGTTTGATGTGTGTTATAGTGTTGTGAGCCTTGTTAATTTGGACGAGTCAAAAAATTGACATTCACGAGTGAATTTCAGTTTTTTGATGTAGCTAGTAAGTCTGAATTTAATGTCAAAATTTACTTTGGTGAAGTCTGAATTTAATGCCAACTTCGCATCACATAAGGACCAAGCATGACAGATGATTTCGACTGGATTTTTTATTAACTTGTTCTCAAACAAGCTTATTTACTTGTTTTCCAGATTACCCAGCAAACAGAAGAAATACAAAAAATGCCCAGATTGCAAGGTGTAATTAGATACTAAAATGCGCATCCCCTAAATTTTGTTGGGACTTGGATGCGTGTCATTGTGTGAATGGGTACATACGACATACAGAGGTCTTAGAGGTAGAGAATTCAGTCCTGTACACTCCTCTTTTTCTTCAAATGAGCAGGTGACTGAAAGCTCTGTTTCGTTCAAGAAAATAAAATTATTTGGCTCTAGCTAAGGCAGCGACCGCCAATCCTCCATGTGACCCCGTATTCATTCAGATCGGTGGTGCTCGTGTCACAACGGAGACGCGCGGCATTATCACCACAAGCACAAGGTTTCAGTCGCCGATCCACGTACGTCTTGGTTTTTGCTTCCGACTTCCCACTGGGCGGCACCTCACGTCCTGGCCCTGCCCTTCCCTGCCCAGGGCCACGTCATCCCTCTGATGCAGCTCTCCCACCGGCTGGTCGAGCATGGCATCGAGGTCACCTTCGTCAGCACCGAGGTCAACCACGCACTCGTGCTAGACGTGATGGCGGCGGCTGACGGCACTGGCCGGTCGCTCGACGGCATCCACCTGGTGGCCATCCCGGACGGGCTGGCCGACGGTGACGACCGCAAGGACCTCGGCAAACTCGTCGACGGGCTGTCGCGGCACACGCCGGGCTACCTGGAGGAGCTTGTCGGTAGGACTGAGGCGTCCGGGGGCACAAAGGTCAGTTGGCTCATCGCCGACTTGGCCATGGGGTCCGCCGGCTTCTGGCCCGGGTCGGCGCCACTCCTCGCCACAACGCTGAGAATTCCTCAGATGATACACGACGGCATCATCGACGAGAAAGGTGCCCAACTTTTTGCTGTCATGTGTCAATGCGCATCAGTAGAATTGTCAGCGCAGGACGAGTATATTCTCCGAGAGGGCCAATTTTGGCATCATATTTTCTGATTGGTGATTGCCGAACAAGTGCAGGGTGGCCAAATCGGCAGGAGACATTCCAGTTGGCGCCCGGGATGCCACCGCTGCACACGTCGCAGTTGGTGTGGAACAACGCCGGCGCGCCGGAGGGCCAACCGGCCATATTCCAGCTGCTCATCCGGAGCAAGAAGGCCAAAGACCTCGCCGAGGTCGTCGTCTGGAACTCGTTCCGCGGCGCGGAGCCCGGCGCGTTCAAGCTATACCCCGACATCCTGCCCATCGGCCCCCCTGTTCGCCGACCGTGAGTTCCAGAAACCGGTGGGGCAGTTCTTGACGGAGGACACCGGGTGCCTCGAGTGGCTCGACGCGCAGGCCGACCGCTCCGTCGTGTACGTCGCGTTCGGCAGCTTCACCGTGTTCAACCCGCGGCAGTTCGAGGAGCTCGCGCTGGGGCTGGAGCTCGCTGGCCGGCCGTTCCTGTGGGTGGTGCGGCCCGACTTCACCGCTGGCCTGAGCAAAGCGTGGCTCGAAGGGTTCCGGGACCGTGTCGGCAGCAGGGGCATGATCGTGAGCTGGTGCCCCCAGCAGCAGGTACATACTATGTTCCACGCCATACTTATTGTAGCGTCTCGCCTGCACTGCATATGGTCACCGTGCGATGCTTCCTTTCATTCGGCAGGTGCTGGCTCACCGTGCGGTGGCGTGCTTTGTGTGGCACTGCGGGTGGAACTCGACGATGGAGGGGGTGCGGAACGCAGTGCCGTTCCTGTGCTGGCCCTACTTCACGGACCAGTTCCTGAACGAGAGCTACATCTGCAACGTGTGGAGGACAGGCTTGCCCGTGGCGCTGGGGCCTGACAGCGTCGTGACGAAGGAGGAGCTGAGCGGCAAAGTGGAGCGTGTCCTCGGAGACGATGGGATCAGGGAGAGGGTGAGCGCGCTCAAGGACGTGGCGTGCAGGTCCATTGCCGAGGGTGGATCCTCGCATGACAACTTCAAGAAGTTTGTGGAGCACTGGAGCTCCTGAAACCCACCATTCTTTCGTAAATGATTATAGTATAAATTTGGTCAAAATTACTCTCCAAAGATTCTTAGAATTACTTATAATTTGGGTTGGAGGTAATGTCTTATAATTTGGAACCGTAAGAGAGTGAGGATGTGAGATGTGTGTCCATGCATTATTTGTTACATTTTTTATGATAGCCTCACAGATGATTGTCCCTCCCTACCGATTTTTCTTTCGCATTCAGTGGGACGAACGGTTGGGCCGCTGCTGTCCGATGCTGAATTATATAGCAGGCCGCTTGTGTCATCAGTTAAATAAAGTTCTGTTTTCGTAATATTGTCCTTTTTCCATGTTATCCAGCGTTTGAATCGCTATCACTCGAGATCTTCGGATCTCCGTTTTCCTTGCTTTATTTATCCATGAGCCGACGAAGTGCATGTAGCTATTTTTTTGTGAATCGACGATGCACGACATTTTTTTTTTTTTTTTGGCGCAACTTGAACGAGTATCACTCGCTGGCAGAGCTTTCTGCCACCATGCCTCATCTTGGTTCTGTTCCAAGATCCAAGCTCCCACCCTTCCTCACGGTCATGGCGGCACCGCGCGTTCTAGTCCTGCCTTACCCCGCGCAGGGCCATGTCATACCTATGATGGAGCTCTCCCACTGCCTCGTCGAGTACGGCGTCAAGGTCACCTTCGTGAACACCGAGCTAAACCACAGTCTCATTCTGGGTGCCTTGGCGACCGGGGAAAGCGAACTCGGCGGGGTCCACATGGTGTCCATACCGGACGGCCTGGGCTGCGGCAAAGACCGAAAGGACCTCGCCCATCTCACCGACTCGTTCTCGAAGGTCATGCCCGGCGAGCTGGAGAAGCTCATTGCCAGCATCAATGGCAATGCCGCTGATGAGCGAGAGCGCGAGAGCGAGAAGGTCAGCTGGTTGATCGCCGACGTGAACATGGCGTGGGCCTTCCCCGTGGCGAAGAAGCACGGCCTCCGGACCGCTGAGTTCTGCCCGTCGTCGGCGGCGATGTTCGCGACTAGGATCAAGATTCCCGAGATGATACGCGACGGCGTCCTCGACGACAGAGGCTGGCCCAAGCGGCGCGGCACGTTCCGGCTGGCTCCGGCGATGCCGGCCATCGACACGTCGGAGTTCTCGTGGAACCGCGCCGCCGGCGACGCCAAGGGCCAGCCAGTCATCTTCCAGCTGATCCTCCGGAACAACGCGGCCACGCACCTCGCCGAGACCATCGTCTGCAACTCCGTCCAGGAGCTCGAGCCCGGGGCCTTGGCGCTCTTCCCTGGCGTCCTCCCCGTCGGTCCGCTGTCCTCCGACAAGCCGGTCGGCAGCTTCTGGGCCGAGGACGCCTCCTGCGGCGCGTGGCTGGCCGCGCAGCCGGCCAGCTTCGTCGTGTACGTCGCGTTCGGCAGCCTCGCCGCCTACGACGCCGCGCAGCTGGTCGAGCTCGCCGAGGGGCTGCTGCTGACCTCCCGGCCGTTCCTGTGGGTGGTCAGGCCGGGGTCGGCGGGCGAGGAGCTCCTCGAGCAGCTCCGCCGCCGCAGCAGAGCGTGCTGGCGCACCCCGCGGTGGCCTGCTTCCTGACGCACTGCGGCTGGAACTCGACCATGGAGGCGGTGCGCAGCGGCGTGCCGCTCCTGTGCTGGCCCTACTTCGCCGACCAGTTCCTGAACCAGAGCTACATCTCCGACGTGTGGGGGACGGGGCTGAAGGTGCCATTGCCGCCAGCGGTGGCGACGGCGGCGGCGGCACACGGAACGGGGCTCGTGGGGAGAGACATTGTTCGGGACAAGATCGAGGAGCTGCTCGGCGACAATGAGACGAAGGCGAGGGCGCTCGCGCTGCGGGACCTCGCCCGCCGGGCAGTCGGCGACGGCCGGTCGTCGCGCCAGAATCTGAGGCGGTTCTTGGATCTTGTGCGAGGAGTGGAGAGCTAAAGCTGAATTTTTGGGGCGAGTGTTGGTGGTGTTCACGAATGGCGACGACTTGCAGGACGCAGTACTGTAGGAGAATGAGACACCATAAAAGTCTGCACCGTGAAAATTCTTTGCTGCAAAGTTCAAAAATTCTGTACAATACCTATTTTTTATGAAAAATTATAAGCATCTTTTCAACTGAATGACAGTTAAGATCTTTGAGCTTAGCCAGATGATCTGTCGGGTTGTCACTTGGTCACCACCGGATCATACGGCGCACATTAGTGAGATCGCCACTTGTCCGCCATCGGATGATCCACTAAGTGCCACAAAGTCACACCGGATCATACAATGACCACTCAGTTACTAAGGCTAAATCATCACCGCTCAGAGCATAGCGCCGCCAAACGAGGATCGTCAGGTTTCACCCACACCATTGGTGAGAAGTTTATTATATTTTTTGAGCTCGTTTTAAGTTTGATCTCGATTGGTTCAACTTTGAGATTCTTGCCTTAAAATCTATCTAATGAGATCACTCATGTCTTGGTCTTGAATGACAGTAAGTCTCTTGGGCCCAAATGCTCTCATTTGAACTTTCTCAAGATGCATGCCTTCAACCGTAACCCCTCATAGTATGACCAAAAGAAAACATAGCCTTAATACGCTCTACGGCAAAAGTCTCTGATCACGAAGTTACATTCACCCATTGAGTCCTTAGTTTTCACGATATCCTTTGCGGCATACTCTATAGCACATCTTCAGGGACAAGACGTTGTGGCTATTCTTGTGACTAAAATGTGATTATCTAAACACATGTTAGTCCACAAGCACTTGTGTTCAACGATCACCAAATTGAGTCCTAGATGTGTTCATGTAGACATTGAATCTTTGTTTTAACCTAAAGTGTTAGATCATCATAAAAAAACAAACGATGAGTTCTCTTTTTTAAGTCAATGTGATAATTCGTAGGCCCTCTCAACAAACTCCTTTTAACATGCTACATTGCATTGAGAAGCTATTGGTGCGCCGCTCCACGCATAGCCGGCCCGCCCACCCTGAAACCTCTCATCTCATTAGCCATTCCCTAACCTTTCGTCAGATAATGATACAGATCCCACAAGTATATGTCTGCTCGCATGCAACTCAAGGGAGCTAGAGCAAGCGCGTTGTTGAATTAGGATTTTGTGGACCATAGGTTGAGCAAACACCTATGAAAATCATGTTCATCTCTCAAAATAATTCTATATGTCTATCATTCTCTAACCTCTCATCGCATAATGATACAAATCCCACAAAGTGTATGTCTGCTCTCACGCAACTCAAGTGAGCTAGAGCAAGCGCGTCGAATTCGGATTTTGTGGACCATAGGTCGAGCAACACCTATGAAAATCAGGTTCATCCCGCGAAGAAAACAAAAAAAGCTAAGTGTTGACGCTCAAATTTGACAGAAGAAGAATCAATGCATGGCGACATGTCAACGGACGGCAAAACGGGTCGATCCGGCGCAAGTCAACAGCGCCGGACGCTGCCTACGGAGCGCCGGACGCGCCGGCGGGCGCCGGACGCAGTCCAGAGCCGCCCGCGGCGTCCCCGGGCGCCGGACGCCACGCGCCGGACGCGCTGGAAGGGCGCCGGACGCGCCTCTGCAGTGCCGGACGCGGGGCTCGCGCGCGCGTGTACCGGCTCCACAGCGCCGGACGCTGGGGGTCGGGCGTCCGGCGCGCGCCGGACGCACTACAGAAACTCCCGCGGAGCGCGCGGGGCGCCGGACTCTCACGCCGGACGCGCGCCAAATGCGCCGGACGCGTCCGACGCCTTGTCGGGAAGTCCGATTCGTTTACGAATCGGACTTTTGGAAAGTTCTACTCGTGGGAAACTTGATGGACGAGTTTTGGGAGAGTTTCCTACTGGGATAAGACCACCCCTCCCTATATAATTGAGGGGATTATGGCCGATTGAACCCATCCAATCAATCGACATACAAACCAACACAAATCGATCGAGACGATCAATTTATCCTTTCTTCTTCTTCTACATCCTGCCCTAGACTTCTAGTTGCTGTTCGGTGCTTCTCTCCGCGAGTTCATCGGCGATTCTAGGCGCCATCCGCTGGTTCCTAGGAGATCCCCTACGTGCATCCTCCCGACGGGTCTTCCCGGAGGTTTCTAGGGTTTACCCCTCCGTCGACGGGCTCTACGTCGGCTAATCGATCTCTAGATCGGTTTGCCGGTAACGCCGCGTCGTCGTTGCGTTTGCAGGTCGCTTCAAGGCACCTCTAGGGCGTCCAAGGCCCACTACCAGTGCGTTGGCGGATTTCTTCGTCAACACACTTTTTGGCGACTCTGCTGGGGAATAGCGCAAGGCGCCGTCTCCAGTATCCATCTACCAACATGGGGAGCAGCCGAGATGGTGATTCAAGTGAGGATGATCGTACCAACATCAACCTCAAGAACATCATCTGTCCACATAACATGGACGAGCTTCCCGACGATCTCCGTAGCAAGCTCCAAGGACAACTCGACGCTATGTGCAAAGCTTTCTTTGAGAGCTGCCACAAGGGGCGCAAGGACAAGGTCAAGCAATATAAGGAGCCGGACTACGCCGGGTTGTTCACATCCTCATCATCTTCAGGGAAAAAGGTAAATAATGACAAGCCTAAATTTGATGATCCTAACCCTACGCATGATGATTATGCCGCTATGCTAGAAACTCATAAAAAGGTTTCGTAGAGAGTAATTTAGCTTCCGCGGTAAATATGATCATGGCTAGATTTGATAAGTTAGAAGGTAAACATTCCGATTCGGATGAATCGGATGTTGAGGAAGTGGAATATGAATATGGCATGCCTCCTAATTTTTATGAAAATCAAGCCCTTTATGCAAAGGCAAATAGAAGCAAATCGGGCTTCAAAACACATAAGACAAGCAAGACCGATTTTGCTAAACCCAAAGCCATAGTTACTTTTCTTGATGATTCGGATCGTTCTCCACGAACCGAAAAGAAGCAAAAAGTAAGTCTTCGGCGGGAGAATCAATCCTCCCAAACCCGCCGAAGTCACCTAGTGAATTCCCCAACAAAGTAGGTCTAAAATTGCTCCTTCGACCGATTATACCGACACATTTAATCGGTTTAAGGAAGATTTGTCTAAGTCTCTTGAGGAAACCCTAGGTGTACCCCTTAGGCCTAGCAAAACTACCTACAATAAACCATATCCCTTGCACTTTGATTTCATGAGACCACCTCCCGGGATGGAAAGTGCCGGATTTTCGAAATTTAGTGGTAGTGATGACAAAACATCTATGGAGCATGTTAGCATGTATTTAGCTCAACTAGGTGAAGCATGTGCCTTTGATTACATGAAAGTACGTTGTTTTTCTTTATCTCTTACTGGCACAGCTTTTGCTTGGTTTACTTCATTACCTGCATGCACCATTGGTTCTTGGGCTCAATTAGAGGAGAAGTTTCATAGTCACTTTTATACCGGAGTCCAAGAAACTAGATTGTCACATCTTACATCGGTTCGTCAAGGACGAGATGAGCTTGTACTTGACTTCATTAAAAGAGCTAGAGATATTAAGAACCGATGCTTTCATTTGATGATCTCCGAGAGAGATCTGGTTGATATATGCTTTAATGGCTTGCATTCTAGGATTCGTGAGAAACTTGAGAATGTACAATTTAATAATTTCAACCACCTCGTCGAGAAGGCCGTTTACTGGGAATCGCGCCTTAAAGAGTCTCGCGAGGCATATAAGTCTCATCGTTCGAACACACATACTTGTCATATTGTTTCAGATAGTTCGGAGGATGAAACAGGTGAATGCAACGCCGCTGAAATTAGGTGGCCAGCAGAGAACAAACTTGTGACTTGTCCTTCTCTCAAACCGATTCAAAAGAATCGGGGTGAGGAAGTAAAGTTTACTTTTGATGTTTCTAAATGTGACCGTATTTTCGATGAGTTGCTGAAAATCGGACACATTAGAATTAATTATACCATGCCTTCTGCAGATGAGATTAAGAAGAGAGCTTATTGCAAATATCATAATTCTTATTCTCATGCCACTAATGATTGCAACTATTTCCGTCGACAGATACAATCGGCCCTTAATGAGGGACGATTAAGTCTTGCAGAGATGGAGATCAAGAGGAACCCCTTCCCAAACAACAACACCAACACTATTGAGGCGGGGGCTCCAGCTATTTTGATTCGTCCTGAACAAGCCGATGGAGCTAAAGGCAAGAACGTCATCATCGGTGAACCACGTCCTGCACCGAATGTCCAAAAGAATTCGGGGCGGCAAGTGGTGATGGAGAAGAATCAAGACGGCAAGAACAAGCTCACAATCACCGCTGGATCAGCGGAGGCATTGAGAAGGCAAAGATGGTATGAAACTCAAGCAGCGCGACAACGGCCGGCACGACCGATCTCTACGATCGGTCAAGCCGACCAAGCAAGCAAGGTGGAGGCGCCCAAGGCTGCCCCTGCCGATGATGCTCCTAGTACTTCCAAGTCGGCCAAACCGATTGATGCAATCGGTCAAACCGACTCACAATCTCCTGAGAAGTCCGTTACTTCCGGCATTCATGTGACCCGCACATTTATTCCACACAAGCCGGAGGTGGGAGTTTGGAAAGAGAAGGAGCCAAAGCCTAAGAAATTCGTGGTGAAGCCACTTTGTACTTTTGATCGGCTTATGGCAAAGTACAAACAACAAAAGGCCGATTCTAACAAATCGGCCGATAAAAAAAGAGAGTCTACGCCTTCTAAACGTGAAGATGAAGACAAGAGGCAAAAGGCTATGACTCTTTCAACCGGTTCTTATTCGCGGGTTGTTCGTTCGCGGCCATCTCGTTGGGGACCGCCGGTTACTCCAGCTCCATCTGTCTTGCCTTTGCCGCAATGGGGCGCCCAAGTTGTGTGGGTGCCGTACCCAAATGCTACATCAATTCATCAAAGGTTTGAAGGTGCTTCCGGATATCAAGTGAATCCATCCGTCTTTAGCCTATTGGCTCATCAATCGGGCTATAACGGGAAGAGACAAGAGCTTCCACCCAATGCTCAATCTTTGCAGGGGAGAGGAAAGGCGCCAATGCAATTGGCGTACGTACCCAAGGAGGTTGAAGCTCTGGAGAAAGTGGGGGCGCCCAAGGTGGTTGCCTCGAAGCAAGCTCCCACACCACAAATCACCATCGGATCAATGTCGGCTCTGGTAGTTGCCGACAATGAACCGATTGTGGTTAATACTAAAATTCCAGCAAGTGTGCAAAATGAAACAATGAAGGAAGTTGCTGGAAAAGAGAAGCCGCCAAGGGATCCAAAGTATACACAACCCAAGTGGTGTCCACCCAACTTGGACAAGACCCGAAGCGGAAGTTGCAGGCGCGCCGGCCAAGAAGTTGAAGAAGCAAGCTCTTGAGAATCCTCAAGGAAGTGCACCAAAGAAGGACGACGGCATTGTCAACGCGGCAAGCCGGCGCCGGCCAAGCCGATTGAAGAATCGGTTAAGCCGACGGAGGTGGCTCAAGAGGCGATGGAGCATGAGCCGACCAAGCCGATTGAAGAATCGGCTAAGCCGGTAGATGCTGAAACAAGTGCTCTAAAAGTTGTTGAATCGGTTGCAACTCCTCCCAAGGTGACGGAACCGATTCCGGCAATTTCTGAGGATGTTGGGGAGAACCCCAAAGAGTTTGCTGCTGTGGTTGCCAATGTGCTAGGTATGGAAGCTCCGGCGGAACAAGATGATGAGATGGTGGATTATGAGCCATCGCGGAGCGGATCAATGTGGTGTATCTATCTTCGGATTACTACGTGATCCGTCATGATGAGGAGGAGCCACCGGCGGCGGAGCTAGTATTTGCGGTGAAAGACGCCGTATTCAAGAAGCCAGGAGTCAAGGTGGATCATCTTCGGCCTCTCAATTTGAGGGGTCACATCAACGGGACTCCGGTGCACAGCATGCTAGTGGACAGCGGTGCGATCGTTAATGTCATGCCATACACGCTGTTCCACAAGCTTGGGATTAAGGAAGAAGAGCTAATCCAGACCAATATGACCATCACCAGAGTAGGTGGAGAAGCTCCAATTCCGGCCAAGGGAATTGCTAACATTGAATTGACCATCGGGAGCAAGACCTTGGCTACCGCTTTCTTCGTCGCCGACATCAAGGGAAGCTACAATGTGATACTTGGGCGTGATTGGATACATGCTAATGAGTGTGTCCCTTCCGGTCTACACCAATTTCTCATTCCGGTGGGTCGGCGATCTTTGTGGAGATTGTCCATGCGGACTCATCGGTGAAGTTGCAATTGCCGATTCGTCCGAGACCGAAGGACATGGCGCCATGGGATGTTTTCGGTAGAGATCTCTCCACCTATGATTATGTTGATTATTCTAGGGGTTGTTTTGTTCCCATATCTCTCAAGCCGATTGACAATCGGCTCAACACAATCATTTAATGGATAATTGTGAATGGTTAAAGCATCGTTTAGAGCAATATCGGGCCGAAAAGACCGATACTTGTGAAGCAATTGATGACTTTGATGAGCTCAATAAGTTGGGCCAAGGTTTTACATCGGCCGACCCTTTGGAGCAAGTTGACATTGGGGATGGTACTACACCACGGCCGACGTTTATTAATCAAAACTTGGAAGCCGATTTCAAAACTGAATTAATCATGCTTCTCAAGGAATATGTTGATTGTTTTGCATGGAACTATACCGAGATGCCGGGATTAAGCCAAGATCTTGTTGAGCATCGGCTTATTCTCAAGAAGAACTTCAAGCCTGTCAAGCAACATCCAAGACGCTTCAATTCAGCCATCCATGACCGAATAAAGGAGGAGATCGAAAGGTTGTTGCAGGCGGAGTTCATATGTCCATGCCAATATGCGGAGTGGGTCTCTAACATTGTGCCGGTTGAGAAGAAGGACAGCGGCAAGATTAGAGTGTGCATTGATTTCGTGAGATTTAAATAGAGCCACTCCCAAAGATGAGTACCCTATGCCTATAGCCGATATGTTGATCAATGATGCTTCGGGGCATAAGATGATTAGCTTTCTTGATGATAATGCGGGATATAACCAGATTTTTATGGCGGAAGAAGACACATCAAAGACGGCTTTCATTTGTCCTGGTTTTGTTGGCTTGTTTGAGTGGATCGTTATGACCTTTGGGTTGAAGAATGCAGGTGCAACTTACCAAAGAGCAATGAATCGATTTTCCATGATCTAATTGGGGTGATTATGGAGGTTTACATTGATGATATTGTGATTAAATCGGCTGCCCATAAATCTCATTTAGCCGATTTGCGTCTTGCTTTGGAAAGAATGCGCCGCTATGGTTTGAAGATGAATCCACTCAAGTGTGCCTTTGGAGTATCGGCTGGAAAGTTTCTAGGCTTCATTATTCATGATAAAGGCATAGAGGTTGATCCCAAGAGAATCGAGAAGATCAAGAAAGTTGAACCGCCCACATGCAAGAAAGGATGTGCAGAAATTCTTGGGAAGGTCAACTATTTGAGAAGATTTATTGCTAATTTGTCCGGAAGATTATTCCTTTCACCCCCATACTCAAGTTGAAGGATGAATCTAAATTTGCTTGGGGGCAAAGCAACAAGAAGCATTTGACAAGATAAAGGAATATCTATCATCACCGCCAGTTCTTCGTGCACCAAGAAGAGGGGTACCATTCAAGCTATATATTGCTGCCGAAGAGAAGGTGATTGGCGCCGTGATGACTCAAGAAGATGAGGGGAAAGAGTATGTAATTGCTTATATTGGTCGCCGCCTTCTTGATCCCGAGACAAGGTACACCCACATTGAAAAGTTATGCTTATCACTATACTTTGCATGCCATAAGATGAGACATTATTTGCTATCAAGTACATGTGTTGTAGCATGCCAGGCCAATGTCATTAAGCATATGTTGCATCGGCCAATCCTCAGTGGGAGGTTAGGCAAGTGGGCGTACTCTTTAATTGAATATGATTTGGTTTTTGAGCCATTGCGAGCAATCAAAGGCCAAGTACTTGCTGATTTTATTGTTGAGCATAGCATAAATCTTGATGATGACGTCAATTACATCACAATTGCCCCATGGAAATTGTATTTTGATGGATCGGTTTGCAGAAACGGTCGAGGTATTGGTATTGTTTTAATCTCTCCCAATGGTCTTGTAACCGAGATGTCTTAGCCGATTAGAATTCTTTTGTACTAACAACCAAGTCGAATATCAAGCTTTGTTATTCGGATTGATTATGTTAACTTCCATGAATGTGCATCATGTTGAAGCATATGGTGATTCATTATTAGTTGTTCAACAAGTTAGTGGAGAAATTCAATGTTTAGATGAGTCACTACGTTCTTGTCTTAATACTTGTCTAGATTATAATTCTAAACTTGCTGAATTTAGAATTCGGCATATTCCTAGAGACAAGAATGAAAAGGCTAATAAGCTAGCTCAACAAGCATCCGGCTTTGATGTTAGTAAGCGGAACTTTCATATACAAACAAAGCCGATGTATGAGGATATAAATTTTGGTTGTTTGTGCAGGAAAAATGAATTGGTTCAACCGTCCAATATGATCGGATTAACCAATTCTTCGAGGCATATGCTACTAATGATGTCTCAAATCGGTCTAATTCAGATTCTAGTAATCCTAGTACCGATTTAGAGGATTGGAGGACTCCTTGATTAAATATTTGCAGGATCCTAGTACTAAGGTTGATCGAACCATATGGCGGCTTGCTTTCCAATACACATGGCAGCATGATGAATTGTATAGGAGGACAAACCGATGGTCTATTGTTAAAGTGCTTGGGGCCCGAAGATGCGAAGTGGCTATGGGAGAAGTCCATGAAGGAGTTTGTGGTACGCATCAATCGGCTCACAAGATGAAGTGGTTATTAAGAAGGGCTGGTTTCTATTGGCCTACTATGATTGCCGATTGTATGCGTTACTACAAAGGATGTGAAGAATGCCAACGGTTTGGGAATGTTCAAATGGCGCCCGCTTTGGAGCTCCACTCTATTACAAAACCGTGGCCATTCGGAGGTTGGGGCTAGATTTCATTGGCCAAATACATCCCCCATCTTCAAAGGGACACAAGTTTGTCTTGGTTGCTACAGATTATTTCACAAAGTGGTGCGAGGCAGTTCCTTTGAAGAATATAACACATGTGGAGGTGATAGAGTTTATCACGGAACATATTATTCATAGATTCGGCATCCCTCAAGTATTGCATACGGATCAAGGAACGTCCTTTATGGCTAAAGAGGTAAAAGCTTTTGCCGAATCATACAAAATCAAGATGATCAACTCGTCTCCATACTATGCTCAAGCTAATGGCCAAGCTGAAGCAAGTAACAAAACCTTGATCAAGCTCATCAAGAAGAAGATTGAAGAGACTCCAAGGAGGTGGCATGAGGTCTTGTCGGAAGCTTTGTGGGCGTATCGCACATCAAAGCATGGTGCAATAAAGGCAACTCCATTTGAATTAGTCTATGGTCAAGAAGCTATGTTGCCCGTTGAAGTGAACTTGGGTGCACTTAGATTTGCCAAGCAAAATGATTTATCCGCTGAAGTGTACCATGATCTCATGATGGACAACATAGATGATGTGACCGACAAGAGAATAGAAGCTCTAAAGGAGATTGAAAAAGACAAGATGCGTGTCGCAAGGGCCTACAACAAGAAAGTGAGAAGCAAATCTTTCCAAGTAGGAGATTTAGTGTGGAAAACCATACTCCCTATTGGATCGAAGAGCAATCAATTTGGCAAGTGGTCTCCTAATTGGGAGGGTCCTTTGAGAGTGATCAAGGTAATACGCGGAAATTCTTATGTGCTAGAGACATTGAAAAAGGAGCGTCTCGACAAGGCAATCAACGGGAGGTATCTTAAAAAATACTTCCCAAGTGTTTGGCAAGAAGCCTAGTGCTCTTCCAAATAATGGCCGATACATGTATCGCCCTTAGAACAAAAATGGCCGATGTAATACATCGCCCTTAGTCACCGGTTAGCCGATGTGATGGGCATCGCTGCTGATTGGTTAACAGGTGAAAGAGTATTTTCAAGTTCATCGACTAAATCACTTGAAAACAGGGGGGCATGTGTTGACGCTCAAATTTGACAAAGAAGAATCAATGCATGGCGACATGTCAACGGACGGCAAAACGGGCGATCCGGCGCAAGTCAACACGGCGCCGGACGCTGCCTACGGAGCCGGGGACGCGCCGGGCGCGCCGGACGCGGGGCGCCGCCGCGAACGTCCCCGGGCGCCGGACGCCACGCGCCGGACGCGCCGGAAGGGCGCCCGGACGCGCTCGTTGCTCGGGACGCGGGGCTCGCGCGCGCGTGTACCGCTCCACTCCAGCGCCGGACGCCGGGGTCGGCGTCCGGCGCGCGCGGACGCACTCTGAGAAACTCCGCGGAGCGCGCGGCGCCGGACTCTCACGCCGGACGCGCGCCAAATGGGCCGGACGCGTCCGGCGCTGTGTCGGGAAGTCCGATTCGTCCACGAATCGGACTTTTGGAAAGTTCTACTCGTAGGAAACTTGATGGACGAGTTTTGGGAGAGTTTCCTACTGGGATAAGACCACCCCCCCATATAATTGAGGGGATTATGGCCGATTGAACCCATCCAATCAATCGACACAAATCCAACACAAATCGATCGAGACGATCAATTTACCTTCTTCTTCTTCGTCTACTCCTGCCCTAATTTTCTAGTTGCTGTTCGGTGCTTCTCTCCGCGAGTTCATCGGCGATCCTAGGCGCCATCCGCTGGTTCCTCGGAGATCCCCTACGTGCATCCTCCCGACGGGTCTTCCCGGAGGTTGTTCTAGGGTTTACCCCTCCGACGACGGGCTCTACGTCGGCTTATCGATCTCTAGATCGGTTTGCCGGTAACGCTACGTCGTCGTTGCAGTTGCAGGTCGTTTCAAGGCACCTCTAGGGCGTCCAAGGCCCACTACCGGTGCGTTGGCGGATTTCTTCGTCAACACTAAGCACATCATGTAGTGTGCAACTTGAAATAATGACATGATCGTTGTAATCAGTATTGATAATTGCTTACCACGGGTGCCTCGTGGTTATCTGCACACAACTTGAACCTCAGCCACGTGGTGTGGTATTAAACAAATCAAATTAAATGGACACCACCCGGTTTTTTTTTTTTTTTTTTTTTTTTTTTTTTTTTTTGACCAACAGCGCCCTGCAGTTTATTGTTGGCCCAAAGGCCAAGTTTTCGATGATCCAATCCAACCCATTTTATTTTGATTATCGGCCATCAAGATTGCCCATCAATCTCTCAAAGAAAAAAAAAAAACAGATTGCCCATCATCAGCCGAAACAAAGGTTACAACATCAGCGAAATAGGCTACAAGAGGTGACTCGTACGTATATCACAATCTTCCGTGGCAGCAGTTGTGTGGCACTAGTCTGCCTCTATTTCACAAAACGTGATTTTTTTTTGACAAATTACAAAACGTGATTACCGTTGATTCAAAACCATCATGACAACCCTAGTGTTCCTTTGTTCTTTCACTTCAGTGTTCAGTCCAGACCGCAATGAAATGCAGCTCATCCGCGAAGGAGATCGACGAACCTATCGAAATTCTCATGCGAGGAGCCGCCCTCCCCGACGCACCTGCAAGCAGCATCCTTCAGCAGCCGTGCCCTGTCCACGATCCCCTCGTCACCGACTACTCGATCCACCTTGCTGCTCACCTCCTCCTTGGTCACGACGCCATCTTCGCCGGGCGACACCGCCAGGCCGGTCCTCCAGATGTCGCAGATGTAGCTCCGGTTCGCGAACTGGTCGACGAAGTACGGCCAGCACAGGAAGCGCACGCCGTTCCTCACCCCTTCCATGCTCGAGTTCCACCCGCAGTGCGACACGAAGCACGCCACCGCGCGGTGCGCCAGGACCTTCTGCTGGGGGCACCAGCTGACCACCATGCCCCTGCCGGCGACGCGGCCCAGGAACTCGTCGAACCACGCCTTGCTCAGGCCGCCGCCGCCGCCGGCGGCCGTGAAGTCTGGTCGTACCACCCAGAGGAATGGCCTGCCGGTGAGCTCCAGCCCCAACGCGAGCTCCTCGAACTGCCGTGGGTCGAAGATGGCGAAGCTGCCGAACGCGACGTACACGGCCGAGCCGTCGGGCTGCGCGTCCAGCCACCGCAGGCACCCCGTGTCCTCCGGCAGCAGCTGCCCCACGGGCTTCCGCAGCTCCGCGTCGGTGAACAGCGGGCCGATGGGCACGATGCGGGGGAACAGCTCGAACGCCGCGGCCTCGGCGTCGCGGAACGAGTTGCACACGATGATCTCCGCGTGCCTCTGGGCCGCCTGGGTGTTCCGGCTCACCAGCTGGTACGCGACTTCCTGTCCTGCCACGTCGCCGTCGATGCTCCACGGCATCTGCGAGGGGCAGAACGGCGGCAGCCCCGGGGCGAGCTCGAACACACCGTGACGCTTTGGGAAGCCTGAGTTTGTTACACAGATCTATGTTTAGCTTCAACAATCGAAGTTTTTTCACTCGGTGTGCCAAGTAAACGCAGCGATATTACAGCAACCATACATACCCTTATCGTCGAAGTAGCCCTCCTCTATCAGTTGTGGGACGTTGAACAGCGTCCCCAGGTTCGCCGCGGAGGCGGGAAAGACGGCGGCCACGCGGACGCCGAGCTTGCTGGCAGCCTCGAAGCACATCCCCATGTTGACGTCCCCGACGAGCCACGTGACCTTCGTCTCCCTGATGAGCCGCTCCACGTAGCCCGGCACGCGCCGCGACAGCGCGTCCAGGAACCTGCTCAGGTCCCTGCGGTCGTCGCCGTCGGCCAGCCCATCTGGGACGGACACCAGCCGGATCCCGTCCAATTGCGCGGTGCCGCCACTGGCCGGCAACCCCAGGGCGTCGAGCACGAGGGCGTGGATGGGCTCGGTGTTCACGAAGGTAACCTGGAAGCCGCGGTCGACGAGGCGGTGCGATAGCTCCATGAGCGGCGTGACGTGACCCTGCGCTGGCAACGGCAGGACCATGACGTGAGGGTGAGGCGCCGCAGTGGCCATGGCCATCGGTTTGCTCTTGCTAGCTCGCTCGCTCTCTGTAAACTCCGATCCCAACCCGGCAAGAAGGTGGCAAGGTGCCACTGGTTGCCTGGTTGACCGACTGTGTGCGGCGGTGTGTTTTTCTTTGGAGTGTAGCGTGAGTGCGTGACAACACAACGGGCAGATATCAAGGAGTTCTGCTGGCTCACGAGTCACGATGCAACAACTTGTGAGCTGGCTGCAAACTGATCCATTAACTTAATTACTACTCTCTTGGTCCGTAAAGAAGAGTCGCTACAGGAACTATGTTTTTGTTTCGAGATCATGCAAATGCGCATTTCATTAAGCAGGGGAGCATTTTTTTAACATAAATTAGGGGCCGGATGGTAATCCCAACCCCAAAAGAACACCAGCCGAAAAAGAAAAAAAAAAGAACGAAAAGAACCCCTCGCCGAAAGAGACTTTTGTGCTACATATGGTAACTAAATTTGCGACGATGCGGCACTGACCACCGCTGCTCTCCTCTGTTCCAGGCCCGCGAGATGCTTGTTCCCTGCCGCTATCCACCAATCTGCTTCTTCCTCGATGGCCTGCACTAGCATTGATGCCGTAGAGTTCACGCGATCGAAGGTCCGCACATTACGCTCTTTCCAAACCATCCATCCGATGAGGAGGAATAAGGAATCAAACCCGCGCGCAGCAACTACAGGAACTATGTCGATTAAACTTTCTCAACTTTGATATATGCTAACTTTTATATCTTCAAAAGTTTATGAAAGTATAATGGTAACTAATTATATACCATAAATGTTAATATTATGCTAAATATGTTTAGTCAAAATTTAAAGTTGTTGACTCTTTAGAAAGCGAGAATGACTCTTTTTTTAGACAGAGGCAGGCCGTATGCTTTTAGTTTTTTTTTTAAAAAAAGAAGAACTTCCTAATCATGGAGTAAACTAGCAAGGTGATCCGCGCAGATAGCTTTTATTTGTCTAGTGTAGCATATTAAAAATACTTTGCAAGTATTTTTATTGGGTGATGCTAGTTAGCAGGCGCCTGATTTTTTGCGTCCAGCTCAGACAACGTACATCATCCCTAAGATTGCATTCCAACGGCAGGCAAAGCCATCTCTACCTTCCGTCCAACACTATGTTTGCAAGACCTCAGCAGCTTGTCGATTTCAGAAGACACCCGATACATAGGACTGATTTTTATTTGTGTTAACTGAAATTGTCCTCGCTCCATGTGTCCTACTGCATTTATTGGCATAAAAATTTCATATAGCTCTGAACACATGGTTGAGATGTGTTCACATGTGTGTGATGAATGATTGACACATGTGAGTAAGGTTTGAGGCTTTTTCAGTTGAGTCATATTTTATATGTGCATGATTATGACTAACCGGAGGTGTTGCATTTCAGTCTGGGCATTCGGTATTACCGAACCGATCGGTTCGGTACTTCGGTTCCTCGGTAAATTCGGTTCCGTGGAAAATCGGTACCGATCGGTTCCTCCAAAAAACGGTACTGAGGAAATTCGGTTTCGGTAATTTCGGTTCGGTTCCGGTATTTACCGAAAATACCGAATTGCATGTTCAAAAGCCAATTTTGACATAATTTTGACATGATTTAATAGATAATTAGAGTGCCAAATACATACATATAAAAGTCCACAAGATTATAAGAGTAGATTACCACAAATATATAATATAATAGTGTGTAATAGTACAATCAATAAGATAACAACACTCAAATTCAACACATTTCGGTAAATTCGGTAAACCGAGGTAAAGAACCGAATATACCTCGGTAAATTCGGTTCCTGGGAACTGGGAACCGAACATGGTACCGAAAAATTCGGTTTCGATATTTTCGGTTCGGTTCTCGGTTTTTTCGGTTCGGTATTCGGTATTTCGTGCCCAGACTGGGTTGCATTGAGTTGTATTCTATTCGGTGTGTGTTGTGCAACATGTATCTTGGCTTGTGTTGCGCAGGTGTGGAGCTCGGAGGCGGTGGTCGACGGCGGGGTGAAGGTCAAGTAGAGACGTGCCGTGCCGACAGACCGGGAGTGGTGAAGGACGGACGTGAGGCTTGGACCGAGGGACTAGGAGGCCGGGTGACTAGCCGTGGTGGCTGACACTTGGGGACATCGACAAGCGCAAGTGTACATGGGTGATGAAGACAGCGTCGACCAAGTCAAGGAAGAGGACGATGGCGTCGTAGCACGTGGCGGAGGCCGGACATGCATCTACATGGGAGATGTAAATGGCGCCGGTTGAGTCAAGAAGGAAGGCGAAGGCGTCAAGCTTGGCGGAGATCGGACACCCGTCGACATCGGAGGCGGGTTTGGTGGTTTCGTCCTCAAAACCATCGAAGGCGGGTTTGGTGGTTTGGGCCTCAAAACCATCGGCAGCGGGTTTCGCGGGTTTGGACCTCAAAACCCGGGCGGAGGTTCCGATGCAGAATGGACGGCACGTGGCGGCATCGAGGAGTTTGCGTCGAGGCGAAGCTACCGGTGAGAAGGCGCGGTGGCCGTCGGATCGACGAAGAAAAACCTGCACGGTTTTACCCCTAGAGGGTATTTGGGCTGTGTGCTTCATGGAAGGATGTTTTGGTCTTTTGACAGGAGCCTATATATATGTAAAGGGGCTGGTTGGACAGCTATCCTTGGAGGCTACTCTCATTTGTGTGCTTTGAGAGGAGGCTAGGGTTAGAGAGGGGAGTGGCTCTTTTCTTGAACTTTTAGCCATCCATAGCTTTGATTTGCTAGAAGTGGCTTGCAACCGGACCTCGCGAAACAATTCAAGGATCAATTTCATGCTCCATTTGTTCCTGTATGCAAATCTGGAGATTTTCTTTTTCTCCTATTTTCGAAGCTATTTTTGAGGGAATTTTCATTCGTCGGATTCGAAGTGATTTGGCTCTTTTTTTTGTTGAGATTGATGCTTTGCTAAGTGGTGAACTAAATCACCAAGTGATTTGAACCAATTCTACTCGTGCATTAAGAAATCGAGCGATTTTGTTTTTGGGGAAAGTTTGTGTTCTTGAGCAATTTTCGATTTTCCGGAGTTTGGTTTAAAACTGAGGGAAGATTCTTTCGGGATAACTCAATATCTTTGTTGTGATCTTCTGTGCGAGATTTGAAGGTGAATCATAGAGTTTTGTATCGGTTCCCGTCGATTTTTGGGTCGCTGCTCTTTGTTCTTGAGTTCGTCGAAGGGGTCGTTCTTCTGTTCGTTTTCGTTTCTACAGTGTATCTCTGCTCTTCGTTGGAGTCGGACTAGCAGGGCTAGCTGCAGCGCTAGCCAAGCCAGCAATCAGTTGCCGTGCTTGCTCTGAAGAGCAGCGCTCTCCCTACTCCCTCCGTCCCCGAAAAAGTGACGTTCTAGCGGCCGAGTGATGTCCCAAAACTGTGTCGTTTTAGCCATGGTCCCCTGGCTATTGCTGTCCAGCAGTAGGCTGCAGGCCTGACTCTTCACCGTGTCCACTTCCTTCCCCCTCGCCTTTCTGCTAAAAAAAGAATATAAAAACACACGCACACACAGCATGCGGAGGGGCCAGAGACACGCGGAGGAGCGGGAGACGCTAGGCGGCACGGATAGGGAATCTTGTCAGAATAAAAGGGAGAACGAGGAGACAAAACACAGAGCCACGCAGGATTCTACACCTAGCTTATTGATCCTTGTGCCCGTTCCTAGAACGTCACTCTTTCCCGGACGGAGGGCGTAGGTCCCAGGTGCTCCTGTTCGTGCGGCCTTGTTCTTCGTCAGTTCCACCGGTTCTTCTCCAGAGTTCGTCGCTGCAGTTGGGATTGGGCATAGCAGCCCCCGTCGGTTCCCGT
Organism: Themeda triandra; assembly: GCA_018135685.1. NCBI lineage: Eukaryota > Viridiplantae > Streptophyta > Magnoliopsida > Poales > Poaceae > Themeda > Themeda triandra. The sequence continues at coordinate 1,800,499 of JAENPR010000043.1, read as the reverse complement.
GCAACTGCGTTATTCTCTGCCGAGCGGTGAGGCATCACGCTGAGTCCGGTGATGTGCTTCGGTTCTTGAGTTTGTCTTTTCCAGGCCTTGCAGGCGCGTGCTCCAAAGAGCTGTGCACGTGTTGGCAAAAAAAAAAAAAAAAAAAAAAAAAAAAAAAAAAAAAAACTGTGCACGAATCTGCCGTGGAACCAGGTGCCCAGCGCTGTAGGCTCCAGGCAGATTAGGCGTTCACTCAAATCAGTCACTATGCCTGTTCCGTGCTTGTTTTGATTGGTCAGAAAGCTGGCTTCTTGCAATCGTGATTTAGCCAAAGCAATCATCGGCATTCAAATGGAGTATTAAATTATTCCTATTTATTTGAGTTGGCATTCACGTATTTTAGCTTCTCAAGAAGGTTGCTCTTTGTTCTGATTGGTCCACTCTCTACCTCCTGCTTGCTTCTCTTTGAGTTGATTTGAGCAGGCAGCTTGTCCTGGCTCCGTGAGCAGTTCACCGTGGAAAACCAGGTTGCCCATCCACTCGCTCAGCTTTGCGTGGTGGCGAGCAGACCCATCTCCCGCGCAGCTTCTCTCTGTTGTTGGATCAGCTCGCCCCTGTCATGTTCTTAGTTGCCGACCTGTGATTCTTCTGCAGGTACACCGAGTGACCCATCCACGGAGGCCAGCGCCCAGGCGTGTGTGGCAGTGAATACATTTTCATCTGTTACTGTGTCCTGCAGAGATGAGAAAATTGCCGGTTCCGTGGCTTGAAATTGCTTGTTGATTTTCGGTTTCTTCCACAGTTTGATCGTTTGAGCTGTATTCTTAGAAAACATTCACCCACAAATTTGAGTCGCGGACATCACGGTGTTTGATTCGCGCGTTTGGTGGTGAACTTTGGACAGTGGCCTAAGTATTTCGCGAGAAATTTTACGGCTCCCATCCCCCTCCCCCTCCGGTCGCCATTTTCGGTCCTTCAATAGCTATCGTCGAACAATTTCTTGACTTAAAGCTATTATTGTTGTCTCTCTCTTCTAATTTTTTTTCTCTACCCCTTATCTCGTGGCTATATAATTTCTGCCGCAATCAAGGAAGCCTTGAGTTCTCTCTTGGTGAAATGGTGAGCTTCATTCCTTGACAAAATAACTATCCAACTCCCTTACAAATCGTTCATTATTTCTTGAATCTTACAAAGATCTATAATTTCTTCTTTGCTATAAAATATTGTAGAGTTAATTTGTAAGTGCAATCATGACGTAATGTGAGTTTTGGCATTTGATGACCACCGAATTTGAGGACTAATAAGATTTATCCAGATAACAAGCAGGGAATAACAGAAGGAGGATATTATATAAAACAGAGGAGGCCCTAATTACAAATGATGGTTGTTCCTGACTCAAAAGAGGTTTAAATTCTTTTATATTTTGAATTTGAGTTCAGAAAAAACCGTACTATCAAGGGGACCCAAGGTCACTTGTAAAAATGTGTAACCAAGTGCTCAATTTCTGACAAGAACATCCTCACATCCTAGCCAAAATAGCCAAACAAATACTTCCACAAAATACCTGTTTTGGCAGGGCGGCAGTGCCACCCATAAACGACCGTTGAGCCTAAAGAGGTATAAATACCACTTTGCCCGGCCCACAACGGTCACCCCTTTGTCCCCAATGGTTCATTTCGAACATACAACCACTAGTGCTCATCTCTCTCCTCCATTGTTGCTCCTTCAAGATCCCAAGCAATTTTTTTATTTTCACCATCAAAACTTAAGAGAAAAGGCAGCAAACTTTGATTGGAGAGCAGATCCACTGATTCCTAAACTTTAAGAGCACTTGGTTCATGTTTGGTCAGCGGTTCTTGGGTTTATTACTCTTGGAGCTTGCTTCTAGCCGGCTAGGCGTCGTCCTTGTGCTTGCCAACTTATATGGCAGCCTAGGGAGGTTTGTAACCATCTCTTGCAGCTAAGAAATCACCCCTCACTTTAAGAATTTACTCTCTTAATTTGAGAACGAGTGAAAATGCAATCCTTTGTGGCGAGCCCTGGCCTTTGTTGGCATACATCAATAACGTGGACTTAGGCTCGAAGATGTGGGGCGACGCGGTGTTGGGTGTATTTGCGCCTGTTTGCTGAGACGCTAACTCCAAGTTCAGTTTCTTCGGCTCTGCGGTTCGATTTGACCCCAGAACCGAGACCGAAGCCGAAAACCGATTTTATGAGATGTAAAAACCAAAACCAAAGACCGAAAAAACCGATAATTCGATTCGGTTCGGTTAAAAAGTGCCCAGGCTAATCGATGTATGCTCACACGCAACTCAAGTGACCTAGAGCAAGCAAATCAAATTAGGATTTGGTGGACCATAGGTCAAGCAACACCTATGAAAATCATGTTCATCCCTCAAAAACAATTCTATATATGTCTGTCAGCTTGCGAAGAAAACAAAAATAAAAGCTAAGCACATCATGTATAGTGTGATACTTGAAATAACGACGTTGTACTCTGTATTGATAATTGCTTACCACGGGTGCCTCTGTGGTGAATCAGCATTCACGAGGGCTGGTTATCTGCACACAACTTGATCCTTAGCCACGCGGTGTGGTAATAAACAAACCAAATTATTTTTTTAGGAAAACAAAACAAATTAAATGGGCACCACCACGTTTGTTTTTTTTTTGACCAACAGTGTAACGACTACCTGCAGTTTATTGTTGGCCCAAAGGCAAGTTTTCGATGATCCAATCCAAGCCATTTTATTTTGATTATCGGCCATCAAGATTGCCCATTAATTTCTCAAAAAAAAAGATTACCCACCATCCATCAACCGGAACAGAGGTTACAACTGTTGGAATAATTGGGCCTGGCCCATGTGAGGTTCAGCAATTATTCACTAGAATTCCAAAAGCCCACAATAAGTGTTGAGTGAAAGTGGGATTAGTACCACATGGTACACTCACTGAGAAGGAGCTCAACTTAAAAGAAAAGTTGGTTGTGGCTCCAACGAGCGAGGTGAGGGGAAGCTGGGAGACCACACGCGCCGCCGTGCCGTGCTGAGCCGAGCGGTGATGCGTTTTGCTCCTCAACGCAACGGCTGTGGGCAACGGTCACAAGTGGCACCGTGGTAATTTAGATTAGCGTGAAAGGGCAATCGGATAAAACCGTTTGCGCCGGACGCGCCTAGGGCAAACGCAAAATGACCGCAATGCCCTTGCGAGAATCCAAGCTGCCTGCCTATATGTGGGGGCGGCGCCTAGGGCAAACGCGAAATGACCACAATGCCCTTGCGAGAATCCAATGCTGCCTGCCTATATGTGGCGGCAGCTCCCATTCTTATCCTTATCCTGGAAGTCATCTTTCTCCTTACTCTCCACTCGTTCTTGAGTTTTGCTACTCTTTGCCATCCCCGGCCCGGTTCCTTGCGCACACAGGGAGCACGGGTGAGCAAGCCTCCGGAATTGCGTCCGTCAAGCATACCTGCTCGGATAGGCGGGCGATAAAGTTTTTGGGGAGCGCATCCGCGTGATTGCTCGCATCCGATTCGGTGCTGTTCATGTTCGATCCGGCGTCTCTGTTCGTCCCCAAGCGTGCGCGGGTCTTCACTGCATACATCTGCCTGCATCGACTGTAGATCGACTACTTCGAGCAGGCCATCATGACTAAGGATGATGGTAACGATGGTTCCCAGTCCTCCGGATCGGGATCCAACCTTGGGTACAAACTAATCTCACTCTTTTTGATTTTAGGAACCGCTACAGTTGTGTCGGTAGCAGATTCCCTTGGGCGATATTGATTTGGTTCTTGTCGTTTTGCCTAAAATCGGATTTATGTGTTAAAGCATGCCTAAATTGGTCGATTTTCCAACAATCCAAAAGCTTTATAGGTCTTTTTTGGCTGCTAGCTTTGCTGCGTCAATGAAACCACCTCCTCTGTGAGAGGATGGGACCAACTACAAAATAGGGCATTCCTTATCCAGGCTCTGGTTTACTGCTATGCACTGTGAGCACGCAATCAGGAGAAAGCGCATTGGACCATCTCTCTCTCCTGAGGAAGAGAGCAAGTTCGGTGAGGCAGATAACCTGTTGAAGGTGGCGCTCATTAGCGTGTTAGCAGAGGGTATGGTACCAGTGTACATGAATTTGCCTATGGGCAAGGATATGTGAGATGCACTTGAGGCCAAGTTTGGGGTTTCGGATGCTGGTAGTGAGCTGTACATTATGGAGCAGTTCTATGACTATAAGATGGCCGCGGACTGATCTGTAGTTGAACAAGCTCATGAGATACAGATGCTGGCTAAGAACCTTGAGAACAGCAAGTGTGTGCTGCATGACAAGTTTGTGACTGGAGGCATTATTGCGAAGCTACCACCTACTTGGAGGGACTTTGCCACTTCTCTAAAGCACAGGAGGCAAGAGTTCAGTGTGACTGGCCTCATCACCACCTTAAGTGTTGAAGAGAATGCGAGGGCAAAGGACACATGTGACAAAAAGGTGCAGGAAGAGGGAGGTTCTAGCGCCAATCTGGTGCAAAAGAAGAATCTCAGGCCGCCCACAAGAAAAGGAACAATAAGGATACTGTCAAGCCTAAGGCCACAACTTTTAAGAAGAGCAAAGAGAAAGGTGTTTACTATGTGTGTGGCTCTTTTGAGCATTGGGCAAAGGATTGCCCAGACCACAAAGATAAGCAGAAGAAGACAACCAACATGGTTGTTAGCGAAACTAAAGAATCTGGGTATGGTAATTATTTACCAATGATTCTCTCAGTTTGTCTCTCACCAAAGTGGTAGGTTGACATGGGGTGAATATTCATGTGTATGCTGACCGCTCTTTATTCTTCTTTTATAAGGAAGGGTGAGGTTCCTCCTTGCTGATAGGGAATGGGACGCATGCGGCTGTTCATGGTGTTGGTACGGTCAATCTGAAGTTTACTTCGGGAAAGATTGTGCAACTGAGGAACGTGCAGCATGTCCCTTCCATAAAGAAGAACCTTGTCAGCAACTCTCTACTTTGTAGGGATGGCTTTAAGCTTGCTTTTGAGTCCAATAAATGTGTTGTATCTAAGTACGGTACATTTGTTGGTAAGGGCTATGAGAGTGGTCGCTTGTTTCGCTTCTCTTTGATAGATTCTTGTAATACTGTGAACCATGCGAGTAATGACGATGAGTCCAATGTGTGGCATTCGCATCTCTGTCATGTTAATGTTGTTTGTATGGTGCGCTTAGTGAAAATGATTTTAATCTCTAAATTCAATTTGGTCAAAGGTTCTAAGCACCATGCTTGTGTGCAATCAAAACAAACTCACAAGCCCCACAAGGCTGTGAAAGAGGCGAGGGACATGACACCACTGGACCTCATTCACTCAGATTTGAGCGTGATGAATGGTGTGTTGACCAAGGGCGGCAAGAAATATCTCATGACTTTTATCGATGATAGTACTAGATTTTACTATGTGTACTTGTTGAAATCCAAGGATGAAGCATTACACTACTTTAAAATCTATAAAGCCGAGGTTGAGAACCAACTTGAGAAGAAAATCAAACGGTTGTGGTCGATCATGGGGAGAATACTTTTCAAATGAGTTTCCCGAATTCTACGAGGAACATGGGATTATTCATGAGAGGACACCTCCATATTCTTCCAAATCCAACGGGATTGAGAAAAGAAAGAACCGCACTCTAACTGATTTAGTTAATGCCATGTTGGACACTGCAGGACTTTCCAAGGAATGGTGGGGCAAGGCTATATTGACTGTGAATCATATCCTAAATAGAGTTCTTACAAAGAATAAAGAGAAAACGCCATTCGAGGAATGTGAAAATAAAAGGTTGACTCTCTTATATTTGTGCACTTGGGGATGTTTGGCCAATGTGAATGTGCCAATTATCAAGAAGCGCAAACTTAGACCCAAAACTGTTAATTGTGTCTTTCTTGGTTTTGCACTTACGGTGTGGGCTATATATTTTTAATTGTAGAATCTAGAGTGCCTGACATACAGGTCAGTGCAGTGATTGAGTCTAAAGATGTGACATTCTTTGAGAATGAATTTCCTATGAGAGGGGATGTACCTAGCAATTCTAATCAAGGATCTCTTGATTCCCCTGATACTTATGTGCCAGTGGAAAATCTTGAACAATCAACTACTAAAAATCCTGAGGAGGATAATAGTGTTGTCACTCGAAAGAGTAAGAGGCCTAGGACTGTAAAATCCTTTGGTGATGACTTCACTATGTACCTCGTGGATGATACCCCAATGACCATTAAAGAGGCATATTCCTCTCCCGGCGCTGACTATTGGAAGGAAGCGGTGTGGAGTGAGATGGATTTAATTATGTCTAATGGAACTTGGGAAGTGGTTGATCATTCGTATGGGTGCAAACCTGTTGGATGTAAATGGGTGTTCAAGAAGAAGCTTAGGCTTGATGGTACTATTGAAAAGTACAAGGCGAGACTTGTGGCCAAGGGTTATACCCAGAAAGAAGGCGAGGACTTCTTTGATACTTATTCACCAATGGCCCAATTGGCTACAATTCGAGTACTACTTGCCTTGGCTGCTTCTCATGATCTTCTCGTTCATCAAATGGATGTTAAGACTGCTTTCCTAAATAGAGAGCTAGATAAAGAGATCTACATGGATCGGCTTGATGGTTTTGTGGTAGAATGTCAAGATGGCAAGGTGTGTAAATTATTGAAGTCTTTGTATAGCCTAAAACAAGCACCTAAGCAATGGCATGAGAAGTTTAACAAAAACATGATGTCCGCTAGCTATGTTGCCAATGAGGCTGACAAATATGTCTACTACCGCTATGATGGGGGAGAAGGAGTGATCCTATGCCTGTATGTGGATGACATCCTAGTATTTGGCACAGACCTCAATGTGATTGAGGAGGTCAAGGACTTTCTAGCCAAGACTTTTGATATGAAAGATTTGGGAGTGGCCAATGTAATTTTAAACATTAAGCTACTGAGAGGAGAAAATGGTGGGGTTACTCTTGTGCAGTCCCACTATGTGGAAAAGGTTTTAAGTCGCTTTGGGTATAGTGACCGCAAGCCTGTCTCCACTCCTTATGATCCATGCCTAGTTCTAAGAAAGAACAAAAGGATAATGAGGGATCAATTGAGATACTCCCAAATCATTGGCTCGCTAATGTATTTAGCTAGCGCTACAAGGCCTGACATCTTGTTTGCTGTGAGCAAGCTGAGTCGGTTTGTTTCAAACTCAGGAGATGATCATTGGCGTGCTCTTGAGAGAGTGATGCGCTATCTAAAGGCAACAGCAAGCTATGAGATTCACTATGCCGGGTACCCAAAGGTACTGGAGGGCTATAGTGATGCAAACTGGATATCAGATGCTGATGAGTTAAAAGCCACGAGTGCATATGTGTTTACACTCGAAGGTGGTGCTGTTTCCTAGAAGTCTTGCAAGTAGATCATCATTACGAGGTCTACCATGGAAGCAGAATTCGTGGCACTGGATACCGCCACTGTTGAGGCCGAACGGCTTCGGGAGCTCCTGATGGATTTGCCGGTGGTTGAAAAACATGTGCCCGCCATTTTCATGAACTGCGATAACCAGACTGTGATAGTCAAAGTTAATAGTTCTAAGGATAATCTGAAGACCACGAGGCATGTAAAGCGGCGGTTGAAGTCTGTCAGAAAATTGAGAAACTCCGGAGTGATAGCGTTGGACTATGTCCATACGTCTAAAAATCTGGTAGATCAATTTACAAAGGGGCTATCATGTAATGTGATAGATAGTGCATTGGTAGAGATGGGACTGAGATCCACATGAGGTCCACCGTAGTGGTAACCTACTCTATGTGGTCGGAGATCCCGTGAATTAGAGTGGTGAAATAAGCTATGGGTAGACCGAGGAAAGAGACCCCTAATAAGGTCCCTCTCTTTGAGCAATGCACTTCTCTTCCATGTTGTACGATAGGTTGGTGTATACCTTAATGTGATCCGAGCTGCTTATTTTAGTGGGGATGTCGGCCTATAGGACATCCTAGAAGGAACACACCTTATGAGTTTGACTGCTGGTCCTAGTCTATAAGATTTGGGTGATCTCTAGATACTCATGAAAAGGCACGGAGTTTGACTTATATGCTCCACCCGAGGGGATACTTTAGGCAGCCTAGTATTAGTTAAGGAATTGGACGAAGCTTATGTCGCGCAAAACTGGCAATTCAAGGCATAGTCCATTGTTCAGTTGTGACCGAGTGGAACCCCATTTCTAGGTGGATGTTCAACTTAACATCTCCACTGAAACACTAGTATATCAAACAACTCTTGAACTGAGAGCATCAGTTGTGTGCCTTAGAAATTCGGTAGGGATTATTGAAATAATTGGGCCTGGCCCATTGAGGTTCAACAATTATTCACTAGAATTCCAAAGGTCCACAACAAGTGCTGAGTGGGAGTGGGATTAGTACCATATGGTACACTCACTGAGAAGGAGCTCAACTTAAAAGGGAAGTTGGTTGCTGCTCCTATGAGCGAGGTGAGAGGGGAAGCTGGGAGACCACGCACGCGCTGCCATGCCGTGCCGAGCCGAGCCGCGTGCGTCGAGCTGTGATGCGTTTTGCTCCTCAGTGCAACGGCTATGGGCAACGGTCACAAGTGACACCGTTGTAAATTGGATTAGCGTGAAAGGACAATCAGATAAAACTGTCTACGCCGGACTACGCCGGACGCGCCTAGGGCAAAATGCGAAATGACCGCAATGCCCTTGCGAGAATCTAATGCTGCCAGTCTATATGTGGCGGCAGCTCCCATCCTTATCCTTATCCTGGAAGTCATCTTCCTCCTTACACTCCACACGTAATAGATTCTTATCCTTATCCTGCAAATATCCTTACCCATGGTCAGTAGATCTTTCATCAACTTTGATTTTTCGTCATAGATTCTTAGTCAGTGAACTTATTGCAGTCAAAGATCGCTTGCGGAGGAGGTGTCAAAGATCGCTTCTACTTGGGAGTTGCTATCGTGTTACAAACCCAGTGATGGGAACGTCAAGAGAAAGCTGGCTATTGTTGAGAAGGGTTCAACTTTTGACAGGTTTATACTTTGTAGTACTTCAAATTATTTAGTGGTTTTATGTAAAACTAGAAGAAGTAGACAGGAAGGTGGAACAGAACATTAAGACCAGACCAGGATGTAGCATCGAGCTGATGGAATTTGACATGGGAGGCTCTGCAGCTGTATCAGCATCGAGCTGATGAAATTTGACAAGGGAGGCTCTGCAGCTGTATTTGTGCAGCTAAAGCTTTGGGACAAATCAAGCCCCTTGGTGTGGAGGTACTTCATTTTTCACAGCCTCATAGTTGAATGGGATGTAGAGGCTTTAGTCATATTTGTTTATCTTTTAAATTTCTAGGATTTTCTCCCTCCAATTTAGAGGCGCTTGCACTCAAAACAAGTGAGGATGATGTAAAAGTGCTCAAATACAATATGTAAAACCTGAACTAAGAAAAAAATAATTCGCTCTTTCATTGTTTTCATGTGCTTCCCAAAAATAAAACCGTGGTGTTAGCACGGGCACTATACTATTTGCAATAACCTAATAATTTAGTTACAACTTTCCAAAGCTTATCCAATAATCGAATAGTTCAAAGCTTCAGTTAAATTATATATAGCTCTGAATTTCCTTGGTAGTAATCAGTGAGGACTCCACGAGTTCAAATGCCTAAAGTTACCTTTTACTAACTTCTTTGGAGTTGTTTTCTTTCAGACAAGAAATATATACACACACATAAGTTGCCAATGATTTTTTATGCATTGTTTCTTTTGGGCATGGTTCTATTGCTTCCTCTGATCTGGTGATTTTGTGCTTGGGTTGGTGATAGGTGGATATGTCAAGGTCAAGATAGACGTGATGAAGTCTTGGATTAACAAGTGGGCCACTGAACTCCCTGGGTTCTAGGACAAGGTTCTCATCAACTTCATCTGTGGACTCAAAAAAAGTAATGGTTGTTTTCATGTGCATTTATAAGATAAAACCGTAGCGTTAGCACGGGCAGTAGAATCACGCTCACGTTGGGATGGTTACACCTGAACCCCCACGCTGAAACGTGGAAGGGGTGAACCTAACGCGAGACTACCCTACCCTCGCCCTAGCCCTTGCCGCTGCCACCTCGCCCTCGCCCTCACACGGCGCTGCCACCGGCTTGCCCTCGCCCTTGCTCGTCGCCGCCATCAAGCCCGTCCCTCCTCTCTCCTTCCTGGCGCCCCCGCCTAACGTCAACGGCCCCTGCGCCCGCGCCTAGCGCGCAAGGGACCCCATGCCCCCCGCCCGTGTTGTCATCGCAGCTGCTGAGGAGGCAGGCTTTATCCTTGTCAGTCGCCCCATACCCTCCGTCGATAGCACTCGCCCCCATCCCTGCCTTGGACAACGATCGCCCGGTCGCCCCGCGTATACCATAGTAAAAATTCTCACACCCCTTATGATGACTATGTGTGGGATCCATCATGCCGATAACAATTTACATTGTATATATATGCAAACTAGATCCTGGATATGGAAGTTAAATCTCATAGGAAAATATTTTGCCTATTTTTTAAGAAATGAAAATATATATATTTATGTCATTATCTTCTAATAAGTAAGAGATAATATGCAATTAAAGATACTTAAATCGACGGTCAACAATCATTTAGGAGTACCACAACAAAACTCTTACTCAGTGTCCTTGCGGCATTCACGCTGACTAGGTTATAAAAAGTATTAGCAATAATATCTGTATCTCTAAAAAAGTTTTTATAAATCAACAATCTATCTAATACTACTAATTATTTAGTGTCATAAATATTAATGATCATTGTTATAAACTTTCTGAAGTATAAAATATTTTAAACTTTCTGTAGTATAAAATCAAAACTTTGCACGATACATATATAGTAGAATAGAAAAGCAAAGTAAACCCAAGTTAATAAAGTCTTCTCGTTCTTGATGAACCATCATCAGATTTTCTTTTTGAAAGGACAATAAAAGTTTACCGTAATTTTTCATCTAAAAAATAAAAAAAGTGGTGCCCCTAAAAAAGGGTCTAGATCAGGACAAAATTCCGAGGTGATGAAGTCCCCGCGGGGACTTGCATCTCCACTCTTCTAGTCTTCTTATTATCATAGCTTATCTTCTCCGACTGCTATATATAGCTGCCGTGTTTGGCTGTTTGCCCATTTCGCTTACTCGTAGAGAAGTGATAGATGAGACGAAGATAGGCTAGCTAGACATGGTCAAGGCTCACGTCCTGGTGCTGCCGATGCCGTGCCAAGGCCATGTCACGCCGCTCATGGAGCTCTCCCACCGGCTGGTCGACCAAGGCTTCGAGGTCACCTTCGTCAACACCGATGTGGACCACGCGTTAGTTGTAGCCGCGCTGGAGGCCTCCGACGGCACGGCGGTGCTAGGCGGCGGCATCCACCTGGCTTCCATCCCGGACGGGCTGGCCGACGACGAGGACCGCGAGGTCCATCGGCGCACGTAGATGATGGATCGGACCTCCTCTGACCGGTCCTTGCAAACGGCAGGGGGACGACGACTAGCATCCCTGGCACACCTCGCTACACTATATAGTAGGAGGCGGTTGCTACTCGGATCCGTGCGGACCGTGCGACGCCTCCAAAATTTATGGGCCCCAAGATTTACGAAGTATATTAAGTGTATGTATTAATTTTAGGATTTGTTTTAATTATTAGAAATCTGATTGCCAGACCAGTTCTTCGGAGGTGCTTATAGGGGTAAGGTTTGCGTACGTGTATTTATAGGGGTGAGTGTGCGTGCGTGTTGTGGGCATCTGCATTGTACTGTGTAATTCTTAAAAAAAAAAACTATATTCTGTGCCTAAAAAACGTGGCCTTCTAGAGCATGCCTTCACCACGATTGCTGATTGTGACTTCCTTCACGAGACCGAGACGGAGACCCCGTTGTCCGCGATTCCATTTTTCTAGTATAACCTTTCAAGCTTCCACCTTCCTGACCTAGAGGCTGGACGGACTCCGGATCCGTGTTCCTCGCCCTAGCCGACGCCATTATTCCTCGTTCGAGACTAGATTGGAGACAGAGATTGATATTTGCCATTAGTTTCTTGTTTTCGTACTAGATATTAGGCCTCCGTTTAGTGGTTTAAACTAGGCTTCATATTTTTTTGGACGCCGCTGTGGCTCTATTTTTAGAATCGTACTGCGGTTGGTTTGTGGACCACGTACGCTCCAGTATAGAAGTCCAGTCGAATCTAGAGTAGAGTCCGTGTTGATAACGGAAAGGGAACATGCACTACTATAAATGACGTGTAGCAACATCTTTTGCGTTTAGGGACAGCCCTAACTTGAGCCATCCCTACCATTGGTTTCAAATGAGCTGATATGAACTACAAATATAAACATATGCATATTTCTTTTATAATTTAATATTTCTCACGCTCAATAGATATATATTCTTCTCTGTGAAGACCAGCTCCAATTATAGAACTTGGGCTTATTTGCAATAGCGCACGACAACCTCAAGGGCTCTTTAGAAAAATGATCAAACCAGCCCAAAGGGGTTGCGTGCTCCCATTTCTCCCTTCTGTAGCTCATTTGCTGCTTCTTCTTCTTCTTCTTCTTGGTTGAGAGAAACAGAGAGTGAGAGAGAGCTAGGTTAGGGGGATTGTGAGAGAGGGTTTTGATCCACTAAATCCGCCACTAAAAGAGAGATCTTGTTGGGATTTGGAGCCTCCCTTCATTTGTTGGCTCCCACATCATATATTGCTTCATCTCATAGTGTATTCGTCTCGCTGTCGCCCGTGTTTTTTCCCTGCAAGTAGTTTCCACGTAAATATTTGTCTCCTCTTGATTTGGTATTTTCCTTGTCATATATATTGTGCTATTGCTCCGATGGGTGCCCGATCTGATCTGCACGGCGGCGAGTTGCGAGATCAGCCTGCTATGGCTGGTCCCACAGTGAACGGTGCAGGCAGAGGGGCGATCCAGCGAGTTGGCGGCTGCGGCGGTGCCGTGATGTGATGGTGGTGCAGCGGGAGCGTGGTGGCGAGGCGATACCGCGGTGGTGCAGCAGGAGCACGGAGGAAGACGGTTGCGACAACGGCGGCGGTGGTCCATGTTGGGGTTCGGGGGCGGTGCTCTACCTGTCCCTCCCCACATGGCGAGGCGATACGGCGGCGGCTGCGGCGGTGGTCCGTGTTGGGGTTCGAGGGCAGTGCTCTACCTGTCCCTCCCCACATGGCTGTACCTGCTGGAGCGGTGGGAAGCGCCCGTGCTGATGGTGGTTTCGACGTTCGCAGGGGACAGCTCTTCGGGGGCGTCCAATTTTCCGGATTTGATAGTTGGATCCAGTGATGGTTCATGTCACTGGTGTATGGCGTAACGGCATGGCTCTTGGAGGCAGCGGCAGTGCTACCATGTTTTGACGGGGGTGACGCCTGTGAGCGCCATTTTCCTCGCTGGAGGCGTCGTCTTGTCCTTCATGAGGATCTCTCCGGGTGAAAACCCAACACCAGTGTCTCTGGTGGGTGATGATGGCATCGTTGGATGTCATATGCTCGTTGGAGACGTCGCTTTTAGAAGATCTTATGGGTTGTCGGCTTTGGTGCCGGCATCGTTTTGGTGGGTCCCTTGCACATGCACCAGGCGCTTTCGTACCGTTGCCAGGTTACAGTATCCGGAGTCTCCAATGGTGGTCGGCGTCCTACGTTCTTTCAGTATCCTCTAGGTCTGATAGACGTGTTTTGGCGTCGATTTATTGACTTGATGGTCATATCCAGGGCAAGTCAGAGTTCCTTATTGGAGATGTATTTTTTTCATCAGTTTTGTTTTAGTTGTACCAATGTTCTCAGGTGACGTAAGTCTTATCTGTATCACTAGGTACCTTTTGTAATAATTATAGCCTGATGTATCCTCGCGAGAGGATGACTGAAGCCGGAAATATACTTCACCTACTAATCCAGTTTAACTATATTCCCTCTGTCCCTAAATAAGTGTCGTCGTTCTCGTTTTCCGAGAAACAACTGCTATAAGCAATTATATATTAAAATATATAAATATTTATCTAAGTAATCAATATCATTAGAAAGATCTTTACGTCTAGTTTTTTAATAAATTTATTTAGAGATAAAAATATTATAAGTATTTTCTATAAATTTAGATTTAGTTAAACTTCAGATGCAAAACCTACGACGACACTTATTTAGGGAGGGAGGAGGGAGTAGCTTCTACTTTTACTGTCTCACACATTTACCTCGGCTTCTCGCCCTCTGGCTTCAGCTCTTCACCTCGTGTTCTGACCAATCTGGCTTCTTCCGCTTTACCTCGGCTCCTCCCCCGATCCAACTCCCTTCTCCATCCCTCGTCTTTCGTTCTCGACTCCGCCGCCGTCTCGTCCTCGCCGCTCTTCCCTCTTCTCGTTGCCGCTCGCGGTGGCTTCGGCGCGATGGGGACCTAGCGTGCTTCCCCTGCTGTTTCTGCTGGACCGTCGTGCCTGGCCTTCTCTGCTTCGGCGGCGCCGTCGCCGGGGTCAGCGGCGGGTGCCGGCGCTCCTTCCCTCCAATCGCGCCGTCCCCGGCCTCCTACGCAGGGCTAAGGGGAAGGGCGCAGGCTGCTGCTGGCGTGCTTGCGACCGCCGGCGTACATCACGGCCACGGGGATCTTGCCGTCCTCCTCGTTTTGGGGGATTCAAGGTCTGTGCTTTCGTGCTTTTGGTGCAGTCACACTATGCATTCTTTCGTGCTCCCTGTGCGATCTTGTTTGTATTCAATTACCTTTCTTTCACATGCATTTCGGTGTACTGTTGTTCCCAGCTGTAGGGTTCAGAGCAGCTTAGTGTGCTCCTCTTCGTGCTTCCTCGTCATTTGGTCTGTACACAGTTATGCTCCCGTTGTTGACATGTGTGCCTTAACTGCGCTTCTTTATGATCTTAGGTGCCTAACAGGGTCTGCGCGATTATCGTGCATGATTTGTTAGTGGATTATTTCATCTTACTTGCCCAGTATTTGGTTTGATTAGTACCAGCTCCTTCTATATTTAGTTTGATTAGTACCAGCTCCTTCTATTTATTCTTTGTATATTCAGTTTGCTCCCTGGATTAGGATATAGATCATCGATAAGGTTTGATTTGGGCACATCTTCACCTAACTTGCATTGAACTGGCACTAATTTCCTCCACTATGACATCTCAGTTCCACCTACAGCTAATTTGTACTCATGCTGCTTAGGTTCTTCTCTGATTATTATCATTTTTAGCTTTGCTCACCCATATGTAACTAAACAGTGTCATTAGGTATAACTAGATGGTATATGCACCAACAAAAAAAATATGGGTTATGTACAGTGTATCCAACATTATGTTACATTAAGACACTAATTTGTGAACTTCTTGGGAAATCAAAGCGAAGGCCTTTGCATTGCCTGCTCTGCTGCCTTGTCTTATTTTACGTTTTACATTCCTGGAAAATTTCATTATGGTTGACTGAATATTCATATTTTCATGATATGCATTCAATTACTGATATAGCAGGCGTAGTGTGAAGCATATCCCAGGTTATGCTTCAGCACACTTTTAGATTCATAATGTACTTCCATTCTAAAATTTTAACCATATACCTCAGTTTGTATTATACTATTGATAAATTATGGTGCCATCATATTAGAATCTTGTACACGAGGACCTTATTTGCTATGCTCATCACTTATTAAGCTGTTGAGAACAGCAGCAGAATATATTATGTTTCGCTATTTTCCAAGTTCAGTCTAGAAAGTTTGTACAGATTCGAGATGTGCAGAGTTCCCTTACAAACTGAAGATACATGATTTGGAGTGAAGCTAACAGATATTTTGCACGATTTGCAGGGTATTTTAGTGCAGTGAATGATACCAGGGAAGATTGCCTTGTCTTCGGTACAGGTCAGTGAGCTTGCTAGCAACACAATCAAATGAAGATGTCGATTTTTGCTTTGTGCATCTGCACTCTGCACCTAGGCCTTCACAAGTAACATACCATGCTCCTGTTTTTAAATGTCATTACCATCTATGGAGTGTTTTCTGAATCTGCAAATTGGTGCTTTTACTTCATCAGGAATTTGAAACGAAACTAAAATCTTTATAGGGTGTGAGAATTTAGAGAACCTTCATGTCACTATAGATAACATAGATCTCTCATGCCCATACATTCTTAACTATTGTTTTGACCAGTCTTTCCTTATTTCTTTTTTTACTAAATAAAATCTTGATGACATATGGCGGAACTGTTTGGTTATATTATGTCATCTGTGCAACTCAATTTACAGTGTGGCCAACTGTACAATGTTATCAGTTATAGCTACATGAGGTGAACTAAATATATGCCAATTAAAATAATGTTACTGCCAACTTATCCAAACACCCTGTTATATTAACAGCTTCTCTATTAAGAAATGATTCTATTCTGAATATGCCGACCTGCTTTGAACTAGGCCGTGTGGT
The DNA here is from genome assembly GCA_018135685.1 of Themeda triandra. Taxonomy (NCBI): domain Eukaryota; kingdom Viridiplantae; phylum Streptophyta; class Magnoliopsida; order Poales; family Poaceae; genus Themeda; species Themeda triandra. The sequence continues at coordinate 1,784,080 of JAENPR010000043.1, read as the reverse complement.
CAGAAGACTCGCAACAACAGGGATTTCCAGTATCGTGCATATTTACTCTGAATTTCCAGTATGCCAAGCAACTTTTTTTAATTACAAAATGATTTTATTCTACTGTCCTTAAGTAGTAATGCCTGACAACTTTTCGCATGGCTTCTTTCTAAGCCCAGCCAAATTGATGTGTTCAATTCTGAAATGTTATTTGCTTCACTGCTTCCTGTAGGTTAATCACGCTTTCCTGTAGGTTATTTGCTAGACTGCTTTCGGCGGCTCGGTTGGTTGCGACATTATTCATGGCTGCCTGCTACAACAGTTGTCCAACCATCAGCAAGTCTCCTCATTGGGTTTAGAGGTATGCCTCCGAGGCTTTGCTTACTAATCTGTTATGGACATTGCTTTCAGCTTCTGGTGTAACTAATATACCTTTGTTGTTTCGGATTTCTGTTCGATATTTTGGTCCACTGCTATTTAGATCATAGGGGGAAGTGCCAAACAAATTTGGTCAGGTTTCTTGCCTTTTGAGAGGTGTATTACAAAAGAAAAAGGTTTTCAAAAACATTGTTTGCGAAACGGGGAAAAAAAGTTTTGGGCATTTTGGGCCACAGAGGACAAACAAACCTCATCCATCTCATCAACACTCAGTGTACACATGCTATGAACTTAGATAATTTCAAGAAGATACAACCTTTGCGAGAGGTTCTTTTTACCTCACAATATCAGTACATTTTCTAAAAATCCAAAACAGACAAAGACCGCTACTTACCATCTTTAAACCTACTGCAGGTTGCGGTTCCAGATACATATGTGCAGAGGCTGAGAGCTATCCACAGCGGTTACACAGCAAACATATCATTGTGCATCCTTACAGTCCAACAGACTCCTACAGGTACATTTGAGGCATTGTTGACAATAGGCAACGTAACAAAGAAATATAATTGGATCCCATTTAAAACTGCGGCAAGTGTGGAAACAGCTTCCACCGATCAGGCCTTAAGATATATCACAAACACGCTTGGATACAAAATAGTGGATTTGAATTATCCTACATTATTACAACTGACAACTGCTCTCTATAAGCAAAGCACAGACATGGTTCAGTTACAGTGTTGTGCCCGAAGCGTGGTAGACCACACAGAACAATTCTTTGATTACTTCCCTGTTATGGAAAAATATTCAAGACCCTAACCGACAATTTCCATGATGCCACCTGTCTAAATAAGAACATAGAAGAACTCAGGGTTATGATTCAAAACTATCATGCTCAAAAAAAAGATTCAAAACTATCGCACTGATGTTATCCGTCTCTATAGTGACTTCACAGATGCTAAGGTACAGCATTTACCCACCTCAGCTCTTATATTCATTGTTTCATGGCCTCCATATATTACCAAAGATTTCCTTCATATGCAGATACCATACTTCTCAGAACACATTGACTCAGAATCACCAACTCTGAAATCAGGACGCTGGATACAGTCACAGGGGCCTGATGGCAGTGGCGAATCCAGCTCAGGAAATGACCTAGGGCAGATTTGTACTGTAGAATTTTAGCTACTGACGCACCCTGTTTTCATATCGGACGACTAATCGCGATTAATCGTGATTAGTCGTCCTTATCGTAACTTCGTGCTCGATAAGGGCGTTCGATCAGTTTTGTTCGATTAGAAACCTTATCGTTCGACTAATCGCAACTAGTCGCGATTAGTCGTCCGATCAGCCTTCCAGGACGACTAGTTGGGCCAATATGTAGGGACAAAGGAAAACTCAGGCCCACCTTTAGCTGGCCCATTAGGGTTTAGGAGTGAGTGAGTGAGTGACATAGTTCCAGGAGCTGCCGCCGACACACGTTTTTCAGCTCCCGCTCGGCACATTTCCCTTCGCGCTCAGGCTCTTGCTCTTCCTCGCAGCCGCCGACGGTCGACGCTTCCGCTCGCGTCTCCTTCGCCAAGCGGCCTCTCTCAGATCTCCTCGTCGTCATCCCCAGCTCCGTCCGCGGCTCCGCATCTTGCCAGCGTCCGCATCATCGTCCGCGCATCTCGTCGGCGTCCGCATCTCAGTCCACGCCTCTCACTGGCGTCCGCAGCTCCCTCCCCGCGTCCACAGCTCCGTCCGCACGTCCACCTCTGCCCACACGTCCTTCTCCGCCCACGCCTGTCTCCTCCCCTGCCGGAACTCCAATAGCCTCTCCTACTCTGCTGTTGTGTATCGACGATTGCCTCCGATCAGGCATCAGCAAGCAGCAGTTACAGGTAAGAAGCCAAATCACCATGGTACTGATTCATTATGGCCATGATTTTACATATATATATATATATATATATATATATATATATATATATACACACACACACACACACACACACACACACACACACACATGGTCGATCAGGTCATTCAGGCACAAGGACGACTAAATGTCCGACTAGACGGATCAGGACCGACTAATCAACCCTGATCGACGACTAATCACGATTAGTCGTCTGATCGGTGGTCATACGACTAGCCTCGATAATACGATCTGAAAACATGGCTGACGCAGCATGCATGTTTTGGGGGGAAATGTAGAACAACCAACAAAAATCGATGTTTCAATAGAGGTGTTACCTTTTAATAATGGAATTATAAATAATAGATGTTACAACAGAAAAATGAAGTATAGAACCTATCAAGTTTAAAACAAGTCAATCCTAAAACACTAAGAACATCTAGGCCGCTTTGAAGGTGGTAAATTCATCTTCCGATCTTTCGTGGATTGGAAAGTTCTCTTAATTCTCTCAGGATCAAGTCCTCTAAAAATCTTCTACTCAATATAGCACAAAATCAAGTCATTGAGCCACTCAACTCTCATTCTATTAACCAAACTCCCAAAGCAATGAAGCAGCAAGCAGGGCCGGTTGGGTCCTGAGAGTCGGCCGGTTGTGGCTGGTTACCTGGCGTCCTGGGCCCCTGGACGACGGGCGGTGGCCGAGCGCCAGTGTGGCCACCAGTTGGGGCGGCGGCGTGGCGCCGAGCCACAGCGGCTGGGGACTAGAGCGGTGTCGCGTCGCTGGATCCGCCGGCAGCCGGAGTCGGCGAGGGCGTGAGGCGCGAGCGGGAACGGCGAGCTATGTGGCAGAGCGGATTAGTGGCAAGTCGCGCGCGAGTGAGCCAGCGATGTGTGACCGCGACGCGAGGCCTATGTGTGACCGCGACGCGAGGCCTAACTGGGCACCGTCGAACTGCTGCTGCCTGCTGGGCTTGTTCTGGGCTAATACAAGAGGGACGACGGCCCACGACGCCTCAGCTTTGCGCTCTGCCTCGCCCTCGACGAAAAAAACCAGTGCCGCTATTCCGCCGCTTCCGCCTTCGGCTCGAACTCCGGCGACCTCCAGGGGTGGGGATGTGGTGCCTGGTCAAGGGGAGCTAGGGCGGCCGCCCTAGCTCGCCCTAGTGGTGGCTCCGCCTCTGCCTGATGGTGAGTGCTTCCTCAACTCCTCTCTATTTAGTTCTACAATCACGAGTCTAAAATAGTGCTCCACAACCTCTCTCTATTTAGGTCTACAATCAGAGTTATCGACCTCTCTCTCTTTAGTTCCATAATCAGAGATCCAAAATAATGCTCTGAGGATGTGTCGTGTTTTAAAAAGTTATTTTCCCAGCGTTCACTCGGCAACCTTTGGTCATATGTCCATGCATGCCCTTCTGCTTGAAGAAGAGGAAAATACCAATACACCCGACTGAGATTACTATATATAAAGGTAGTTGTGATTCCACTCCTGTGCACATGTATCAAACATGCTGCTCTTGCTCTTAGCCTGTTCCTAATAAACTTATCTGTTTTTTGTTTACCACTTCGGCAGCAAGTGACCAAGGATGCGACTCAGTTGCGCACCTTATTAGGGACAGGCTGAAACAACAACCTTTGTGATGACGATTGGTCTTCGCACGTTCACTTCAATAGAGATTGTACCGATAGTCTCTTGTCCTGCATTAGTTTAGTGATGATGCTGCAGACTGTACCAAGAAACCGTTTTCTACCACCTGAACTGATACTGATCCCAACCTTAACACTGTGAACCTAACAACTGTCGGTACTCATATGTCTCAGTGAACCCTTCTCATTGGCAACTTCTCTGTTTATTGCTATGACATTTTGTTGAGAGTCAGAGCAAGGATGGTGCACACACACCGTCCATCTATTTCCTTGATCTGAATGTAAACCGAAGTCAATGCTGCTGCTTCCTAAGTTCATGGATGAACTTAATATCATTTAACTATATCTATGGACTATGAATGAACCAGCTATCTGTTATTATCAGTATAAAATTCACTTGGTTTTGAATTCCTCCTGCCATTATATACCACAAAAATGTAATGGCGCACTTGCGGTCCACGTATTGTTTAGCATGGCGCGCGAGGGTGAGCCTCTTCCACTAGTACATATACATCTCCGGTACGTTGCCAGTTGCCTCAGCATTTGCTACGTTTTCTGCCTGTGCCTCCTCCGCACGAAGAAAACCAGCCAAGACGGCTAGCCGGTTATCGATCGGCCTCAAGCCGGGGGACACAGCAGCACTCATAGTACTCTATTTCCGCAGACAACAACGCTATCATGACCGTGAAGCCCAGGATCACTGCCCCGACGATGCCGAGCGCAACGGCCCAGCCGCACTCGGCCGTGCTGATGATGATCCTGCCCTCATCACCTCATCATCGACCGTGCAGGAACGATCGCCCAGCACAAAGTTGACGGCGATGAGCGTGGCCGCGATGAGCGTGGCGGCGATGTAGGGCGCCGCGCGGAGCCACGTCAACGGCTGTGGCTCCTTCTTCTGCGGGTCGGCCCGGTCGGCGCATCTTAAGATGGCAACCACGTCGTTGTTACCGCCGCCGCCGCCGCCGTTGCCGTTCTCGAGGTCGAGGTCGAGGTCCATCGGTGCGGCTGACGTCGTGGACGACGATCGACTACCTCCGATCTGGAGCGGGATGGACGACGGACGACTAACCTCCCTCGGCTAGCACGTACTCACGCGGCTGTCTGTGTGATGGAATCATATTGCTGTTCGTGCGTGCTGCATACGCTAGGGCTTATATATCAGATGGTTTTGAGTGGAGTCTGTGCTGGTATCGGAAACATAAAAGGAGTTCTACTCGGAATTTTACACCCATAGAGACGATCAATTGGCTATAGTCCAATGGGTGGCCACTGTTATACGTTTAAACAACACATCAAGAAACAACCACACTTTCGGTTCAAAAAAAAAAAAACCACCCTTTGCAAAAGATTTTTGGCAACCACTTATACAACCAAGCAAGTTACAGCAAATAATTTGCATTCGTGATCACAACTGAAATATGCCTACAACATCGCAGGGTGCCACAGGGGTTGCTAGCAGAACCCAACGATGACGACATTGACGTAGGCCGCGGTGATGTCGGAGCAGGCCGGCGCAAGGAGCAAGCTTGGATGCGCCGGCAGGCTCCGACGACATTGCCACGACCTCTGCCGCTGAGGTTGCTTGCTACTTCCCTGAGCAAGACCTCCTGGCGGTGGAGTTGCGCGCGTGCGAGGGGCTTCTCGTGTGGGGTTGACCCTATGTTGGAAGAGCTTTTCCTACCTCGTTCACCGCGAACTCTCGCTGAATTACCAATGCCTGGGCGCCCAACCATTTCGGTGGTGGCCTCTCAAGAAGTGGTGGTATCTGCTCGGTGATGACGGATTCGCCTCCGTTATCGCCGGTGCGGGAGGAGCCGCTAGAGCCGCCCACCCTCGATGACGTGATGCCCATGCCGTGTGAAGCTACTTGCTGGCTCGCTCGGTTCACCGAGGAGGTACAGATCGAGCGAGTGCCGCCTTTAATTGCCAGCCCCAAGGCAGGCGGTGCCGATCAGGAGGCATCCCCAGCCGAAAAGGAGTACGCGGATTGTCGCTTAACCATTGTCACACATACCGACTTCCAGGCGAGGCGATGTATTGCTCAACAAGAGGATGGGCATCGCACCACCGGTGGCACCAGTTTCTCCAGCACCTAAGGAAATACACAACGCTATTTTCAATGGGAACTTGACGTGAAGTCAGATTGAAGCTTTGGACGGGTGTTTCGCGGCGACTAACCATTGGGCCGGTCGAAATCTCTTCTCGGAGGTCGGAGTAGATTCGCACCGTGAGCAGCGGAGGTGCACTGCTTGGTAGGTTGCAGCGCTGCTCATCGCTTGATTGTAATCTTTTATGTAATATCGAATCCTAGATTTCTTTGCTAGGATGGTCCGACCTCCAAGGGCGCTTATCATAAGCACGTTGTTTGTACGTTTAAACTTTTCTTCTTAATGTAATAATACGCAAATCTTTACGTATTTGAGGAAAAAAACATCTTTGTACCTATACATTTATGAAAAGAGTACAGACACATGGTTATAGGCCGTGTTGGGCCGGCTTTTCTGGTGCTCATTGGACCGTATACAGTTTTAGGCTGCTGTATAATTGTCGGTTTGGGCATCCTAACGGCCCAAAGTGGACAAGACCAGCCTCATCAGCGTCTGCTACATTTCCTGCCTGTTCCTCCACGTACACGAGGCATGCATCCAATATGGCTAGTTATCGATCGGCCTCAAGCCGGGGGCTGCAGTCCAATGCCGCACACGACGACGCCGTGAAGCCCATGACGGCGGCCATCACAAACATCGCGATGGGGAAGAGCACAAGGCTCACGAAGCATTGGGTCGTCACGGCGGCGTTGTTGGGCCTGTGGTGACCACGGTCCGCCACCGCACCGGCCGGGCAGGAACGAGAGACCAGCACCAGGCTGACGGCGAAGAGTGCGACGCTGGCGAGCGTGGCGGCGATGTAGGGCGCCGCGCGGAGCCACGTGAACGGCTGGAGCTCCTCCTTGTGCGGGTCCGCCGGGTTGGGGCATCTCAAGACGGCAACAGCGTCGTTGTTGTTGCCACCGCCGCCGTCACCGTTCTCGAGGTCGAGGTCCATCGGCGCACGTCGACGACGACGATCGTCGACCTTCTCCGGCCGGTGCTTTGCACACGGAGAGCGGGATTGACGACGACGACCAGCCTCCCTCAACTCGCACGTACGTACGTACGTACGTATACGCTTGTTATGTATTGGAGGATGATTGGACGCGGCTGCTTGTGTGTTGGAACAGTAATGCTTGCCATCGTACGTTCACCGTGTCGAACGGCAATCGATGGGCCTTTCACCGCGTCGGCCCATGCACGGGTGGGACTCCGACTCCACATGCAGCCACGCACCGCCCTGTTACTTTTTTTTTCCTTTTTCACTCTAAATATATGCATGCTCGACTCCACCTGCTGCAAAGCACGCACCGCCCTTTTACTTTTTTTCGCCTTTTTCACTCTTAATACATGCATACATTCTGATCTAAGAGTGTACTGATCAAAATAAACCCAAAACATTTTTATCTCCTATTGCTCATAGTTCTAGATCTGCTGCTATTTTTTGTGCAACTGACTTTTTTGTCTTGTTTTGAGTTTCTACGTTGTTTTAACATCATCAGGTATTTTCTGGGTTGTTTCAACATATATTCCTGGATTGTTTCAACGTATGTTTCCAGGTGTTTCAATAGGTAATTTAGGGGTGTTTTCAACATATGAATTTTTGGTTGTCACAATAGGTATTTATGAGTTGTTTCAACATATGTTTCAGGGTTGTTTCGACAACATCCCCGTTATGTTTCAATAACTGTTTTTTGGGGTGTTGTAATAGGTATTCTGTGTTGTTTCGACAACATTCCGGTTATGTTTCAGCAGCTGATTTTTGGGGTGTTGTAATAGGTATTATACGTTGTTTCAACACACAACCCCGCGTTGGTTCAACATACGTTCTAGATTGTTTCAAAATTAGATCAGTTGTACATCTACATGAAAAAAATATTTTTTTTCAAAAGTTGTCAAAATATATCCATGTGGGATCTAGTTTTGAAGAGCTTATCACGAGAAACGTGGTGATGCAATCGGATTTTAATTATAATAATTGGTTGATGAGATATGACTTTTTTTTACTTTATTTATGCACGTATACACAAATAAACATGCTGCATTTCTAGCGGTGCGGGCAGGACGTCTGGGCGCTACCGTTTTTGTGGGCCGGGTGTGGGAACTGCTTTCGTGGGCCGCGTTCAGCAGTTGAACGTTCGAGCGCTAGTGGTTCCCGTGTTGGAATCGTATTGTTGTTTGTGTACTGCGTGCGCTACGTACGGTATATACATAGATCGTTTTGATGAGTGGAGTCCGTTCTGATATCGAAAACGGAAAAGGATCGGAGTTCTATTCGGAGTTGGCACGATGGTGTGAAGACTGAAGAGTATATATACTTGGCCACCCATGGAGATGACCCCGGCCACACCTCAATTAGCTATAGTCCAGTTACACTAAGGGCCAGTTTATACAATGTCCAAGAACAAACAAACACAGTTTCCAAAAGCCAACATCCATGTACTGTATTTCTGAAAAGTCTACTTTTTTTTTTTTGAGGATACATGGTTATAAGCCGTGCTGGGCCAGGTCTTCTGGCGCTCATTGGGCCGTATACAGTGTAAGCTGTAATTGGCAGATTGGGCATCCTAACGGCCCCGGTAATGCTACTCTTTGGACTCAAAATGGCAATAGGTACCCGAAACCCGAGAACCCGACGGGTTTTACCCGCTAAGGAGGCGGGTGTGGAAGGAGTTTTCTACCCATGGGTACGTTATTGGAAGAAATCCTTTACCCATCGGGTATGGCGGGTACGGGTGTGGAATAGCAGTACCCATACCCGCATACCCGTGGGTAAAAAATACCTGCAAAAATTAATAACCAACCTAAGTGATTGTAGCCCATATAGTGATATAGCCCATAAAATGTGGCCCAAACACTCCTAGTGTGTGTGTGTGTGTGTATATATATATATATATATATATATATATATATATATATATATATATATATATATATATATTGTTGATCCATTATGAAATCCTAGTCATACACTGGAAGTTGTTGTATTTAATTTGATGGAAATTGTTATATTTAACTTCCTGGAAGTTGTTATATTTTGTATGTTAATGTTGAACTCGGGTATATTGTCGGGTATGGAATACCCATCGGGTAAGAATTACCCGTCGGGTATGGGTATGGAATGAATTTCTTACCCGTCAGTTTTCGCGGGTAACCCGATGGAATAGATTTTGACCTGACGGGTATGGTATGGGTGGCCAGTACCCGTCGGGTGTGTACCCGTTGCCATATTGACTTTGGACGTTCGATGCGTCGAACGGCGCTGTCGAGCCGCTATTGGGCCGAGTGGGCGGTGGCCCGCGTGGCCACGGACCAACCCCCGCCCCCCCAAACCCGCTTCTCCTCATCGACGCCCGCGCATTTCCGCATGCCTCGCTCCCACTCTCTCGCGACCCCCACATCCAAACCGCCGTCGTCGCCGGGTCGCCGACGCCGTCTCGCGCCACCGTGCTGGCCCCGTGGTTCTCCTTGCGCACTCATGGCCTACTCCTCCTTCCCCTCTGCACGCTGCTAGGCTCTCCTCCTCCTTTTACCTCGCTGCTAGGGTTTGCTCCCCGTCGCATCCGGTCATGGCGGTGGGGACGGATCCATCGGCAGCGGTCGCGAATCCGCCGGATTTGGCGGCGGCGGACGCAGACCCGCCGGATCCGGCAGTGGAGATGGAGCTGGACCCGACACCGTCACCTCCTTCTCCCTCCCCTCCGGTGGCGACATTTCACGACGGCGGTGGCCACGGATCCGCCTGATCCCGGCGCGGCGGACGTGGATCCGGCGGATCCAGCGGCGGTGGACGCGGATCCGCCGGATCCCGGTGCGGCGGACGCGGATCCGCCGGATCCCGCAGCGGCGGACGCGGATCCGCCGGATCCAGCGGCGGACGCGGATCCGCCGGATCCAGCGGCGGAGGCGGCCGTGGACCCGACACCGTCACATGCTTCTCCCTCCCCTCCGGCAGCCACGGCGGACGTCGAGGGCGGGGCTACGGCGGCCCCGGTGGTGGATTCCGTGCCACGGCGCACGGCTGCCCTCGTCTGCGCGTCCTCGCGCCTTGCCGACGGCGAGCCCACCTCTCGTCTCCCACCTCCTCTCCCTGGCTCCGGACCCAAAATGTTTCTCTGATGTTTTTCACGATGTTTCATTGTTTTGGTTGCCAATGTTTCATGCTCATATGATGAGATGTTTCTCTGATTTTTCCCCCTCCCTCTCCCCCCTCTGGAATCCAATGTTTCTGTTGATGGTGCCGCGGTGCTTCAGTGTATCATTGCCAATGTTTCGAGCACATATGATGAGATGTTTCTCTGATGTGTCATCCTCCTTCCCCCTCTGGATCCAATGTTTATGTTGATGGCGCCGCGGTGTTTCAGTGTATCATTTGCCAATGTTTCGAGCACATATGATGAGATGTTTCTCGGATGTGTTGTCCCCCTCCCCCCTCTGGATCAAATGTTTCTGTTGATGATGTCGTGGTGTTTCATTGTATCATTGTCAATCTTTCGTGCACATATCATGAGATGTTTCTCTGATGTGGCGCCATCCTTCCCCCTCCCTTTGGGTCCAATGCTTCTCTGATGACGCCGCGGTGTTTCAATGGGTTCATCGCCGATGTTTCGTGCACATATGATGAGATATTTCTCTGATGTGCCCCCTCCTCTCTCTCCCCCTCTGGGATCCAATGTTTCTCTGACGATGTCTCGGTGTTTCAGCGTTTCGTTTGCCAATGTTTCGAGCACATATGATGAGATGTTTCTGTGATGTGGCGCCCTCCTCCCCGTCCTTCGGGTCCAATGTTTCTCTGGTGATGTCTCGGTATTTCAGTGGGTTCATTGGCAATGTTTCTCGCTCGCGCTCCCCATGATTCATTTTTGTGTTTTTGGGTGTTTCATTTTTTTCATAGAGCTCGGCGAGGGTCCGGCGGGACTTCGGCGAAACTCTAGCGAGGGTCCGGCAAGACTCCAACAATGGTCCGGTGAGGCTCAGCGGGGTGCTTGGTCGGCGAGCCAGTGGCGGAGGCCGAGCGGGAGGGGCATACGTGTGCGTGTGCGCGTGCGCGTTCGCGCGGGGTGTGGTTGGGCGCCCCGGGATTGATGGACCGGGCCCTGCTAGCGACGGGTGTTCTATCATAAAACGTTCGATCGCTAGCAGCTCCCTAACGGCCCTGCCTAAAGGGCGGGGATAAAAGAAGACAAATAAGATCGATAGCTACTGTATACTCTACACCAGCAGAAGGTCTTGTCTGGTTTTTCTGGGCCCTGGATGTCTTCCATGAGACAATTACCAGGGTTTTGACATGTGGAGATGTGTGGGTTTTGACCATCCGACGTCACAACTTGCTCGAAACTTTTTGAAATTTTTACCACACACTACACATGCGATGGCGAGATAACTCGTCAAGTTTTGTCAATTTCGGACTGCGTTTGGATTTTATAGAATTTAAAAACACTTCCCGCGCACGTCACTACCCATGTTACGAGGCCAACAGGTCGTAATTTCATGCGAGGTCCCGGATATGGCCTCAACATACTCCAAGAATCATGAATATCATTTTTTGAATCAAAAGTCTGCATTATTTCATGTACCTGCAGTTCAAATTTTGAGTTGCGGAGAAATTCAAAGAAACCAAAAAAATTAACGAAATATAGCTAAAAAGTTCAAAATTGTCCCAGCTTTTCGAAACTGGGATGTGTTTAATATAGGAACCCACCAGAAAAAATTGGGAAGAAAAAAACAAAAAAAAATTCAAATTTTGCCGACGGCCTTGGAAAGCCGTCGGCAAAATCTATTTGCCGATGGCCGGCCATCGGCAAATAAGGTGGGCCTCGGGTGGCTCGAGCGCACGTGGCCAGTTTGCCGATGGCTATGGCCATCGGCAAAGTGGGTTTCAAAATAAAATAAAAAACAGCCGGCCCCCGCCCGACCCCCAAACCCTATCCCCAGCCCCGCCGCGCCAATCCCGCCGCCGCACCGCCATTCCGCCGCCCGGCGCCACTCCCCCCCCCACGAATCCCGCCCGGCGACGCCCCTCGCGCCGCCGCACACAAGCGCTCCGCCTCCCCCTCGCGCGCCGCCCCCCCGCTTTTCCGCCGCCACTCCTCCCGCCAAGCGCCGCCATTCCCCGCCGCTACCCCCACCCCCGCCCGTGCGGTGAGGAGCTCGGGCTCCTCTCCCCGTGGTCTCCCCGCCGGCGTCACCGCCCCCATCCCCGCGGTCGCCCCCGTCCACCGCCGCCGCCCCGCCCCCACCCCCCGCCCGTGCGGTGAGGAGCTCGGGGCTCCTCTCCCCGTGGTCTCCCCGCCGGCGTTCCGCCCTCATCCCCGCGCGGTCGGTGCCCGCGCCGACGCCGCCAGGGCCGCGCCCAAGCTCCTCACCTCGGCCGCCGGCCCCGGTGCGAGAGAGGAGAAGAGGAAGAATTCGAGAGAGGAGGAGGAGGAAGGAAGAAGGGAAGGAAGGAACAAGAAGAAGAAGAGAAGGAAGAGGAGGAAGAAGAGAAGGAAGAAGAAGGGAGATAGAGGAGAAGAAAAAGGAGTAGGGAGGAAGAAGAGAAGGAAGAAGAAGAAAGAAAGAGGAGGAGGAGGAAGAAGGAGAAGGGAGGAGGAGGAGGAGAAGGTTCGTTGTTCGTCCACGTCGTCCGACGCCGTTCGTCCACGTCGTCCGTCCACGCGTGTCGCCGGAGGAGAAGGTAAAGCTCTAGGGTTGTCGGCCATCGCGCCATTTGTGTGTTGACGGCCTTCGTGCCGGGTTTGTGGTTGTGTGGGCCATCGTGCCGCAAATGTGGACGCTGGCCTTCGAGCCAGCGGTTTTCTTGCAGGTTTTGGAACCTCCCCGTGCGAGGGAGGTTCGCACGAAATTTTCCACTAATACCGAAGTCTTTATTGCTTTGCGAGCGTGACTTGTCTGAGGGGACCTTGACCGTGTTCGTGCACCTACCCGCCTCGCGCGCCGGCCTAGGTATAATTCACCTCTCTTCCTTATAGTTGTTGTAAGTACATTGCGTAACCAAGTTAGGCGTCTCCCGTCCGAAAGGGATTCGCGGTCGTTGGTATGCGGATCAGTGCATATCTGCGACGGTTTCTCTTTCGGATTGTCCACGTTTTTTGGACAGCCCGAGGATGTGTAGATGGGTTAGCTTCCATGTTCCGCCCCCGTCCGAGTTGGAGTTTCGTCGGCCCTCCCCGTTGTTCTCCGGATACACACTCTCCCTATCGGACGTGTATCGGAGAACAACGGGGAGGTGTCCGCTGAAATTCCGTCTCGGACGGAGCGGAGCATGGAAGCTAACCTCATCTACGCATCCTTGGGTGGGATTAGGACCTATCCTTCACCTAGTAGATGGTAGGAACGCCTTGTAGATGCGATGTTGGTCTTATTACTCGCTTACGTTGGCGCATGACAGAGGATGGCTGACCGTGAGTGGATGTACACGGGATTCAAAGACAAGACCAATGAATGGGTTAAGGGACCGGGGACTTCCCGGAGAAGGCATTTGGCCCAGCTTTCTAAAGGGGCGATTCGGGTGTTTTGTCCCCGTAGCAAGTGTAAGAACCAGACAAGGAAAGAGCAACGGCAGATGAGGAATGATATTTGGGCGAACGGGTATGTTCCAAACTATACCCGCCGGATCCTCCATGGGAACCCCAACGGGTTACGGAGGCGGTGGTGAGACCGCACCTCGAGGGGTTTGATCAAGATGCCGGAATGGCGACTTGCTTGAAGACGTTGAAGCCGTTCAAGGATTGGAGGTGGTGGAAGAAGATCCGAGGCGACCGCAAAGGCGTACTACGACATGATGGAGGTGGCAAAGGAGCCCCTTCATGAGAAGACCCGCATTTCTAAACCGGATGCCATTTCACGCCTAATTGGGTTGAAGTCGTCACCGGGCATCAATCGGGAAGGTTTTGATCTCGTGTTGGCAACCGTTGGCGGGCCGTCCGGGAGGAGCACCGCCGCGAAAAACACAACCGAGTCACGTAAGCTCCTTCGTGCACTCAAGATGCCTTATCGCCCGATCCAAGCTTGTAAGAACGGGTGTGTCCTGCTCCGGGGAGACCACGAGGCGGTAACACACCTGTCCGGAGTGCAAAGCCTCTAGGTACGTGGAGGTAGAAGGCGGTGATGGCACTAAGAAACAGTCCTAAGATCCCCGAGATGGTCATACGACACCTTCCAAGATTACCGAGGCTGCAACGGCGCACATGACAGAGTAGTCCGCGAAACAAATGACTTGGCACAAGAATGGCAAAAGATACAAAGTGACAAGATGCAAGACTCGATGGATGGTGATGCATGGAAGCACTTCGATGCCATGAATCCTCGCATGGCCGAGGAGGCTCGAAATGTACGCGTAGCGCCGGCAAATGATGGGTTCAACCCGTTTGGAATGATGGCGGCCCCGTACACTTGTTGGCCCGTGTTTGTGATCCCCCTCAATCTTCCCCCGTCATGTTCGACCCCAAGAACGTGTTCTTGACGCCGATAATACCCGGACACCCGGCAACAAAATGGGTGTGTTCATGCCGCGGTGGGATGAATTGCGAGAAAGCTTGGGATGAGGGGGTGCCGACGTATGACCGAGCTACGAAGACGAACTTCACGATGCATGTGTGGTACCGTACTCAATGCATGACTTCCCGGCGTATGGCTTGTTCAGCCGCGTGGTGTGTTCACGGGAAGTTCCCTTGCCCAACATGCAAGGCAGATGTGATGTTCACTTGGTGGCCAAGGGTGGCAAGTATTCTTCTTTTCGACAAACATCGTCAATTCCTAAAGGAGGACGATCCACCGAGACTTGATAAAAAGCACTTCACGAAAGGTGTTCAAGTCACCGGCCCCATCCCTAAGGAAAAGAGCCCAGCTGACATCCTTGCACAGATAGAGGCTCTCGAAATTGATGATAATGGTGGTTTCAAAGGATATGGTACCGACCACATGTGGACTCATATATCGGGCTTGACTAGGCTCCCCTACTATAAGCACCTTCTTCTTCCACACAACATCGATGTAATGCACACAGAAAAGAATATCGCCGAGGCACTTTGGGCAACACTCCTGGACATTGGCAAGAAGTCAAAGGACAATGTTAAGGCTAGACTGGACATTGAAACGATTTGCGATAGACCAAATCTAGTGATGAAGACCCCTGCGCCAGGCAAGAGATGGAAGAAGGGCCCGGCCGATTACATCCTGAAAAGGCCGCATAGGAAGGAAGCACTGGAGTGGTTGTCGAAGCTAAGGTTCCCTGATGGGTATGCGGCGAATCCGAGCCGGGAGTGAACTTGCCGATCGACAAAGTCTTAGGGATGAAGAGTCATGACTTCCACATCTGGATTGAGCGGCTCCTTCCCCGCGATGACCCGGGATACCTACCCGAGCCGGTGTGGCGCGTCCCGGCAGAGTTGAGCTTTTTCTTCCGCCGCTTTGTTCCAAGGAGTTGTCTCGGACGTTTGTCTTGAACTGGAGGAGGCTGCACCTAAGTTGCTCTGCAAGTTGGAGATGATATTTCCACCGAGCTTCTTCCCCGTCCATGCAGCATATGATTTTGCACCTACCAAGGGAGGCACGGTTAGGGGCCGTGCAAAGACCGTTGGTGCTATCCAATCGAGAGGTGTCTAAAGCTTCTTCGGAAAAGTGTAAAAATAAAGCCAAAATTGAGGCTTCGTGGTAGAGGCATTCATTCTGAGGAGGTGTCCACATGCACACAGCGTACTATACCGAGAAACTTACGAGACCACGAGATCCAATCCTCGTTACAACATCGACGAGAATTCATGCACTCTCGCCTTTTCGGAGGGGATTTTGGAAGAGCAGAGCGGGGACCCCTCGTTACTTGCGGCATGATGAGTGGCACACTATCATGATGTACTTGTTGTTGAACCTTGAGGAAACGATTGATTATCAAGAGTAAGTTCTCGATGAGCTTGTTCCATACTACGCCACTATCCTCCACCTATTGATCCGACCCCCTTGTCTATTGTTTCTCCAGGGACTTTATTAATGAACACTCGGAGCTGCGCAAGAGGGCTCCTACCGAGGATGAGAAAGACCATCTTCTCGCACATAATACGCCCGATTTCGTCAATTGGTTCAGCAAAAAGGTAACTATCTACCTAACCTCGACGCCACTTTGCTCCTATGAGCGAGTAACTTAACTATCCACCCGTCCTAACCGTGTGCTAATTGTGATGCGGAAATGAGTCCCGCATTGAGATGTGTGGGCCAAACCTTCGATCGACATGTCAAGTCATTCGACGTTTATGACGTGAATGGCTATCGCTTTCACGAGAAGCTACGAAGAGAAACGGGGCAACCTAAAAACCACGTGCACCGGAGTTCGGACTCCCGGCACGGATGGGAAGGACTATTACGGCATAGTCGAACAGATATTGGAGCTTGACTTCGGCAAGTTCCTAGGTTGTAAGCCTGTGATGTTCAAATTCCATTGGTTCGATCCCCAGGTCACAAAAAAGGACCTTAAGATTGGGCAAGTCGAAATCCGACAGGATTCCAAATATGGAGGAGACGATGTCTATATTGTGGCTAACCGAGACGCCAAGCAAGTTTATTACCTCCCATGGGCAAACCAGAATGACAAGCGCCTTGCGGGTTGGAGCCTTGTGCAGTTCGTATCGCCACGCGGTAAAGCGGCGGTCCCGAACGATGATGATTACAACTTCGACCCAAGGACAGATGAGTTCTATCAACCTGATGGGCTAGAAGGTAGGTTGGAGATAGACATTGATTCGTTGATGAGTATGGAAGTAAACAACGACATCGATGAGGACGAGGGTGATGAGGTGCACGATGCTGAGGACATACGAATCCTAGATGCCTGGAAGCTGCGACGTGATGTAGAAGTTGGGGAACATGTAGCGCCTAATGATGAGGACTTAAGAGAGCTCGACAATATTGATAGTGATGACGACAGTACTGATGACGAGGACGAGCGCTCGCCAGCAATATTGCTGTTTGCGGAGATAGTTTCTAATCCATGTAATATTGATACTCGTTATTTATATTACCTTACATTTATGTTTTCTTTACAAGTACTTGCAATCTACTAATACTAACTGTTTTAATCTTTGTTATTGCAGGCACTCGACAAAATGCCAGGCGGAGGACGGTCGCGCCGACAAAACGTCAGGTCGAAGTACATGCACCTCGGGCCCCAGCAGGACCACGTGGAGGCCGGCCACCACGAGGAGCACGTGGAGGCCGGCAACCACGAGGAGGAGGACGATGAGGAGCTTGAGGTGGAGCCGTCAACCAGCAGGGGTGGGAGTAGGCGGAGGACTGCCAGGATGAGGCTGTTTGAGGACGAGGCTGTTTGTGCCGGCGGCGGTGGTGACGACGACGATGACGAGGAGGAGGACGCTGGCGGCGGTGGCGGTGGCGACGACGACGACGAGGAGGACGGCGGCGGCGGCGGTGGCGACGACGACGAGGAGGAGGAGGAGACTGCAGGCACCTCGGCTTCCACAGGCACCGCGAAGAAGCCCTTCCAGCGCGGGCCCGCTAGGCTCCCTGAGCACTTGCCGCGCCCTGAGGACCGCCCGCAGATCGTGATCTCTGGGACGTAAGTATCCGTTGTTGATTTCTGTACTTGTTTTTATTTCATTTTTGAATTAAAACTGCATACTAACAATTGTTGTGCTTGTGCAGTGGCTGGAGAAAGGTGTCGTCCAGGAAGTGTTCGCCCATGTCACTAGCATCCAGGGGCGAGTGATTAAGGCAAACTTCCCGGCTTGGTCACCATCGAGGGGAGGACGATCGTGCCCGACAAATGGCCATACTACTTCCTAATCAAGGACGCACATGGGGAAGTCCTCGCGAGAAGATCAAGAGGGAGTTCGGTGAGTCTTTCAATCGCAACGCATATCTCAATACTACGCATTTCTTGGACTTTTCTCAAACAATGGAATGATGTTTGATGCCTCGGTGCGCTTGTACTATAGGTTGGCGGAGGGGCAGGACCCCGATGTGGCGGACCGGCATCGACAAGGTGTGCGAGTTGCGGATCAAGGACATGTTCTACGAGGCGCACACCCAGCCGTCATCTCCTACTACGCCAACTTCGGGGGTGAAGGTGGATAAGACCCGGGCCGGGGAGCCGATATGTGAGCCGAGACCGACCTCACCGAGGAGCAAGACATGCAGTAAATAAGTAGGAAAACATCCACCGTGATTCCTTATGTGACACATTCAACTCATTATCTAGAAGATCTAATACTTGAATGTCATGCACACCTCCGGGCTGGTGCAGCAAGTACGCCGACCGCCGGCATACGATTGTCGAGGTGGCAAACGCCGGCGGCGTACGTGGAGCACGAGCACGTCGGGTGAAGCGCTTGGAAGAGATGGCGAGGTCCGGGGTCTCACACCACCGGGGAGCCGTAACCTCGCCGAGTTCATGGAAACATGGGTATGCTTGTGTTCAACCATTTCTTATAGCGCCGGATTTCATATATCTCTACTTGTAACCATGTTTTCTCGTTTTCTTCGCAGAGGGAGCACCACGACGGGCAGCCCATCAACGAGTACATGGGGTGGGCCCTTGCTCACAAGGGCCCAGCGAAAGCGCCCTCCACCACATCCGAGAAGTACACCAGCCCGGTCGTGTACGACAAGCTCACCAAGTACGCCGCTGCAGCTCGAGAGGCCCATGGCGACAGCTACGACGTCACCGCCGAGCCCATAGACCCTCAGCTCGTGATGAGGTTGGGAGGAGGGAAGCAGCATGGCCGGTTCTATATGGCCCACAGCGCCATTGACCCGTCCTCTGTCCCGACGCTGACCGAGATCCGCAAGGAAGACCAGCGTAGGGGCGGACCGCGGGTCCCCATAGCGCCTCGGCAGCCGAGCAGTGCGCAGCAGATCGCGGGTCTTCAGGTAAGTGGAGTTTCATTCGTCGTTCAACCGTTTCACAAATAATGTACCTTGCCTTCAAATACAATCCACCATGCTCGTGTAATATTGCAGGCCACGGTCCAGGAGGTGCTAGCCAACCAGAAGCAGATGGCGCTTGCCTATCAGGAGCACGCGGCCTCAGTTGCGCTGCACTACCAGCAGGCGTGGTTGCAGATGTCCCAGCACATGCGTGCCATGGGAATGAGTGAGCCTCCAGCCGCTTTCTTCGCTCCACCACCAGTACCTCCACTGTCGCCTTTTCTTGCACCTCGTCCGGTGAGTCCCTACATTGCCTATTGCTTTAGCTTGTGATGCCAGTCCGCAGTACTAATTCCATCACTTGGTCTTTGTGCGCACGGTCGGAGGGTTCGAACCCAACTCCAGTGCTAGCCCTCCAAATGGGTGCTTCTCCACAGGTCCCGCTCCACAGCCCGGTTGGGGTCCTTTCCGAGCCTCCTCACGCAGCCGTTCGTCCCGGGTCCTCCACCGACGCAGGGTACTCGTGGCCGCCGCAGGGCAGCCCGGGCCGTCTCGCCCCCACGCAGCCGGGGTACTCGTGGCCGCCGTAGGGGCAGCCCGGGCCGTCTCAGTTCCCTCAGCTGCAGCAGCTCGGCCACTGGCAGTACTCGTGGCAGCAGCAGCAGCAGCCGCAGCCGCAGGGGAGTTGGCCTGCGTGGGAGGATTCTTCTGGGGGCTCGGGGACCCAAGGGGACGGCGCCACGAGCTAGGTACCTTCTATTTCTGATTTTGGACCTTGTTGTGCCACGTCGGACATGTTTGGCCGATGTTGGCCTTGTATGGATGCATTTGGAGTTGTATGCAAGAATTGGGACTTGTGATATGGATTTGTATGCATGAATATGGATTTGATGCTATATTATGGTTGAAATGGCGTATTATTGTGAATATATGTGATGAATGTTGTATATCTTGCTTGTGATATCATTATCTGTGATTAAATGTGCTGGAAATGGAAGAAAACAGGAAAAAAAAGCAAAAAAAAAAAAAATCCCCAGGTTAGCCGATGGCTGGGCCGTCGGCAAACCCGGGGAAATTTACACCAAATACCCCAGGTTTGCCGATGGCCGTGGCCATCGGCAAACGACCATAAGTTTGCCGATGGCGACGGCCATCGGAAAAAAAAAATCGTGGGAATTCTTTTTTCAAAAAAAAGTTAGCCGACCGCCGTGGCCATCGAAAACAAGACTGCTTGCCGATGGCCACGTGGCGCGCCATCGGCAAACCCGCCGTCACCCGACGGCGGGGAGGCCGACGTGGAGAGTTTGCCGATGGGGGCCACGGCCATCGGCAAAAAGTTTTCCGATGGCATCTACTTTTGCCATCGGCAAAAATTTGTTTTCCGATGAGCTTATTGCCGATGGGAAGTTGCCGATGGCAACGCCACTTTGCCATCGGCAACTTCTTTTCCGATGGCATCCTTGTGTTTGCCGATGGCATCAAGCCATCGGCAAACACTCTGGATCCGGTAGTGTCTACCGAGCGACACTCTCCAGATCCAGGGTATCAATGTAAAATGGTCTTCTTTTGAGGACTTGTTTGTAACCGGACTGTGATAATATAATATATGTGTTACCTGTCAAAAAAAAAGACAGGATGAAGAGTTTAGTATTTTGGTGATCCATTTGACGAGGTTGTTGCAGCGTAGTTTTGTCTGGTTTTACTGAAGACAGCAGGGGCGGAGCCACATTATGGACTGTGGGTGCAGCCACACCTATAATTTAAAAAAAACAGTGAAAAAAGACAAATTTTTATCATATTTGCACCCATAATTCAAAGATACTTGCACCCATAAGGCAAACTACACTCGCCTCAGATTTAATCTAGCTCCACCACTAACGAGTAGGATGGCTACTTTGTGGAAGTTGTAATATACTCTCTAGGCCCCGAATAAACGAAGCATCTGGATGAATAATATGATCTGTTTCCTCCGCAGCGGTTTTGCCTCATGAAACGCGTTAACATCGCCACCACCTCCCCTAACAATGGAATATTGCACCAGAAAGGGGTCCAATGCCACCAATTAAATATTCCAGAAGCTAGCCGACCAAGGCACATGTAAACCTTCTAATACGACGGCGCCTAATCTTGTTTGGCTTTCTACCATCCATGCCTCTGCAAAATCCAAGCATGCCCCTGCATTATTTTGAACGGACAACAAAGTCTGCTCTAGATCCGTCTATTACTAAGTGGTGGGCACCAATGCAAAATCTTACCCACGACCTTTCTTGATCTTGTCATAAAAATAAACCTTAATAATTACTTGATATACAGGGTATCGGTGAAACTTTTTGTCATCATTACAAACAGGAGGGGATCGGATTTTTCATATCTGAATCATGAGGAGCTATTTTATCAGACGGTCAATGAAAACAACTCTGACTCCATCGATAGAGCTATTTATGGAGCCGATGAAGCCCCAAAACACGATGTCAATGGTGAAGTGGTTGGTTTAGATTGAGGAGATTTTTATGGAGACGAGCGTGACAGCCGCCTCTACTAACCGCCTCTACTAGCCCATATATAATTCGTTCGTCATTGCCGAGCTTTGTTCCCTAGGCAAGCGTGAGCTATTCCCATGAAGGCCAACTTCAAGCGGATCGAAGAAGGCAACAAATTAAAGAGGCATTGTCGAACATCTGGGCCGTCCAGGGAAGAAACACAAAAGAGTGAATAATAATCCAATAATTTGATTATTGAATATCGTTACATTTTACACGTCTTCAATGATAATTTGTCGGCCAGTCAGCCTCTCATTTCTGACCCCACGGTATGATGACACCGAGACGACATTATTCCTTTGAATTATCCCTTTCGGATGAAGACATGTTATTGTATTAATTACTAGTAGTAATCATGATTATCAAGTTTGTTCGCGGAAACCTGTAGGTTTATCATAGGTCACCTGACTACTTTATTTTTGTTTATAATATATATGTATAGTATGTATGACGACATTTTCGTCCTTAGTTTATTGATTTGGCCGCGACAAAAACAAATATGTAGCTTTTGGCGAATTGTAGGTTAGCTGGTACGTCGTCTCGGTGATTAATCATCTAATCTTTTTGTGTCCAGAACTTGCAAAAGACTGCAAGTAGAGTGTAGTAGGTGTCCAAACCAAAATAAACCATGCCAAGAATTGAATGTGGTGTCATATATTGTCCAAAAGGAACACAAATATATGTTGGTACGTACGTAGTAATCACGTTCGATCATACTATATGGTTGTTGCCTCGTTGGTTGGGTCGGGCCGGGGGACACTCACTCACACGTACAGTCACACGCACGTTCGTCGTCATGAGCTGAGGTCACGAGAAAGTGGTGCTAAAACATCTCAATGTAATGAATTTACTAACGTACCCTCATGTACTTCATTTCAATATTCCTTGTTGAAAACGTGGTCACATGCACGGAGATTTTTTGCCACGTCGAATGGGACATTTTTGTCTGTTGAGATATATATATATCCAACAAATTAAAATGTGCGTTCTCTTTGTAGATCCTTATGTGTTTACTAGTACAATAGTACAATGTAGACGTACCAATCAACGAATGAGCGGTTCTGTGGTGATGAGCATCCGAGTCATCACTCACCAGTCACCAAAACGATATATGCGTGTGTGGTGGCCCTATTAGCTGAAGCTCCATTGATACAACATGGGTTTCTTCGGACTGTGGCAATGACAAATCGAGGAGGACCTCAACAAAATTAGTAGTAATAATTACATATGACATTCAAAAAAATATAAATAAATTATCCCTCCGGACCGGTTTAGTTTATAAGGTGTAGTATGACATAACATGTCCTCTTAATTATAATTTGAATATTCAATTATGTTATATATTATATCTTATATGGTTATAAACCTGTGATTATTGGGTAATATATTTGATTATAAATCTTATTATATTGCAATATGTATATAGTTAAAATGTGCCATCTTGGCATGAGCTGACACCCTCCACCTTTGCTGCTTATCACCGTGTGCATCGTCACTGTGATGTCAAGGCATCCACCAAATCTAGGTTGAAGCCCTAGATTAGGTCATTGGCTCCCCCAAATGACAACTGAGGTGTTGGATATCCTTGTCACCGTCAGCATTGGCAAAGAACTCTGGTGACAGTAGGGTCGAGCAAGGGAAGGGGAAGTTTCTTTGGGTGAAGGATCATGTTGCCTCCTAAGCCGCCCCAAAAACAACGCAAGATCCCTTAGGAAGTTCTGAGGAAATCTTATGTTACCTCCATTGCAAAAATAATGCAACTATAGCATAGTCTTGAGGCAAACTTTCTCAAGTTTTAATTAATTTATACAAAATATACATATATTTATATTACTAGATAAAAATTAGATTGATCATGAAATATAATTTATAATATGCTTAATTTGAGTCATAAATGTTATACCCTTTTAAAATAGTTTTTACTAGGAACTACTCCCTCTCTGTCCCATTTTAATAGTCGTTCACACAGTGCAGTGAAGCGTCTATATTCATAGTTTCATCCATGTATCTGGACACACGCAATATCTAGGTTCAGATAATCTTTGCTGCACCAAGTTGGAAGCTAAAACGACTATATTAAAATGGTACAAAGAGAGTAAAGTAGAGTTACATTCTTTTCATAATGGATTCAGCACATTTCAAGTATGGGATGGCGACTTCTTTTTCCGTTTAAAGGTTAAGACTCACCCTTTTTTAAGAGGAAGCCCCCAGTCCATTATTAGCTAGCATTACCATCATGACCTGCTAATTTAATGTGGTTACTTGCATTGACAGTTCTCATATCCAGACATGCATCTTGGCTCCAATCCATACAAAATCTGGAACAAATTACTCAACTGCTCACGAACTCGCTAAGTAGGACCACAATTTGTTTCATGATTGATCCGTGCATGTGTCTCTAAGATGTAAATAGAGATGAATCGGGCCACGACTTTGGGCTAGATGAGACGTAGTGATGGTTGCAAAGGAAATGTACCACATCCACATGCATCCTGGGATGCATGGATGAATTGTGCTCCCATTCTGGACAAGATTCATTGTGCTACTGCTACTATACTCGATCGTGTGAAGGAAAGAAAATTGAATCACAAGCGACCGAAATAAGGCAGCATCAGAGATGCAGTAGATGAATTTTTTTTCATTGTAACCATAGCATCTCCAAGATTATTATTTGCTTTCCAATGGTTAGAGCATATATTGATTTCTTCTTAATTACGAATTTGCAAGTTTGTATTTTGTTTTCTGATATACATGTAAAGCTATACTACGTTTCACGGTAGACTTGTATAAATGAATTCAAAGATCTCTTGTACTCAAAGGACAACTTGTGTCTCACTCTGTGCACCATATGTCGTCATATTTTCGTAAGATGGTGACAAGTGACAACATGATCTATTTGCTTTTGTTTTCATCTGTTCACAGGAATCTGGTTTTATAGGCTGGTTGGTGTGGTCCTCAATGAGAGAGGTCGTGGTTGATAACTGCTGCTGCATGTGGCGACAAAGACGCTGCTAGCAGCATCTCTACCGTGAAACGTAGTATAGCTTAACATGTACATACATGTATATCAGCTCCTTCCTGTACTTCTCTATTGTTGAATACGAAGATCGCGTGTTACATATGTGGCCTTCTTTATTTTTTGATTAAAGGTTTAGCCTCATCTTTTCTTTAAGAGTTCAAGGGGAGCCACCTCCAGTCCATTAGCTAGCATTACCATATTGGCCAGATCTTATAGTATAGCCATATCGACATTCATCTCGGCTCAAATCCATTCAAAATCTAGAACACGTTAAACTGCTCACCACACAACTCGCCAAAAGAGTTGGTCCTTAGAAGTTGGCATTTCTCAAATAGCTTTTTTTTCTCAAATACGCAAAAGATTTGCGTATCATTGTATTAATAAAAAAGTTTGATAAACATATAGCGTGCTTATGAGAGCGCCAGTGGTCAATATAACCGTAGCTGGACCATACTAACGCCGCCGACATTGACTTGGTAAGTAGAACGACAGGTTGTTTCATGATTGATGTTTGCATGTGTCACAAAGACGCCACTACTTGGGCTAGATGAGGCGTGATCGTGCAAAGAAGATGTACCACATGCATCCTGGGATGAATTGTGCCGCCATTCTGGACAAGATTCGTTGTGCTACTGTACTCGTGTGAAGGAAACATAATTGAATCATAAGCGGCCGAAATAAAGCAGCATAGAGAATGCAAGTAGATGCAATCGATTTCATTGTACCCATCATTGTGGTAGATGATGTACGACTCTCTTCATTTTTACAAATTTATCATATGCATATTTCTCCCTAGTACCTCGCTCTGTCTCAAAAGAGTACAACTCTAGCATAGTTTTAAGTCAAACTATCTTAAATCTAACAAAATTTATAAAAGAATACATATATTTCGCAATTAAGTATGGACTATGTTCATCATCATGTAAAATATCTTCATAACATACCCTATTTGGAGTTAAAAATTTTGATACTCTTTTCTATAATAATCAAACTTAAAATAGTTTGACTAAAATTTTAAAGTTGTATAATTTTTGGACAATAGAGACATTTAACTGCTAGCTTCTAATTTATTCTATTATTTTGTTTAATTAATGATGTAACACTCTTTTGTGGTTAATGAATTGTTTGCTCATCTAAAAAGATGAAGTTTGTTTCGGTCAAAGTATGGTTCAACTTAAAAGCATGCAGTAGGAGAAATCAAGTTCCTCTTCTATTCTCTTATTACTAGGTGGATTCCCCGCGCGTAGGCACGGAAATTTAAAGTTAGTTTTGATGATCATTTGATAAATGAAAGAGAGATATAAAAATATGAGTTATTTAATTTTTTTTTGAGAAACCGGGAAATATATATTACATAAACTTGTTGAAGTTTGCATCAAATCTTACAAAGACCTTCTCAAGAAAAAAGAAAGTACACACTAGTCCTTGCAAGATCATGGTCCTCCCGGTTGACCTCGTCATCGGTGATCGGAAATCTGCAGCTTGAAGACGATCCCCTTCCGGACGATAGCTCTTCATAGTTTTTCAATGCCACCATAAGCCGCATATCGAGATCATCGACATGCTGTAAACTCGTTGAACGTCCTGGCTGAAGAAGATGGTCGCCAGCCATCACATCGCCGGTAAAACAAGGAATCTGGCGCCTCAAAGGCCACCAGCAGCCCTGACTCACCGGAGAAAGATGCAACCCGAAGGGAAACAAAACCACCCAAGAAGGTGGGATCGCAAACATATAAATCTTAAGGGTGTCAAGGATCAAGAAACCATACTCGTGCGTTGTCACGGAAATTGCTGATGATTTAGAATAAGATTATTTATATAAAGGGACAAACAACTAAAAGTTAATGTTAGTGGATGATGTGGTATAACGCTAGTTAGTGGATGTGTCTTGCTAACATGTATATCATAATTGCAAATGCTACTTGACTAGCTTCAATGTTGACAGGAGATGGCGTGGTATGGCAGCTGGATTAGTAAATAATGTGACGTAAGGAGGTGCTAGAGAATTAGACTAGTGAGGTTTATCTTTATAGGAGATATATAGATTAATGCTAGTGGATAGCGTGCTATGTTGATGGAGACAAGTAAACATACTTTAGTAGATGATTGGATATCATAATTGCTCGTGCTAGTAAAATTTAATTACAAAAGCATAGTGAATTGTTGCTGACTTGGACACCTCGCATGTCAAGAGAATTTGTTAGTGTGGCTGCTGAGGTGGACACCTTACATGTTAAAAGAATTTGTTGATGGTTTTTTATAATTTGAGTTATAGATTATAAGTTTTCATATTATTTTATGTAGACAGATACTTATGTGTATAAATGAATGGCTGTCATTAAAGATCTGTTGTAATCGAGGGCCAGCATGTTTCTCACTATGTGCCGCCATATCACTGTCGTCATATATGTACCCGTAAGATGGTGACAACATTTATTTTCTTTTCCATTTGTTCACGTTAATCTAATTTTACAGGCTAGCTAGTTTTGGTGTTTCTCAAATCTCATGAGATAAGTAGTGGTGATAATCGCTGCTGCATGTGGCGACACGACGCCGCTAGCATCTGGCGTCTAACGCGTTAGCGTGGATATATGTATCTCCTTCCTGTGGGTCTCTATTATTTTTTTGCAAGAAAAGTACGTCTCTATTATTGAGTTTGAAATATAATGATCATCTTCTCCCTTCTCTTTATGTATGTATTAGAGAAAGCATATGTTACACAGAATGAGATTAAAAATTCTATATGATTGATGTAATTTATGAAATATTAGGGAGCTCAAGGTGCCTGAGATCAATGAACTAAGCATAGCTAAGGTAGGTTGTTTTTTGTGGAACTTATATGTTCATCAGATTCAGATGTGCAAGTCTACGACATGAGTGCTCGCATCTACAACAAGTTATTCATTCAATGACACATCAACGAGGCACCAAGGGAATATAGGCTGCGCTAAGACAGAACAATGTGGCTCCACCTATGAGGTCTTCGGCTGAGAAGCCCCATGGTGGTAGGATATTGGTGGGTGGAAAATGGGATCTGGCAAGCGAAGAAGTCATAGGTGGTGGGATTGGCAAGCATGTGATCCATGAAAACATCATCCTTCTAGTCCCCAAAAGGCTTCATGGCACGTTTGTGTAGCGGCCTCGATGCCCATAGATAGATGTTTGCAATAGCTAGCCTCTGATCATGGGGGTGGATGTGTGGTTGTTGTGACGGAGAGCAAGAAAGCCCTGCACGGAGGTGATTGCGGCTAAGGAAGGAATGGATAGCCTATATGGTGACTTACGGTCACGGAGATGCTTGAGAGTATGATAGCGAAGGTGCTTCATGGAGAGACACAAGATGGAGTCGTGGAGAGAGTTGTGTAAGGCTAGGGGCTACAAAAGGAGAGATGACAAGTGTAGCCCAACTAGGATGTGACCGAGTAGGGTTAGGCAAGAGGGTAGAATTGACCATTTTCCACCCATTAGCTCTTGTTAGCTATGTTAAACGGCGACCAATGAGCTAGCCATTAGCTCACTATATGGCTAAGGATCTGATTGATGACATAGACTACTTATTAGTTCAAATAAAGTTTAGGTGACTAAAGTTTAGTCCTATGATATTTGGTTAGATACATGAACTACAAAGAGGAACTAACAACTAACTGAGCTTAACTAAAAATTAATAGACCTTTTAGTCCATATATTTGGATTGGACGGCCTAAGAAACTTTAAGTGGCTAAAATTTGGTCTGCCATCTGGTCTACATGTTTAATGAGCAAGAGATATTTTGACCTTTCCATAAAAAAGGAGAGATATTTTGAGTCACTACTCTCTTTTATTGTAAATCTTACACAAGTCTTTCTGTGTATCTAGATATAGACCATATTGAGATACATAATAAAAAATGTATCTAGAAAAGTCAAAACGATGCACAATTTAAAACCGAAACAGCAATTAAGATCCAGCAGCACATAAGGTGTCATGGTCATCCATCCATTGCATGGGACAACAGATGTGCGGTGCCCTCTCCTGCCTGACTCAGCAAAGGATGAGGATCACACTGGCCACGCATGTGGTGTTTGTGCCTAATCGAAACCATGCAAAATCACATTAACAAGTTAACAACAACTTCCTTAGTTGTTTTTATTTTTATTTTCTATGTATAAGACTACCCGCAGCGGGGTACGCCACACACGTACTGGAGTAGCCTTTACCGGAAAAAAGCCTGCAGCGGCATACTGAATCGCCTACTCCATCGTCCAGTATGGCCTCCGGTCCTGGTTCTGTCCAGGATGTACTACACGTTCGGTAAACGCACGCGGGGCCCGCGCTCGCGGGGAGAGAGAGAGAGAGAGAGAGCAGGCGCGCCCACCCGGACGCCATGGCTGCTCGCGCCGCCGTCCTCCCTCGCCATGGCTGCTCGCGCCGCCGCTGTGTGGTTGCCGGTCGGGCCTTCGCCGCCGCTGAGCTGCTCGCTCGCCGGTCGCGCGGGACCCGAGGAAGGCGCAGAGGAGGGAGCGCAGGAGGAGGAGCAGGGATGCCGCCGCCGCGCCGTCCTCCGTCGCCACGCTGAGCACCGCGCCGCGCCGGAGTTGGGGTCCGCGGCGAACGAGCACGGAGGCGGCGCCCGCATCTTCTCCGCCCGCGCACGCCCGTCCTCGATTTCTCTGTCGCGAGGACCGTCACAAGGACCGTCGCGAGGGCAGCTGCGCTCGACTCGCCATGGCCGTGGCTCCGCCTTCCTGCCCCCGGTGCCGGCGGCGTCCGCGGCATCGAGCGCGAGGAGGAGCCCGCCGGTGCCGAGCGCGAGGACTCGCCATGGCCGTGGCTCCGCCACTGCCCCGTGCTCGCCGAAGAGAGCCCGCCGGCCTGCGCACCGGCCTGCGGGGAGACGGAGAGGGAGGGGAGAGCCGCCGTGCCGCTACCCCGTGCTCGCCGGAGAGGGAGCCCGCCGGCCTGCGCACCGGCCTGCGGGGAGACGGAGAGGGAGGGCAGAGACGCCGCGCCGCTGAAGAGGAAGGAGGTGAGGGCCGTCGCGCCGCCGCCCGCCAGCACCGCTGCCGGCCGTGCCCCGCCGCCGCGAGCGGCGCCAGTCCGCCATGGCTGGTGGAAGAAGGGGAGAGCGGCCGCGGCCCCGCTCCCCTGCGCGCCTGTACTCCGCGCGACCGCGGTCCGCCGAGAGGAGAGGATGGGAGAGCAGGGGGCGCGCCGCCGCTGGGCCGCTGCTTCATCCGCGGCCGCCACACCGCTGCCGCGCGCTGAGAGAAGAGAGATAGCCGGCGGAGGAACCGAGGGAGAGAGGAAAAGGGAGGAGAGAGAAAAAATAAAATATTGCTGACATGCGGGTCCACTACTGATAGAGTATGAGATGTAAATGATGACGGGTGCGGGGAAACTGAATATAAAGGAGAGAATATTGATGACCAGGATAGAATATTCACTTTTAGGGATGAATTTAGAGTATGACGAGTGCGGATAGTCTAACAACCTTCTTACTTGTGGCTGCCTGGATTGCGTCCGATACCGTGTGCCGAGTACTGTATCTCGACGGACGGCGACGTGACATGTCTAGCTGTTGCAGCATGTGTAAGTGAAAGCCCAATCATGCATGTACGACAGGCGATGCGCTTGCAGAGCATATCCGGTCGTGTGATGCGGTGCGTAGGAAACGCAGCGGCGTCCGGCAGAATCATCGACGGCATAAGTCCAGTCAGCAGGGACATTATCGCCAAATTCTGTGATAATTAGGCTGTATTTCAGGCAAGTTGGTGAGTGGGCCGGTGTTGTTGCGATCCCACAAGCAGTAAGAGTCTCTAACAGACCTGACAATGGGCCACCCGTGACCATACCAATCTGTAATCTGTTAGTTGGGTGTTGGTTCAAAAAATTTTATCTTTTTTTTTTTTTACCTGAGTTCGACATTTGGTCTACTGATATCTTTAGTCTTGATTTCTCACCGTTTTATGTCTTGGTTAAGTTGGCATTAGGGTCACTTCTAAATTCGCTTCGTTTCTCTTTTCTTAAGTGAATATGTGCATTCAACGTTTTTTTTTTTTTTGACAAAAATATGTGCATTCAACGTTGTTAGTCCAAAATGAGCTAGCGGTGGGCTGGGTTGAGGAGGTTGGAGATGATTTAAGCCACTTTTTCTATAAACTTTTAGATCCACCACTATTATTAGTATTAAACTTCTGAGCTTGATTGAGCATGCCTCAAGAGGCCATGAAACACAACAGAGATGGTACTTTGCTAAAAAGAAGTGAAGGAAGGCCCAACCATAAAACACAATGGTGATGGTTGAAAACGTCGGCCATGGGGAGCGAAGGAAGGCCCGACCTGAATGGTCCGCCCTCGTGCTAGAGGGGGCCAGATGTGGACTGAGGGCGGCAGCAACCAGGGGAGGTGTATGCCCCAAATCTAGGCAAGTATATGAGGGTGGTTTGGTCTTGTGAAAGCCTACGGGCATGTATAGCGCTCCCATGGGACTGTGTAAGAGGGCGATGAATAATGAATTGATGATCCAAAGGTTTTCTTTGCCATTCACTCTTTGTTTACACTTTGCTACATAAGGGCATTCACAGTGCAGACTCTACCATAAAATCTAAGAGTATTTATTACTCTCCTATTTATTGAGTTTTGCTGATGTGGCGGTATATTTATTGAAGAGAGATGCAGAAAAATCAAGACTCCAAGTCTTATTTAGACTCTAATTCCACAATCTTCGAGGTAAATATACCGCGACATCAGCAAAATATAATAAATAGGAGGGTAATAAATAGTCTTGAACTCTACGATAGAGTCGTGCATTGGGACTGCCCTAATCTTTGTGGGTTTTCATCTGCTTGGCAACTACCTGAGTTCGAAGGCCAAGGCCTAGGACACTAGAAAACCACCATACAACTAATTTGGCCTAATTTACTAGCCATATGTATCCAACATGCCCTACATAGGACCGCATGTTTTCTCATGATTAATCTTTGCATGTGTCTTAGCAACTTCAAGCATAAGTATCCCCACCAACTTCAAGCGTAAGTGTTCTTTTTTAGCTCCTCTCTAACCGTATTAGACACTAGGAGAAAACAAGGGAAGTTAGGGTTTGGGGCCGCCGCCGCCGACACCACCGCCGAGGGCCGCCGCCGCCACCACCACCGCCTGCGGCCCCCGTTCCCTCGCCTCCGGCCTCGCTGCCGGCGGTGACGCGGAGCGGGGGTCCGCCTCGATTTCCAGCTTTTCTTGTTTTCATAGGGTCTTAATCGAGTCCTAGGTCTAGGGTTTGCTCGTCGTCGATGTTTGGCGGCGGAGCTAGGTTTGGTCGGAGGAGCGTGGCTCCTTTGCGACTTGGTCTTCCCGGGCGACGCCGGCGATGCGGAAGCGGCGGCGGCGCAGCGGAATAATTTCTCCCGGTCTCTTCCGTTCTCCGATGGCGATCTACTCCGACGTCAACGGAGGGGCCGGGGAGAACTCTTTGGAGTCGAGGGCCGGCGCATCATTGTCTTTGTCGGTGATGATGCTGTTGACCCCGTTAATCTCGAGGAACATGTTTGGTGAAAACCCGAGCACCGCTCGGGTTGCCGGCGATGGAATCGATGGATGCGTCGTGGGTACAAGAGTTGGCCGATGCGTCCGGGAGGCAACGTCGGCCGATTCGCCCGTAAGTAAGTCCTCCTCTGCGGCCTCCACCCTGTGGAGTTTGGCTCTGGTGCCTGACGACGATTGGTACGCGGCTTCGATGGCGGTGACGGATGGATCTCTGAAGGTTTCGAGGAAGATGAGCAGGAGTTGTAAACTTCTATGTAATTTTCCTTTTCTTTGGAGTCTAGTGTGTAAAAGGGCCGGTGTAAGGCACTAAGATAATTACATGTTTCTTCTCAAAAAAATCTTTGCATGTGTCTCTAAGACATACAATAGAGATGAATCAAGTCACAACTTCGGCTAGATGTGGCGTGATCGTGCAAACGAAATGTACCACATGCATCCTGGGATGAATTGTGCCGCCATTCTGGACAAGATTCATTGTGCTACTGTGTATTCGTGTGAGGGAAACATAATTGAGTCGTAAGCGGCCGAAATAAGACAGCATAGAGAATGCAGTAGATGAGATAGATTTCACTGTAGACTGTACCCATCATAGTGGTAGATGCACGAGTCTTTTTTTTTTTTACAAATTCATTAGATACATATTTTTCCCTACTACCTCTATCTCAAAAGAGTACAACTTTCCATTGCAAAAAAAAAAAAAAAAAAAAAAAAGAGTACAACTCTAGCCTAGTTTTAAGTCAAACTATCTCAAATTTGACCACATTTATTAAAAAATATACATTTCCCAAATAAGTATGACTATGTTTATTGATACTACTCGAACTTTTTTATAAATTTTGTCAACTTAAAATAGTTTGACTAAGGAAAAACTAAAGTTGCATGATTATTTTGGGACAGAGCCACAGAGGTAGTAATATATAGAGACCTTTCACTTGCTTCTACGTCTATTCTTTTCTTTAATTAACCATGTAACACTCTTCTGTGGTTAATAAATTTCTTGCTCGTCTGAAAAATGAAATTGTTTTAGCAAAATGTTACGTAGTTCAACTTAAAAGCATGTAGTTCAATAGGGGAAATCAAGTTCCTCTTTTATATTCATCAAGTTCCTCTTTTATATTCTCTTATTACAAGTTTTCATTTTATTTTCTGTAGATAGATACTTGTATAAATGAATGGCTGTCATGAATGATCTGTTGTAATCGAGGGACACAGCACAATGCCACATATCGCTGTCGTCATATATTGGTAAGATGGTGACAATTTTTTTTTCTTTTCCATTTGTTCATGTTATTCTGATTTTACAGCTAGGGTAGTTGGTGGTTCTCAATGAGATAAGTAGTGATGATAATTGCTCTGCATGTGCAGCGGCGACACGACGCTGCGCTAGCATATGCCATCTAACGTTAACGTGTACATGTATCTCATTTACGTCTCTATTATTGAGATTGAAGTAGTATGATCGTCTTCTTTCTACTCTTTTGTTATGTCCCTTACTATTTCTTCCATTTCAAATTATAGATTATTTTGGCTTTTTTGTTCATATATTTTGTTATATGTATCAAAATAGATATATCAAAAAATCAAAGCGACTTATAATTTAGAAAGGAGGAAGTATTAGAGAGAGCGTGTTACACAACATGTTTTTTTCTTATATAGGAAAATGGTGGAACACATATACACCTTAGTTGAGAATAAATAATCTAGATTGATTGACGTTATTTATGAAATATTAGGGAAAGGAGTTTGAGATCATGAACTGAGAATATAGCTAAGGTAGTTAGTTTTTTTTTTTGGAATGTGTCACAACAAGTTATTTGTTTAGTGTTACGTGACACATCCCAAATGAAGTGCCTAGGGCTATACTGCAAGCTAGGGTGACTTTGTCATCATGCCAGTGTCAAGGCGGCGTGCTGCACCTCACTTGGGAGGTCTTCGACAAAGGAACCCCATGCCAACAACACATTGCAGAGGCATATTGGGATCTAGCCAAGGGAATAAGTCAAGTGTGGTGGGATTGACGGGCGTGTGATCTATAAAACCATCATCCATGTACTCTACAAAAGGATCCATCGCACATTGTGTAGATGTGCAAAGTGCCAGCGGAAGGAGATGACCGGTGGGGTCCACAGGTCAATGACATGTAGAGAGGAAGGTGGACATGCGGAGAGGAAGGTGGAGGGGTATTTTTGTCCCAACAAAAATACTATAGCACTGTGTACGCATGTAATTGGGCTCAAAGCCTCAGCTACCGTGGCATATTTTAAAGGGACGAATAATTGCAATGGTAAGGTTCAGAATGAGTAAACCAAAGTGTGATGGATTCTAAAACTTCAAAAAAAAAAATGTAATGGTAACGATAAAAAACCAACAAATAATGGCCAGTAGCACATATTGTTTTGTCCTGATCTATCCATCCATGGACCAAGAGGTGCGGGTGCCCTCCTGTCCTGCATGCCTGACTCAGCAAAGGATGAGCATCATAGTACTGGTCATGCATGCAGTGTTTCTGCCTACTCGAAACCATGCAAAATCACATTATCGCACGAAAACCCCGCTCTCAACAAGTTAACAACCTCCTTAATTGTGGCTGGTTGGCTGGATTGCGTCCAATACCTGTGCTGTATCCTGATGGCGACACGACATGTCTGGCTGTTGCAGCAGGTGTGTGAATCAAGCAGCTCAATCATGCAAACAGGACGAAGGCGATGCGCCAAGCATATCCGGCCTCCTGTCTCGTGATGCGGTGCGTAGGAAACGCATCAGCGGACATTATCGCCAAATCGATCATGTGATGATTAGGCAAGTTTTGGTGGGTGTGGTTACGAGCCCACGCGAATAGTAACAGTCTCTAACAGACCTGACAATGGGTCACCCGACAGCCTAACCAATCTGTCAGTTTAGTGTTGCGTTTGTTTTGATCTGCCTTTTTTTTCTTGACTTGAGTTCGACATTTGATCAGCTCCACTCTGATCTTTAGTATTGATTTCTCGCCGTTTTATGCCTTGGTTAAGTTGGCATTAAGGTCACTGGATTTTCTGCATTTCTTTTCTCTTTAGTGGACAATAGATGTTCTTGGTCATCTAGTGGTGGGGCGGACGAGACTCGAATCCTCCTACCGTTTTTGTGCCAATAGAGCCCATTGTAATTTTTATAGACATGGAATGGAAGAGAAAAAGGAGAGGCTCTAGAGATTAAAGATGACTTAAGATGACTTAAGTCACTTATTATATATAGAGATTTCTAGATCTACCATTGTTCTTATATTAAATTCCTAAGTTCATTGGTTGAGCATGCCCATGAAATGCAAACAAGATGGTACTTTACCGCAAGGGTAAACATGGTATTTCTCTAGAACGGAGATGTTTTTGGGTATTATATGGATTACGTAGGCAAAATTAAATTCTTGGATTACTATTTGTCATTCTTCTTTTCTTCATGGTTCGAAATTGTAAAATTGATTTTGTTTTTCTAGACATGTAACTTTTTTCTAAAGACCTAGATACACTCATGTCTCTATGTGTAGATACATGAACAAAATTAGTGAAAAGACAAAACAGCTTATAATTTTCTCCCTTCATCACAAATTTTAAGTCGTTCTGGCTTTTCTATATACATAGTTTTTGCTATGAATCTAGATATACATTATTATGTCTAGAGAGACACAATAAAAGCTATGTAACTTAAAAAAAGACAGGACAACATATAATTTCGAATGAGAAGAATACTTTATCAGCACTTATGTAAAAGTGTTTAGGGAGAATAACGATTGGCAAGTATGCATGCTTAATATCCCCTCGGTCCCGCCTGCTTTCCTGATTTTAAATTATAAGTTGTTTCGATTCTTTTCTAGATACATGCATCTAGACATAAAACATATCTAGATACATAATAGAAGTTGCATATCTAGATACGTGATAGAAGCTACGTATCTAGAAAATTTAGAATCACCTACAATTCAGAATTAATGGAATATATAGTTACAAACAAGATCATTGTTTTTTTTTTACAAAAACGAGAAGATCACAGAATGGCCATGGCTAGAAATCTGAGTCCACGTGGACATGAGTCATATTAGGTGTAGAGCAAACGAAACCGCCTTGGCTAGGCTAGTAGCTATCGGGTCGGTCCAAGGCTCTGTGCTGTACACGGATGGGGATGGCGACATCATGGGCCTAGCTGTTGCCCAGATGCCGATCGATCGAGTCGGACGTAGCAGCACAAGCTTCTCGCAGCCACGGCGCGCGAATATCCCGGCGGACCTGACGTGCGATACGGTGCGCAGGAAACGCAGCCGTGCAGCAGCAGCATTAGCGGCCAGGGTCATTACCGTCAAACCCTATGATTAGCCCTGGCTCCCCCTGTATAAAACGAGGAGCCTCCTCTCCTCATTGTCGCCGCATCCTGGCATCCCAACTAAGCTCAGCGGAACTCAGGCAACGGCCATATATTCCGGAGGCCAAGGAAAACAAGTGTAGCCCCTGCGCCCCGCACAAAGCTTTGGGTTTTTTGCCCCGTCGTTGGCTTCACTCTCCTCGGCCTCCTCGTCTTGGTGGCGCGGCGGCCGTCAATCGCAAGGTAACAACCAATCCATGCCTCTGTCTCCTTATCTTTCTTGGTTCATGCCAGCCGCCGGCCGCCGCACCTGCCGCCCACCATGCGTTCCAGTTCTGTTTACGGGTTCTTTGCTGTAGTGTAAGGGCGCGGCGCATCGCGTTGGTTGTACGAACAACTCAGTGCCTCCCTGTTAGCTGCGGTGCCTAGATTCAGGATTAAAAAAGAAAAAGAAAAAAAAGAAAAGGAGTCGGCTTTTGCTTGGTCTGCACCGTGCAGTGCCTCCAATTTCGTCTTGATGCCAAACTGTGCTTTCAGCCGGATTCCCACAGGATATAAGCTCCTTCAGCCTTGTGTTTCCAGCCGTAGGTTTGTGAAAGGGTTCCAGCCGTAGGTTTGTGAAAGGAAAAATTTTCCTTATATTATGGCCGCCTATCGCTCTGTCCACATAGCCTGCAGATTTTTTCTCTTCCTTCCATCTGAACGAACTTGTGCATGAGAATGAGTGAATCCTTGAATTCAGAGAGCTGACGTCTTGTGGTTGTTCCCATGGATGCCCTTTGCCTTAGATTTCCTAACATCCTGTCAGCTACTGCCACTATTACTGTGCTGTGGTTTGGATTCTTAATAGAAATCAAAAGAGCATTTTTTTTTTCGGGCCACAAATAGCCAGTGATGACTTTGCAGGAAAAAGTGCATTCAGATTCCCTGGATCCTGCTTTTTACCTTCTTTGTGCCTAATATTAACTACTGATGAATGATGCTGTCGTTTGTTGGACTCTTCTAATTTGTTGTCTTACTACTCCACTACCTGACACTTTATACTGTAATTGTTGATATACATACACAGTCAGCACTCAGTCACAGGTGAATGTGGGGGAGGGGGAGAGTACATACACAGTCAGCACTTCCAAATTTTTTCATGAAGCCATTACTTGGTTGATTTTGTTGTTATCCGTCCTTACAGTACCTAACAGAAAATTGTTAGCTTTTCATGTGGTCCTCAATTGCAGAATCTAATGATGCTTCTTTTCCTTTGTGCATGCAGATTACAACAACCATAACAAGCAGCTAAAACCTCAGGGAATGCTGAAAGATGTGCTTTCATAAAGAGAATTCTGCTGCAACATCAAGGACCTAGCTGATCCGCAAGGTCTGCTGGTCTGCTCATCTCTTGATGTGAGCGATCATATCATCTGCATCTGCATCAACTCCACACCCTTCAGACTCCGGCACGACCAGGCCATAAGAATGCTGTTCACCATCATGGACCATGACATGGGGGAGGAGGGCTAAATCTTTGCTGTCCACCTGATTGGCAACACAAAGGTAGCCCTGTGTTTTGTATACTTTTCAAGATAGTAAAGATATGGAGAGCAGAGGAAAGACTTTGATGGAGCGGTATGAGCTGGGGAGATTGCTGGGGAAAGGCACGTTTGGCAAGGTGCACCATGGAAGGAACCTTGAGTCCAACCAGAGCGTTGCTATCAAGATGATGGACAAGGACAGAGTGCTCAAGGTCGGGCTTTCGGAGCAGATTAAGCGTGAGATCACAACGATGCGGTTGGTGGAGCATAAGAACATTGTTCATCTTCATGAGGTTATGGCAACAAGAAACAAGATCTATATTGTCATGGAGTATGTGAAAGGTGGAGAGCTCTTTGATAAGATTGACAAGAGTGGCAAGCTCACAGAGGCTGCTGCACACAAATACTTCCAGCAGCTCATTAGTGCAGTGGATCACTGCCATAGCCGAGGTGTGTATCACCGGGACTTGAAGCCTGAGAACATGTTGCTGGATGAGAATGAGAACCTCAAGGTGTCGGATTTTGGACTGAGCGCACTTTCAGAGTCAAAGAGGCAAGATGGGTTGCTCCATACTACCTGTGGAACACCGGCATATGTAGCTCCAGAGGTCATCAGCAAGACAGGCTATGATGGTGCAAAATCAGACATCTGGTCTTGTGGTGTTGTCCTGTTTGTTCTTGTTGCTGGCTATCTCCCTTTCCAGGGCCCAAACTTGATGGAGATGTATCGGAAGATACAGCATGGTGATTTCAGGTGCCCCAGTTGGTTTTCACACAAACTCAAGACGCTGCTGTACAAGATCCTGGACCCCAACCCGAGCACAAGAATTTCAATTCAGAAGATAAAGGAGTCTACCTGGTTCCGGAAGGGTCCTGCGGAGATCCGTGCAGTAAAGGAGAAAATTCTTAGTGAGAATGCCACCACAAATGCTGCCCCAGTGCTTGCTACAAGGCGCAGGAAGATTGCTCACGAAGATATGAAGCCCCTGAGTGCCACAAACCTAAATGCCTTTGAAATTATTTCATTCTCAACATCATTGGACCTATCTGGTCTATTTATCAAAAAGGAGTGCAGAAAGGAGACAAGGTTCACTTCAGATAAGCCTGCCTTGGCCATCATCTCAAAGCTTGAAGAGGTTGCAAAAGCACTGAATCTCAGGATAAGGAAGAAGGATAATGGCATTGTCAAGATTCAAGGGAGGAAGGAGGGGAGGAATGGTGTCCTTCAGTTTGACACAGAGATCTTTGAGATCACACCATCCTACCATCTCATTGAGATGAAACAAACAAGTGGTGATTCAGTTGAGTACCAGAAACTGTTGGAAGAGGACATCCGGCCAGGGCTGAAGGACATTGTCTGGTCCTGGCATGGAGATGATCTGCAGCAAAAGCAGGAGTAGCTTCGGATGTCTCACATAGATTTTGTTCTGACAATTCGTTGGATTTTCAGCTCAGATTGATTCTGTTCTACATTTGGTATCTTTTATGTTAGCTGCTACATTCTTTGTATGTATTGGAGGGGCATGGTGGTGATGTGAACCATAAGGCTACATTTTGTTGAGCAATAATTGTTGAGAAGCTGGGTTGTTGTGTTACATTCTGAAGATTGTTCTAGTTTGTAATGGCTGTAAATATCAATAATGAAAACAAATGTTGTTGATCCTTAAAAAAGAGTCGAGCTTTCCAGGAGATGCATTAGTAATTAGATGTGTCTATGTTGGAGACTAATTTGAAAAGCAGATCCAATCAAATTAGTTTCAGTAAATCAGTCATAATTATACCAGCAAGTTGTACCATGATTAAGGGAATAAACTCTTTGGGTTCCTACAGTCTCCAACCTAGATGTGCAAGTTGTACCATGATTAAGGGAATAAACTCTTTGGGTTCCTATAGTCTTCAGCATAGATGCTTTTATCCTAGATGAGGTGTCTTGATGGATGACTGATGCAATGTATCTCCATAAACAAGAGATGACACTGATGATATAAATCTTGCCTGTTCTCAACAGTTTACTTGTTATTTTTTTCTTGGCTCATCTTTATCTGTTGGAACTGTGGTGATATGCTAAGGGTGGTGATCAACAGACAGCAGATAAACATGTATTGTGAAGTGCAGTTAAAAGTTTCTATGCACGAGACTGAAACTGTTGGAATAGGACATCCGGCCAGGGCTGAAGGACATAGTCTGAACCTCGCATGCAGATGATCAGCAGCAAAGAGCTTTAAATGTATCGCATAGTTTTTGTTCCGGGAAGTCGTTGGATTTTTCAGGTCAGAGACTTTCTGTTCTTCGTCCGTGTCCTGTTGTTAGCAGCTATATTCTTCTCTCTTTTTTTGTATTGACACTTTGGCAGAGCACCGGGTGAACGGTGATGATCGGATTAGGTTATATTTTGTTGAGCAATAGTTGCTGAGAAGCCGAGTTCTTGAGTGACATTGTGAAAACCTTTTCATTTGGTAAACGAAATACATTGCTATTGACCCATAAAACAGGGTTTGCTTTCCTGTAGTATTCTAATGGCTTATTTTTATGTAATATATATAGTACGAAACATTTACCAAAAGGTATGTGCCCCTTGACACCTGCATATAGCATGGCCGTTAGTCCGTTACAGCATTCAACAACAGCTGAACTTGGAGATCTGAAAGTCTACTATAATTCGAAATGTGTATGCTATCACGTAAGGCTGAAATGTCTTCTTTCCTGTTTGCTTGATTCCAAATGTAAAGCACTGACCCTTGTACCTATTTGGATCTATGCTTCGTTTAGGGTTTTCTCAGACAAATAAATATCAACTTTTTGGTCCTATCAGCACTTAGTGCGATGCTTTGAACCTCAATTTCCTTATTACCAGACTAACAATTCACGAGTAAGAGGAGTCATACTCAATAGAAGGTTTTTTTTTTTTCCTCGCTCGGTTAATCTGCGCATTCAGAAATGAAAAAAAAAAAAAAAAAAAAAAAAAAAAAAAAACTGGGGATAAGGGGGTACAGCCGTACAGGTAGCACCTTCATTGTACATTAGAAACTAGACCAATAAAGAAATCAAGGTAAAATATGGTCCATACAAAAGAACATATTAAAAATATGAAATGCACATCACAACATATTGATAAGTTTAGGCCCGCTATGGCTCATAGGATCGCCAAAGGAAAAACATAGGACTCCGTTCATAGGAAAGGGAAATCTTCCCGTGTCCATCAATTCCTCCGGAAACAGGCCGCTCGCGTCTCTCTCTCTCTCTCACACGCACACTCACGGGCCGACGGTGGCCTCTCTCTCTCTCTCTCTCTCTCTCTCTCTCTCTCACCGGCGACCGACGCGCTCCTTTCCCTCGCCAACGCCCCACCGCCTCCACCGCACCAGCGCCACCGCCGGACGGCGGATCCGCCACTGGCGGACATGGATGGCGGATCTGCCACCCGTAGCCACGGGTCCGTTGGCGCTGGGCGGGCCCGCATGCTCCAGTCTCCATGGTGGCGCTGGGCGAATGACGGTGAAGGGGCAGCGAGGTGGCGGCGAGGCGTCGGCCTTGAGTCGCGTCGATGCGGGCGGCATCCTGGAGTCGCTGGGCGTGGGAGCATCAGCCTTGAGTCACGTCGGCGCGGGCGGCGGCCTAGAGTTACGTCGGCCTCGAGTCGCGTCGGCGCGGCGGCGGCCTAGAGTTGCGTCGGCCTAGAGTCGCTCGGTGCGGGCACGCAGCGCGGCAGCGGCGGCCTCAGCGTCGGTGAGGCACGCGCTAAGGGAGGCGGCCTCTTCCGCGGCGGCGTCAGCGGCCTTGAGGCGGCGCTCGGCCTCCATCCAAGCGCGCGGGGGACGTCGCCTTGTTGCTGCCGTCCACGGCACTGGAGCTCCGGATGGGCCGTTCGACCTCAACTTGCGGCTGTCGTTGTTCGGATCGCTGTTGCCTCGAACTTCGTGTAAACAAAAGCCCGCGGATGTTTTCTTTCCTGTGTTTTGTGAGAGCCAATGAATCCTATATTTCTCCTGCACCAACCAAAGGGACAATGACATCATCAAATCCTTTGAAATCCATTCCTTTGTTTCACCCGTGTCTCACCCATGATCCAAAGGGGGCCTTAATCTTGGGGCAATATTTAAACTCCACTAACTAGTCCACTTGTTCTCAAAAAAGGAATTGACCCCATCTTTCGGGATTCAGGATAGATCCTACATCTCTGTTTTTACATGTGAGTATCAATGGTTTAGTTTGTATGTTCATGCTTAGGGTTAAACCACAACACTACTGTTGGTAGATTTTACGCAGTTACCAGAATTAGATAAAGATTCTAGTTCCCCGGCAATGGCGTCAGAAATGCTTGTCGACACTTCTTAGCGCACACCGACTAGAGTAAAAGTAAATACGACTGGCGTCTGGTAGCTATGCCTACTACAAACCCGAACTACCACCAGAGAGAGGGTGTCACAATTCCTCCTCCGGCAATAGCCTAAGGATGCTAAGCAAAGCTAGATCTAGTGACGACGTAAGACCTAACCAAGGGTAACTCTGCAAGCGCACAGGTACCGCTGTAGCACTTCAACCGGGTGAGTATTCCGGTGTCGAATTTATAGTTCGCTCACGGGAAGCGGCTTAAGACTCTCTAGCAAAT
Organism: Themeda triandra; assembly: GCA_018135685.1. NCBI lineage: Eukaryota > Viridiplantae > Streptophyta > Magnoliopsida > Poales > Poaceae > Themeda > Themeda triandra. The sequence goes on along the minus strand of JAENPR010000043.1, from coordinate 1,741,663 downwards.
GGGTGATGGATACTCGTGGTGGTTCTACCCAATCTAAGCTATTGATGTTGATAAAGGGATAAGTGTTGATATGAGTGATAGACTAAAGGTAACCAGTAGGTAGCTAGCTTGGTGGGAGGACAACGAGTGAGTAAGGACTCCTATGTATCTAACTATACTCCTGTGTTCTAATCCTACTAGTGTAATGACTTAACTAAACTAATGCCTAGACAATCTGTGTGATAGGGGAAGTCGACTGACAAACAGGAGGGTTCATCCCCTGCTCCAGCGGACCTTTGGCTTATGGTCGCCCTACAGCCTAACCCTGACGCAAATAGAGCCAACTGGGGGTCTGCGTTCTGTCATAACCGCCCCCGCTAATATACGTCAAAAAGTGAATGGATATACCAATCAGCGATAGGGTGCATCCACTATTAAGCACTAGCCTAAGCACCTCGCCTAATCTAGCCTTAAGACTCCGGCTACCACATAAGTAACCTCGGCCCCAGTTGGTAGTGAAACACACACAAATGATCTAGACACTAAACTAGTTCAGACTCTACACTAAAGAGACTAAGACACAACACTACTACACTAGTATAGCAGTGCACTAAGTAAATACTGAAAGTAAAATACTCAAAGTAAATACTTAATAAAATAAAGCAAGACTATATTAATATAAGAAAAGTAAAGGTACAAGAGCTATACCAGATTCTCCAGAAGACGACTCCGGAGACCCGAGCTTTGCTCGACTCGACTCTAACTCCCACTCCAGACTAGACTACACTACTCTTGATCTCCCAAGAGAGCTTGAGCTTGAGAACACTATTGTGGACTACTTGGGGACACTTTACAATGAGGGACTAGGGGGGTATTTATAGTGGAGGTGGAGTAGGGGTTACTCCAGCGCCACGTCAGCGATCTGTGTGCTCTTCGCCATGCTCCGTTGGATCAAACCGACCTTCCCACCGACTTGAATGGACGTCTCTCGGTGTAGGACACGTGGGAGTCATGCAGGAAGGCGGTGGAAGCAAACCGACCTTGAGTGGGGCCCACTTGCAAGTCGGCCGACCCGAGGTTGGCTGACCTGTGGGTCCCACTCCCCTTCTAGAAGGTCCAGGTGGCAGTGGGGTCAGTGCCAAGGTGTCAGGCCACCAAGTGCTGGTCGGCCGACCTGGCATTGAGCCCCTAGCCCACCCGGGCGGCTTCCCCGGGTGCTTTGTCTGGTTTGTCAAGTGTAGTCTTGTCCGAAGTTGGGTTCACTTGATATCTTGCTTGCTTCTATGTGGATCCTTGGTCCAATGTACCAATTGTGTGGAATGTTGAGGTGTGGTACATTTGGATCCGGGATCGGGTTCTCCCCGTAGCATGTCGGGGACCCGCTTGGTGGTCGGATCCCGGTGAGACCCGAAATCGGGTCGGTAGACCTGGGTTTCGGTCTCACAGGGCCTATTTCCAGCTTTCCTGCATTTCACAAGCTAAGAGTACAGGTGGAACTTTATTAGTGATAAATATGTTCATGTGATGCTTATCTTCCTTTCATCGAGGACTATTGACGGGTTTCTGGGTGTACCAAAATTGGTCTTTATTCCCGTCAACAAGATCCCCCAAGCTTAACCTTTGCTCATCCCGAGGAAACGATCAAAACTTGGTTCGATTGGATCAGGTATTATTACTAAGTTAACATATAGTACTAAGTGTACAAAAAAGAACTTCTCCTTGAATGGAAAATTTAGCAATGTTAACACACCCATATTACTCTAGCACCCATGGGGCTTATGGCATTAACTCAGTCTTGGGATGTTGGAAGATAGAACAGTGTTGACTAGAGCATCTACTTTTCTCATTCTTTTAGCAAGTTTCATGCTAGAGGTTTTTGATAAGTTTTTCAAAAGAAATCTTAATGCTCCTCAAATGGTTTCTCTCAAGTCACTCAAGTGGTGTATGAATCCTCACTAAGGCACATCATGTGTTTGCCTTTCAAAAACATCCTACCTCTAATAAGGCTTTATGTGGAGCTTATGTAGGTATGTCAAGGAATAGCATACTTGCAAGGCATATGTTGTCTTAGTTAAGAAAGAATAAAATCTTGGACCACAGAAGAGACTCATCATACCCTTAGATCAAGATGTAAAATGAATGGAATGGATGAGATAAAGGTGGATATATGGTGGATGAGGTTGCTCCTTCATTTGATGCTATCTCTCTTTCTACTTCTATTGAGACAAGGCTAGCTCTTTCTTCTCTCTCTTTTTTTTAGATCTATCTTAATAGATGACTAGCCTTTTTGGGATATGTCTCACCTAACAAATGATAAATGAGAGAGAGTTTCTAACTTTGGAGCATGGAGCAACCTATATGATGAAAATGGTGAAGGTGCGTACTTCTAGTGTAGAAGCAGCACAAGAATGGTGGTATGGATGATGATGCGTGCTCCCAGTGTAGGAGTAGCATAATGATGGAGGTGAGAAGCGTACTCCCAGGATAGGAGTAGCATAATGATGGTAGTAAGATGCGTACCCCCAGGATAGGAGTAGCATAATGATGGTGAGTTGCGTACTCCCAGGGTAGGAGTAGCATTGTTGCGTACTTCCGGATTAGAAGTAGCATATTTGGTGGGACGTGAATCTTGATCTTAGGGCCATGACAAACCTCTAACACAGGTTCTACAAGTCTTAACCAAACTCAATGCAAGCAAGTAGCTTATGTAGAAGGCTTTTAGATATATCAAGGTATATATATGGCCGTGGTAGGAATTTCAACACCATTGAGGAACAATTAAGTTTTTCATTTATTTAAAAGGAATTCTCTGGCAATCATGCGTGCTTAGAACAATAGAATAGAGCTCTTATCTTAACTATCTCATATCTCACAACAACTTAGACTTCGTATTAGCACTTGCAACCCACTAAGTGATCAAGTTCATGATGGTTAAAGGTGCCAAGTAATCCAGACTTAGAGAAGTGTTAAGTTGTAAACAAGCACTAGAGAAACATTAACTAGCAATTTCATCATCATTTCCATAAGAAGACTAGCACACATGAAGCATATGAACAAAAGGGAAATAAAACAAGTAAATATTTTTGGATTTTTAATTTTTAGATTTTTTTTTTCTTAAATGCGAGAAAGTAATGCAATAAGACAAGAATTTAAATGAGGGGGATTGGAAACATACCTTAGGTGAACTTACCTTAGTGGGGGAGAGGATCTCCCCCAAGCTTGTCTCTTGCTCACTGTGGTGGGAACCATGCGTTCCACTGGTCCCAGCGGTGTTCTTCCTCCGTATGGACGCCTTGGACCATGTCCAAGTTCTGTTGCATGATTTGCAACGTGGCCTGCTGCTCGATGCGGATGTTCTCCACCTCCTGGGTGAGCACTTCGATCTCGGACGGCGGCTGATGCCTCCCTCTACGAGGGCGAGGAGTGTGTGCCCAGGAAGGTGTCCTGGAGTGAGGAGGTACTCCCATGTGGGAAGAGCTCACCTCCTCTTCCTCATTGTGTGCAGCATGAGAGGGGCCAGCTTGCTCCTGAGCAGCACGGGTTCGTGCTCTCGTCATTCTGTCCGTCCCTGCAATAGGACAAGGTCTTCCCCTTCTATCCATGGTTAATGATGAGACAATACAGCCAAAGTCCCTCATTGGGGAGAGAGACTTCGAATGTATCAGTCCCATACGGCATCTTAAGCACACCTCTTGGATCTCTTTTGATTAGACCAACTCGTATGAACATCTCTTCAAGAATAATTGGTCTCTCTGTAGGCATAAACTCGTAAACATTCCCCTCAAGCAAACCCAAGGTTTCAGCAATTCTAGTCATGAACGAAGTGAATCCTATGGGTGTTTCTTGAACAACAGAGTTCTCCCAAAAGTGTACTAGCATTTTAACAGGGGCAAACTTGATTTTATTAACCATGACATACATGAGTTGCATCTCTTTAAGACCTATTCTTGATAAATCGGTCCTAGGGAAGAGAGTGATTGCAATCCAAAAGAACATAAACCGCAAGGTTGGATTATGAATTTGCTTAGGTTTAGGATTGGACCAGTCATTGGACAAAGAGATTGACTTCCAAAAGACAACAAGATTAAAATTTTCTAAATCAACCTCTTCATCTAGTATGCAATCATGATCAAAACCTAGAGTAACACTCAACTCACTCCAAGACAGGTTATAGTCATTGTTAAGCTAATACCCAAAGCATTTGATTTTAGTGAGCAAAGGAATTCTTGGGTGAGTAACTCTATGCCACGCTCAGGAATTTGCCAAAATGAGGACCAACCAATGGTATTAAAAACTATGGCAAAGTTGGTGCTCATATCTGTTTTGTCGAGGAGTTCTTGGTCGAAGAGGGCGGAGTGCTGGAAACCGCAAGTGCGAAGGGTATAGAGCTTTCCCAACTCCTCATGGGTGACCATGAGGTTGTTAAGAGGCTCCATCATCCTGCCAGGGATGATGGTAGGGACAAGATGGTGCACTTGTTCTTCCTCCTCCCTCTCATGACTTCTACTCTCGGATTGGTGAGAGCTCGAGGACGAGCCATCGTCCTTCTTTTTGCTAGACTTTCGGAAGGGATTCTTCATCCTAACTAGTGGGCAAACTAGACCAAGCTTCCTACTACACTACTAAGGGAGGAAAAGGGAAATATTTTTGGGTTTTTGGGTTTATGACTACTACTACACTAGACTTGAGAAGGCTTAAAACACTAAGAGAGAAGAGAAGGCCAAGTGAGCTCGAGATGATTCTGCTGGTTGTGGTATAGGATTGAGCTCACATTGGGGTGGTATTTATAGGGGTGAAAGGGCAAGGCCAAACCAGCCAAGGGGCTGGTCGGCCGACCACCTCCTAGGGCCATGTGCACTTGTGTCTCACTTTACACTACAAGGAATGTGTTAGTCCATGACGGAATTTCTGTGACTGAATTTTTTTCTGTCACGGATTCACATGGGCTACCGGAAGCCCACACTTGGGCCCGGAATCTGTGACAAAATTTTGGAAACTGTCACTAATTCGCTTTCGAGGCCCGGTTTACGTGGATCAATTACGAAACCGTCACGATTTGGCATGGCGCCAAAAAAATGTGCAACACCTAGGACTTGAACAAATTATAGATCTTATATTCATGACTTTTTTTGTTGTATTTATAAAATAACGTATATATTTTAAAACAAAGTTAAAACTTTGTTTTAAAAACTAGTGTTAATCTATGTTCAAAAAATTAGTGTCAATTTTGAGTTTAGCAAAATATGCATAAGAAGACATTTCAAAACTTGTTTGATTTGGAAAGGATTGAATTTGAGCTTCACATGAACTTTAGAAAATTGAAAAACTAAAAAAAATAGCTATGAGGGCAGGGAGAATCGAACCCGTGACCTCCAGCTAAACAAGCTAGCAATCTACCAATAAACCACTCAAGTGTTTGTGATACATCATGCACTTAGTTTGTATATCTATTATCTGCAGCTCCTGCGCCCTCTCCTTCTCTTGGGCTCGGCCCTCTTACGCTCTCCAACTTCACCTGAGCCAGCGGCCCAGCTTCTCGCGGCAATCCAAGCCCAGCAACGGCTGGCTCAGCTTCTCGCGGCAATCCAAGCCCAGCAACGGCCTGAAGCTTCTCGCGGCAATCCAAGCCCAGCAACGGTCTGAGGCCACCTTGCACCTTGTGTATAAAAATTAAAAAGTGAAAGAAAATTGCAATTGTGGGGAATCGAACCCACGACTTCTTGAGCCATAAGTTAGAAGCCCACCACTGAGCCAATGCTGCGCTTTGTGATACGAAATGCACTTAATTCTATATACCTATACATTAGAAGGTAATGGATTTGCATCTCCAGCTCGTGCGGTTCATCATGAACAAAAACAATTTCTCTTTTTAATCTCTGGTAACAATTTGTAACTAGTTTTTCTTCCTCATACTAGCTCCAAATGCGATGATTCTTTTTCCTAATTTTTTATTAAATTATAATCTATCTAGTTAATGTATTATTTTGGTCATCCTTTGAAGTGACAAAGTTTGTCAAATTCGAATTTTGGATTTTAAAAAATGACGACATCAAACTAGATTTTGAGACTCCGAATGATTTCAACTAAAAAATTCATAAATATAAAGGTTGTACAACTCATCAAGATCTATAAACTTTATCTTGGTCATTTATTCATCCGACAAAATGATAGTAACGTTGTTCACACTTAGATTCTCACACAGCTTTTATGAAACTATATGCGGGACATGTGCATTTAGAACTACACTTTCGTAATGCTTCGTTAAATGCAAAAATATTCTATCTATCAATTGTAGGTCTTGATGAGTTGATCAAACTTGATGTTCATGACTTTTCGAGGTGGGGCCATCTAGGGTGTCGAAAACCCGCGTGTAGCTGTGAAAATTTAAAATTTCAAAGTTTGAGTGGTCCAAACCATCTCAGATGAAAAGGTGACCATTGAAACAAATCTGTATCTTGATGATTGGAACAAACTTGTTATTCATCACTTTTGCATCTGAGACCATTTAGGGTCCGGTCAACGCATCTTTTCCGAAAAAACAAAGGTTTGACTTGGTCAACCTAGGTCAAATGAGGCACTAAATGACCTTAGATGAAAAACTTTTGAATACATGGTAGTTAGAGCTCAACAAGGTCTAATTTTGATGCATGGTACACTTTTGGATCTGGAAAAGTTTCAATAAACTCTTGTCACAGGTTTTGAAAATCCAAGGCGACACATGGTCAACCCTAGTCAAACGAGGTACTAAATGACCTCAAATGAAAAACTTTTGAATACAAGATAGTTACATCTCATCAAGATACACATTTCATACATAGAACATTTTTGCATTTGAGAAAGTGTTGGTAAACTCTAGTCATAAATTCTTGAATCCCACACAGACTTAATGAAATTGTTGTTGTTGTTGTTGTTGTTGTTGTTGTTGTTGTTGACACTACGTGCGCCACCAGGAGACTCATCCCCACCTTGAGCAGTATTCTCAACTCGGGCAGTCCGTTCGGGGCCATTTGCTCCATTGGGGTCACGACGGCTGCCGGCACGACCACCACCGTCACTACCACGTGGACGAGCGCGACGGTTGTCGACTTGCCTGAGGCTCGGCCTGGGGGACGGGGAGCGGCGTTGCAGGCGATTGGAACGACGTAGCGACATCTGTGACATGGTCAATAGGGGTTTTAGTATATGAGGCATAGGTCATAATACTTATAACTAGATAATCCTTTATTGTTCAATAAATAATTAAATGATTTCAACGATTTAAATAAAATATTTAATCTATCCTACACTCATGCAAAGAAGCAGTAAGAACCATGAAAATACGATAAGAAGCAAACACTCATTACATTGTTTTATTACAAGGCGACATCCCCAGTAGCTACACTAGGAGACTCGCGGAAAGCGTACTATGTGTAGGTAATTGGTACTGGTAGGCTTGCCATTCTACAACAGTGTGGGTCACTAAGCCATAAAGTATTCCTTGCAATTCTTAGTCACATTCACCATGATATTCGAAGTAAAGGGACATGTTCTTGAAAGTTGTCATTGCATCAAGCCCAAGAACATGATCAGCAAGTCAATCTAGGAGGTAAGCCATGCACAAAGTGGTGCAAGGTCGGTAATATAACCGAAGAGAGGGTTGGCTTGTCCTGTTCTAACGTCCAGTCCTAAGGGCTTCGTCCTCGGGTCAAGTATGGAGCTGATACCAACTGAAACGACCTGATTTCCGCAAAGGGAAAATCCACAGAGTCGAAGTGTAATATGGCCATTTAAATCACATTACCCAAATTCTAGTTGATAATCATCATCCATACATCGTAAATAAATGAGTAAAAGTAGATAGTATTTATCTTATTACATTGCCTCAATGGCGAGAAAATATAAACTAATTATCAACCGAAACACTCGATAGATGCGGAAGCTAAGAATCTCCTCGACTTGAGCAAAGGCACGAATCCCTCAATCGCTATACTCCTCGGAATTGTAATCCTCATACGAACTGTGCCAAAAATGTTTCGAAGACGATTTGTACGGCCACTCCCACCCTATGTGCTTGCTTTGTGGAATTGGATGCAATAAAGGTAAATTGAAGAGGCCTATAAATGGGGCTCGGTTTTCCTATGCAATAGTAATCAAGTTTTAAATATAGTAATAGTCAAGTTTTAACACAACCCAATCCCACACACCATCCATCACCTTCCATTCCATACCATCCCAAACCATCCCATATCCACCTCCATCTCCATCACCAACATAGCCCACACTCGGGTCGGCAAAGCGTACTCCCACTCACAGTTTGCCTCGGCCCCCGCGACCCACATCCTATGGCTCGCGGCCGGAAGTATCTCTCGGGGAAGGTAGAACACTCCTCTCACTAGTCTAGTGCAAGCGAGAACACGGAAAGGTCCATAGCCGAGAAATCGGCATATGTATCGATCGATCAACCATACACTCTGCAGAGGTTTTACTAATCCACCGGACCTGCCTTCATCGGCCGGCCGTCACCAACTAAGCCGATTCCGGCGCCGCCGGCCTAGAACGATGCCACCCTACCTCTCGGCCACTGGAACACCCCCTATGGAGTGGCTGAAATCTTGTGAAGTCATGTCCCCGATCCCGAATAGGGGGCCATGATCGTCTCGAGAGGGTGTGAGACCCATCCATACCTATACCTCCCTAACACATCCTCGCCTAGCAGTAGTGGCATCATTCTACCCGGTGGTTCCGCCGTCTCCCCCCCATGGGAAGCGAGTGGAAAGCAAAGGATTCCTATGATCCGGTTACTAGAACTTTCAGTCCTTAGTTGTGACCAAGCTGGAATATCTTCATCAGGGTTTCCATTTAACGTGCCACCACAACACCTCCACCCTAAGCTCCGCCCCTCGGAGACTCACACAGGGTCCACCTCACCAACACTTTCCACATTTACCCGCCACAGGTAGAACTAATAGGGATGTCCAGTACATCCCCCGGCAAGACTCGCTCCAAAAGCTCGTCGTAGATCCCAGCCCAGTCGACTCAATCCTCACCCTTCACACACCCAAGACACACGCTAGACCACCATATCCTCACCATAGTCCCCAGGTCCAACACATCCATTTCCCGGGTTCACCACTATCATCACATCGTCGATATAATGTAGTGGAGTAAAATGTAACAAAATAAAATAAGCGTGCGTCTATCCTATCGGCGGGTGAGTAGGGTGAAAGGTTAATCAAGGTAAAGGCCATCAAGTGTATAACATACTACCATGCAATCCTACAAAGCGCGTTATATTCAACAGAAATGTAAAGCACTAGCAGTTCTACTATTTGCCATGCATAATGGGATCTACGGAAATGGGTGGGATGTGGCACCTTCAGAGTAGTCGTCACCTAGCTCCTCCCTGTACTCATGGTCATCGTCAGTCTGATTCTGCTCCAACTCTGAAACGTAATATATTGGTCGCGGAAGCGACCCCTATGGATGAGCACAAAGAACGAATGAACAGCAAAAAGATCCAAATGCACTCAAAAAGTATATCATTGGATTGGGCTCGATTTTAGATGAATTTACATATAAAGATCATAATTTTTGGAGGTCGTATGAATTAGTTATGAATTTATGAATTTTAATACATATTCTGAAAAAGAAAAAGGGCTGGATTAATCTGGGAGTGACACGTGGCAGCTTGTGGGTAGGCCACATGTCGGCGGGGTCATCTGACGTGGCGCGCTGACGTGTCAGGTGATGACGTGGTAGTGGGGTCCGGCTGACGTCAGCGATGACGTCGGTGATGACATCATCGTTGACTGGTCCACGTGTGCGGGCCCAATGTGGGCCTGGCAGGGCCTGGCGGGCCGGATCTGGGCCGGGTCGGGCCCGCCACGTGTCGCGCTGCGGTGCTGCCACACCGGTTGTTTGGATCTGGAATGGGTGTGGGCTCTGGTGCGCGCGGCTCGCGGTGGACTACGGGCTGCGGGTCTATGGACCATAACGTGGTTCACCGTGGACCAGGTCCATCCGGACTTCTCCCCCCTTGGCTCACGTGGACAGGGTCCACTTCTCTCTCTCCCTCACTCACTCTCTTCTTCCCTTCTTCCCCGGTCGTTCTCGACGGCGTCTGATGCCGGCGGCGCGGGGCGCTCGGGCGTAGCAGCGGCGGTGCGGGGGCGGCAGCGCGCTGCGCGGTGGCGTGGCGGCGGCAGCGGCGCGCCGCGTGGTGGCGGTGCCTCGGCTGCGACGCTCGGTGGTGCGGTGGCGCGGCGTGCAGTGGAAGTGCGGCGGCGGAAGACATCGGGGCTGGGCGGAGCCGTCGGCGGGGTACGGGTGGTGCTTACCGTGGCGCTACGTCACGACTCGATGGCGAGGCGATGGCGACGGCGCTCGGGCAGCAGCGGCGGACGGGATCTCCAGCGGTGGCTATGGTGATTCTGTGGAGCGGCGGCGCGGTGACGGGAACCCTAGCGGTCCTGGGCGGCGGCGAGGTTGCAGTTGCAAGCGAGCGGCGATGCGGGGAGCGCGGACGCAGTCCGGTCCTCGCGGGCGCGCGCGACGAGCGAATGCAGTCCTCCTTTGCGTGCGGGAGCAAGGCGACGAAGTCCCAGGGAGGGGCATGACAAGCGGGGCCCGCTTGTCGGCGACTGCGCGCGGGAAGGCGCTGCGGGGCCGGCCTGTTGGCCTGTGGGCCGCCGAGCTGGGCCGACTTGCTGTTTGGGCAGCGGAAGGAGAAGAAAGGGGAAAAAAAGGCAGGCTGGGCCGAGAGAAGAAGGAAAGGAAAAGAAAGAGGAAGGGTAGCAGGCCGGGCCGGTTGCCATGGGCCAAAATGGCTCCTTGCCACTTGATGTTAATCCTTTTCCTTTTCTATTTTGTTTTCCAATTTCATCTCTACTTAATTAGTGTAAACAATTAATTAGGGAAGTGAACACCAATGCAAAAATCCAATAAAAATCCAAAGCACCACATGAGTTGTAATGCAATAAGAGTATATGCTTTTGTAATAAAATCCTAGGGTGAACAATAAAATAAAAAATGAATGCAATGTGGTGAGGCTTACTACATGTCACTCATCAATCATGGGATATTTTCATAAAAAATTTTATAGTTGAAATTTTTGTGTTGGTGAATTTTTAGGGTTGTTACAGTCCTACCCCCTTATCAGAATCTCGTCCTCGAGATTAAAGTGTGACTTACCCGTCAAAGAGGTATGGGTACTGTAGTCGAAGGTCGGACTCTTGCTCCCATGTAGCTTCGCGTTCAGTGTGATTACTCCATTGCACCTTGCACATGGGGATGGTCTTGCTTCGGGTCTGCTTAGTGTCGTATCCTAGAATCTTGATGGGATGTTCTTTATATTCAAGAGTATCTTGGATGTCAATCGCTTCTACAAGAATTTCCTCCTCTTCGGGTACCCGCAAGACTTGCGTAGTTGCGATACATGGAATACGGGGTGCACCCCAGTCAACTCTGGAGGTAGCTCAATCTTGTAGGCAAGCTTCCCAATTTTCTTGCAAATTTTGTAAGGACCAACATATCTTGGTGCAAGCTTTCCTTTCACATGAAACCTGACGGATCCACGGAGTGGAGATACTTTGAGATAGACATCATCTCCGATCTCAAACTCAAGGTCTCTACGTCTTTTGTCGGCATAGCTCTTATAATGGCTCTGAGCAATCCTCAGATTCTCTTTAACTTGAGCAACTCCCTCCTCAGCTTCTTTTATCGTGGCGGGGCCAAAAATTGCTCTCTCACCAGGGTGGTCCCACGTTAGCGGGGTTCTGCATTTTCCACCATACAGTGCTTCAAAAGGTGACATCTTGATACTTGCTTGATAGCTATTGTTGTAGGAGAATTCAGCATAGGGTAAGCACTTCTCCCAATCTGTCCCATATTTCAGAACACTGGCACGGAGCATGTCCTCCAGGATCTAATTCACTCGCTCCGTCTGTCCATCAGTCTGTGGATGGTAGGCCGTGCTGTAGTCGAGCTTGGTCCCGATAGACTCATGAAGTGACTGCCAGAATCGGGACATATATATTGGCCCACGATCGGATATGATGTTCTTCGAGGCACCATGAAGTCTGAGGATATGCTTCTCATAGAGATTGGCTAACTGTTCAGCTCGGACTTTTGATCCACAAGGTACAAAGTGTGCTACCTTGGTCAATCGATCAACAAACCACCCAAATAGAATCATGGCCTTCATGGGATCGAGGTAGTCCCACTATAAAGTCCATGGATATGCTTTCCCACTTCCATTCAGGAACATCAAGTGGTTTGAGCAATCCTGCGGGTCTTTTGTGCTCCGCTTTGACTCTATTGCAGATGTCACATTCAACCACATGTCTTGCAATATCTGCCTTCATATTCTTCCACCAGAAATGCTTCTTCACATCTTGGTACATTTTTGAGCCTCCAGGGTGAAGGCAATACTTGGAATCGTGAGCTTCTGACAAGATCTCATTACAAAGGGCGGAGTTGGTGGGTACACAAATTCTGTCCTTGAACCAGACAGCTCCCTTTTCATCTTCCCTGAACTCAGGGCTATAGCCTAGCTTCATCAGCCCACGGATGTATTCTATCTCCTCACAATCCATCTGAGCTTCACGAATCCGATCAGTGAGATCATACTCAACACGGAGCTCATGCAACAAGCCATGTGGTACTATCTCAAGCTGTGAATCATAAATGTCCCGCTTGAGCTCGGGTGGCACCGATTCTGTGATGAGAGTGTGGCAATAGCTCTTGCGGCTGAGAGCGTCGGCGACTACATTGGCTTTCCCCGGATGATAGTGTATCTCCAGGTCATAGTCTTTGATTAGCTCAAGCCATCGGCGCTGCCTCATGTTTAGGTCTTCCTGGGTGAAGAAGTACATCAGACTCTTGTGATCAGTGTAGATGTCACACTTGTTGCCAATGAGGTAGTGCCTCCAGATCTTGAGAGCATGTACAACAGCAGCTAGCTCGAGATCATGAGTAGGATATCGCTGTTCATGTTCCTTCAACTGCCGAGAAGCATAAGCAATGGCTCTCCCATTCTGCATCAACACTCAACCAAGTTCTTGGCGAGAGGCATCACAATAGACGACAAAGTCCTTAGTGATATTAGGCAAGGCTAGGACAGGTGTGGTGGTGAGTTTCTCCTTCAAGGTTTGGAAACTTTTCTCGCACTCAGACGTCCATTCAAAATCTTTCATCTTCTTTGTGAGGTTGGTCATTGGATGAGCAATCTTGGAGAAATTCTCAATGAATCGGCGATAATATCCCGCCAATCCTAGAAAACTCCTGACTTCTGTCACACTGCGAGGCTGTTCCCATTCTTTGACAGCTTCAATCTTCGCGGGGTCTACCGCAACACCATCAGCAGAGAGTACATGGCCGAGAAAGGCAACTTCTTGGAGCCAGAACTCACACTTGCTGAACTTGGCATAGAGCGAATGTTCGGCTAACCTTTCCAGAACTAATCTCAGATGTTGTTCGTGTTCTTCAGCGGTAGCAGAGTAGATAAGAATATCATCAATGAACACCACCACGAACAGATCTAACACATCATGAAACACCTTGTTCATCATGTTCATAAAATAGGCAGGAGCATTCGTGAGACCGAAGGATACAACGGTGCACTCATACTGCCCATAGCGAGTGACAAAGGCGATCTTGGAAATGTCCTCCTCCCAAATCTTCATTTGATGATAACCAGATCGGAGGTCGATCTTTGAGAAGAACTTGGCACCACGTAGCTGATCTAGTAGGTCATCAATTCTTGGTAGAGGGTACTTGTTCTTGATGGTCACTAAATTCAAGTTGCGGTAGTCAATGCACATTCTCATTGAGCCATCTTTCTTCTTGACAAATAGGACAGGAGATCCCCAGGGTGAGGCACTTGGCCTAATGAATCCCTTCTCCAGTAGCTCATCAATTTGCTTCTTGAGCTCTACTAGTTCATCGACCGACATGCGATACGGTCGCTTTGCAATGGGACCCGTACCCGGCATGAGGTCAATCACGAACTCTACATCACGATCAGGTGGCATACCAGTTAGCTCCTCAGGGAACACCTTAGCATAATCCCTAACCACCGGTACATCAGCAATGGTCTTCTCCTTGGACTGAGATTCCTCTTGGGCTTTGAGGGCACATAGGAGGGTAACAGAATCCTCTGGGCTGGGTCTACATTTGGCTTTTTGTGGATTGGTGGGGTGGAATATTTGGACATATCTAGGTGAACATGAGATCACTCCCTTATGTTGGGTTAACCAATCCATTCCCAGGAGAACATCTAAGCCAGTGGAGGGTAGTAGGGTAAGATCGGCTTGAAATGTAATTTCCTCAATGTTAAGTTTCACTCCCTTACATATGTGGGTGCTTCTCATCTCTCCTAGGGGTGATGTGGTAATTATAGGTTCTATGCGTGGGGTTACAGGTATGTTATGCTCTCGCGCAAATTTGGATGAGATGTATGAACATGTAGCTCCAGTATCAAAAAGAACAGATGCTGTAATGCCATTAACCAAGAACGTACCATACACCACATCTGGTGTAGCTCGAGCCTCCTCAGCTGTGATATGGTTGAGGCGACCACGGGAAGCTGATCCTCTATACGGGGCTTTTTGTGCAGCAGGAGCAGTAGCCTTCAGAGGACACTGAGCAACCTTGTGACCAGGCTGGCCACAGTTGAAGCAGGTGAGAGCCGTACCGCCTGCTGGGGTTGGTACGGGGGCCCTCTAGTTGCTTGTACCTGGTGCAGCGTGGGCAGGAGCAGGACGATCTGCCTTGTGACAAGGTGGCTCTGAGCGGTCACGTGAGTAGCGGTCCCGGGACTAATCCTTGTAGTAGCGATCATTTGAACGATCACGGGAGTAGCGGTCATGTGAACGGCCACGAGAGTAGTGGTCACATGAAGAGCGGGAGTAGTCTGCAGTGTAGGTCCTGTCGTTCTTCCCAGAACCAGAAGCATCATCTCTGTAGTAGCGAGGGCGTCCAGATGAAGACCCATCTTTGTGGAACCTCTTGCGATCACTGCCGCGGTGTGAGAACTCAGATCTGCGCTTCTCCCTTCGGCTTTCCTCACCAGCCTCTATCTGATCCTTCTCAATCTGGATGCAATGATCAATCAGGTCACGGAGAGTGCGACTCTTGGTTCCTCCCAGTGCAACCTTGATCTTGGCGTTCAGTCCCTTCCTGTAGTGGTGAATCTTCTCTTTCTCAGATGTCACAACAGCACGGGGTGCGTAGCGCAGGAGGGTGGTGAAATGAGTAGTGTACTCATGTATGCTGTCACCCTTCTATCACAGGTTGCGGAATTCATCCTCCATGGCTTCCAGGACTCCCTCTGGAATGTGAAACTCTGTGAAGGCTTCCACGAACTCATCCCAGGTAATGTGTGCAGGGTCTTCATGAGCTTCAGAGTAGTTGTCCCACCAAGAGCGAGCTGCTCCAGTGAGCTGGTGAGCTGCAATCCCAACACATTCTTCATCAGTGTAGGTAGTGAGGTCCAGCTTCTTCTCAATCTCCTTCAGCCAGTCATGTGCAGCCAGGGGATTCTCTAGGTCAGTACCATCATAGGTGGGTGGCCTGAGCTTCAGAAACCCTTCCAGCTTGCGCTGAAAGTCGCCATGTCTTCCACCACCATCGTTGCGGCGGTTCATGCCTTGGACCAGGGCGGCCATCAACTGTGTCTGCTGAGCCATCACCTCAGCCAGATTAGGCGGAGGCGGCGGTGGTGCGTGATTTCCATTGCCATTGTTGTTGTTGTTGTTGTTGTTGTTGTTGTTGTTGTTGTTGTTGTTGTTGTTGTTGTTGTTGTTGTTGACACTACGTGCGCCACCAGGAGACTCATCCCCACCTTGAGCAGTATTCTCAACTCGGGCAGTCCGTTAGGGGCCATTTGCTCCATTGGGGTCACGACGGCTGCCGGCACGACCACCACCGTCACTACCACGTGGACGAGCGCGACGGTTGTCGACTTGCACGAGACTCGGCACAGGGGACGGGGAGCGCGTTGCGGCGATGGAACGACGTAGCGACATCGTGACATGGTCAATAGGGGTTTTAGTATATGAGGCATAGGTCATAATACTTATAACTAGATAATCCTTTATTGTTCAATAAATAATTAAATGATTTCAATGATTTAAATAAAATATTTAATCTATCCTACACTCATGCAAAGAAGCAGTAAGAACCATGAAAATACGATAAGAACCGAACACTCATTACATTGTTTTATTACAAGGCGACATCCCCAGTAGCTACACTAGGAGACTCGCGGAAAGCGTACTGTGCGTAGGTAATTGGTACTGGTAGGCTTGCCATTCTACAACAGTGTGGGTCACTAAGCCATAAAGTATTCCTTGCAATTCTTAGTCGCATTCACCATGATATTCGAAGTAAAGGGACATGTTCTTGAAAGTTGTCATTGCATCAAGCCTAAGAACATGATCAGCAAGTCAATCTAGGAGGTAAGCCATGCACAAAGTGGTGCAAGGTCGGTAATATAAATGAAGAGAGGGTTGGCTTGTCCTGTTCTAACGTCCAGTCCTAGGGGCTTCGTCCTCGGGTCAAGTATGGAGCTGATACCAACTGAAACGACCTGATTTCCGCAAAGGAAAAATCCACAGAGTCGAAGTGTAATATGACCATTTAAATCACATTACCCAAATTCTAGTTGATAATCATCATCCATACATCGTAAATAAATGAGTAAAAGTAGATAGTATTTATCTTATTACATTGCCTCAATGGCAGAAAATATAAACTAATTATCAACCAGAACAGCTCGATAGATGCGGAAGCTAAGAATCTCCTCGACTTGAGCAAAGGCACGAATCCCTCAATCGCTATACTCCTCGGAATTGTAATCCTCATACGAACCTGTGCCAAAAATGTTTCAGTACGATTTGTACTGGCCACTCCCACCCTATGTGCTTGCTTTGTGGAATTGGATGCAATAAAGGTAAATTGAAGAAGCCTATAAATGGGGCTCTGGTTTTCCTATGCAATAGTAATCAAGTTTTAAATATAGTAATAGTCAAGTTTTAACACAACCCAATCCCACACACCATCCATCACCTTCCATTCCATACCATCCCAAACCATCCCATATCCACCTCCATCTCCATCACCAACATAGCCCACACTCAGGTCAGCAAGCAGACTCCCACTCTGGTGGCCTCAGCGGCCCACAGCCCACATCCTATGGCTCGCGGCCGGAAGTATCTCTCGGGGAAGGTAGAACACTCCTCTCACTAGTCTAGTGCAAGCAGAACACAGGAAAGGTCCATAGCCGAGAAATCGGCATATGTATCGATCGATCAACCATACACTCTGCAGAGGTTTTACTAATCCACCGGACCTGCCTTCATCGCGGCCGTCACCAACTAAGGCGATTCCGGGCGCCGCCGGCCTAGAACGATGCCACCCTACCTCTCAGCCCTGGAACACCCCCTATGGAGTGGCTGAAACTATGAAGTCATGTCCCCGATCCCGAATAGGGGGCCATGATCGTCTCGAGAGGGTGTGAGACCCATCCATACCCGTACCACCCTAACACATCCTCGCCTAGCAGTAGTGGCATCATTCTACCCGGTGGTTCGGCCATCTCCCCCCATGGGAAGCGAGTGGAAAGCAAAGGATTCCTATGATCCGGTTACTAGAACTTTCAGTCCTTAGTTGTGACCAAGCTGGAATATCTTCATCAGGGTTTCCATTTAACGTGCCACCACAACACCTCCACCCTAAGCTCCGCCCCTCGGAGACTCACACAGGGTCCACCTCACCAACACTTTCCACATTTACCCGCCACAGGTAGAACTAATAGGGATGTCCAGTACATCCCCCGGCAAGACTCGCTCCAAAAGCTCGTCGTAGATCCCAGCTCAGTCGACTCAATCCTCACCCTTCACACACCCAAGACACACGCCAGACCACCATATCCTCACCATAGTCCCCAGGTCCAACACATCCATTTCCCGGGTTCACCACTATCATCACATCGTCGATATAATGTAGTGGAGTAAAATGTAACAGTAATAAAATAAGCGTGCGTCTATCCTATCAGCGGGTGAGCAGGGTGAAAGGTTAATCAAGGTAAAGGCCATCAAGTGTATAACATACTACCATGCAATCCTACAGCAGCAGTTATATTCAACAGAAATGTAAAGCACTAGCAGTTCTACTATTTGCCATGCGTAATGGGATCTACGGAAATGGGTGGGATGTGGCACCTTCAGAGTAGTCGTCACCTAGCTCCTCCCTGTACTTACGGTCGTCGTCAGTCCGATCCTGCTCCGACTCTGAAACGTAATATATTGGTCGCGGAAGCGACCCCTATGGATGAGCACAAAGAACGAATGAACAACAAAAAGATCCAAATGCACTCAAAAAGTATATCATTGGATTGGGCTCGATTTTAGATGAATTTACATATAAAGATCATAATTTTTGGAGGTCATATGAATTAGTTATGAATTTCTGAAGTTTAATACATATTTTGAAAAAGAAAAAGGGCTGGATTAATCTGGGAGTGACACGTGGCAGCTTGTGGGTAGGCCACGTGTCGGCGGGGTCATCTGACGTGGCGCGCTGACGTGTCAGGTGATGACGTGGCAGTGGGGTCCGGCTGACGTCAGTGATGGCGTCGGTGATGACGTCATCGTTGACTGGTCAACGTGTGCGGGCCCAATGTGGGCCTGGCAGGGCCTGGCGGGCCTGATCTGGGCCGAGTCGGGCCCGCCACGTGTCGCACTGCGGTGCTGCCACGCCGGTTGTTTGGATCTAGAATGGGTGCGGGCTCTGGTGCGCGCGGCTCGCGGTGGACTACTGGCTGCGGGTCTATGGACCATAACATGGTTCACCGTGGACCAGGTCCATCCGGACTTCTCCCCCCTTGGCTCACGTGGACAGGGTCCACTTCTCTCTCTCCCTCACTCACTCTCTTCTTCCCTTCTTCCCCGGTCGTTCTCGACGGCGTCTGATGCCGGCGGCGTGGGGCGCTCGGGCGTAGCAGCGGCGGTGCGGGGGCGGCAGCGCGCTGCGCGGTGGCGTGGCGGCGGCAGCGGCACGCCGCGTGGTGGCGGTGCCTCGGCTGCGACGCTCGGAGGTGCGGTGGCGCGGCGTGCAGCGAAAGTGCGGCGGCGGAAGACACCGGGGCTGGGCGGAGCCGTCGGCGGGGTACGGGCGGTGCTTACCGTGGCGCTACGTCGCGACTCGATGGCGAGGCGATGGCGACGGCGCTCGGGCAGCAGCGGCGGACGGGATCTCCGGCGGCGGCTATGGTGGTTCTGTGGAGTGGCGGCGCGGTGACGGGAACCCTAGCGGTCCTGGGAGTAGTGCTTGTAGGCGGCGGCGAGGTTGCAGTTGCAAGCGAGCGGCGATGCGGGGAGCGCGGACGCAGTCCGGTCCTCGCGGGCGTGCGCGACGCGCGGATGCAGTCCTCCTTTGCGTGCGGGAGCAAGGCGACGAAGTCCCAGGGAGGGGCATGACAAGCGGGGCCCGCTTGTCGGCGACTGCGCGCGGGAAGGCGCTGCGGGGCCGGCCTGTTGGCCTGTGGGCCGCCGAGCTGGGACGACTTGCTGTTTGGGCCGCGGAAGGAGAAGAAAGGGGAAAAAAAGAAAAGGCAGGCCGGGCCGAGAGAAGAAGGAAAGGAAAAGAAAGAGGAAGGGTAGCAGGCCGGGCCGGTTGCCATGGGCCAAAATGGCTCCTTGCCACTTGATGTTAATCCTTTTCCTTTTCTATTTTGTTTTCCAATTTCATCTCTACTTAATTAGTGTAAACAATTAATTAGGGAAGTGAACACCAATGCAAAAATCCAATAAAAATCCAAAGCACCACATGAGTTGTAATGCAATAAGAGTATATGCTTTTGTAATAAAATCCTAGGGTGAACAATAAAATAAAAAATGAATGCAATGTGGTGAGGCTTACTACATGTCACTCATCAATCATGGGATATTTTCATAAAAAATTTTGTAGTTGAAATTTTTGTGTTGGTGAATTTTTAGTGTTGTTACAACTCGGCTGGAGGACATGAAGCCAGAGACCAACGTTATTCCCGACGACGAGTACGACGAGCGCCGCCGCAAGTGCGAAGATGCGTTTCGTATGGCCTGTCACTTCTCTGGTGGGCGCGACTTGGTCGAGGAGATGGTTGCTTCGCACTGCTGGCCCATAGGCCGCTTCAGACCTGAGTTTGATTTGGTGGACCATCAGATGCCCATTTTTGGCGATGGTGCCAAGGTTCCATTCCCGCGCTTCAAGGGAGATCTTCTGCGTGGTGTTGCCGTTGACGTCTTCGTCACTAGGGTGGAGAAGAAGGCTGAAAGGATCGCGGGGGAGATAACCGTGAAAGAGTATGCTGCGTGCCGCGCGGCCAATGGTAACATGCCCCGTCTGAACAGAGCGTTCGAGCAGCTGGGCACGGTTTATCGTGAAAGGATACCTTTTGAGCCTTTGTTGGCGAAGGTTCAAGCTGAAAAAGAAAAAGCTGAGGCCAAGGCCCGGGCAAAGGAGATTGCCATCTCTGGCGCGGTGCCAAGAAGAGGAAAGCCGTCGCACGGGCGAAGGCTATCAGCAAGAGGCCGCGTGCGGCCGTGCTCATTCCTGACGGCTCGATCTCCTCTAATCGGGAGTCTGGAAATGAGGAGGCGGCGGAGACCCAGCAGGTCGTAGCAGAAGACGACTTGGGTACTGGCGCTGGACCTTCGCCCGCACGTCAGTTGAGCAGTTCCCCGCCCCAGCCGAGACGGAGTCCTTCACCGAAGGCTGCAAGTGATCCAAAGGGAGCTCCGAGCGTGGTCGACTTGGGGGCGAAGATTTCAATTCCCAATCTCTTCGACGACCCTCCCTCTGACTCGGACGAGGAAGATGTTGAAAAGACCCCCAAGGATGGCGCTGGCGACCACGTGGAGATTAGCAGTGGTAGCAGGAGCAAGGCCATTAAGCACTCCAAGGAGTGCGGTGGGGTTGAAGAGGAGGAGGCGGAGGCTATTCTAAGTGCTCATGCTGATTACGATGATATCTTGAGGTCCCCGCAGCGGTCTCTGCTAAAGAGGGTTTCAACTCCTGAGAGTGGCGCTGTCTTGGCCTCTGAAAAGTCTCCGCCTGTCAAAGCTCCAACTCCTGACAGCAATACTGTTTTGGCCGCTCAGGAGATGCTGCGGCTTCGTAAGTGCTTCTTCATGTTTCTGATCTAAGTGAAATACTTGCCACGAGACTTTTATTTGCACACTGATCCTCTACTTTACTTTTTTAGGTGGCGCGGGGACTGGCGACTCAGAAAAGGCGGGGACCTCCGCGAGTTTCCCCCCCAGCTTGTTTACCAAGTCCACCGTCCCTAGTGATGACGGCGTACCTTGCCCCGGTAATGTTACTGGAGCCGAAGAATACGCAGAGTGCATAGGTTTGGCTTGTCTTAGTTTTTCTTACTGTTTCTTTTGTTTGGTCTTCGATTCGAGTTTGACCTAATCGTTCGCTGCAGCTTTCATCAAGGAGTACTTCAGCAAAGGCAACCTCTTCGACGTGCTGCACGCCTGCGCTGACCAAGGGGAATCGTAAGTCTTCTGCTTATTGCCTCTTGTTTTTCTTCCCTCCCTTTTTCTCTTTTAACTCTGGCTTGTTTATTTCCTTAGATAAACTTTATGACTGGTGAGCTCTAGCGTCGCTTCCATAAGGTCCTTACGGATTATGAGGTCATGAGAGTTGAGTATGAAAAACTTGTTGCGGCCGAAGCGAAGCTGAGAAAGGAGAATAGTGCTTTATGCACTAATATAGTGGAACAAGGCCGCACTCTGGACGAAGCTCAGAAGGCTCAACAAATATTGGGCGCGAAGCTTGAAAAAATGGTTGAAACTGCAGACACCCTGCGCAAGCAGGCGGAGGCCGAGCGGAGCTCTTCTGCGGCCCTAGGGAAGCGAGTCCAGGAGCTTGAGCAAGGGTTGGCGGAGGAGAGGCGGCGTCTGGCGGAGGCAAAGGTTGCCGATGCCGAGGTTTGCTCCGCTGTTTCGACAGTTGTCTCAAAATTTGGAGGCCAAACCACTCCGCCGCCCTCAGAGGCCGAGTTATCCACCCTGCTCTCATGGCTTCGCGATAGCATCAATGCTCTCCCTGACTTTGTTTATAAGATTGGTGATTTCTATGCCTTTGCCTGTGCCCACAATCTTGTGAAGAGCCTTGGCACTGTGGGATGTGAGCATATCAAGGATCTCCACAAATCAAAGAAATTTCTTAGTCCGACGGAGCTTGGGGAAGGGTCTAAGAGTATTATAAAAGCAACCAAGACCTTCCTCTATGAGTGGTGGGGCAAGTTTGGCCGAAAGGAAGCTGCGCGACTTGTGGAGGAATGGAGTTCACAGGTAGGAGATCCCTCTTGCCCATCTTCGCCTCATTTCATTTTGAAATGCTTTAACTTTTTTAATCCGTTTTGCTGATCTACAAATGCGTAAACTTTCTTTGATGCACTCCCTGTGGTCAACGTGCGCCGGAGCTTCTGGGGCTTCTTCCGCCAATGCTACGGCCAATCCTACCTCTGGTGAAGCACCTACCTCTGCTACTCAAAATGAGCCTGATGGCCAGAGGGTTGAAGTGGAGAAAGACGCGGAGATCGTGACCGACCAAGCGGAGACGACCCCAACCGCTCAGAAGGATGCTGGCCCCTCGAATGCTGGGCAAGAGGATGTGAAGGTTTAATATGATTTGTATTCTAGTTATCTTGTCGACGAACTGAAGCTTCGTCTTTTGTAAAGTTTAAATGTCATGTAAGACTTATGCATGTGTCCTGCGCAGGTCTCCTACACAGGGCCTGTGCAGGACGCCGTACTGCTACCTTTTATGAAGGATGGTGTATATATTGATGCTGAATTGTGGGAGTATTGGCAATCGGCCTTTCCTCATCGTACTATGGACGATATGTTCAGCTTCGTTCTATATGATATTGACGATGAACGTGCTTTGTTTACTCGATCCTTAGCTTATAGGGGGCCGCGCAATATTTCATGAGGTGACTTTTCCGTTGCTTCTAATTATTGTAAACGACGCCAAGTTTTGTGCGAAGACTTGCTATGTTTCTTCTTCTTTTCATGTAGATTGCCATACATTCCGAGGTGCTCTTTTTTCATTTCGTTTGTATGCTGTGATGGATGCACTTTACATTTTGAAACACATAAAAGATAAAAGCAATGAAGCGAAGCTTCCCTAGCTTGGCCTATGTGTTTCTCTGCTCTCTTGGAGCTGTGTGCTGATCCAGCGAAGGTCTTTGGTGCTGACTCGCTCTGCAACTTCCCGTAAGCTATCCAATGCGATGAAGGCACTGACAGGCAAAGTAAATTTCCTAAGCTGTGCCTAACAACCGAGCATCATATGACTTGCTCGGCTAGAAACAAGACTTAAGTCTGAACATGTCATCGCCGTAACAGGATTGTGTTCTGACTACAGCGGAGATAGGTTTACTCGCGAAGCTTCTGGGATACGGGACTCTTGTTGTGTTGAAGGCAACGAGGCACCCTAGCCGTTCTACACCGCTGATCCCTCCACCGTAGTCTTTGTGTTTCCTGGTGCCTCTTAATCCTAAACGTGTGTCAATCTCCTAACTTGAGATGAATGGGAGACATGTGATTGGGGTAAGAAAAAGGTTGAGTGATGACGGGCGGGGGGGAGAGGCCTTTTGCCTTTTATAGGGTGGCCGATCCGCTGTTAATCAAGGAGGTTGGGTTCTTTAACCCATGGTTGGTGTGATCCTCATTTAAAGCTCCAGATTCGTTATTAACTGATACTTGGATTGTGTTGCTGATTTTGCATTAACTCGGAGGTTGTTGAACGTGTTTATTACCCCTAAGGGCGCCAATATAAGCAAGAAAAAATCAGCCTCAGGAGGGGAGCGTCTTATGCAAATGAGAGTAGGCTGTGTGTTTGATCTACTGCCGCTAGTTGGATTGGGAGGCACCTGGGAAAAGAGCTGAAATGCTTGAGCGAAGCTTGGCTCATCAAAAAACCTAAGTTCTGCTAGGCTTTGCTTTCGTGCTAGCAAGTAGGCCGTGGTTTGCGTGTTGCCCTTTCTTTATTTGGGTCTTCGACTCTTAGACTTGTCTTCGAGTCGCACACAAACCTCTACGGAACTTAGGGCACCTGTAAACTGTTCAAGTGACTCCGTATCTGGAGTATCTTCATCCATTTGGTGCAATTTTGAGAGCCTTTTCCATCTTCTTTATAGCATTAGCTCTCTTCATTATTTGCGCTATGAGAGAGTGACAGCTTCGCTGCTGAGCTCGTTGCTCCTCTTATTTGGAGTGACTTGCTCTTCTTTAGGGATGTTTAGTTTTAAATCAATAATACTGAGATACCCTAGCGAAGCTTGCTGGTTTCGATTTGAATGTTGGCGCAGCTCTGTGATTGCATTAATTGCGGTTTTGATAGTAATGGGAGGCATGCGGGAAAGGAGTTGCTTAGTTGTGCTGAGTTATGCTAGAACAAAAAACGGAAGTTAAATCTTCCAACGACTAGGTGGGTTTAGCCAATTGAGTGAAGGTCTTCTGAGCTGCGGTTGCAGTTGCTGCTTGAAGCTTACAAGTGCAAGGTGACTGGCCGCGAAGAACCAAGCTGATCTGGCGAAGAATTGATCCTCCTTAGCGTAGGCTTAGGCTAGTGTGGAGAAGTTTTGTAATCTTTATGCTCTTTGTAAGGTTGGAAGAACCTATGTAACTATTCTGTTGAATCTTGGTTAAAGGAATGGAAAGGATTACACCTTTTTTCAACTTATGCCTTTCCCCTGGTGCTTATAATAGCGAAAGTGACTTGGATTTGATCCGAAGTAAAAAAGTTTGAAGTGTTTTAGCTTTTGCTAAAAACTCCAAGCCAGCTATTTGCTGGCGGAGGTTGCCTTGATGCCTGTTCGAGAGACAGGTCCTTTTCCAAGGACTTCATGCTGCGGAGGTCTTTTCAGGATTAACCTTTTTTGCTTATTCGTGAAGTGACCTTTAGACAATGAAATTTTTGTCGAATGTTGCAGCTCCGTTTGCTAGCTGCTTTCGACTTTTTGCATGTGTTGCCATACTCTTTCTTTTTTCATGGGGCCCTTTTATATTTCCAAGGGTTGATTACATCAAACTTCGCCTCATTAAAAACCTCACCTCCATGGATGGAGTCCCTGTGTGAGGAAAAGAGTGCGAAGCCATTTCTGTTGAAAGAAGTAAAAAAGAAACAAAAAGAAACGCGAAGGTAACTGAGGTCAACCGCTTATATTTATGCGGAGACCCCTTACATTGTCAAGCATAGAATTTCCTCAGGCTGTCAATGTTCCAAGTGTGGGTTGTCAAGTTCCCTTCTAAGTCTTGCAGATAGAAAGAGCCTTGCCTGCCTGCTTCTTTCGCCAGGAAAGGCCCTTCCCATTTTGGCTGTAGTTTTCCCACTGTCGCGGCGTTCGGTTTTCTTTCACTACAAGAAATATGTCATCTTATGACATTTATGCCATGACATATGATTAAAATGTCACTAAATCGACTAGTTTATGACATTTGTTTTGGAGCCAGCTTAACTTAGTGACATTAATTCGTAAATGTCATAACAAATGTCAAAATGGCAGTGAAATGGTATATTGTGACGACATTCGCCATGTCATAACGATCAATTTACTGTTGTCATAAATCTATGACTAAGATGTTGAGTCATAAATTATTTTATTGATTTTTGAAAACCTTATAGTCCAAGGTGGCACATGGGTCCATTTGGCATGATGCACTACATGGATTCTGGTGATCTGTGGCCACATTTGATGCCCCTATGGCATCCTGACGGGCCATGCAACTATCTATTGGCTTTCTCGGTCATGAAAGAAAAGTGCGCTAGGAGAATTGAACCTAGGATCTCTTGATGCCAACGGCGCAAATATGACTACTACGATACTACCTCTTACATGTCAAATCTAGACTTGTTTTGTTTTATTCAAAATATTATTTAGAAATTGTTAAAACAAACAAACAAATCAAGATTTATATAAAATATATAAATAATATTTATTTTAATTATTTCAAATAGTAAATAAAAGTGTACACCTATACGTCTATATGAAGAACGATAAATAAATGTTGTAATAATATATGTGTGTGGTTGCGTTAGGTATTAAAATAATAATTAAATCAAGATGTATATAAAATATGTAAATAATATTTATTTTAATTATTTCAAATAGTAAATAAAAGTATACAGCTATACGTATATATGAAGAGCAATAAATAAATGTTGTAATAATATATGTGTATTGTTGCGTTAGGTATTAAAATAATAATTAAACTTAATACATTTATACACTTACATTTCTCTATTTTTGTGTGGAAGCTCAAATAGTGTAGACGTATACTTGACAAAAAAAAAAGGAAAATGCCATGCACGTACACCACCAGACCCACACAAGCACAACGCACCTGCACCTGCACCTGCACCTGCGTGCTCTTTCCGTCCGTCGGCCCAAGCATACGCGCCACCCATGCTGGCTGAAGCCCAGCGGACACCCACACCAAGGCCCAACCACACGCGCCACCCTACACCTGAAAAGGTCGCTTAAATATAAATTAATTTTAAAAAAGAAGGGTAATAAAAGGGGATTCGAACCTCGAACCGCAACGCCGCCAGAAGCAGTTACGACCACTGAGCTAAGGGTAATAAAATGCTAAGTTTTAGATTTTTTTTGGAAGTATTTTGGTATTTTATTTCATTTAAATTAATTTCCGCGTGCTAGGACGATGTAACTGTGGTTTGAATTAAGAGTACCTCAGAAATGATGTGAAACAGTTCCAAATTTATACACTATGTCCCAAATGCTCCACGGAACCATTTTTGATAGAGGCGAGGTGTAACCCCCCGTCCTTTATCAATTTTAGTGATAAATAAATTCAATAATTATCTAATTTGATCAAAAAAAATCTAAGATTCGGTGTGGGGCCATTCTTTGTGCCTTCATGCACGCAAAAAAAGTTTCAAGTCATTTCGACATGGTGTATTATACATGCTTCACAAAGTCTGTGTCACTTCGAATAAGCCTAACTACAACACATGGGTCATCGTGTGACTCATCCATTTCTACGCGTTGGGATGTTGTAATTGTATATTGAACTAAGAGTACCTTAGAAATGATGTGAAACGGTCCCAATTTTATAAATTGTGTCCCAAATGCTCCGCAGAACCATTTTTATGGAGGAGAATGGCAAAATATCTTATTTTCAAGGTGTAACTTGCCCTCATTTATCAGTTTTAGCGATAAAAAAATCAATAATTATCTGTTTTGATCAGAAAAATCTAAGATTCGGTGTGGGACCATGCTTTGTGCCTTCATGCATGCATTAAAAGTTTCAAGTCATTTCAACACCAGTGTATTATACATGCTTCACAAAGTCTATATGTCATTTCGAAGAAGCCTAAATACAACTGACGGGTCATCGTGTGAATCATCCATTTCAATGTAGTAAGATGCTCAAACTTTTTCTCAATCTTCCATGAGCCACAAGATATGCTAAGTTTTAGATTTTTTAGAGGTACTTTGCTACTTTATTTCATTTAAATTAATTTCTGCATGGCAGGATGCGGTAATTGTAGGTTGAACTAAGAGTACCTCAGAAATGATGTGAGACAGTCCCAAATTTCTACACTATGTCTGAATTCTCCAAGAACCATTTTAGGTGGAGGAGGATGACAAAATATCTTATTTTCAAGGCGTAACTCGCCCTCCTTTACCCGTTTAAGCGATAAATAAAATCAATAATTATCTAATTTGATCAGGAAAATCCAAGATTCGTTGTGGGGACATGCTTTGTGCCTTCATGTATGTAGAAAAAGTTTCATGTCATTTCAACATCTGCTTAGTGTACAAGTTTCACAAAGGCTAAGCACCATTTCCAAAGAACTCTAACTACACTTATGTGTCTCTACATGACTTGTCTATTTTTCATGTGGTAAGCTTTCAAACTTACTTTATTTGTTACATGGCATGTAGTCTAGTTATGTTAATTAAAATTTTGTTTGGACTCATAGAGGTCGACAAGACAAAAATTCCTATATTATGATTTGCATTTATATTAAATGTATTTTATCAAGCTAAAGAAAATAAAAAAAAGAAAACCTAAATTCAGCCCAACACCCAACACTCCACCGGCCTGCAATGTGTCAACCGTTGATTCTCGATGTGATGGATGAAAATGAGCTGAGATCAAAGTTCTGAGTATAAAAACACCAAACCCTAGCTTGTCTTCCCTGTCTCCAATCTCATCCACGCACGCCTCCACCCACCCGGCACTTAGCGCCGCCCCATCCCACCCCATCAGTTGCCCTCCCATTCTAGTTTTCCATGGCAGCCATCCATTCCTGGCCTGGGCTCGGCGGATCCGGTCCTCGGAGTGGCGGATCTTGCCGGCGGCGTAGCGTAGAAGGCGGATCTCATGGGGCTTGGTGCGAGGGAATTGGTGGTCGGGCACGGGCGTTTCTGGTATTGCTGGCCCAAAGGCGACGACAGTGGGGATGCCCTCTCATGCCTCCACACCGGCGAGAGTGAGTCTGCGGTGCCGTGCACGCCCGGTGGCAGC
Source organism: Themeda triandra (assembly GCA_018135685.1). Classification (NCBI taxonomy): domain Eukaryota; kingdom Viridiplantae; phylum Streptophyta; class Magnoliopsida; order Poales; family Poaceae; genus Themeda; species Themeda triandra. The sequence goes on along the minus strand of JAENPR010000043.1, from coordinate 1,713,149 downwards.
ACCCCATCCGACATAGTGCCAGGGTCACGTGGCCGGAGGCAGCGGCGGTGCTGTAGATCCGGTCCACGACACGGTAGATCTGGCCGGCGCTGGTGCAAACCCTTCGGCGAAAATCAAGGTACCTAATCATATGTGTTTTTTCTTCAGCATCAGTTTTGGAGTCCCTACGGATCCTGTATGCTAAGACATGTACGTGGGTAGGATGGGGACGAGCGCAAACATTTGTACATGGTGGGTGTTGTTGCTGGCGTTAGAACTGAGTAGATCTAGGTTGTTTAAGATAAGGTACCGTAAAAAATAGTTTTCGTGCTTTCGTTGCCTTGTTTTCAGGGTGCCTTGTTTTCAGAGATTAGGTTCTACACAAATCGGACTCCTTGCTTTGGTTTCAGTAGCTAGGCATCACGCAAGTTCAGCTGCTTGTTTTCAGATATTACTGACTAGGTTCTGTAGAAATGAGAGTCCGTTTTGTTGCTTTATCTCCAGAAATTGATGCATTTTTTTCAGGCTGAGCAGCTGCCAGCAAAACATTTTAGGAAACTTTCATGGAACAAAGCAGGGCACTAGAGCACAACAGATTCCCTTCTATGAGGTGCAATCAGGCAATACAATTAGTAAGTTGAGAACAACTCAATAAAATAGCCCAGGTTTATGTTAAATAATAATTTTTCTGTGCTAGTGATTTGTAGTTGTGTTGCATAGCTGTTTTCAGTAAACTTATTGTAAGAGCAGCTGCAGAAATATTCTGACAATGTTTTCAGTAAACTTGTTGTAAGAGTAGCCAGAGAAATATTCTGACAATGTTTGCAGTAAACTTGCTGTAAGAGTAGCTGCAGAAGTTCACTTGCATATATTCTTTTTTGTGGTTTGCACATTTAGTTTCTGATGTTCTGCACGTTCAGTATCTAGGAATAGTGTGACTGGCTTTGTGTAAGTTGCATTATTCAAATACTTTACTGATAAAATGGATATGGCTTTTTGCTGCAGCAAATAAAATAAAAGAAAAATTTGTATTGCATTATTTAAGTACTTTACTGGAGTAATAAACTGGATACTGTTTTGTCCTATAATTATTACACTCACTAGACAACTTGTACTCGTGCAGGTCCTTTGGAGTTAAAGAGTGGACATTAACTACTTCGGTCTAAAATAATGCTTCTAGAAATATGTATGATATTTATAAAATCTTGTGTTATCCTCCCTCTTCTATTTATGCAATGGTGACTTTTGATGGTGTTTATGGGATCAAGGTTCTAAAACTTGGACGTGTTTGTTATGAAGGTTGCTGGACCACACCACAGATGCAAGGTATTCCAAGATGCACAGTGATGCGGAAGATGATTGTTACGATTTTTGAATATAGAAGCTAGCTGATACTTGATAATACCAATATTGGAAGTTATGGTGTGCTGTATGGAAGCATTGTTTATTTTTATTGCTGTCACAATGCAAATTAATGCATCGGCAATGTAATTATATAGATGTTTTGTTACAATTGTATTGGCTAGACAACTTGCCTATTGTCTATTTATTTAAAATGGCTTTGCAGCATTTGCTGAACATTTTGAATATTTATTTTCTAAAATATGTGCATGAAAGTTTGTATCGACTGCCCCAAAAAAACTCTTCGTGGGCTTATTCTAAGCTGGTTGGGCTGGACTAAAATCAATAGAAATGAATTGGATTAAAAAAACTTTAAAACATGAATTGGGCTTGGCCAAAAATGAACTACAACAAAGAGCTTAGCCCATTATAAGCCTGTTTACTAGTGGGCTTCAATAGGCTAAATTCAATTTTGTTATGGGTTTTGATCCATTTACCAATGACATAAAATTATATGTCATAAATGTTTGTGACATCTAATATCAATGTCATAACGTTATGACATAAGCACCTAAATGTCACAAGTTGTCATTATAGACGTTCATCTTTTGACATTTCATTTTCGTCAACTTGATGTCATAAATGACAACTTATGACTTATTTTTCAGATATTATGACATATATGAAATGTCAAAAGATAACACATTTCTTGTAGTGTTTTGAGCACCCAATCTCCGTCTTTAATTGTCTTGGCTACTACCTTAGCATCCCTCCATCTCTTGGTTTCCTGCTGGTACTTGTCAATGTTCGCGACGGCCTGTAGCTTGTGACCCTCTATTATTTCTTTGCTGTAATTTTCATCTAGTGATAGACTTTCTTTGATAACGCGAAGACTCTGATGTTTTAACTCTTCAGGCAACATTGCTTCTTCGCCGTATAATAGCTTAAAGGGGGTGTACCCTGTTGCTCTTGACACATTGGTATTGTGAGACCAGACAACCTTCGGTAGTTCATCTACCCATTTCCCCTTTTTCATCCCGAAGAGAGTCTTTGAGATTGCTACGAAGATTATCCTGTTAGATCTTTCAACTGCTCCGTTTGATTCCGGGTGATATACAGACGCGAAGGCTAGGTTTGTCCCCATCGATGCATAGAATTCCTTGAACTTTTCTGAGTCAAATTGTTTCCCATTATCGACTGTGAGTGTTCTTGGGACTCCAAATCTGCAGATTATGTTTTGCCAGAAGAATTTTCTCACTGTTTCCGATGTTATTGAAGCCAATGGTTTAGCTTCGATCCATCTTGAAAAGTATTCAACGACAACCACCGCATACTTGTTTCCCCTTTGCGAAGGCTGGCGGGGCCAACCAAATCCATTCCCCATCTTTGCATGGGCCATGTGGGAGGGATTAACTGAGTTTGATTTGATGGTTGGTGTTGGTTAGGGGCGAAGCTCTGACATGCCGGGCATTTTTTGACAATCTCTGTTGCGTCTAAGATGTGCGTTGGCCAATAGAAACCCTGCCTTATGGCCTTAGCTGACAGTGCTCTTGGGCCGATATGTGAACCACAGCTTCCCGAGTGAATCTCATTGAGAAGATCTTTTCCTTCTTGCAGAGGGATGCATTTCAACAGAGGTTGAACAACAGATTTCTTGTACAATGTGCCATCCATAATGACGTAGCTCCTTGCTCGAGCAGCCATTCTTGTATTGGTGGCCTCATCAACGATCTGGCTTCGACCGTTGATTTGATCTATTATTGGTTGCATCCAGTCTTCGACGGAGATGTTCAATGAAGCTCTGTGCAACTTGGCTGTTGGGTTCTGTCATGACTAGATAGTGCCCTGTGGGAGAGGTAAATTGTTTGCAGTTGCTTTGGCCAATTCATCTGCTTCTTGGTTTTCTATTCTTGGGATGTGCTTTACAGTAAAACCACGGAACCTTCGCTCCATCATTCTGACCGTCTCCAGATATCTGATTAGTTCAGCTTCACGTGCAGTGTACTCCTTTTCAACTTGCCCGGCGATCACTTTTGAGTCTGTCTTGACCAGGACATGTTGGATTCCCATTGCCTTAGCTTTTCTTAGGCCTAGGAGCAGACCTTCGTACTCCGCTACATTGTTTGTTGCTTTGAAATCTAGTCTTGCTGCGAACTTATGCACTTCCTCATCAGGTGATATTAGTACAGCAGCCGCTCCAGCTCTGTTCATGCCCCATGCTCCGTCGGTGAACATGGTCCACAGCCGCGGAGGTGGTGTTTCTGCTGCTGGCGATTGAGTCCAATCTGCTAGGAAATCTGCAAGAGCCTGAGATTTTACTGCTGTTCTTGGGATGTAGCTGATGTCGAATTGGGACAATTCTGTTGCCCATTTTCCTATTCTGCCAGAGGCTTCCTTATTTCTCAAGATGTCATTCAACGGCCAAGTCGTCGGGATGACTACTTGATGATCTTGAAAATAGTGCTTTAGTTTTCTTGTGGCTGTCAAGATTGCGTAGACAACTTTTTCTATCTCAGAATAGTTTAGCTTCGCTCCCTGCAAAGCTTCGGACATGTAATAAATAGGCCTCTGGACACGTTTCCTGTTTTCCTCTCTTTCCTGGAGCAGGACAGCGCGCGCCGTGCTTGGCGAAGCTGAGACATAAAGCATCAGCTGCGCCCCTGTGTCTGGCGCTGTTATGGCAAGTTCGTTTGAAAGGTAGTGCTTGAGCTGCGCAAATGCTTCTGACTGTTCTGCTCCCCATTCAAACTTCCCAGATTGCTTGAGGACCTTGAAAAATGGGAGGCTTCGCTCGGCTGACTTTGAGACGAATCTATTCAGAGATGCAATTCTTCCTGACAGCCTTTGGACATCCTTGGTACAAGTGGGCTCTTGCATTATTTTTATTGCTCTCACTTTGTCGGGATTTCGGCTGATGCCGTGAGCTCCGACTATGCATCCCAACATCTTGCCCTTGCTCACACCAAAAATGCATTTTTCAGGGTTCAGCTTCAGTCCTACTTCTCTTAGATTGGCGAAGGTCTCATTGAGGTCAGCTATGTGATCATTCTCTTCCTTGCTTATCACCACAATGTCATCAACATAAGCCAGTATGTTTCTGTCTAGCTGCGAGTGCAGGACCTTCGCTATCATTCTCGCGAAGGTGGACCCTGCATTTTTCAGTCCTTTCGGCATCCTGATGAAACAATAAGTACCGCCAGGGATCGTGAAGCTAGTCTTCTCCTCATCCTCCTTGTTCAACCATACTTGGTGATAGCCAGAAAAACAATCCAGCAATGAGAAACGTTTACATCCTGCAGCTTTGTCCAGTGAGGCATCTATATGAGGGATTGGGTAGGGATCTTTTTTGCATGCTTTGTTTAAGTCTGTGAAGTCTATGCACATTCTCATTTTTTCCATTCTTCTTAGGAACGAGGACCACATTAGCAAGCCATTCAGGGTATTTCACTTCTCTTACGACATTTGCATCAAGCAGCCTCTGCACCTCCGCTTTGTCCGCTGTTCTTCTTTCTTCTGACATCTTTCTTTGCCTTTGTCTTTTGGGTTTTGCGTTTGGGTTGAGCTCCAATGAGTGCTCAACAATGTCTCTGCTTACACCTTTTAAGTCTGATGCTGACCAGGCGAAGATGTCCTGGTTTTTCTTTAGGAGTTTCAAGAGATCCTCTCTCTCTTCCTGGCTTAGTTGCGTTCCAACTAGAACGTCCCTGCCCTTGACACCTTCATCCAAGGGAACTTTCAAAGAGTCTTCTTGATCAGTCAAGTTTGTTACGCCTTTTGGCATGTCTGGCGGTTGAGCTTCGACAGTGTTGATGTTTCTGTGTGCCTTGTAGATTGCTTTTTCTATGTTCCTAGCCTCCTTCTGACTGCCTTGAACCGTAATGATTCCGTGTAGTGCTGGCATTTTCATACACAGATAGCCCATGTGGATTGCTAGGTTGAATTTGTTGGCGAAGCCTCTTCCCATTATGATGTTGTAAGGGTAGGAGATATCAACCACATCAAAAGTTATGTACTCTGTTCTCGCATTCTGCTGGTCTTGGAATGACACTGGCAATGATATTTTACCGAGGGCATGAATCTTTTTGCCGCCGAATCCTATCAGTGGAGTGTCAGGTGGCTGCAGCTGCGATCGGCTTAGTTTCATTTGATCAAACACGTTGACGAAGATTATGTCTGCGGAGCTCCCCGAGTCGACTAAAATCCTGTTGATTTCCCATCCTGCGATGTTGGCCTTGATGACCATCGCGTCTGTGTGCGAATAACTTTCAAGTTTACAATCTTGATCAGAAAAGGTCAGGGGCTTCTTAGACCACTCAGGCGGCTGGCATGCACCTTGGACTGATATGTTGTTTACTAGGTGGAGATGATCCTTCTTCTGCCTTTTTGATTCGAACTCCATTGCTGATCCCCCTGCTATCGGCAGAATCATGCCAATTGTTGGCAAGGCTGAATGTGGGTTCATCTGGTTTTCTAGCGGAGGTTCTGATTTGACTTGAGCCTGCTGCTGATTCTGTTGTGGTACCGACATTGGTGGTGGTGGCGGAGCTTCTAGATAAGTGATCTGCAAAGGCCTTTGACTGATGTAAGTTACGCTGCTCTGTTGCCCCGGCATGCTTGTGTTCTGGCCTTGATTGAGCGGAGGTCTCCAAGCTGGCAAGAAGTTTGGATAGTACTGCTCTACCATTGTGTGCGAAGCTGGTTGCTGGAAAGCTTGGCTGCTGCTATGCATGACTCCTGGCTGATGACCATGGTTCCAGTGAGAGGGAAACATGTGGTTTACTTCTCTTGTTTGCGGAGCCTGCTGAATTTGCTGCTGGTTGCCCTGCTGAGATTGTCTTGCCTTCATTCTCTCCATTGTCTCTTTTGATTCAGGGCACTCTTTGGTGGAATGGCCCTTGTCTTTGCCGTGAAACAAACAGTAATACCTCTTTGGTTTCTGGTTCTTATTCCAACCTTTGCCTTTTGAATTTTTGTTGTAATTCTGCTGTTGATAAGACCCCTGGTTGTTATTATTGCCATTCTTGGGCTGTTGCTCCTGCTGGGTACCTTCGATGGCAAGGACTTGCCTGTCCTGCTGTTGGAATTGACCTTGTGTCTTATTGTCTTTCCACTTCTTTCCCCCCTACTGTTGCTTTGATTGATTATCTTCATCCATTCTCCTGCGGAGGTCGTTATCTGACCTGCAGTATTTCTCAAACTCCTTATTGAGTTGCGCCATTGTGGTTGGCTTCTTTCTGGCCAGGTGGCTCGCGAAGGCCCCTATGCGAAGCCCTTTGATTGCGGCCTCTATTGCCACACCATCTGGGACATCTGGGGCTTATGCTCGAAGATTGAGGAATCTCTGATAATAGTCCTTCAGCGGTTCCCCTTTTTGATGCTTGTTGCCAAACAAGTCTGAGGCAGTCAATGATTCACTGGAGAAACCCTTGAAGTTTGATGTGATCTGGTCGTGCAGATTCTCCCAAGAGTATACTGACCCTGGCCTCAACATTGAGTACCACGCCAAGGCATGTGCTTCGGCTGCAATCACAAATGACTTAGCCAAAACCGAGTCGTCTCCTCCTGCGGAGGCGACCGCGGCCTCGAAACTCATGATGAATTGCCTTGGGTCCGTTTTGCCATTGAACCTTGGCAAGGTGATCGGCTTGTACGACGAAGGCCAAGGTGCCCGTTGAAGTCCTTCTGACAGCGGAGATTTGGAATCGAAGGTGCTTGTCTGCCATGTGGTGGCAACGACAGGTGGCATGGTTGCTGCCGAACCAACTTGGAGCTGCGAGGGTGGGTTGACCTCCGGTCGCAGACTCTGTATTTCTGCTTACAGGATCGCCATTTGCTCTCTTATCTGGGCTGCTTGCTCGGAGATTAACATGCTCCTTTGATTGCGGGACTGCGAAGCTGCCAATTGGTTTCTTTCTTCTTGCATCCGTCGAAGATCATCTCTTAGCTGATTGAGCTCTGACTGCATCGGGTTTTCTTCTTTGGCTGGTTGAGGATTGACCTGCGGAGGCAACTCGTCTTCCTCTTCTTCAACCGCCGGTGGACCCGACGCATATGTGCTTGCAACATTTCTCCTTGGTCTGCCACGAGTGCACGGCGGAGCTGCCAGCTCGGCTGGCTCTGCCGGCGCTCACGCTCTGGTTTTCCTGGGTGGCATCTGCGCGTCCTTTTCTCAGCCTACACAGCGGTGGGCGCCAATTGTTGGACCTTGGACCCAAACAACAGAGTTCCACTAGCGAAGCTTAGGATCTTAAACAATCAAATGTACTTCAGAACGATATTAATGAAACTTTCAATTATTACAATCAGATCCCTGAAATCTAGGGCTAGATTTCAGGATCTGTCTTTTTCTCCTTTCTTTACATCATGGTTGGCTTCCTTTTATAGTGCCAATCCAACTAGATTTTCCTGTTTACATTTTTACCCTTAGGGTTAGCTGCGCCCCGCCCTAGCAAGCGGCCACCAAAGGAGGGCAGTTCGGTCTTGTCTCCTCTTCTTCTCGGGCCTTGGGCCGCCTCCTGGGCGTCATCAGAATGAGCCGGCTCAACGGCCCGCGCGCTGCGTCCACTTCTTGACTTGGCCTCTGAAGGTTGGTGAAGCTTCGCCAGCCCATCGTTTGTGCGTTGATCCTGATGACCTCCGCATGAGCTTCCCTGCATAGCGAAACTCCACAGCAAGCAATTAGGGTTAGCCGATCCTGGTGACCTTCGCGGGCACTGGTTTACCAGGAGAAGCTCTCCGGGGCAGGGCGAAGACAAGAGAGCGCGGCAGGGGCCACTCTAGCCAGAGACCTTTATCACCTTCGCTACCTTGTGCTCACCTCCCCCAACACTATATATGTTCTTACATGTGGATTCTTGCCTTGTTAATTGCTTGGAAACTTAGTTACTTGTCAGCAGCCATATGTTCTTTGCACCTAGTTAATTGCTTGGCAACTATTTGGTCTCAGCACCTTATTAGCAACTATTTGGTCATTGCAGCTACACAAGCTTGGCAGCTAGTTAATTACTTGTGAATCTTATGACCTAAGTTAATTGCTATATTTCAATTTAGCACGTACATGTTCTTAGCACCAGATTTTTAATTTGCTTGTGAATCTACCTAGTAGGGCTGCCTCATTAACTTAGCATCAACAAAAATTAATGTGGTACTTTTTCAGAGGCGTTGATGGAACATATTCTTTTGTAGAATTTAAATTTTTAAACCATAATTTTTATTTACTTCCAAATTCTATTTGTTGTTTCTGGTTGCGGGTATAATTGTTCCTTTGAAATAAGAGTCCATAGCAAACATTGATGCTCGAGTGCTAAATAGCCTCCTTGGTCGTTGATCCTGTGATTTGCTTTTGTACATATTATGAGATGTAAAGGTCGTACATGTTATGAGATTATGTCTAACCTGTGATTTGCTTTTGTACATGTGATAATTATTAATTAATTATGCGGGTATTATTGATGAAAGATTTATATTTGGCTAAATTATATAATTGGCCGAATTTGAATTGGGCCGACGTTTAGAAGCAGCCCAAATTAAATTGGGCCGACGTCTAGAAAAGCCCAATTTAAATTGGGCCAATATCTACAAGCAGCCCAATCTGAACTGGCCCAAAGACCAAAATAAATGTGGAAAAAGATAGGCCAAAATAGGCCGGGAAACAACTCTGGCTCATATAGTATTTGGGCCGAAAGTTCCTATAACTAGGCCGAAATCTCCTCGAAGGCCAAAACAGGTCGAAAAACAACTCTGGCCCATATAGTAATTGGGCTGAAATTTCCTATAATTGGGCCTCGCGTCGGCTGGGCTGAATCCTACGTGGCACGATCGACACGTCAGCAATATTCGTGATGGAAAAAACATGCCAATCCGTGATGGAAATTTCCGTCATGAATTACCGGGCCGGGCCCAAGTCCAAACCTGGATAAGTGGGTGTCCAAACCATCCGTGATGAATTTTTTTTCTAAATTCCGTCACGGATGGCCTGATACCCTTTTATGACGCTCGATTTGCGACGGAAAAAAACTGTCACGGATGGTCATCCGTGACGGATTTTGGTCGATCCATGACAGAATTTTTCCGTCATCTATTAACACATTCCTTGTAGTGTTAGACAAGGAATCTAGCCTCGTGTTTGCAAAAAGTCAGGAAGATGGACAGAATCACTGGTCGGCCGACCAGTGACCTGGCACCCCACCACTTTGGACATGTTTTGTCTGGTTGTCTGATAAAGATGGTGGTGGTCCTGGTCCAAGATTCCTGCTGGTTGATTCGGATTCCTATGTCTAGTGTTTGGTGAAAGAGAAAAGGAGAGGGCAAAAGTGGAGACAAGGATAAAGGTTGTCTCCTAGCATGCATTGCTGTTCCCTATGCTTGCTTTGGCTGTTGGTATGTTCCCTAAAGCATTCTCATGCTTAAAGTAGCATCCTAAGCTAAAGTCATGAGCATTGGACCATCTCTCTTCGAATTCTGGCTAGTGGGATGGGCATAGGAAACTTGTGTGTCAGTAATGGGAGGCAGCTGGGTGCCTGGTGGGGCCAAGTCCAGGTCGGTCGACCTGGGCTTATGAGCCCCAGGGCACCCAGTGCACTTCCTTGGATCCCTGCTTCTAGCCAGAGTGAAGAGAGAGGTGGTGGACCCCAAAGGCAGGTCGGTCGACCAGGATTTGGTGGCCCCACCAGCTCAGCTTTTCTCTAAACACTCTTCTCAAGTTTTATTACCTATATCTAACTTTATTTTATTAAAATAAAATGTATGCAGTTGTGAAAGTAAATATGCAATTGAAAAGGGAAATGCAGAATTGAAATGCATGAAAATAAACATGAGATAACTACTGACATACCTGGTCAGCGGAGGGCTCCGTGTTTTAGGTCCATAGAGCAGGACCTCTCCTGTCGGGTTCATTCAGTGGACACCTCAGTCGGTCCCGGAAATGGGGACCTTGAGGGTGTCTCCTTCTTCCGCCATTCTTGCTTGACTTCGGCTTCTGGTTCGGCGGATTCTTCTTTCGCTTCGGCCTTCTTGGCCGACTTAGCGGTCTTAGTGTTCTTCGATCGGCGGTGTTGACAACGCGGCTTCTGGGGTGCTTGTGACTGCATGTTAGCTTTGAAACCATTGAAAGGCACTCTTACCCTCCATCCGTTGAACTGCATATGGATCTGTGCAGCCCCCATGTAGATGGTGGCGTCCACCGTGTTCAGGAATGGTCGTCCCAGGATGAGCGGTACATCAACGTTGGCTCCCATATCCAGCACCAGGAAATCGACAGGGACATACTCATCTTTAATTCTGAGTAAGATGTCCCGTGCCAACCCCTTGGGAAACCAGATGGTTTGGTCCGCCATCTGCAAACGCACATATGTAGGGTGCAACGGGCTCCCTAACAGGTTATCATAAGTTACCTTGGACGTGATGTTGACACCGGATCCAAGGTCGCAGAAGGCGTTGTCGAAGATCTGCGGTCCAATCTGGCAAGTGATCGTCGGCATGCCAGGATCTCCCTTCTTCGAGACAAACAGTGAATCCACCGTCACCCGAGCAGAACGAGACTGAGGCTTACTGAACCTCATAGTTACCAGCCTGACACCCTCAATAGGGTCCTCAGGCTTTGCCGGAATCTTACCTTGCTCATAGGTAGGGACAGCTGCTGCTAATTGAGCTAACTGGTTTTGTAACATTTTATTAAAGCTCAACTGATTTTTCATAGCAGAGTTAAAGCTATCCATTTTCTCACTAAGACTTTCTAAGATCTTGTCATTAGCCATCATTCTTTTATTAAGACCATCATTAATTTTAATTTGACCAAAGACAAGTTCTTTCAAGGAAGGTTGGTTATTGAAAGAATTACCAGAATTATTATTATTGTAACCCATACCTTGGCCTTGGTAGAAGGGGCGCGAACTCCATTGCGGTTGTTGGGGCCGATTCCCATTGTTGAAGTGGTTGTTGTTGTTGTTGTTGCTGATGAAGTTCACCTCCTCCTGAGTCATGGGGCAGTTGTTGCCCGAATGGTCCATCTTCTCCGCAAACCTCGCACCATGGGTCAGCACCCACAGCACAGATAGCGGCAGGAGTCTGGATGGCCTCCACTTCCTTGTTAGAAGATGATCCCTCTATCTTCTTCATCAGGAGGTCCATCTTGGCGGAGAGCATGTCCACCTCGCTAAGGGCGTGGACACCTCTCTTCTTGGGCTGAAGGCACTCTTCGTTCCATCCTTGGTTGACCACCATCTTCTCGATGAGCTCCTTGGCATCCCTGACATTGTGTTGCAGGAATGCCCCTCCAGCGGAAGCATCAAGGTGACTCCGGGCTACGCCAGTCAGCCCATGGTAGAAACCTTGAATAATGAGCCATTCGTCTATCCCGTGGTGGGGACAGGCCCGAATGTACTCATTGAGACGTTCCCATGCTTCGGGAAATGTCTCGTCGGACTTTTGTTGGAAGCTTGAGATCTTCCCACGCAGGACACTGGTCTTGCCTGCGGGAAAGAACTTCTTGAGGAATGCATTGGCACATCTGTCCCAAGTTGTCACCTCAGTCTTGTTGTTGTAGAACCATTGCTTCGCTTTTCCCAACAATGAGAATGGGAAAAGACGAAGGCGAACGGCATCTGCTGTGACGTTCTTGACCGTGAAGGTGTTGCACACCTCCAGAAAGTGTTGGAGGTGGGCATTGGCATCCTCATGTGGCTTCCCACAGAATTGATTTGCTTGCACCATGTTGATCAGTGCAGGCTTGAGTTCAAAAGTCGCATCGCCCAAGTTCACGTTCAGACCCGTAGTGACAAAGTCGGCTGACGGCGACGAGAACTCAGCGATGGTCTTCTGAGCCATGACTGCCTCAACAACTAGTGCGGGACTTCCTTCCACGAACGGTTCAGGCTCTGAGATGATTCTCTGAGGAGGGACTAGACTGCGTCTAGCTCTCTTCAGCAACTTCTCAGGATCTTCGATGAAGTTCGATGGCAGACTGAAACCGCTCATGCACTGTCTAGAAAAGGAGGATAACAAAAACAAGACAAGTGAAGGATAAGCGCCTAACACTACGGGTGCTTAGATTAAGAGTAGACCATGGATTCCAATTTACTAGAGATTCCTAATGCGGCGCTTCCCCGGCAACGGCGCTAGAAATGCTTGTTGGTAGATTTTACGCAGTTACCAGAATTAGATAAAGATTCTAGTTCCCCGGCAATGGCATCAGAAATGCTTGTCGACACTTCTTAGCGCACACCGACTAGAGTAAAAGTAAATACAACTGGCGTCTGGTAGCTATGCCTACTGCAAACCCGAACTACCACCAGAGAGAGGGTGTCACAATTCCTCCTCCGGCAACAGCCTAAGGATGCTAAGCAAAGCTAGATCTAGTGACGACGTAAGACCTAACCAAGGGTAACTCTGCAAGCGCACAGGTACCGCTGTAGCACTTCAACCGAGTGAGTACTCCGGTGTCAAATTTATAGTTCGCTCACGGGAAGCGGATTAAGACTCTCTAGCAAATGGGTGATGGATACCCGTGGTGGTTCTACTCAATCTAAGCTATTGATGTTGACAAAGGGATAAGTGTTGATATGAGTGATAGACTAAAGGTAACCAGTAGGTAGCTAGCTAGGTGGGAGGACAACGAGTGAGTAAGGACTCCTATGTATCTAACTATACTCCTGTGTTCTAATCCTACTAGTGTAATGACTTAACTAAACTAATGCCTAGACAATATGTGTGATAGGGGAAGTCGATTGACAAACAGGAGGGTTCATCCCCTGCTCCAGCGGACCTTTGGCTTATGGTCGCCCTACAGCCTAACCCTGACGCAAATAGAGCCAACTGGGGTCTGCGTTCTGTCACAACCGCCCCCGCTAATATACGTCGGAAAGTGAATGGATATACCAATCAGCGATAGGGTGCATCCACTATTAAGCACTAGCCTAAGCACCTCGCCTAATCTAGCCTTAAGACTCCGGCTATCACGTAAGTAACCTCGGCCCCAGTTGGTAGTGAAACACACACAAAGGATCTAGACACTAAACTAGTTCAGACTCTACACTAAAGAGACTAAGACACAACACTACTACACTAGTATAGCAGTGCACTAAGTAAATACTGAAAGTAAAATACTCAAAGTAAATACTTAATAAAATAAAGCAGGACTATATTAATATAAGAAAAGTACTTTGAAAGTAAAGGTACAAGAGCTATACCAGATTCTCTAGAAGACGACTCCGGAGACCCGAGCTTTGCTCGACTCGACTCTAACTCCCACTCCAGACTAGACTACACTACTCTTGATCTCCCAAGAGAGCTTGAGCTTGAGAACACTATTCTGGACTACTTGGGGCCACTTTACAATGAGGGACTAGGGGGGTATTTATAGTGGAGGTGGAATAGGGGTTACTCCAGCGCCACGTCAGCGATCCGTGTGCTCTCCGCCATGCTCCGTTGGATCAAACCGACCTTCCCACCGACTTGAATGGACGTCTCTCGGTGTAGGACACGTGGGAGTCATACAGGAAGGCGGTGGAAGCAAACTGACCTTGAGTGGGGCCCACTTGCAGGTCGGCCGACCAGGGGTTGGCTAACCTGTGGGTCCCACTCCCCTTCTAGAAGGTCCAGCTGGCAGTGGGGTCAGTGCCAAGGTGTCAGGCCACCAAGTGCTGGTCGGCCGACCTGGCATTGAGCCCCTGGCCCACCTGGCAGCTTCCTGGTGCTGTCCTGGCTTGTCACGTGTAGTCTTGTCCGAAGTTGGGTTCACTTGATATCTTGCTTGCTTCTATGTGGATCCTTGGTCCAATGTACCAATTGTGTGGAATGTTGAGGTGTGGTACATTTGGATCCAGGATCAGGTTCTCCTGTAGCATGTCAGGGACCCTACTTGGTGGTCAGATCCTGGTGAGACCAGAATCAGGTCGGTAGACCTGGGTTTCGGTCTCACAGGGCCTATTTCCAGCTTTCCTGTATTTCACAAGCTAAGAGTACAGGTGGAACTTTATTAGTGATAAATATGTTCATGTGATGCTTATCTTCCTTTCATCGAGGACTGTTGATGGGTTTATGGGTGTACCAAAACTGGTCTTTATTCCCGTCAACAACTACTTGGAACCTAGTGAAGTATGAATGTTTTAGTCAGGTATGGTATATATTTATCTTGTCTCATAGATGGAATCTCTTCCCCTTTGTGCAGAATCAATCGGCGGCATCCAATCACCTCGGAGGGTCGCCGACATCGAATCTTGGGCCTCATCAACCTTGAGAGTCGTCCTGATCAGCTTGGTTGTTATTTGTGGTATATGTGAATTGTGAATTGTTCTGTGCTTATAGAACTTGTGGTTGTGATACATTTTATCTCGTGACTTGTGGTTGTGAAGTTGTGATATATTTGAACTTATGGTTGTGAACGTGTGATATATTTGTGATATATGTGAATTGTGGTTGTGGTATATGTGATCTGTGATATATTTGTGAATTGTGGTTGTGATATATGTCATATATTTGTGATTGGAATGTAATAAATATCTAAAATAGGCAGTTTTTAGTGACTTTGCCAAGTGTTGCACTCGACAAAGACACCCTTTGCCAAGTGTTGAACTCGGCAAAAACACCCTTTGCCAAGTGTCATGGTCATAACACTTGGTGGAGAGGCACTTTCTGACATCCATAACACACAGTAAAGTTCACGGTTTTGCCGAGTGCCTAACCAAGACACTCGGCAAAGTTCATAGCTTTGCCGAGTGCCCAGTCAAGACACTCGAGTGTCGTTGACTTCAACACTCGGCAAAGTCGTCGTCACCGTCGCCCTCGCCGTCACGGCAACTTTCTGCCGAGTGCCCGACAACGATACTCGGCAAAGAGCTCTTTGCCGACAAGTTTTTTGTCAAATGCCGTTTGCCGAGGGTGACACTTTGTCAAGTGCCGTTTGCCGAGGTGTGTTTAGTCCTCCATGGAATGCAAAATGCCAACTACTTTGGATTGATGAAATGTAAAATGTAAAATGTCAAACTTTTCATGGATGTGTTCAGTTCCATCCAAAATGCCAAATTTTTCGTGGGAGTGGGTGTGCTTTTGGGATTTTTTGGCCTCTTGAGGCCAAAATGCAAAATGGAGAATGACCACCTTTTTGCCATTTTTTTTTTTTGAGGGAAAACAGGAAGGGGGGGCTTGCAAAATGATAGGCAAAAACCCAAAGAATTTTTTGGGTGAAATGGGGAACTAAACACCCCCATAAGGAACTATTTTGCCAGAAAACAGCTCCCCGGCTCCTAAGTAGAGCTAAGCACGCTAAGAGCCTGTTTAGTTCCTCATTCTGCCAAAAAAATTGGTGTTTTGGCCCATCATTTTACAAAATGGAACTAAACATTATGATGAAATTGTACCAAAAGTTTGGGCTTTTGGAATTTTGGATTTGGCTCCTTGAAGCCAAAAACATAACAGGCCAAAAAATTAGGCTTTTGGCATTCCTAGTGTGCTGGCTTTCTGCATTTTGGATGGAACTAAACACACCTCTGAAAATTTTAGCATTTTGCATTTCATCGTTCCAAAGGAGTTGGCATTTTGCATTTCGCATTCCATGGGGAACTAAACACACTCTGAATCCCAAAACATGACGTCAGTAAGAAAGTGGAGGTGTGCTAAATGAGATCAAGAGGAAGGAGATTTTTATAGAGACGAATGTGACAACCGCCTCTACTAATAACCAATATTGACGGTCTCTACAAATTGGTTCGGTACTAGCTAGTGAGTGGAGCCCATCATTCGTCGTCGTTGCCAAGCTTTGTTCCCTAGGCAATCCTGAGCCATTGCCATGACGCCACTTCGATTGCTCGTCGGCAAGCTTAATCCAATTCGATTGAATATCGTTACATTTTACACGTCTTGAAGGATCATTTGTCGACAAGAAGTCTGCCTCATTTCTGCCCCAACGGTCGACATTATTTGTTGGATCCCTTTCGGAAGAAGACATTTTATTCTATTACTGATACTGTAGTGATTATCAAGTTTGTCCGTGGGAACATGTAGGTTTATCATAGGTCGATCACTTGACAACTTTATTTTGTTTATAATATATGTATATGTATGTATGTATGACGACATTTTCGTCCTTTACTTTATTGATTTGGCCGCGACAAAAACAAATACTGTAACTTTTTTTTTTTTTTTTTGCGAATTGTAGGTTAGCTGGTACGTCGTCGGTGATTAATCATCTAATCTGTTTGTGTCCAGAACGTGCAAGTAGAGTGTAGTAGGGTGTCCTAACCTAATTAGACTATGCCACAAATTGAATGTGGTGTCATATATATCCATGTCACTTGCTTCGTGCTACCTTTTGAGTATGGAGAACGCAAATTTTACCGAGTCTCTTGGTCTGATTTTTTTAGATAGTTTTATCTTAGAGACTAGCTAAATCAAGAAATTTAGAAAACTTTTTGGCTAATCTCTTGGAGTTGCTCTTAGGTACTATGAATCGCGTAGGCTAAAAAAATCTTGGGGATTCACTATTTATCATGCTTCGTTTCTTTCTTGTTCGAAATTGTAAAACCTCTTTAGTTTTTCTAGATATGTAACTGTTTTGTAAACACCTAGGTACATGCTATGTGTAGACTGTAGACACATGAACAAAATTAGTGAAAAGCCAAAATGGCTTACAATTTCTCCCTCCATCACAAATTCTAAGTGGTTTTGGTTTTTAATAAACAAAAAGTTTCTGGTACAATCCAGATCTACATTATGTCTAGAGACACAATAAAAGCTATGTATCTTTAAAAAACTTATAATTCGGAATGGGAAAATACTTCACTTACGAAAAAATGTTTAGGGAGGATAACGATTGACAAGTATGCTTTACTACCCCCTCCGCCCCACCTACCCCTCTGATTTCAAATTATAAGTCATTTCGAGTTTTTTTAGATACATGGTTTTTATTATGCATGTAGACGTACATAATGCGTGTCTAGATACGTAACAGCTATGCACCTAGAAAAGATAGAACAACCTGCTATTTAGAATGAATGGAATATATAGTTACAGTACAAACAAGATACCTCTTTTTTGAACAAAAACAAGAAAATCACTGAATGGCCATGGCAAGAAATCAGCACACGTGGACATGCATAGTCATATTAGGTGTAGAAGCAAACGAAACTGGCTTGGCTAGGCTAGTTTTAGTACTAGCAGCTAGCAGCTAGCAGCTAGCAGCTCGGGCCGGTCCAAGGCTGTGTGCTATACCTGGATGGCCACATCATGGGCCAAGCTGTTGCCCAGATGCCGAGTAGTGGGAGTACGAGCTTCTCCCAGGCTTTTACATATTTACCATCGGTACTCGTTCGATTCTCATCCTTATAACGTGTCTTACATTTTTACCATCTTTATATGGTGGCATTTTTATTTGGGCAACCTTTGCACATCTGGTAGGCTAGGCTGGCTAACACGTGGCGCTGACTCAACATGGGCAAGTGAAATGATGACGCTGCGAATTGGCTTGTAGTCCAATGGTAGGACGGTCCAGTGGGACGCTATCCACCAGGGTTCAAATGATACTGCTCACACCTTTTCCTGGGATTTTCCCAAGGATTTACCGAAGGTGCTCATAGGGATAGGGGTAGGATTTACGTACGTGTGTTCGTAGGGGTGAGTGTGCGTGCGTATTGTGAGCGTCTGCGTTGTACTGTGTAATCTCAAAAAAAATGATGACGCTGCCCCTAGCCTCAATTGCATCTAAACGCATCATTGGGCTCGCCCAAGCCGTCTCCCTCCTCATTTTCTTTCCCCCTCTCCTCACTTTGTTTGAACGTATGAGATGTTTTAGTTATCCATTTATTGAATGAGCACAATGTGGCCAAGACAAAATAAATAAGAGGCACACAGAGGCAGCAGCATAGCACAAAAGCTGCTAGTTGCCATTACATGAATAAGATGTTCATATCCAAATAGGGGCAAATTGTGGCCATTACATAGAGTTATCTGGCCTTTCGCCCATTACACAAACACATGAGAAGATACAGGTTCACTATTTTGTACCCATGTCATTACATAATAAAAGGCCATGCAAAAGAAAGGTTTTTTGGCCATTACAAAACACAGAAGTCCATGGTCTGAGCACTACAAGACCATCCAGAAGTTCACTTGTCCTTGCCTCCTTTCTTCTAAGGTGTTTTCTTGCGCTTAGTTGCCAACTCTTTCCTCCTTGGTGTCATTTTCTTGGGCACAGGTTCATTTGGCAGCTCATCTTGAGGGAATAGTGCCCTATGAAAAAAACTTAAATTAACAACTGTAATTAACAGTTTAAATCAACATGTTGAAGAAGAAACAACAATACCTTCTAGCTGATGTAGATTGATTCGAAGCTTCTGGGACTACAACTTCCAAAGCTTCATATTCATTTCTAATAGCTTCTAATTCTTCTCTGGTTGCTACTTGTGTTGCTTCCCTTGCTGCCACTGCCTTCAACTCTGCTTCTTCAACCTACCTCCTAGCTTTTTGTTGCTGCTTCTCTTGTTAGTTCCCCTCTTGTTCTTCGAGTTAATGTTTCATCAGCATGAGTCCCTTTCTTGGCCTTGTTCCTCCCAACCTTGACGTCTTCCTTGTTCTCTTCCTGCAAAACATAAAGCATGTGTTAGTATCTTGTATAAAATGAACACGAAACATAAAAGTGAGAAGGAACCTTTTCTTAGTTCAAGTAAAGGGACATTTATAGCTAGCAGCCTTGTGACCATACTCTTTGCAATTAGGGCACCTGACTTGCCTAGTAGCTTTGCCTCCTTCCTTTGCTGGTTTGATTCTATTTTTCCTCAATCTTCCAGGTTCTCTTTTCTTCTGGACTGGAGGGTGCACTTTGAATCCTTTGTTGACCTCAGGCCACTAATTCCTATCAGTGATGCTAGGAATTATGCTTGCATAGGTTGCTTGAAACTTTGCCACTGAGTAGTAGTTGTCCACAAATGCTCCCATATCAGGGTTCATCATGCTTGTAATGATAGTTAAGGCATGTGGACATGGTTTACTAGTTACTTGACATTGTCTACATGTGCACATTTTCTGAGGTAAGTATACAATATGTCTTCTAACCTCTCCATCTTTGTACACCTCTGTGACCTCAACTTCGTTTGGGTGCCCTTTGGAAATCTTCAAGTGTCCTAGTCCTTTAGAGGCTGCATTGAGTTGATCAATGAGAGCAGGTAGAATACCACCAACCAAAGTTGTAGAAATCTGTCACTTTTTGCCAAATAAGATCATTATCCTCTCCCTAATAGCATCTGCCATGCAATGAACAGGTAGGTCCTTGGTATCTTTGATCCATGGATTCCAAGATTCAACTAAATTATTGTTTATTTAGTCACATTTGATATCATCAGAAAACTTACTTCTTGCCCACAAAAAAGGGATGGTGCTCATCCAGCCATTTCTGAACTTGGACTAGCTGCTAACACCTTGTCAAAAAATATTTGAACTTATGTGGAGTATATGTTCTAGCAGCAGGCCACATGTTCTTGGCATACACATCACCAATATAGTACTTCTTCATATTTTCCATTAGATGCCTAAAGCATTCTATCATCTCTGCATGTGGAAAAACTATTTTCACAGCTGACTCCAACCCCTTGCATGTATCTGTACAGATAGCTAACTTATCCTTGGGACCAATTGCTTTCTTTAGTTGTTCCATAAACCCAACCTATTTTTCCTTTGACTCTGATTCAAACAATCCAAATGCCATAGGAAACATCCAATTGTGGCCATCTAGAGCTAAGGCTGCAGGCATGTGGCCCTTCCATAGGCAATTCAGAGCTGTGGAGTCTATACTAATATAAGGCCTGCAACCATTCAGAAAACCATCTATAATAGCTTTGAATGCATAGAAGAACCTGGTAAACCTAACTTTTCCATCCTCATCATCAATGACAGTGTCTATCTCTACCACACTACCAAGTGATCTCAATTCTTTCTCTGCCTTAAATCTATGCAACCAATCAAAAGAATCACTCCACTTACCAAAAAGCTTCTATGATGCTCTCCTTGTCCCATTGTACACTATCTGATAGGGGACTTCAATGTTGTATTTGTTATACAGCTTCTTTTTCACTTCACAAGCCCTCACTGATGGCTTTTGCTTTAGCAAAGGGACTGTTCTCTCTGCCACCTAGCCTATTGATGCCATCCTACTCACAACCCTTTGGGTAGATGCACACTTATGTTCCCTCTTATTTGTTTATCTGCATATTGAAAAATAAAACCAATAATTACTATAACAAAAGAACAATAACAATAAAATGCATAAAGTATTCCACTTAATATAACAAATGCAGAAAGTATAGATGAAACATGAAACAAATGCGGAAAGTATACCTTGACACTTCCATCATGTTGGGTTCTAGCTCTAAGTTTCCATTCGCAGCCTAGAACAGCACAACAACCCTTGAACCTTTCTTTGTCTGAATGCTCAATATCAAGCTCAAACTCCTTATAAACTATAGCATGCTGCCAAATTGCTAACCTAAACTCATCCATGCTAGGATAGCAAGCGCCTACACTCAGATCAGGATTGTCCCTGTCCCATTCATACAGTGGCTCTTCATTAGCAGTATCATCAACATTCACAGCTGCTTCGTCCATATCTTCCTACATCTCTGCTGTCATTGTTGGAATTGTCACCTCTTCTCTAGCAGCTTCCTCTTGTGCTGCCTCAGCTTGTTGGAATCCCGTTGACACATATAACTGTTGCTCATCAACAAGTTGTGTAGCTAGACCATCATCATCAGGGTTCTCCTATATGGTTAGAATTGTCCAATCAACTACTACTAAAGGTTGTTAATTAGTTGGTGATGGGGAGCTGTAGGTATCACCACACCCTTCAACAGTAGTAGGATCTCCACTGGGTGCATTGGTAACACCAGAGACACATATAGCTCTAGAAGCAGTAGAGTTGGCATTGTAATTAACCACGCCTTTCCTCACAACATCAACATTCAGAAAAGCCATCCTTTGTTCCCATCTGTCCTTTATCATCTGGTGGACATGCTCATCCCTCCAAAGTTTCCACTCAGATCCATTATTTATCACTGTCAAGAACCAAGACTGCAAGTGTTTGAGATGGCCCCCATATAATCTTTGTGGCTAAATCTTCATGAAATTGATTAAGAGAGTACTGACTATTCCTATCGAACCATAGTTCATGTTGTTGCCCTACCATGTCCACTAGCCCATACTCATCCTTAGCAATGTATCTAGCAACCTTAACAACTAGACTAAACGTAGAACCAGGATTGATCCTAGCATCATCATAAAGAGTGAAACAGTGAGGAACTACTCTGTTACAATGCACATTCACATTGAGTACTAGGAAATAGAGTGCCTTACCAAGGAGGGCAACCAACACCGCTAGCCATTGCGACACCGGAGAAGGCGACCTACTACATCAGAAGCCTACGAAGCAAACAACCGAGGAAAGAAGCGAAAGTCAGTGTCCATCAGTGGCAGGACAAAAATAAGGGATATAACAACATGGCAAAATAATCAACACTGGAATTAATGGAATTAATGGTGTAAATCAAAGTTTAAAACATAAAAAAAAGTTCATAAATAATCTTCAAACCTACAACTAACATTCAAAGAATAGAAAATTGATGTTTAAAACATTAGATAATCACTGGAATTCAATAGCAAGGAAACATGACTTTAGAGATTAGTTTCTCATCAACGTCACATAACTCACACACTCATGGTTGGACAGTGGAAGGCTGGAAGAAAAACAAGGAACAAGAAATAAAGGCGTACAATCACAGAACTATGAGCGAGTGCATCTCTTCTTCACCTTCCACCTGGGCCACGATGCTGGGATTTTCTTCCTACGGACATGGCCTAGTAGCCTCCCTCCAACGCATCTTCTACCTCCATCACTCTAAGCTCACAGAAAAAATATAGAATAGGTGGCTGGCCATGGCCGCCATGTCCGGGACTCCTGTGGGGTAGGGAGGCTCGCTAGAGGGACTTCTGGGACTCCATGGCCGCCATGTCCGGGACTCCTCTGGCGGCCGCCACACCTCGCCATACCCATGGATCTGCCCCACCCCTGGTGTCCATTAACCTAAACCTAATTGATTCCATCTCTAGGTCCAAAAGGGGAAGTAAGGCCACATACCTTCAATCCATCGCGGCAAGATCAACCAGCGGGCACCAAGGTCACCACTGTCGGTCGTCGTGGCGCTGGGAAGGCGAGGATGGGGGAGCAGAAGGCGGGGAAAGAAGGCGTTGGTGGCGCGGGGGAAAGAAAATGAGGGAGACGGCTCAGGCGTCGGCAATCTTGGGGTCCGAGCACTCGGACCCCAAGCACCATCCGAGCAGCAGCATCCCGCCTCGCATAGCATGCTAGTCCAGCTATGTCTGTACGCGCCTTTCCTACTTTTCGTGCCACATGCCTGTGCGTATGCCGCCCATGCGCTGCGTGCCCGCAAAGCTTGAACCATGTATGGACTTTGTTTTCTTATTTTTTTCGTTTCTTTTCCGTTTGTTTTTCTTTCCTTCTTTTCTTTTTTCTTTTCTCATTTTTTTCTCTGTTTTTCCTTTCTGTGCTTTCATATATTATTTTTTTATATGTTTTTTATGTATTTGTTATATTCTTTTTAATTTTTATATATTTATTATTTTTCATTATTTTTATTTTCTTTTCTTTTTTGATAATTATGTTTTTAGTGTGGTTTTATTATTTATTCAGTGATGTTCTATACTATATTTACTGTTATTCTATTATGTATTTTAGTGATGTTCTATCATGTATTTAGGGATGTGCTATCATATTTTTAGTGATATTTTATTATGTATTTAAGCGATGTTCTATCATGTTCTTGTAATGTTCTGTTATGGTACTAACGCTGTTCTATCATGTTTACCAGCGATGCTCTATCATATTTTGAGTGATGTTTTATCTTGCTTGGAGCGATGTTCTTTCATATTTTCAGCGATCTATCATGTTTTGAGCGATGTTATGAAAAAATAATTTATCTTTATAGGATAAATGGTCGTAAATAAAGTGTTGTCTAAATATATTCACGTGAGATCTTGTTTTAAAGGATTTATTACAATGGATTTAATAATGTAATCGAAATTTAATTTAGATTTTTGTCAGTTATAACTTTTTTAGTTAGATGATAAATATAAACAAATGGACCCCAGCCCCTACTGTTCCGCGCCCCGGATGTCACTGTTTGGCGTCAGATGCCCACAACATACGTGGGCCACCTGTTGCTTTTCCCGTGCATGTGGCGCGCCTGCTACCGCTCGGAGCTGGGTCCGCATCCGAGTGGCCGGACCCCAAGACGGCCCCTCAGGCGTCGGCTCAGGAAAGAAAATTGAGGCCAGGGGTAGCGTTGTTATTTCACCAACCCGTGTTGAGTCAGCACCACCGTGTTAGCCAGTCTGGCCTGCGAGATGTGCAAATGTGGTCCAAATAAAAGTGTCACCTTTTTTAACGACTTGGACTTCACCCGTTTTTCAAAGTGTCACCTTATAAAGATAGTAAAAATATAAGACACGTTATAAGGGTGAGAATTGGACGAGTACCAACCCTTATTTAGGGTAAATATGTAAAAGCCCCGGCGAACATCGGAGCGGACCTGGACGTGCATCAGCCAAGGTGGCATCAGGCAGCAGCGGCCAAGGTCATTACTGTCGTCAAATCATATGATTAGCCCTGGCTCCCCTTGCATAAGAAGAGGAGCCTCCCCTCTCCTCATTGTCGCCGCATCCCTCCCAAGCTCGGAGGAACTCAGGCAACGGCCATATATTCCGCAAAAAAAAAAAGTGTAGCCCCCTGCCTCTCGCACAAAGCTTTGGGTTCTCTTGTCCCGTCGTCCTCATTCTCCTCTTCGTGGTCCTCTTCGTCTTCGTGGCGTCGCAAGGTAACAACCAACCAATCCATCCGTCTCTGTCTACTTACGCTATCTACTTGCAGTTTCAGTCTTGGTACATGCCAGCAAGCGTTCCCGTTCTGTTTAAGGATTCTTTTCTGTAGTGTAAGGACGTGGGCATGGCGTCGATTGTTAGCTGTGGTGCCTAGATTCAGGATTTAAATTAAAAAGAAAAAAAGGAGGCGCCTTTTCCTTGGTCAGCACCCTGTGCTTTGTGTTTCCAGGCGTTTAGTACTTTAGTAGGTTTTATTTATACATAGCGTGCGGATATTTGCGCCCCCCCCCCCCCCCCCCCCACCACCCCCCACCCATCGTTACTCATTTCAGTTTCCACTGGACGACGTTCTTGTTTTTTTGAGGAAAACGACGTTCTTGTGGATGTGAATGAGTGAGTTTTTAAATGCAGAGTGTTGTTGCCATCCTGTGGTGGTTGCCATGGATGCCCTTGCTCAGCCATACTATGTCTTTGCCTTAGATTTCTTCATATCCGGTCTAACTGTTGAATAGCATTTTTCTGGGGCCCAAATAACCACTTTGCAGAAAAAAGTGCATTCAGATTCCCTAGATCCTGCTCTTTATCTTATTTTTACTTTCTGTTGATGAATATAATGGTGCTGTCCTTTGTCTTCTAACTTGTTCTCTTGTTCGGTTACTTGACTGTATTGTTGATATACATACACAGTCAGCACTTCTATTTTTTTTGTGAAGCCTTTATTTGGTTGATTTTGTTGTTATCTGGCCCTGGCCTTAGTTAACAGAAAGCTGTTAGCTTTGAGAATTTTTAGGGTGCTTGGTAGGAACCGACGGTTCCTCCCGTTGATTTATTTTTCAGCCGGTTCCTCTCCTTTATTATGATCAAGGGCAGTTTAGTACTTTTGATAACCATAGAATCTCAGTTCATAGAATGTCAGTTCCGTAGAAAAAAACGAATCCACAAAAACTGCTAGACGAGCGAGATCTGCATCGCCATCGTCTCCGCACTTGCACTTGGACGAGCCCGGGCTGAAGTAGTTGCCACCGTACATGACGAGCATGCTCTTGTCTGCGCACGCGACGGGTAGAGGACAGCGAGCCTCGATGGGGCCCATGGAGCCCCGCAGCCTGAAGGTGGCGATCTCTAGCGGCGGTTGGAGGAGAACTGCATCTGGCTTCATGCAGCCCAGCATGGCGACGGTGGCCTGATATATGGCTGTGACGAAGGGTGCCTTCCCATGCTCTTAACCGCCGCAAGCGACGACAACGATTCGCCGTAATCCTCGTCGAAGCTGAAGTTGATGTAGCAGCTTTTTATTTAATTTTTTTGATTCACCGAAGCAGCTTCTTTGTTTAGATTCAGAGAAGTAGCTCTTCTTTTGATTCGGAGAAGCAGCTCCTCGTATATCAAAAATACCATTATACCCCTCAAATTTAATTAGATTTCAGTTCCGGGCCCACATGATTATTGGTTCCGCACCACGACTTAGGTTCCTCTCATCCAGTTCCTCCTATTTTTAGACCATTGGATTAGACGAAACGAAAGGCTCACGTTATTTCTAAGCATAGTAAAATATCTCGTTAGCTTTTCATGTGGGCCTCAGTTGCAGAATCTAATAACGCTTTCTTTTCCTTACTAGTGCAGATTACAACATCCATATCAAGAAGCTAAAACCTCAGGGAATGCTGAAAGGTGTGCTTTCATAGAAGAGATTTCTGCTGCAACATCAAGGACCACGCGGTTCCGCAAGGTCTGCTAGCCTGCTCGTCTCTTCATGTGAGCGATCGTCTCACCTGCATCTGCATCAACTCCACGCCTTTCAGACTCCGGCACGACCAGGCCATAAGAATGCTGTTCACCTTCATGGATCATGATAGAGCTAAAATCTGTGCTGACCACCTGATTTGATTGCCAACAATAAGGTAGCCCGGTGTATTGTAAGATAGTAAAGATATGGAGATCAGAGGAAAGACTTTGATGCAGCGGTATGAGCTGGGGTGGTTGCTGGGGAAAGGCACGTTTGGCAAGGTGCACCATGGAAGGAACCTTGAGTCCAACCAGAGCGTTGCTATCAAGATTATGGACAAGGACAGAGTGCTCAAGGTCGGGCTTTCGGAGCAGATAAAGCGTGAGATCACAACAATGCGGTTGGTGGCACATAAGAACATTGTTCGTCTTCATGAGGTCATGGCGACACGGAACAAGATCTATATTGTCATGGAGTATGTGAAAGGTGGACAACTCTTTGACAAGATTGACAACAGTGGCAAGCTCACAGAGGCTGCTGCACACAAATACTTCCAGCAGCTCATTAGTGCAGTGGATCACTGCCACAGCCGAGGTGTGTATCACCGGGACTTGAAGCCTGAGAACCTGCTGCTGGATGAGAATGAGAACCTCAAGGTGTCGGATTTTGGGCTGAGCGCACTTTCAGAGTCAAAGAGGCAAGATGGGTTGCTCCATACTACCTGTGGAACACCGGCATATGTAGCTCCAGAGGTGATCAGCAAGACAGGCTATGATGGTGCAAAATCAGACATCTGGTCTTGTGGTGTTGTCCTGTTTGTTCTTGTTGCTGGCTATCTCCCTTTCCAGGGCCCAAACTTGATGGAGATGTATCGGAAGATACAGCATGGTGATTTCAGGTGCCCCAGTTGGTTTTCACACAAACTCAAGAAGCTCTTGTACAAGATCCTGAACCCCAACCCGAGCACAAGAATCTCAATTCAGAAAATAAAGGAGTCTACCTGGTTCCGAAAGGGTCCTGCGGAGATCCGCGCAGGAAAGGAGAAAATTCTTAGTGGGAATGCCACCACAAATACTGCCCCAGTGCTTGCTACAAGGCGCAAGAAGATTGCTCATGAAGATATGAAGCCCCTGGCTGCGACAAACCTAAATGCCTTTGAAATTATCACATTCTCAACAGGGTTGGACCTGTCTGGTCTATTTATCAAAAAGGAGTGCAGAAAGGAGACAAGGTTCACTTCAGATAAGCCTGCCTTGGTCGTCATCTCAAAGATTGAAGAGGTTGCAAATGCACTGAATCTCAGGATAAGGAAGAAGGATAATGGCATTGTCAAGATTCAAGGGAGGAAGGAGGGGAGGAATGGTGTCCTTCGTTTTGACACGGAGATCTTTGAGATTACACCATCCTACCATCTCATTGAGATGAAACAAATAAGTGGTGATTCAGTTGAGTACCAGAAACTTTTGGAAGAGGACATCCGGCCAGGGCTGAAGGACATAGTCTGGGCCTGGCATGGAGATCTGCAGAAAAAGCAGGAGTAGCTTCGGATGTGAACCATTTGGCTACATTTTGTTAAGCAATAATTGTTGAGAAGCTGGGTTGTTGTGTTACATTCTGAATATTGTTCCAGTTTTGTAATGGCTGTAAATATCAATAATGAAAACAAATGTTTTTTTTTTTGGCGAAAATAATGAAAACAAATGTTGTTGATCCTTAAAAAAGAGTCGAGCTTTCCAGGAGACGCATTAGTAATTTGATGCGTCTATGTTGGAGACTAATTTGAAAAAGCAGATCTAATCAAATTAGTTTTAGTAGGCCAGGCATGGTTACACTAGCAAGGTGTACCATGATTAAGGGAATAAACTCTTTGGTTTCCTATAATCTCCAACATAGATGCTTTTATCCTAGATGAGGTGTCATGATTGATGAGTGATGCAATGTATCTCCATAAACAAGAGATGAAACACTGATGATATAAATCTTGCCTGTTCTCAACCGTTGTTATTTTTTCTTGGCTCATCTGTATCTGTTGGAGAACTGAAAGTGTACTATAATTAGAAATGTGGTATACTATCATGTAAGGCTGAAATATCTTCTTTCCTGTTTGCTTGATTCGAAATGTACAGCACTGACCCTTGTGCTTATTAAGATCTTTTTTTTTTTTTTGAGAGAATGTGCTTATTCAGATCTTGATGCTTCGTTTAGAGTTTGTTCAGAAAAATAAATATCAACTTTTTGGTTCTATAAACACTTAGTGCTATGCTTTGAACCTCAATTTCCTTATTACCAGACTAATATTTCACGAGTAAGAGGAGTCATACTCAATAGCAGTTTTTTTTTTCTTGCTCGGCCAATCTGCATATTCACAAATGAAAAAGAAACTCGGATAATGAGGTAGAGGTAGCACCTTCATTGGAAATTAGAAACTAAGACTAACTAAAATATGATCCAAACAAAAGAACATATTAAGAAAACGAAATGCACATCACATGTTGATAAGTTTAATCTTGGGGCAATATTTAAACTCCACTAACTAGTCCCACTTGCTCTAAATAAAGGAATTGGCCCCATCAGCCGGGATTCAGGATAGATTCAACAGCTCAGTTTTCACATTCCTAATCGACCACCAGAAGTACTTTCCAAGAGATAACATTAGTAATCTAACGCGTCAAACGTCGATCCAATCAGATTAGTCCTAGCGGACCAATAGCGGTTATGCCAGGTTGTAACATGATTAAGGGATAAACTCTCTAGCTTCCTAGTCTCCAGCATAGATGCTTTTGCCCAAAATGAGGGGTGCCATGGCATGATAGATGCCTGATGCGAAGTATCTTCAAAAACAAGAGACAAAACGCTGACGATAGTGATAAATCTTGCCTGTTTCCAACATGCAAATAATTTACTTGTTGATTTTGGCCTGGCTCGTTTGTAGCTGGTATTGGTTCTGTGGATGACGAGGATATGCTCAGTGCTGAGTATGATACTCAAGCTTGAAAACATGTACTACCAAGTGGAGGTGGAATTTTTTACGGAGCAGATATTACTAAACCTCCTTTGGAAAAAAAATGGAAAAAGGAAAAGTGATATTACTCCTACTAAACCTAATCCTCAACTGGTATAGTCAATTACTTAGCTCTCCTGTACATTATTTTATTGCATATGCATAGATGGTGAATAATGATTGGTGTGGGAGCTCCAGACAGTGAACTTTGCATTGTACTGGGGTTGTAATGGTTGTAATCGTCCAATCCATGTGCTGTGATTATAATTGAAACACGTGTATGAGTGTCTACACTGTGATTAGCCAAAAAAAAATGAAAACATTAGCTTTTTTTTTTTTGGAAACGGAAGATTTTATTACATTCCAGGAGTAGTACATCGAGTTGATACATAACTTTGGAACGAAAAACATTAGCTTCTACCCTCCAATCCACAAACTCTAGTTTATGGATCTGTAGTCGTCCAACAAGCAGATTTTTCAGGCAATTTGATACGATACAGCAGGTGATACTCACCGTTGGCTAACAGAGATATTCCTCCGAGCTATAAGAAAGACTATACTCTGTCTGTAGATACAACCAAAGAATACATTATCTTATTGCAACACGCATGAGCACTACCTTCACATATCTGATTTCTTCATTGAGTAGAGAGACAAGAGAGTACGTTACTGCAACACAATCTTCAGAAGTTGGGTCCAGCCAAGCCCATCAAGAGTTGATGACCCAAATTGAGATGCTTCTGGCCTTCTGGGCCGCATGAAAAACAGAACGAGGAAGGAGGCAGCAGCATCTTCTCATCAGGTACATGCACTGGTCACCGGCAACTTCAGAGTGATGATCCGATTGGTTTGAAGATGAGGGGGAAAATTCATGCTTGCTCTGTTCTGCATTGCACCTTTGTGTTGCACTCATGACTCATTGTTCTGACTGACAAAACTTGCTGTACAAATTTTATTGTACAAGTCCAATGACCCTTCACTCACAGCTCATCAAGAGTCAGTATTTCTCTGATGCATTGAATACCGATGTAACCGATACGATCCAATTAGATGCTTCTTCTACCTGATGAGAACGAAACGTGTTCTGATACAATGTAGGAGATGCAACCAGACTATATTATCCTCTTGCAGAACTATGCAGCACTGCATGATACATACAGATCTTCAATGCAAACAGAAGAGGCTGACTTAAATCATCGCTGTGTAGGGAACATGTTATTACTGCAACACAACTTTCAGAAGTTTGACCTGATCAGGGCACATGACCCAGCTTGAGATGCTTTTCACGCCTCTGGTCTGGGGAAGAGGAGTAACATGATGTTCGTCTCTTCCTGCCTGAAGGTAATGTTTCTGCCTGAAATTCTAGTACCTGTAAGCAATAACAGCAATTCGCTTAAGATTTTGCTTCATTGTCCAGAGTATCATGGGCACTAGAGTTTTCAGATTCCAGAGGTTTTACAGCTCTTAGGAGCTCAGTTGATGCCTTCACAGTACTGATGCCGAAGGTTGTTTGTGCAGCCGGTGCCATTCAGGCATCAAACAAGTCTATCCAGACTCCTGTATAGTTTTGCTTGCAGCCACAGTTCTGCATCGATGGACCAAAGCTGTTCTGCCTAATTCTCAACATCCTGATCTTCTTGCTGTAAATCTGTACTCCTATGTATTGAATAAATGAGAAATTCATCCAACATCTGTACACATCATTGGAAGTTATAGACCAGAGTACCAAGCAACAAATCCCAGTTCATCAACAAAACTGACATGTAATAAGTAGCATCAGAGATACCAAAAACCAACAAGATAACTTACAAGCATGGTAACAAAATGGAGAATCAAAACGCTTCCTCCAAACAATGGTACTGACAACACATCGTTTCGATAAAACAAGGGTACACACTTGCATTCAACAAGCTTCCAACAATATTATTTCACAAAACTCCATATCCCAGCGACTCAGCTGTCAGCTTTTATTCTATATTTCAAGTCTCACGTTTAAGCGTGGATTTAGTTGAACGACAAAACCTGCATACTTTGACCCAAATCACATGGCCAAAGTAAATACTTCCAGCATAGCACCCATTTCCAGTTCTACACAACATAAGGCTCAACACACGAATAATTTTGCAAATTTACTTCAATATATTATCCCCGTGTAACATCTGCCGCCATCTCATATTACACACCAACACGGCAACACCATTACACCAACATGTAACAACAACAGGATTGTACCATGCTTCACCTATGTGGCACTCCACCCTCAAGATGAGATAATTTATGAACAACTGAGTATTTGTCACCGGGCCTTATCGGATTCTGATTTCGCAGGCTGTGCAACAAGGGTGCGCCAGAGGTACCGCCCACTTGCCATGTCCACCATCGTCCAGAACCCTGTCTTCACAGCCGATCCAACCTAGATTTGCGTACAAAAAGAAACTTTCAGATTCTGTAGTAATCGTTATTAAAGAAACAATATTGTGCCTATAGAATTTGTACACAATGGAGACAATGGACTGATGATTCAGTATTAAAAACCAAGTAAACACTACAGCAAGTGACCATCTCGACTCATGTTTCTATGCAGCTGATATTGTAAATAAACAAACTCAGACGCTAGATCCAAGAGTTCCGTGGACATGATACAGGATGGTGGTTAGCTGAATTTAGGAGGGAGGATGGGGAGTGGCCTCCCACAAATCACAATGGCTGACAAGCTGCACCTAATGCTCATTGCTCAAGTCAGTTGTTGCATTGAGCAGATTTAAGCGTCTTAATTAGAGAATACAGTACTGTGCAAGAAGAAGAGCAAAGCTAGCTTGTCATCCATAGAATGTCTGTACATAGTGATAATAACTGAAGTTGTTCAAAACTTCAAATTAGCTCGAGACTATGACTAAGCATACTACGTTTGCAAAATCCCCTAAACTGAAGGCCATGGACCGGCAGCTCATCGTGGCAGGCTCGAAATTGGGGTGCCAGAGAGGGAGTTTGCGGTAGCGTTAGTAGAGTGGGAGCCGGAGAGGGGTGCCAACAAGAAGCTGCTAAGAATAGGGGGAACGGAGCCGGAGGAGAGGCGTCGGTTGGTTGGTTACCTTGGAATGCAGGGGCGCGGGCGCCCGGGGGACCCCGACCCCGACTCGTCGGCGTCGGCGTCGGCGGCGAACTGGTCGGGCTCGGCGTTGAGCCCCGGATGAGGAAGAAGCCGGCGATGGTGGCGGACAGGAAGATGAGGATCACCCGCAGCGGGCACATCTCCTCTCCTGCTGTCTCGTGTTCGTCCGCCGCCAAGGGAATCGAGCAATCAACCAATCTGGCGTGGGCGGAGGGGAACCGGAGTCGGGAAAGGCGGCGCCTTTGGCTTTACTGCTTTGCTCCGACCTCCGAGGAGGCGACGGGGAGAAAAGGAAGAGAGGGCAATGGCGGATGGATTCTTGGGTTGGTGGTGGAGGGGATTGTTTCTTTCTTTTGACCTTCTCCCGAGGCGGAGCACGCAGCCGCCCACCTAACGCCTTCCCCAACCTCCCTTCCCTCCAATAAACAACAATTGAATCCAACCCAAACCAAAAGGGGAAAGAAAACAAGCTGCTGCGAAATGGCGAGGCGAGCAGCGAAGCGCCGCAGCTCAATCAATCCAGGGAAGGGAAGCCGAGAGATTTGCGGGCCGTTGCTTGCCTTCGCCACAAGGACAGCAGGAGCAGGTGGAGGAGGAGGGGGAGGGATCTGCGGAGGAAGACGACGACGGCCGCGCCGCGCGTTCCCATTTATCTTCTCCGCTCTGTTCGTGGTGGAAAGCTGGCAGAGGGCTCCCACGTCAAAACGCGGTGGTTGACGGCGTCTGCACGGTGGGCCCGCGTGTCAGTGGGCCGTGCCGTGACGCGATGCGGAGGCGGTCACGGAAGAGACCCGGTTTGAGAATATAGAGAGTTCATTCAAGATTTGAAATTTACTATAGAAGAAAAAATAGCTACAACTACAAGTGGGCTTCTTCAATGTCAATGATACTTATTTTGTTCTACTCCATATTTGAAATTTATAAGCCGTTTTGATTTTTTTTTTCAAAAAAGGATATATAAGCTCACACACACATGCTCTAGCTACGGCACCTGCCTAGGCGGAAATAATGAGGAACTGCGGATAAATTGGATGAAATCCTTGGACTTTACCTTCTGACCGTATCTTTGCTAAAAACACCAAACATTTTTCATTTCACGTCCTATCTTCTCTTCCCTTCAAGACTGTTTCAGCCGTTAGTGGGACCCAACTTCTATTCCCACGTTTCCTTATGGTTCATGCATGCGTGTCAATGTCATGCCACCACAAGTGGCCCATTGTCACGCCAAGCAACATGTTATTGCGCTTCCAGAAGATTGACCAGAAACTCATTCCATTTTTTTTAATAAATCGATCAATACCTATATAGAGTTATCCTAAATCAAGTGCTTTTGAGTCTGACCGATGGAACCAGTATCGATCACTAGATAGGCCATAACTTGTATTTTCGTAATTTTCTCATTTACTGTCATATATAAATATTTGTGTTTCTTTTTTATGAATGGGTCAAACGTAAAAGAATAAGAGGTTAGCTTAAAACAACTCTAGCTAGGAATTCATTTATTGAGAGACCAAGTGAGCACTTTCTTTGTGTCCTGAGATATAAGGGAAATTTAGTTATCTTAAGTCAAACGGTCCTAAATGAATCTATGAAACATATGTCAAACTGTATTTAATAATAGTAATTCGATATCATAAATATGTTTATCTTTTTATGTAATTTTTGATTTAATAATAAATCTGATATCCATGCAATGAATCAGGAGTACTAGCAGCAATTAAAAGTGGTTGTCAACGACTAGTGGTGATTAGCTAGAGTAGAGTAGACATGGAGAGCACAATCAATCAATCATGCAAATCAAGCACAGCTACCTGTCGTCCTGGCATGCTTGCGTGGCGAGGCGGTTCATCCCGTTCGTGCCGACCGGCCGGCGAGCCCATGTGCAGTGCTAGCCCAACCAAACCCAACTGCCGTCAGTCAGGCATATCCGGTCAGACACGTACGATACGAACACAAGGTCCACAAAAGTTGGTGGAAATGCGTCACCGTAACCGGTAGCTATTATTTGTTTTATACTATTTTAATATTAAAGGTTTGTTTGCAGTTGGAAGGTAGGAATTTTGTCCAAAAAAAAAAAACATAAACTTACATTAAGAAAAGAAGCAAAAACATTTCATGTTTTAAATGGTGCTTAAAAATAGAGCCACACATGGAAATAAAATGAGTGGTATACAAGGAAGAAAGACAAGATAACTGAAGGACGTACTGTTCCTTCCTTTGAGCATGAGCATACATCAATCAGCATCCATCTCTCTGTTTTTTTTTATGTGATCGATGCCTGTTTCTATTATGAAATGGCTTGCTTCATCACCAAAGAGCAGGTCGGTCTTTGAACCATTCTAGGCATGCATACACAACAATAAAAACAGACTTATTCCAAAAAAGAAAAGAAAAAGAAAAACAAAAGAAACCTTAGACCCCCCAACACGATTCAGGACACGTTCGTTTCATCCTCAATCCAAGTGGATATGCCCGGATCTCGACATTCTCAGTGACAAGTAGAAGTATAAACTGAGGGTCTCCCGGTTCATGGATACTGCCCGCCCGTGGTGAATCGAGACGTGGAGTGCAGCAGGATAACATGAAAACAGCCACCCCTACGCGACGGCGACGGCGATGGAGCTGCACTTCACCACTCCACTGTGCCTTAAAAACGCATTGATCCAAACTCCAGAGGATGATATGATATTCTACTCTGGTTCTGGAATAGTTTAGCTTCACGTAGCTCAAAGTCCAATGCTGCGTGCAAGCCGCCAAGCACGAGCACATGGATGCATAGAGATAGACCTGTCTTTCGTCATCTACTCTACATACATCAACCAATGGCAATGCCAATGGATGGGCTTCGTCAAAATGGGTGCAGATTTTAACATAGAAAACTGGTGCACGTTTTCAGTAGAGCACAAACAAGTTGGGCAGGCTGCGTGGTCGCTGGTGGGCAGTAGATGCGCACACCAGTGACAGTGAGTCACCAGTGACTGACGGCTGAAGGTGGTTACTCCACATGCACCACAAGTCAAACAAGATTTCCAACATTTTTATGCACTTAGTGACACTTTACCATACAGCAGGCACCAAGCTGGGTCACAGTAAATGCGTGCACCACTTCTCCCATGATAAACCCTTTTCTTGTCTGTCACAAAACAAGAGATGATAAGCCCTTTCTTCTACTACAGCATCCACCTCCCTCCACTATCTTCCACTTACAACTTAACACAATCGCCTGATAACTACAGCCGTTGTTTTGTCAATCGCATGTGCATACACAATGTTAGCAGTGGCATAAAAACCGAAATCAACCCAGAAACACAGCTGATAACTACAGCCGTTGATTTGTCAATCGCCTCTGCGTAACAAGGATGAAAATAATGCGCAAGGGGAAAAAGATCAGGTTAAACAAGGCATAATGCAATGCGTCGACAGCATGTTAACAGGTGAGGGTGAGTGCTAGGAAAACAAAATGACCCCATATCTTTTTTGCATCATCAAGGAACACAGTCCAGCTTGCTTATCTCATCGGTAAGACAGGTAAACCCTACAAGAGAGGAGGCAAGGAAGCCTTGGCCCCACATTTCTTTCCCTTGCTTCTATTATAAAAAGTCTGTTCGTTCTATGCTGTCTCTTTTTCATTGAATGTTTCATTGAATGACCACAGTGACTGTACATCAGGACTTGTTGAAGAAAACAAGCCAACACCACCGCCAACATGTGTGCCGGACGGCGACAGGATATGCCCACCGCCACCTTCCTGAGCTCCATTCAGCGCCAGCTCCTCCCTGCATAAACCATAATCCCAACAGCCCATGAGCTCCAGCATTTTCGCTTTTATCAATCAACAATGGTAAAAGCAGAAAAAAAATAAAACATGAGTTCTGATTATAACATATGGATAGTTTATGGTTATTCATGAATTCTATCACATAAAGAAAGGTGGGAGAAAAATAAAATCTACATCAAGTATACATGTTGGAATATCTTCTCTTGCCTTCAAAAAAGCCAATCGCATTCAATTGATATTCATAGTTTTCCACCTACAAGGTCTGTTGAAATTGCACAATCTCCAACCATAACACCCAAAGGGCACAACACACATGGTAACAGGTAAAGATCACACAAAGTGCCATGCAGGTCATATGTATTCTACTTCAGGCTAACAGGTTCCACAGTGCAAGCCAAGTCATAAACTCAAAACAAGAAAATTCAAACACCCATAGACTGAATCCAAACTACTAAAAAAAAAAGCTATCCTGTACCTTGCACAAAATATGCAAATGAGACTTAAAACTTCACAAAAGAAGACTTGAAATGTCACAAACAGGATGGCCATGGTCTCTAGGAACTACAAATCCAACAAGACTGAATGAATGGGCCATGCTGAGCAAATTTAACATCAGTTTTTTATGTTCCTCTGAGCCCTTTTGATGTGAGTAGCAGCCGACTTGCATAAATTGTGTGCATGTACCTCCTGCAGTCAGTCAGGGGATAAGATCGAACACCCCATATAGGGACATGTCTCGAATCCTCCCTGGAATTTCCTAACTCCTAAGTTCCTAACTACACTAAACTTCCATAATACATGGACTTGGCCACATGTTCTTGAGCCAAGGTAACTTTACATCTTTAAGCATCAAAGGGGACTGCCCCACCCATGCACAAAACAACAACAGCAACCAAAAATAAAAACACCCTAACTAACAAACAAGTTAACAGCTACCACCTTAGAAAACGTTTTCCACTGCATGCCTAATGAAGCAACAGATTGAGCTGACACCCTATAATAAGCTTCATTAACAAGGTCAAACGGGATGCAGTCACCAAACATCAGTTCGTCGCTAGCGAATATTTCTAGAAGAACATTAAACCTTAGCAAAATATAGAACAGTAGTTCCCCATAAATAAAACCATATGTTCAAGGATTGTGGCACTGCATAATCCACAGGCCAATATTTAATTCTCCATTGTAGACTTGGAGTGAACTGAGTTTCATTCAATCCAAAGCTCATATTATCAACTTATCATGTCTTCATGGCCACAATCACACAAGATCATCCAGATCTTACTATAGGTATAAAATTTAAACTAATAACACTTGCTATCAACCAATACATAACAAATTGTCTGCAACAGAACAGCTGAGCCTGCAGCGAGATCTAATTTTTTACAATCTAATTCTAGCCCAGATTTTTCCCAAGAGAAGCAGCCCATCAACCAATAAATAAAACAAAAATTGTCTGCAACAGAACAGCTTAGCCTGAAGTGAGATCTAATTTTTCACAACCTAATTCAAAGCCTCTATTTTTACCCGAAGTCCACAACATTAAAATACACTAAACCAACACAGACAACAAAAGATATGAATGTAGGGTGCGCCCTATCATTAAATATTAAGTCTGTTTCTCATTGTAAACACAAAGATTTGATAAATCCGACAGTTCACTACTTCAGTACCCCAAGCCATTAAAAACAAATGTCACTATTAAAAACAAATCTTGACAAGACCATTAGAATCTGAAAGGGGATAACAGGACTAAAGTTTAGTCACCTAAAGTCGTCATCCAAACAAATGGAATTAATAGTCCACACCCCAACTAACAACTAGTTCACTAGTTGGCAAAAGCAAAGCTGAAGTGGACTGATACATGATAGCTACTAGTCCATGTATCTGAACAGCACAGGACTAAACTTTAGCCACAAGAATTAGTTCCAGTAACTAGTGAACTAACAACTAGTCCTAGGTTCCTAGGTGATCCAAACAGGACCTAATGCACTGAACATTATGGTTCAATAGCTGCATATAATTTCAGAAGAACACAACATTATGACAAGGGGCAGAACATTAGCTAACAATCCAAGAGTTCATGATGACAATTACCCATCTGCCTTTATATTCTGTACCCTTCTTACTAATCAATTTAGACTGAGCATTTGAGCAATGAATGTGAATGTGCCTCTGAATTAGCTTATAACAACAAAAACTGCTTACCACAAAATTTCTAGCAGGCCTGAAACAAAACTGTAGCCAACTCAATTGTTAACAATGCCATTGTTGCAACAAAAATCTTGGCTGACATTATTTAGGCCTTGTTTGCATGCACTCCTATCCACCTCAATCCATGTGTTTTGGAGTGGATTGGAGTGGAAAATAGCTTAAGTTCCACCCCAATCCCTGGATTGAGGTGAATACGACTATATCCAAACAAGCCCTTAGTGTAATTGTGTTTATGATCAGTAATCACAACCAGTGGACCAAATTATGCAACCAGCTCAGTCACAATCCTAGCTAGCTAATTATTCATGATGGCAGCTTGTCAATTCAACTGCAGTAAAGAACTGCTAATACCATATGTCCATACATCAAGGAAAAACGATCCATGAAAGTGAGAAATATCATAAACACATATCTGCAGTTTAAGTGTTCTAAAAAGCTTCAGGGCACGAAGCAGGGTGGCGCTAGTCATGATTAAGCAAATGCCTGGATAGACTACACAGCAATTAGGTGCAAGCAGGATGGTAGCGCCCAGCATGTAGTCAGACACTTTTTAGTAGCAACTTTAAATAGCAAAATTGATTTGACTGATTCATGAAACATATGCTAAAATCTATAAGAACCATATGCTAAAATCTATAAGAACCCAAACTGCGTGTACTTCTTATAAACAGCATACATGGTAAACTTCAACCTAATGATTGGAGAATAAAGATACCTTTAAATTTCCAAAGAATAAAGGATCATCCAAACTCAAACATTCAAATGGGTTCAATAATATGAGTATCAGTTAAACACTCAGTTATACTATGATAATGCACTTTGCTTTGGAAATAAGTAGTATTCCACAATTAGACATGCAAGCGTGTGTAACTACGTATATACAAATTCACACAAACAACATTGAATAATTATCATAAAAAATTGATAACACTTTGGTGCTTAAACGCATCGATACATGAAGCTAAGCAGTGAAGTGGAAAACCTGAATGAAAGCATGAAACGAGCATTGCACCTGGTGGAAGGACAACACTATTCTCTAATCTAATGAGTTATTATACCAAATTTCCAGCCCAAGTTAACAGTATAAAATGATAAGCAGTGATGAAAGCCTTTGTGGCAGAAAATTTTCTGAAAAGAAAAAGGACATCAGAATGTACTTACTTGGGCCACAAAGAACCAGGCGGCCCAAAGGGGTGTTCGCGGGCTGATTTGTTTGGAGACCCAAAAACCATGTCGTTGTGTAATTTTCCTGGCATTTCATGTGAAAGGAACAAGCTTGGCGTATCAGGTGGCAATTGCTGGAAAGATGCTTTCTGCAGCCATGGATCTCTGTCATTCAAACCAGTACCCAGGGGTCCGCCTCCGCTGCTGAAAATGTTGGCACTATGGTTAAATTGATTTGTGTTTTGTTGCCGAAGCCACTGACTCTGAGGACCTTGCAGACCTAAACTTTCCTGAACCAATGGTGTGCTCCACATTTGCCATGTGCCTTGTTCACTGCTAGTCTCAGGCAGAATGGAACCACCAGGACCTCTTGCGACTGATGAGTGAGGGGGCTTGATAGGCTTTTCTTCAGCCATACGAGATCTTGAGAGAGGAGACTCAATTGGTGAAGGCCTCCCATGTGATTCTTTAATAACGTCACTCGAGAGGAATCCACAATCCTCCGGAGGGAAGTTATCTGGGAAGTTATCTAGAGATTCTGAAACTGGCCCAAGTAATGCAATTGCATCTGGATCATAGCATGGGTCCTCAAATTGCTCTGGTTCTTCAAGCAGTGTTGATTCCGCATCATCATAGAAGGGCACATGTCCAGCAGGAAAATGAGGTAGTGGGTTACCGTGAGGTGCTCCATTAAGCGGTGGAAAACCTGGA
This sequence comes from Themeda triandra, assembly GCA_018135685.1. Taxonomy (NCBI): domain Eukaryota; kingdom Viridiplantae; phylum Streptophyta; class Magnoliopsida; order Poales; family Poaceae; genus Themeda; species Themeda triandra. The sequence goes on along the minus strand of JAENPR010000043.1, from coordinate 1,673,254 downwards.
AACTGCATGGACTGGCTTGAACTTGGCTTGTAGTCCAGAGGAGGATACTGAGAGAGAAATGTATGAGCATTGTTTATTTGAGCTCCATTTGGTTCTGGCTTCCGAATCATATCATGAGCTGAAGTTGTAACATCAGGACAAGGGGACACTGATGCTGAACGGCTAAACAGCTGATGCCATGACTTTTTAAGGCCAGTAGGGTGTGGCTGCACATTTGGACTAACCTGCATATAGCATAATAATTGCAAGATTTGAGATGGAAATTCAGGTAAAAAAATAGCTAATGCAATTGGTTTGAATAACAAGAATTTACAATAAAATAGCAATGCCCTTGTTACTCACAGGTCGATTAAAATTAGTCCATGCATTTCTAGTTTCTCCAGCTGTAGCAGATTTGCCTGTAGCTTGGGTGGCTGCATGCTGGACATCTCTTTTGATTGCATTACCCTGGTCAGTTGCAGGAACTACAGGTCTGCTAACCTTGCTAGCTTGAGGAGCAGGGGCCTGAGCGCTTCTGCCAAAGAAGGAACCACCGCCAAACCCTCTTGAAGAAGATAAGAAACCACCTGTCATACGGCCAAAGTACTTCGATCTGCTCTCCCCTGTTTTATTACTGTGACTGTTAGAATCAATGTAATGAGGCTTGTAACCCTCTCCACGCCTGTCCAAGTCACTCTTTCTGTCAGAGTCCCGCTTCCTATCGCCTTCCCGGCCCAACCTTCTATCAATGTCCTCACAATCCGAATTGCTCTTGCTCGACCCCTTGTCCTCTTTCTTCTTCCTCTCCTGCCGCCGCTTCTCCGCCTCCTTCCTCGCGTCCTTCTCCCCGACAGGGGTAGCGCTCTTCGACCGCTCCTCGGCCTCTGCTTTCTCATCCCTCAGCTTCCTGCGCTCCTCCACCAGCTTCGCCATCTCCTCTCGCTGCTTCCGTTCCTCCTCCTCCAGCATCTCCCTCTCCAGCCTCGCCAGCCTCTTCTCCTCCGCCTTCCTCCTCGCCTTCTCGGTCCTGCTCTCCTCGGCTTTTCCCCCATTCTCCCCTCTCTTCGCCAACCTCTTACCATCTAAGCTCAGGCCCTCACCATCCCCCGACGACGTAAATCTGAATATATTCCTCAACAACCACCTCATCGCCGTGGAGCAAACGGACGATACCAACCGCCACGAGAATCCCAAGAAGGAGGAGCTGCTGCTACTGCCGCCGGAGGAGGCGCAGCGCAGGTCGAGCCAGTACCCGCAGTCCTGCGCGCAGGGCCAGGCGGTGGGTGCCTTGCCGGCGGAATTGAGGTCGAGGACGGGGCGCTTGGAGACGTGGCCGCAGTAGGAGCACATGAACTTGCCCCCGCCGGCGGGGTTCTGGTCCTTGTACGGGTTGCTGCAGTTGCGGCAGCGGCGCGTGGCCGTCTTGCGGAGCTTGTGGAGCTCGAGCGCGTGCGCGCGGCGCTCCTCGCGGAGCCTGGCGGAGCGGCGGGCGCGCCAGAGGGAGAGGCGCGGGAGGAGGATCTCGTACCAGAAGAGCGTGAGGAGGAGCACGGAGACGCAGGCGAGGCGCGGGGAGGTGACCTCGAAGCGGTAGGCGGCCGGGAGGAGCAGCTGGGTGGCCGCCCAGACGGCGATGAGCGGGACGACGAGCCACGGGAGCATGGTGGCGACGCGCCGCGACCAGCGCTGCACGGCGCACAGCGTACACATTGGGTGGGGTTACCCGCCGGCCTCCGCCGCCGTCGCGCCCTGCTGGTGGATCGCCAGCGCCGTCGGTGAGGGTGCGGGTGGGGGTGGGGTTGCTTGCGAGGACGGGAATGCTGCGATTCGATTTGGGGGGGGAGGGGAGGGGGAAACGAAACCCTCGAATGGGGGCGAGGGGAGCCAAAGGCGGCGGCTTTTTGCGGGGAGGAGATGCGAGATGCGGGAGGGGAGCTAGGAGGAGGAGAGCGTGGGGAGGGGGGATTCGAGGTCGAGGTGGGGGTGGCCATGGCGAAAACCCTAGCTTTTCAATCCCTTGTTTCCTTTTGGATTTGGATTGCGATTGCCTCTGCTTCAATTTTTTCTCTCTCTCGCGGTGCCTCGGTGGCCAAGGAAGGGAGACGAAGAAATTCGAGCCCACAGGGTGAACTAGATAACGCTTCGTCCACTGTCTTCCATGTGTGTCTAAACAGAAAAAAAAAAAAAAACTTTACCGATTTACAAATAAAACATTAATGGAAACATTGATCTAAGCTATCTATTATAAGCATAAAGATATAAATAAATGTATGTGTGATGTAATTTATGAAGTAAAAATAATGAGATTCACATATAACCGTCGCATAGCATGTGTGGCGAAGGCAAAGGCGGTTTGTATTTAGGAAAGAAGTTGTTATTAAGAAAGGCATTTCATTTTTTTTCTTGTTATGGCAACTCTTATGTTTATCTTCACTAACCATTGAAAATATTAGTTTAGTTTACCGATAGCCTAAAGTCATGTGAGTTTGTCAAGATAATGCCTCTTCTAGTCTAGCATGTGTAACGCACGTAACAACGGTTTGTATTTCTTTTAAAAAAATATTAATTTAGGCTATCATCGTGCATAAAGAGGGATAAACTTATGCGTGACGAAATTTATCAAGTAAAATATAATGAGGTCCACGTATAAGTCGTGCAAGTTTGTAAATATAATGCTTCATCTAGTATGTGTAGACGCAACGGCGGTTTCTCTACTAATCGATTTGCGAATAAAAACATTAATTTAGGCTATCAATAAGCATAATTAAAGAGATATGAACTTAAATGTGGTGTAATTTATAAAGTGAAAAATAATGAGATTCACATATAAGTTGTGCATGTTTCTCAATATAATGTCTCATCTAGCATGTGTGACGCACGCAACAACAGTTTCTCCACTAACCGAGTTGCGAATAAAAACATTAATTTAGGCTATCGATAAACAAAAATATATAAAAACTTATGCGTGACATAAATTATAAAATGATAAGTTTCACATGTAAGTCATGCATGTTTGCCAAGGTAATGCCTCATCTAACGAGTGTGGCGCACACAACAACAGTTTATGTTTTATGAAAATGTTGTTATTATTAGAAAAAGCTTTAAGCTTCTTTCTTATGTCATGGCAAATTTTAATTTTATCTCCATTAACCAGTTTTTTATCAATGAAAATATTATTTTAGACTACCAATAACCATGAAGAGATATAGTACTTGTACAACACGACATATTTTCAAGTAGAAACTGATAAGTTTCACATATAAATTGTGTGTGTTTGGGAAGATATAGTCTTTCCTAGCATGTGTCGTGCCTATAGTGGAAGTTTGTATTTTGCAAAAAAAATAGTTGGTGTTAAGAAAAGCTTCCATTTCTTATTCATTTCTTGTCATGGCAATTCTTATGTTTATCTCCAATAACCACTTTTTATTAAAAAAGGTAATCTAGACTACTTATAAGCATAAAGAGATCTTAACTTAAGTAGAAAATGATGAATATTATATAAGTCGTGCACTTTTGCCAAGATAACACCTCATCTAGCAAGTGCACTTTTGTGTGTATTATGAAAAAGTTGTTGTTCTAAAAAGTTTTCATTTTTTCTTATGCCATGGCAACTCTTATGTTTATCTCCACTAACCAGTTTGGGATTGAAAACTTTAACTTCAACTCTTGACAAGGATACAAAGTTATAAATTGTATGTGACTGTTTGATGATTTTTTATTAAAAAAATCATGTGACAAGATGAATATGAGAAATATATTTATTCGGTGCTTATTATTGACAAATCTATAGGCGCACAAGATTTGTCATGGTTGAGCCTATGGCACATGGGCCCCACCTCTGAGATATTTTTAGAAGAACGGTATTACTTCCAGCTAGTTTGATAGCTGCATGGAAAGCTAAACAAATCTGGAGGAAGATTTCGGAGATCAAGGATCAAGCCATATATATGTGCATGTATATGTATAAGACTTGCAACATGCGTGTTGAGTTTGGGTACAACTATGGCCATGGCCCGATGGACAGCAGGCCTGCCCGGTGAAGGTTCTTGAACCTTTTAATTCTTGCAACATGGTTAATATATATCTTGATTAAGAGTATCTACGACATGCTTAAAATGCCTTATCTGGCCCACACATCAGAGAAGGATCGAACCTGTTGGTGATTATAAACTATGGACTCTTGGTTGATTTTCACGTATAAAATATATTCGCAGAGTCCTGGCTGATTCTAGTTGTAACACGTATACGAGATGTTAATGGAAATAATCGTGTACGTGGTGGTTACGCTTGCTTGGCCGAGGGGCAAACACTGCTTCCTGCCCCTATATCTATACGCACCCAAGGCCATTATCCGGAGGGTCTCGATAGATACGCATCCAAGCAACGCGCCGTCGCCATGCTACCGTTCCTAGCCTCCAAGCAACACCCCCACACATTGCTGCATCTCGCCGAGTAGCAAGTCGCCGAGAAGCCAAGTTGTCGTAGCGAGCAAGCAAGTCGCCGAGAGCTTGTCGATCGAGAAGCAAGCAAGTCGCCGAGAAGGGAGCCGCGTCATATATATGTATACATCATCTCCGCTGTTACGCTTCAGGAGAGGAGTCAATTTAGAACAATGCTTTAATCTACTATCGTACGAAAGGCCAGCAGCTTGACAACGTCAGAACCCTTGCCGCGCAAGGTCGTTGTCGAGTTGCTGATGATCAATTTGTTTTATGCAATGAGCAAGACACACGCCGACGACGGAGCATCTTGTTCTCTACCAATGCCAGCAACTTGGTAACGTCATAACCCTCGCCGCGCGAGGTCGTTACCGAGTTATTCATGTTGAACTCAAGCTAAAACAATCAAGACCGCACGAGACGGACATACCCCGCTCGTTGCGATGACAAGAAAACAAGGCCGCACGAGATGGACATACCCCGCTCGTCGCGATGACAAAAGAACAAGACCACATGAGACGGATATACCACCGCTCGTGGCGATGACAAAAGAACAAGGCCGCGCGAGATGGACATACCCCCGCTCGTCGCGATGATTTTGTACAATGACGGACAGGTCGTATTGGCCTATGTCCCACAACAATGGAGAGGTCGCATTGGCCTACTCGTTCCCGATGGCGGAAAGGTCGCATTGGCCTATCTTCCACAATAATAGAAAGGTCGTATTGGCCTACTTGTTCCGTTGGCAAAGACGAGAGTGTCTTATTCTGCTACAATATCCCGACGCCGGGAGGCCGTCGATTTGATCTCATGAGAGAGCATCGTCCAAACAATACTTCCGCTCGTTGTTGTGGATTTTCTACAATATTTTTCCCTACACGTCTGGTGCCACAAGGCTAGACGGAATTTTGGTTGAGTGTCAACGAGGCAAAGTTGTCATTCCATCGACACGTCCAAATTAATGGAATCGGACACATGGTTGCTGGGCACCGACGAGGCGAAAGCAACTCACACACGTCCATGTTAATGAAGGCTGGCGTACATGACTGGGCACCGACGAGGCGAAAGTCATCCCCTTCATTATCATCTTTTCCGTTTACCCCGACGTGGCGATGGCAATGTCACGACAGAGCTTCGGCGACATAAAGCCACCCATATTATTACTATGCCATATATCGCATATGGTTCCTCATGACGATGAACAAATACTTGACGACCATGAAGCGCAGGCTTAATCGGAGGTTTTCCGCAAGCTCTTCTTGCGGATGTAATTAACCGGTCGCGCCCTACGGGCCCGGGAATCGGCGAACTATGCAATCTCTTACCGTCGAGACCTCTCCTTAAGCATGACGCTGAAGACGGAAGAAGACTACTTTTTCGTTGATCATGTATTTTGTATATTCAAGAAAGAATTAATGAAATATATGGTTCTCGAATGTGTGATGTGTCTCCTTGTACATATTACCTTTATTCAAGTCTTCGTTCAGTTTTCGACCAAACAAAATGGCACGCCCGGTGGGACCTGATTCTCCTCCCATCTTCGCTGCGCTTGAATGGTCGTCATCAAAAATACTTGTTCTCTCATGTTGATATATGTTGGACGATGCTTACTCCAAAGCTCCATACACTCCTCCTGGCTGATGCATGAAGGAAGAAGAAGTTAGCCCAGCCAACGTGTTCTGTTATCTAAAAAAGAAATACGTGGCTTGCATGGTTATGCACTGCAGCAGCGTATGTGTATATACACAACAAGGCCGATTAGTGCCTGTTTGCGTCATGCGTCGCTATGAAGGTCAAACCGTCATCCACGTTGGCTGGAAATTATATGAAGCGGGAAAAGGGCCTGGTTTACTCTCTACACGGGCTTTGCGAAAAAAAAAAAAATCAAGCAATGGCTTGCTGATCATATTAAGGAGTCGGAGCTTCTGAAAAGAGCACACCGTGTTTATGCAAGTTTATAACTTCAAGGATTCCCTCTTACCGTGAGTCCTTCCCTGCCATCACCATCAAGGAGGCGATGGAGTTCTCTCTAGCTCCGTGCCTGATTCACATCGAAACATATGCGCTCAAGGCGGTCTTCAACCACGGAGATAAGCTGTACTACCATCCCATACAAGACTCCACGATGACTCAAGCTGTGGAATCGAAGAAAGTGCACAAGTATACGGCTGTTAAAGCCAGGAAGGCAAGAAAGATGTTGTCACTAGCTTATGCCCCTGAACTGCCGAGGAAGCCTGACATGCTCACGAACATTTGGGAACGTCACTTTGAAACACCAAGGCCGAAGTCCACGAGGCGCTTGATGACGTCCCTTACTCCTTGTCCTGGTCGTTGCGCCATGCACACTACAAGAACAAATGAAGTGTTCTTCACAACTACTGAAGAAATAGAAGTCACGTCAAGAAGCTTCATGCTGAAGTAGGAGCTCGTGCCGTCAAGAGCATGACGCCTAAACAAAACTCATGCGCCTCTAAGTTCCCGAACATCCTGAAGGACACATACATGTTATCTCTGAAGGCGGAAAAGCCTAATAAATTGAAGAAGCTTGTTAGGCACACGCACATTTAAACATCCGACCAAATTTCCTGGGTGCGGAACATTAACCATCCCCGAGAATAATTCCCTTCACTCGCCAACCATGGTTTCCTCATACCACATCACTGTGGATTTCAGTCTGGAGGAGAATAACTCTGCTGAAATAGCAAATGGAGTACTAACACCCCATGCAAATAATGCTCCTCGTGTCCATGAGATCTGACAACAATTTCGCTAGTCACCAACTGATTACACATGCAGGTGGCAATATTAGCCACGTTGCCCCGTTCATAACTTTGAAGAGTCTGGGCCGTTCACACGAACACTGGTGGCAGCAGGTTCAACTACCAAGGTCCTGGTCGATATTATAAACATGAGCTTGGATCTTCCCATCAAGCTGGTATGGTGGCAAGCATTATGCTGCTAATCAGTATCCCCAAAATGATCTAATGGTGTTAGCACCATGGAGGAATCCCTTCCAGATCCATTTTAACTCTGAAGGAACGCTCCATTGCCTGCCTGCTGGATGCATGGTTATGCCAAGAATGGCGACGATATGCAAGTGTCCCTAAGAGGGTTGACACTGTGCTTTATTTATATAACTGGGCACCTTTTCTTGCCCATTAACCTACGGATTCTTACTGATTTTCATGGAGATGTTACTCATATATTTAACCAGCCAACTTTATTCACTTGTTTGCCTGCAATGATACTCGTGAAATGAGATTCCTGAAGGTCATGCCTCCTTTTGCTGAAGTTGGCAGATTCTTCACCAGAAAAATGATCATGGTCACAAGCCAATGGTGCTATTATTTTTGGTCTACCACACCCTCTATATATGAATAAAGTTGTGATTGTGCACCAGAATACTTGCTAACTTGCTAACTTGCTGGTAGCCTGGTTTGCCTAGTAATTCACAAAAAATCTCTAGTTGGTTGCAGTGTAATATTTGCAATATACAAGAGCTAGTTAACCCCAGTTGACCAATGGAGGAGATATTTACTTCATAAAAGTCACCAAGGAGTCTATCACAGGTGGCAAATTTCGACGAAAATATTTCCCAACTAATTGATACCTTCATGATGATATATTGTGCCTTCGGTGGGCTGTCACCAGACATGTTGCTCTAAGATGAAAATTTTCCAATTGGCCTCTTGTGTGGTAAAGCAACCTCAACACAAAGCACATGGTTTACACCGACAAGGGATAAAAGTGGGTGGTGGAATTTCAATCCGCGCTGAACCTGGAAGTCGTGGGTTTATCCTGCCTCTGCCTTTTGTCCGGTTTAAAAGGAATGCTAACCCTCGAGGAAGACTATAGGAAGAAGAGCATGAAAGGGCTACCTGATTCGTTCAGTCCGGGTCAAGTGTGCAGCCGCATGCCACCCTCAGAGGTGATAACAAGGGCCCGAGAAAAAAAGCCTGCGAGGATTATTAGTTCCACAAAGATGAAGAGCTGCCCTCCGAATTCTTTGAAGACAAGTTTCAAGAAACAAGTCCGAGAGATAAAAAAAAAGACATAGTCAATTGTCTCGAAGCTCTTAGAAGTCATCAAGTGAAGCTCTTGAAATTCAAATGAAGTAAGTTCATCAAGTGAAGCTCTCAGAGATCAAATGAAGTCAAGTTCTCAAGCAAAGCAAGTGAAGGAGGAGGGTAGTTATTCATCAACCTCGGCAAAAGTAATGGCTAAAAATTGCCTTAGCCATTTTTCCCCAAACCAACCCTGAAATTCTAGCCGTATCCTACATTCCTTGCTGGACGAAGGGAGGAGGCGTGAAGCACATGACTGAAGGGAGGCTCGGAAAGATTTCCACTAACCCCAAGAGGTCCTGACGAAGTGTTAACCTTTTTACACTTTCCACGAGGGAACTGAACCACACGTGCTAGTTGTGTTGGAATATGATCATCTTATGAGCAACATGCCTCTGGCTGCTTCACCATTGGCAACATATATTTTGCCTTAAATCAGTATTGCTTCTCACAGTTTTTCATTGAGATGAACCCGAGTTATCTCCCATCTACAAGATTTGGTGGCTCTTTGATAAAATTCAGATGAGCATCCCATGTGACTGCTCGTGCAATTGAAATTAAAGAAGGGTGTGCAAGACCTTCATATTATTCAGATACATAGATTTACCATTGGCACATCTATGATGATTCGGATGAGTATCGATATAGCTGTTCTACAGCACCAAAATGCACCATTAAAGGCATACATCCAACCATGGAACCTTTTGAGTACTGGTCAGCATCATTGTAAACAATGATCGCTTGGGTGAATCCTTGAATTGGCGTACAACTACATCTCCATGTTATGAGTTGATTTCCCTAATATTATTCGTCCAGCAAGCTGGCTTTGATGACACAATAAAAAAAGGAGGTCTCAAGGTGAAGTCCAAAAGAACATCTTGTGGAGTTCGATGGCAAGTTCTTTCGCCATTATTTGCCTCTGGTGGCAGTTCTGTGCCTTCAAAAGATTGAGAGGCAAGTGTGAACTTCTCACAAAATTGAAAATTGATGACAGTATAAGCTCTTGTAGCAGCAAGTTTATCAAAAAAAAAAAGGATGAAGATGTACTTCTCCACTGCATCCCCCTATCACTAATCCAATGGTATGGATTTTCGTCATAGAATCCCTAATGTCTGTTTATTGGTAAGAGAATTGCATGGGTTTCATCAGAAAATTTTGGGATATTTTACCCGGTGATTCACTCTGAAAACTGAGTTGTCACAAAACATCTATGAGTTTTCGGATGCATATAAATTTGGGAGCAGTGAGGCAAGCCAACGCAGTGATTGTGGAACTGTGAAACCCTTTGAGATTGATGGCTGGTACCGTTGCTGTAAAATGGTCGCATCGAGCTTGATAAATTCCTTCATGGATAGTACACTCCATTTGCTGGCGCCAACATATTGGTCGGAGTGGAACCCGAGGATGTCTTCTCTTGTATATGGCATGATTTTTGCCATATGTTATTTTTTCAGGTGGCGGCATGATTTTCGCCCCAATCCTACCTTAATTACTATGATATGAGATGTGGCTTGATTTTTGCCCTCTATTGTCAGATATTACCCGGAGTGGCATGATTTTCGCCATATCCTAGTGGAGTATTCCCGTTAAATTATTATGCAGCAAGGGTTTTCATCAGGATCCTCGCTGCCACAAATTATGTTCGTGAGTTACTACAGTATGTGATGTGCTTGCCCACATGAAGCTGGCCCTGTTGAGTTCTTGGCAAGAAAAATAGAACCTACAAGATTATGGCGACCGGTGCCGGCGGAGAGTTACTGAAGCACTATATATGATGGCATGTATATATGGCTAAGTTGTCACGGACGTATGGCGGCTTACCGTAATAAAAGATCATCGGTAAACGTGCTTGACAAAAAGAAGTTTATCAAAGATTGGACATGTTCTGTGAGGCCGTTGTCCTGATCAGTAAGGCGAGCAGTCGCTTGCCCAAGGTCTTGTGCAGGTGTTTCTGATCCTGCCCCAACATCACCTCCAGTTGAGAAGTCCACTTGTCTCTCTGAGTCGTTCTTGATGACGGGTCAAGCATTGAGCCGTGCATTCTTTCGAATGGCTCTATCGAGCATGGGCCTAAGCTGACTATTGAGCTTTTCAATTAGTGACCTCAGTCCCTGAATATGAGATGAGTGTTTCTCAAGCCGAAGTCCTTGGGATGCTATCTGTTGTTTATAATGTTTGGTGATCTCATCCATAAAGGCACAAGTTGTCGCTGCTTTTCCCTGAGAACTTTTTATTACAGCAGCCCTTATGCTTGATAAGTCTTCGAGCTTAACCTCCTAGGTGGAGATTGAGAATTGTCGGTGAGGGTCTCTTTTAAAGCCCTGAAACCATCCATCAATCGTGTTACTTCAGGTGGCCGTGGCTCAAATAATTTTCTCACCACTTCATATATATATGGGTCTCTATTCTTGAGAGCACTCATTTACTAAAGGTCGCATCCACCTCGATAAATTCTTCAAGAATCCAACATTCCATTGCTTGTCACCGGTATGGAAAGATACAATGGAACCAAATTTATTAAGGATATGGTATGATTTTCGCCATATCATGCTTCTTGCTATTACTGAAAAGTGGCATGTCTTTTTGCCATATTTTCTAAATATACATATCAGAGTTGTGATCTCAAGATATTTCCGGGATCATAAGCCTCCGAAGACAAAAGTAAAGCCAGGCTACGTCCATTCAGCCAGGTTCATCAAAGGTTATTTCCCGAGTCGAATCTCTGCTGTTTCGCGCATAAACTCGACTCGGCGGGTGGCATTTGTTTGATGATTTTTTATTAAAAAAATCATGTGACAAGATGAATATGAGAAATATATTTATTCGGTGCTTATTATTGACAAATCTATAGGCGCACAAGATTTGTCATGGTTGAGCCTATGGCACATGGGCCCCACCTCTGAGATATTTTTAGAAGAACGGTATTACTTCCAGCTAGTTTGATAGCTGCATGGAAAGCTAAACAAATCTGGAGGAAGATTTCGGAGATCAAGGATCAAGCCATATATATGTGCATGTATATGTATAAGACTTGCAACATGCGTGTTGAGTTTGGGTACAACTATGGCCATGGCCCGATGGACAGCAGGCCTGCCCGGTGAAGGTTCTTGAACCTTTTAATTCTTGCAACATGGTTAATATATATCTTGATTAAGAGTATCTACGACATGCTTAAAATGCCTTATCTGGCCCACACATCAGAGAAGGATCGAACCTGTTGGTGATTATAAACTATGGACTCTTGGTTGATTTTCACGTATAAAATATATTCGCAGAGTCCTGGCTGATTCTAGTTGTAACACGTATACGAGATGTTAATGGAAATAATCGTGTACGTGGTGGTTACGCTTGCTTGGCCGAGGGGCAAACACTGCTTCCTGCCCCTATATCTATACGCACCCAAGGCCATTATCCGGAGGGTCTCGATAGATACGCATCCAAGCAACGCGCCGTCGCCATGCTACCGTTCCTAGCCTCCAAGCAACACCCCCACACATTGCTGCATCTCGCCGAGTAGCAAGTCGCCGAGAAGCCAAGTTGTCGTAGCGAGCAAGCAAGTCGCCGAGAGCTTGTCGATCGAGAAGCAAGCAAGTCGCCGAGAAGGGAGCCGCGTCATATATATGTATACATCATCTCCGCTGTTACGCTTCAGGAGAGGAGTCAATTTAGAACAATGCTTTAATCTACTATCGTACGAAAGGCCAGCAGCTTGACAACGTCAGAACCCTTGCCGCGCAAGGTCGTTGTCGAGTTGCTGATGATCAATTTGTTTTATGCAATGAGCAAGACACACGCCGACGACGGAGCATCTTGTTCTCTACCAATGCCAGCAACTTGGTAACGTCATAACCCTCGCCGCGCGAGGTCGTTACCGAGTTATTCATGTTGAACTCAAGCTAAAACAATCAAGACCGCACGAGACGGACATACCCCGCTCGTTGCGATGACAAGAAAACAAGGCCGCACGAGATGGACATACCCCCGCTCGTCGCGATGACAAAAGAACAAGACCACATGAGACGGATATACCACCGCTCGTGGCGATGACAAAAGAACAAGGCCGCGCGAGATGGACATACCCCTGCTCGTCGCGATGATTTTGTACAATGACGGACAGGTCGTATTGGCCTATGTCCCACAACAATGGAGAGGTCGCATTGGCCTACTCGTTCCTGATGGCGGAAAGGTCGCATTGGCCTATCTTCCACAATAATAGAAAGGTCGTATTGGCCTACTTGTTCCGTTGGCAAAGACGAGAGTGTCTTATTCTGCTACAATATCCTGACGCCGGGAGGCCGTCGATTTGATCTCATGAGAGAGCATCGTCCAAACAATACTTCCGCTCGTTGTTGTGGATTTTCTACAATATTTTTCCCTACACGTCTGGTGCCACAAGGCTAGACGGAATTTTGGTTGAGTGTCAACGAGGCAAAGTTGTCATTCCATCGACACGTCCAAATTAATGGAATCGGACACATGGTTGCTGGGCACCGACGAGGCGAAAGCAACTCACACACGTCCATGTTAATGAAGGCTGGCGTACATGACTGGGCACCGACGAGGCGAAAGTCATCCCCTTCATTATCATCTTTTCCGTTTACCCCGACGTGGCGATGGCAATGTCACGACAGAGCTTCGGCGACATAAAGCCACCCATATTATTACTATGCCATATATCGCATATGGTTCCTCATGACGATGAACAAATACTTGACGACCATGAAGCGCAGCTTAATCGGAGGTTTTCCGCAAGCTCTTCTTGCGGATGTAATTAACCGGTCGCGCCCTACAGGCCCCGGGAATCGGCGAACTATGCAATCTCTTACCAGTCAGACCTCTCCTTAAGCATGACGCTGAAGACGGAAGAAGACTACTTTTTCGTTGATCATGTATTTTGTATATTCAAGAAAGAATTAATGAAATATATGGTTCTCGAATGTGTGATGTGTCTCCTTGTACATATTACCTTTATTCAAGTCTTCGTTCAGTTTTTCGACCAAACAAAATGGCACGCCCGTGGGACCTGATTCTCCTCCCATCTTCGCTGCGCTTGAATGGTCGTCATCAAAAATACTTGTTCTCTCATGTTGATATATGTTGGACGATGCTTACTCCAAAGCTCCATACACTCCTCCTGGCTGATGCATGAAGGAAGAAGAAGTTAGCCCAGCCAACGTGTTCTGTTATCTAAAAAAGAAATACGTGGCTTGCATGGTTATGCACTGCAGCAGCGTATGTGTATATACACAACAAGGCCGATTAGTGCCTGTTTGCGTCATGCGTCGCTATGAAGGTCAAACCGTCATCCACGTTGGCTGGAAATTATATGAAGCGGGAAAAGGGCCTGGTTTACTCTCTACACGGGCTTTGCGAAAAAAAAAATCAAGCAATGGCTTGCTGATCATATTAAGGAGTCGGAGCTTCTGAAAAGAGCACACCGTGTTTATGCAAGTTTATAACTTCAAGGATTCCCTCTTACCGTGAGTCCTTCCCTGCCATCACCATCAAGGAGGCGATGGAGTTCTCTCTAGCTCCGTGCCTGATTCACATCGAAACATATGCGCTCAAGGCGGTCTTCAACCACGGAGATAAGCTGTACTACCATCCCATACAAGACTCCACGATGACTCAAGCTGTGGAATCGAAGAAAGTGCACAAGTATACGGCTGTTAAAGCCAGGAAGGCAAGAAAGATGTTGTCACTAGCTTATGCCCCTGAACTGCCGAGGAAGCCTGACATGCTCACGAACATTTGGGAACGTCACTTTGAAACACCAAGGCCGAAGTCCACGAGGCGCTTGATGACGTCCCTTACTCCTTGTCCTGGTCGTTGCGCCATGCACACTACAAGAACAAATGAAGTGTTCTTCACAACTACTGAAGAAATAGAAGTCACGTCAAGAAGCTTCATGCTGAAGTAGGAGCTCGTGCCGTCAAGAGCATGACGCCTAAACAAAACTCATGCGCCTCTAAGTTCCCGAACATCCTGAAGGACACATACATGTTATCTCTGAAGGCGGAAAAGCCTAATAAATTGAAGAAGCTTGTTAGGCACACGCACATTTAAACATCCGACCAAATTTCCTGGGTGCGGAACATTAACCATCCCCGAGAATAATTCCCTTCACTCGCCAACCATGGTTTCCTCATACCACATCACTGTGGATTTCAGTCTGGAGGAGAATAACTCTGCTGAAATAGCAAATGGAGTACTAACACCCCATGCAAATAATGCTCCTCGTGTCCATGAGATCTGACAACAATTTCGCTAGTCACCAACTGATTACACATGCAGGTGGCAATATTAGCCACGTTGCCCCGTTCATAACTTTGAAGAGTCTGGGCCGTTCACACGAACACTGGTGGCAGCAGGTTCAACTACCAAGGTCCTGGTCGATATTATAAACATGAGCTTGGATCTTCCCATCAAGCTGGTATGGTGGCAAGCATTATGCTGCTAATCAGTATCCCCAAAATGATCTAATGGTGTTAGCACCATGGAGGAATCCCTTCCAGATCCATTTTAACTCTGAAGGAACGCTCCATTGCCTGCCTGCTGGATGCATGGTTATGCCAAGAATGGCGACGATATGCAAGTGTCCCTAAGAGGGTTGACACTGTGCTTTATTTATATAACTGGGCACCTTTTCTTGCCCATTAACCTACGGATTCTTACTGATTTTCATGGAGATGTTACTCATATATTTAACCAGCCAACTTTATTCACTTGTTTGCCTGCAATGATACTCGTGAAATGAGATTCCTGAAGGTCATGCCTCCTTTTGCTGAAGTTGGCAGATTCTTCACCAGAAAAATGATCATGGTCACAAGCCAATGGTGCTATTATTTTTGGTCTACCACACCCTCTATATATGAATAAAGTTGTGATTGTGCACCAGAATACTTGCTAACTTGCTAACTTGCTGGTAGCCTGGTTTGCCTAGTAATTCACAAAAAATCTCTAGTTGGTTGCAGTGTAATATTTGCAATATACAAGAGCTAGTTAACCCCAGTTGACCAATGGAGGAGATATTTACTTCATAAAAGTCACCAAGGAGTCTATCACAGGTGGCAAATTTCGACGAAAATATTTCCCAACTAATTGATACCTTCATGATGATATATTGTGCCTTCGGTGGGCTGTCACCGACATGTTGCTCTAAGATGAAAATTTTCCAATTGGCCTCTTGTGTGGTAAAGCAACCTCAACACAAAGCACATGGTTTACACCGACAAGGGATAAAAGTGGGTGGTGGAATTTCAATCCGCGCTGAACCTGGAAGTCGTGGGTTTATCCCGCCTCGCCTTTGTCCGGTTTAAAAGGAATGCTAACCCTCGAGGAAGACTATAGGAAGAAGAGCATGAAAGGGCTACCTGATTCGTTCAGTCCGGGTCAAGTGTGCAGCCGCATGCCACCCTCAGAGGTGATAACAAGGGCCCGAGAAAAAAAAAAGCCTGCGAGGATTATTAGTTCCACAAAGATGAAGAGCTGCCCTCCGAATTCTTTGAAGACAAGTTTCAAGAAACAAGTCCGAGAGATAAAAAAAAAAAGACATAGTCAATTGTCTCGAAGCTCTTAGAAGTCATCAAGTGAAGCTTTTGAAATTCAAATGAAGTCAAGTCATCAAGTGAAGCTCTCAGAAATCAAATGAAGTCAAGTTCTCAAGCAAAGCAAGTGAAGGAGGAGGGTAGTTATTCATCAACCTCGGCAAAAGTAATGGCTGAAAATTGCCTTAGCCGTTTTCCCTCAAACCAACCATGAAATTCTAGCCGCATCCTACATTCCTTGCTGGACAAAGGGTGGAGGCGTGAAGCACATGATCGAAGGGAGGCTCGGAAAGATTTCCACTAACCCCAAGAGGTCCCGACGAAGTGTTAACCTTTTTACACTTTCCACGAGGGAACTGAACCACACGTGCTAGTTGTGTTGGAATATGATCATCTTATGAGCAACATGCCTCGGCTGCTTCACCATTGGCAACATATATTTTGCCTTAAATCAGTATTGCTTCTCACAGTTTTTCTTTGAGATGAACCCTGAGTTATCTCCCATCTACAAGATTTGGTGGCTCTTTGATAAAATTCAGATGAGCATCCCATGTGACTGCTCGTGCAATTGAAATTAAAGAAGGGTGTGCAAGACCTTCATATTATTCAGATACATAGATTTACCATTGGCACATCTATGATGATTCGGATGAGTATCGATATAGCTGTTCTACAGCACCAAAATGCACCATTAAAGGCATACATCCAACCATGGAACCTTTTGAGTACTGGTCAGCATCATTGTAAACAATGATCGCTTGGGTGAATCCTTGAATTGGCGTACAACTACATCTCCATGTTATGAGTTGATTTCCCTAATATTATTCGTCAGCAAGCTGGCCTGATGACACAATAAAAAAGGAGGTCTCAAGGTGAAGTCCAAAAGAACATCTTGTGGAGTTCTGATGGCAAGTTCTTTCGCCATTATTTGCCTCTGGTGGCAGTTCTGTGCCTTCAAAAGATTGAGAGGCAAGTGTGAACTTCTCACAAAATTGGAAATTGATGACAGTATAAGCTCTTGTAGCAGCAAGTTTATCAAAAAAAAAAAAAAAGGATGAAGATGTACTTCTCCACTGCATCCCCCTATCACTAATCCAATGGTATGGATTTTCGTCATAGAATCCCTAATGACTGTTTATTGGTAAGAGAATTGCATGGGTTTCATCGAGAAAATTTTGGGATATTTTACCCGGTGATTCACTCGAAAACTGAGTTGTCACAAAACATCTATGAGTTTTCGGATGCATATAAATTTGGGAGCAAAGTGAGGCAAGCCAACGCAGTGATTGTGGAACTGTGAAACCCTTTGAGATTGATGGCTGGTACCGTTGCTGTAAAATGGTCGCATCGAGCTTGATAAATTCCTTCATGGATAGTACACTCCATTTGCTGGCGCCAACATATTGGTCGGAGTGGAACCCGAGGATGTCTTCTCTTGTATATGGCATGATTTTTGCCATATGTTATTTTTTCAGGTGGCGGCATGATTTTCGCCCCAATCCTACCTTAATTACTATGATATGAGATGTGGCTTGATTTTTGCCCTCTATTGTCAGATATTACCCGAGTGGCATGATTTTCGCCATATCCTAGTGGAGTATTCCCGTTAAATTATTATGCAGCAAGGGTTTTCATCAGGATCCTCGCTGCCACAAATTATGTTCGTGAGTTACTACAGTATGTGATGTGCTTGCCCACATGAAGCTGGCCCTGTTGAGTTCTTGGCAAGAAAAATAGAACCTACAAGATTATGGCGACCGGTGCCGGCGGAGAGTTACTGAAGCACTATATATGATGGCATGTATATATGGCTAAGTTGTCACGGACGTATGGCGGCTTACCGTAATAAAAGATCATCGGTAAACGTGCTTGACAAAAGAAGTTTATCAAAGATTGGACATGTTCTGTGAGGCCGTTGTCCTGATCAGTAAGGCGAGCAGTCGCTTGCCCAAGGTCTTGTGCAGGTGTTTCTGATCCTGCCCCAACATCACCTCCAGTTGAGAAGTCCACTTGTCTCTCTGAGTCGTTCTTGATGACGGGTCAAGCATTGAGCCGTGCATTCTTTCGAATGGCTCTATCGAGCATGGGCCTAAGCTGACTATTGAGCTTTTCAATTAGTGACCTCAGTCCCTGAATATGAGATGAGTGTTTCTCAAGCCGAAGTCCTTGGGATGCTATCTGTTGTTTATAATGTTTGGTGATCTCATCCATAAAGGCACAAGTTGTCGCTGCTTTTCCCTGAGAACTTTTTATTACAGCAGCCCTTATGCTTGATAAGTCTTCGAGCTTAACCTCCTAGGTGGAGATTGAGAATTGTCGGTGAGGGTCTCTTTTAAAGCCCTGAAACCATCCATCAATCGTGTTACTTCAGGTGGCCGTGGCTCAAATAATTTTCTCACCACTTCATATATATATGGGTCTCTATTCTTGAGAGCACTCATTTACTAAAGGTCGCATCCACCTCGATAAATTCTTCAAGAATCCAACATTCCATTGCTTGTCACCGGTATGGAAAGATACAATGGAACCAAATTTATTAAGGATATGGTATGATTTTCGCCATATCATGCTTCTTGCTATTACTGAAAAGTGGCATGTCTTTTTGCCATATTTTCTAAATATACATATCAGAGTTGTGATCTCAAGATATTTCCGGGATCATAAGCCTCCGAAGACAAAAGTAAAGCCAGGCTACGTCCATTCAGCCAGGTTCATCAAAGGTTATTTCCCCGAGTCGAATCTCTGCTGTTTCGCGCATAAACTCGACTCGGCGGGTGGCATTTGTTTGATGATTTTTTATTAAAAAAATCATGTGACAAGATGAATATGAGAAATATATTTATTCGGTGCTTATTATTGACAAATCTATAGGCGCACAAGATTTGTCATGGTTGAGCCTATGGCACATGGGCCCCACCTCTGAGATATTTTTAGAAGAACGGTATTACTTCCAGCTAGTTTGATAGCTGCATGGAAAGCTAAACAAATCTGGAGGAAGATTTCGGAGATCAAGGATCAAGCCATATATATGTGCATGTATATGTATAAGACTTGCAACATGCGTGTTGAGTTTGGGTACAACTATGGCCATGGCCCGATGGACAGCAGGCCTGCCCGGTGAAGGTTCTTGAACCTTTTAATTCTTGCAACATGGTTAATATATATCTTGATTAAGAGTATCTACGACATGCTTAAAATGCCTTATCTGGCCCACACATCAGAGAAGGATCGAACCTGTTGGTGATTATAAACTATGGACTCTTGGTTGATTTTCACGTATAAAATATATTCGCAGAGTCCTGGCTGATTCTAGTTGTAACACGTATACGAGATGTTAATGGAAATAATCGTGTACGTGGTGGTTACGCTTGCTTGGCCGAGGGGCAAACACTGCTTCCTGCCCCTATATCTATACGCACCCAAGGCCATTATCCGGAGGGTCTCGATAGATACGCATCCAAGCAACGCGCCGTCGCCATGCTACCGTTCCTAGCCTCCAAGCAACACCCCCACACATTGCTGCATCTCGCCGAGTAGCAAGTCGCCGAGAAGCCAAGTTGTCGTAGCGAGCAAGCAAGTCGCCGAGAGCTTGTCGATCGAGAAGCAAGCAAGTCGCCGAGAAGGGAGCCGCGTCATATATATGTATACATCATCTCCGCTGTTACGCTTCAGGAGAGGAGTCAATTTAGAACAATGCTTTAATCTACTATCGTACGAAAGGCCAGCAGCTTGACAACGTCAGAACCCTTGCCGCGCAAGGTCGTTGTCGAGTTGCTGATGATCAATTTGTTTTATGCAATGAGCAAGACACACGCCGACGACGGAGCATCTTGTTCTCTACCAATGCCAGCAACTTGGTAACGTCATAACCCTCGCCGCGCGAGGTCGTTACCGAGTTATTCATGTTGAACTCAAGCTAAAACAATCAAGACCGCACGAGACGGACATACCGCTCGTTGCGATGACAAGAAAACAAGGCCGCACGAGATGGACATACCCCGCTCGTCGCGATGACAAAAGAACAAGACCACATGAGACGGATATACCACCGCTCGTGGCGATGACAAAAGAACAAGGCCGCGAGATGGACATACCCCTGCTCGTCGCGATGATTTTGTACAATGACGGACAGGTCGTATTGGCCTATGTCCCACAACAATGGAGAGGTCGCATTGGCCTACTCGTTCCTGATGGCGGAAAGGTCGCATTGGCCTATCTTCCACAATAATAGAAAGGTCGTATTGGCCTACTTGTTCCGTTGGCAAAGACGAGAGTGTCTTATTCTGCTACAATATCCTGACGCCGGGAGGCCGTCGATTTGATCTCATGAGAGAGCATCGTCCAAACAATACTTCCGCTCGTTGTTGTGGATTTTCTACAATATTTTTCCTACACGTCTGGTGCCACAAGGCTAGACGGAATTTTGGTTGAGTGTCAACGAGGCAAAGTTGTCATTCCATCGACACGTCCAAATTAATGGAATCGGACACATGGTTCTTGGGCACCGACGAGGCGAAAGCAACTCACACACGTCCATGTTAATGAAGGCCGGCGTACATGACTGGGCACCGACGAGGCGAAAGTCATCCCCTTCATTATCATCTTTTCCGTTTACCCCGACGTGGCGATGGCAATGTCACGACAGAGCTTCGGCGACATAAAGCCACCCATATTATTACTATGCCATATATCGCATATGGTTCCTCATGACGATGAACAAATACTTGACGACCATGAAGCGCAGCTTAATCGGAGGTTTTCCGCAAGCTCTTCTTGCGGATGTAATTAACCGGTCGCGCCCTACAGGCCCGGGAATCGGCGAACTACGCAATCTCTTACCGGTCGAGACCTCTCCTTAAGCATGACGAAGACGGAAGAAGACTACTTTTTCGTTGATCATGTATTTTGTATATTCAAGAAAGAATTAATGAAATATATGGTTCTCGAATGTGTGATGTGTCTCCTTGTACATATTACCTTTAGTCTTCGTTCAGTTTTCGACCAAACAGTGACGTAATTTTAAGTAGAAAGTGGGGAGTTCACATATACGTCGTGCACGTTTGCCAAGATAAAGCCTAATTTAGCATAATAGAGCACACAATGATAGTTTACATTTTTGCATAAAAAACCTTTCATTTTCATATTTTTTATCATGACAATTATCTCCACTAACCCGTTTGCGATTAAAAACTTCAACTTACTACCTATAAGCATAAAGTGTTAAAATAGAAATGATGATTTCCACATACAAGTTTTTGCCAAGATTACATCTCGTGTAGCAAATGTGGCTCATGCAGTGGCAGTTTGTGTTTTGCGAAAAAGTTGTTAGTTTTCATTTTTCTTTTGTTTTATGGCAACTCTTGTGTTTATCTCTAGTTCTTCACTAATTGGTATGTAATTAAAATGTGTTAACTTAGACTATTGATAAGCATAAAGAATTATACAACTTATACATAACGTAATTTAAAGTAGAAAACAATGAGTTTTACATACAAGTCATACATGTTTGCCAAGATAACATCTAATGCCATTTTGTGTTTTGCAAAAACATTTTGGTTCACTTTCCTAACAAGATATCAGTTAAATCTAACGGATCTTGAGAAATGCAAACACAAAACATACAAATTAATACAAATTACCATGATTTCATTAGCCTTGTGCTTACGTTCATTAACCAATTTTTCCATTACAAAATTTAACCTAGAATTACTAAAAATCTTAAAAGAGTTACTATGAATATCGGTGTCTGTCTGTCTGATATGAGTACATGACGTAGGATATGAAAGAAAGTTTCACTTAGAGGACGTGCACATTGTAACGGGAAAAGTATCGCGCCGCTTTTCACCGCCTAGAGCTCACACTCTTCTATCCTGACTGTCGCAAATAGGTTTTCTTAGAAAGTTACAACCGAAGGCGCCACCGTTAAAGCCGGTGATTTGTGGAAGTGTGTGCGCGACCATCCTGTGGCAGCTCGCTGTTGGATGGCCGCTTTGTAAAAACTCTATCTTCCCTTAATGAAAAACGTGCTCAAGCACGGTTTCGAAAAAAAAAGGGAAAAGTAATGGGATAAGTAACAGTGGCGGAGCCAGAACTTTTGATTAAGGGGGGCCGGACAATATGTCGACATCTCGTGAAAATGATAAATCTATATAATGAGTGTAATAGTGTATATTTAATAGCCTCTCAACATTGTTACTATGAAATTAATCAACTGCGAAGTCTACAGCTGGTTCAGTGCACGTATATGGTTGCGCCTATTAACTTCATGAAACATGCTAGCTTCTTTCTTCAGCTAAAACTTGCTAGCTTCTTCTATTTCCACGTAAACGTGTGCATAGATACATGCATATACTTGCTAAGCTTCCTTCAGCTTATATACTTACACGAAACTTTGCTAGCTTCTTGTACATACATATAGCATGTATACATACTTACATACATATTATCTTTTATCATACTGATATGTATACATATTGGCCACATGAATATATACATAACAGCACTCAGATGGCAAAGTTAGGGGGGGCCACGGCCCCTGCCAGCCCCCCCTGGCTCCGCCACTGATAAGTAACACCTTTTCCTCACAAACTCACTTTGGAAGCAAAGGAATGAAAGTCCTATACATAACTTGAAACATTTCTTGAGAAGATAATTTTTTCAGAACGTATGTGTGCCGTTGATTTCTGGGCTTGGATTCAGGCCATTCACGGGAAAGCTGTCAGGCCCAAGCTCCTTCCACACTCTTCCCCGTCCCTCACCAATAGATCCTGCACCCGCACCAATGGCGGCCACGGCCATGGCGAACACCTCTCGCCTCCCCACCCCCTGCAGCCTCCCAACCCTCAGCACCATCGCCAAGAGCAGGAGGCTAGCTATGGCCGCCGTCCGATGCGGCCCCGGCGGCAGCAGGAGCCACCGGCGGAGCCACGGGGTCTTCCTGTGCCGATCCTCGTCCACGGCCGGAGCCCAGGGCGGCACGACGAGGATGGAGGACTACAACACCGCCATGAAGCGGATGATGCGGAACCCCTACGAGTACCACCACGATCTCGGTACTGACTGACTCGTTCCAATTGTATTGCTTTTTTTTTTTATTATTATTTCTTGCGCCGGTCGGTCCCTTGTCGATTGCTACTACAGATGTGGAAAATGGGTGAAGGATGGAGCTTGTGACGTGTGCTGGTGACTTACCCATAAGGATTTCATCAGGGATGTTAGTGATTCCACGCGATTAATGCGGTACTTGGTGAAATTAGTAATGGGTTTGCTTGGAGATTGGATTTTGGTACATAGCCTCCAATTTTCTTGGTCAAGTTTAATGTATATGATATTCTTTTCGAGATTAGGCGCAGCTAATTTTAAGACCGCATATTGGGAGATAATGTCATTGCTGTGCTCACAGGGCTTTTGGACACTTGTGCCTTTGTATCATGAAAATTTCTTGCCTTGGTGGTTAAATGTATATTTGGCACGTAGATATTTGTTCATGCTTTGTACGATCCATCTACATTTTTCAGTGATTAGTGTGGCAGTTGGGCAATTCTTGAATTGATTTCTTGTTTCTTGATGTGAAGATTCTATGGTCTAGATTTGCTCATTCATGGCAACAAGTTTTTTTTTCAGACAAGGGGGATCCCCATTTCCATTATGATAACGGAAATACAGCAGAGTTTTTAAATTCATGGCAACAAGATGCATACCCTTCTCTGTTTATGCAATGGGCACATTATCATGTCAATTTGTTCTAAATAAAAGATAACAAGATGCATAAAGAAGCCTCATTGGCATTTTGGGAGCTTTGTATTGCCAAATTATTGCTTATATATTGCAGAACACACTAAGACCATCGTCAACTTGAAGGAAAAAACTTATCTTGCACTGCCTATATATTGCAGAACACACTAAGACTAATGTGTTATTGTTGATAGTTTGCTCGACTAAATTTATAGCTTCCTGGACCTGTTTGTCTCAAAAAGAAACATTGGTACTCAGTTATTAAGTTTCTAGTAATTCAGAATAACCAAGCTTCTATGTCAGGACACAAATAAATACATTTTCCTTAACTGAGTCTACTTTTCATTTACCAAAAATCTTCTCTTTTTTCTGAAATATTAACATCACAGGCAAGTTCTTGTGGAACTATCACTTAAACAGTAGCAAGATAACTTTTTGTAAACATTTGGGGCCAATCTTGTCAGAGTCAATTACATCTCCTTTGGCTTAAGTTGTTTTTTTCTCCACAAGATGCTATACTAGATGCAATAATTGTAGGATTAATTATTATTGCACTTGGAATATAGGTATGAACTATGCTGTCATAAGTGAGAGCTTGATTGTTGGCTCACAGCCTCAGAAGCCTGAAGATATCGATCATTTGAAAGATGAAGAGCGAGTAGCCTATATTCTTTGTTTACAGCAGGACAAGGACATTGAATATTGGGGCATTGATTTCCAATCCATTCTCAATAGGTGCAAAGAAGTTGGCATTCAGCACATCAGAAGACCAGTGAGCTTCTTATACCCATTGAATGTGTATAATTCTATATGCTTAAATTTCTTCTGGATTTCTGATAACTTATGAAAATACTAATTAGTCTTCCTCTTAGCTCAGTCTGCATTTCAATTATTGACACTAGTGGCATCTGACCTCCTCTATATGCTTATGATTGCTTGGTTGCAGGCAGTGGATTTTGATCCAGATTCATTGAGGTCACAATTGCCAAAAGCAGTTTCGGCGCTAGAATGGGCTATATCACAACGCAAAGGGCGAGTTTACATCCACTGCACTGCTGGACTTGGGAGAGCACCTGCGGTTGCAATTGCTTACATGTTTTGGTTTGAGAATATGGATGTAAGTTTGTTCCATCTCGTCATATGCAGAGTCTACAAGACTAAAACTGTTGTTGCTTATCTATCCTTTACATGCAGCTTAACACAGCTTATACGAAGCTAACCTCCATAAGGCCCTGTGGACCCAGCAAGAGAGCTATCCGTGCTGCAACTTATGATCTAGCTAAGAATGATCCATCGAAAGAGCCTTTTGAGAATCTTCCAGAGCATGCTTTTGAGGGCATTGCAGACTGGGAGAGGAAGCTAATTCAGGACGGGGTGCGTGCTCTTCGCGAAGCATGAGCGGAAGAAAATATTAATAATAGCCATTTTAAGGTGAGTGTACATTACCAATACACTACACATACAGTATATATTGCATTCCTATAATAATACCTTCTTACAGGACAGGAAGCAGAGTAAACCAATTATCCTTAGCAGCATAACTTTGCAAGTGCAACTCCTTTCACGCATCAAGAAGGGAAACTTAGCTTCCCAAGGACTGCGCTTCGTCACCAGATTATTAGAAGTTGAAATGAAGAAGTTTGATCAAAATGCTCTCAATAAAGCTTATACAAGGTCTTATTTGTTGCTGGGTTGTTTCATAGTTTGTAATAGCTAATAAGAAGGAAATAAAGAGGGCCTTACATGAGCTTCTAGTTGCAGACCACTTCACGTCTAGCCTTTATGGTGACTGCAAATGCGATGCCCATCCATTAATAGCGCATTGTAAGTTTATTGTGTAAATAAACCTGTGGATGTATGCCACAGTATAATATTCATTTAGGAACATCACTTAATTCATTTATCTAAAAGTTTATTATTCGTAGATATGCCAAACTGCAACTCTACCATATCTTTGGCAAGTGAGATTTTCCATGTGCAGTTCACTTTTTCTTTTTTCTTTTTTTTCTTTTTTTTTTGTTTCTTTTCTACTTCGCTGCGTAGTACTATCTCTGCATGCTCCCTGTGTGTTTGTTGTATATGTGGTTAACTTAAGTCTCCAAAGAAATTGCCATTCCTGGAAGGTTGGGAACAGGTAAGAAGCCGCTGTGCCAACAACAATTCTGTCCTGGTGCCAACCGATGTTCCTTTATCAATCATGCTACCCCAATCAACTAGTAGGCTGGACAACTTTCGGGGAAGCAGCTGAAAATTTGCAAAGAAACCAAGTTACAGAAGATGCAGAGAGGGTGCATACGACGACTATCAGTCTGTGTTCGCCCAAACAGGGGATGATCCCTTGACCGTTGCTGCCCAAACAGAGGCACTTCTCACTCTTGGTAGCTCATGTAGGAACAGTGTAACAAGTTGAACAGATCCTGGGTTTAATTTGTTTTGGACATGAAGATGGCTGTCTTTGACAGATGACTATGCATGTCCCAGAAAAAGCAGCCATCACCAAAATCGAAGTGCTCTGGTTTAGGCCTGCTATGCCTGATCAATCCTTGATCCTTGGAACAGACTGAATCTTTATTTCTTCTTGTTTGTTTAGATGTATTTATTTTGCATCTTGCTGCTGTTATTAGGAGTGTTTATTAGTAAGCTACATCGACAAAGAAATGCCATTCCAATGGGAAGTTTGTTTCCCGCAATTTCTTGTCAAATTTCTTTTCTTTTCTTAGATAACTGGATCATACTATTCTTTAGTCACGGATGATCCGAACAATAGGCTCAAAAGACATACGATTAATCATAAATATATTCTTCCGTGTAAAAGAGCATTGTCTTACATATGAGACCTGATGGTGATAAATTTCTGAAGTGCTTACATCCACGGCCTATAGCTTCTGATAACTTGAAACTATCATGTATATGTATGCTATAAACTGTATATATGGATATGGAAGCATGCATGTTCTAGAGAGGCATGCACATGCAGCTGCTAGTAAGTTTGATCTTGTGTACTTATATGAACTATATATGATGCTGGCTGAACCATTCGTGTCCGGCCTCCATTGAGGTTCAAGTTGCTCGTCAAGGCGACACGGCTGCTGCATATACGGAACAGAGAAGACAAGATCAGACATCTACTTCCATGAACTGAAAAGCATGCTGTTAATCTTGAAGAAGAACTAGCAGAGTATTCCTTGCCTGAATTCGGCTTCTCCCAGACGTCAGGAATGCGGCCGACGGGTGGCGGGCTTTGCTGCCCAGCTGCATCCATCCATCCATGGCAGCATCATCATGCAATGCAACGATCATCAGTTACGCAATGCTCGTCCACTGAATCATGCAAGCAACAGCCAGCCAGCCAGCCAGCCAGCCATGGAAGAATCGATCAAGAACAAGAGGAAGACGATGACTCACTGAAGCAGATGTAGAGGACCTGCGGCGGCAGGACGACGCCGCAGGCGATGGGCAGGTACATCATGCGGACGGGGTCCACGGGCTTGGGCAGCATCTTGTTCACGTCGCCGAGGATGACGGGGCACAGGCACCGCAGCGTGTGGTCGTCGCCCTCCGCCGCGCCGGAGCTGGAGCTGTTGAGGAACGCGCCGAGGCCGTTGCAGCACTCGCTCTGCGGCGTCGGCGTCTCCGGCTCGCTCCCCGTCAGGAACGTCCCGCACGTCATCAGCCCCGCCAGCGGGGTCACGCAGTCCGTCGGCGACGACGGCGGGGCGCCGCTGCCCACGCCGCCCATGCCACCACCCAGGCCGGGGAAGCCCGGCAGCTGTGGCACTAGGGGCCGGGCGCAGGGCGCCGCCGGCGTCACTGGAACCGACGACGACGGCACGCCGGGCATGGGTGATGGCACCGCCGGGGAGGAGCTGGCCACAGGCGGCGCCGGCCTGGCTCTCGGGTACCCCGGGAACACCGGGTTACGTGGCCTGCTGCCCGGACGGCCGGGGAACCGGAGCGCGTCGGCCTCCGGCGCGTTGCTCGCTGCCACCGACGTGAGCACGGCGGCGACGGCCAGCACGGTGGCAATGCACTTCGCCATGGATGATCCTGCTGTCTTCTTGCTACTGACGATGGCTTGCCGCTGTGACAGATCGATCAGATGAACTGCTGGATCGGAGCGAGCAGATGAAATGCAGCTAGATTGCTCGAGAGGACTGTGCTGTGCTCATCCGATGATTCACTGCCTCGTCTTTATAGTTCAACTCGTGTGTCATTTCTTATATGGTTAGCACGAAGAACGTGAGACATTGTTCTACTGCTCCTGTCGATAAAGAAGTGTTCATGTTCCAGAAAGCAGGCATTTTTCTGAATAATATGGAAGAAGGTCAGGTGTACCACCACCTCGCACAATCTGTGTTTACAGCCAGTAGTAGGTGAAATGCAGAATGCTGTCTGTCAGGACAACAGTAGTTCCAAAGAGCAGAAGAATGCCCAACAAATCCGGCCCTACTAAATCATTATCATTATAATAATAACTCACAGATTGCATGCTACGATTTCCTGTGCAAATCGAAAAGGAATATTGGATTTGCATGTTGTTCTAATCTATGGTGTACTATTTCTCCCCTCTTGTATGCTAAACTATTCTGTAGTGTAGTAATGGTTGGTACTATATTCTGAAGGTTTCTCCATCAATCAAACCTGAAATTCCTTCAGAACATCTAAACTAACTAGTAACTATTGATGACAACCTAACTTCAAGCCATGTCTGTTCAAACATCCTTTTAGCGCATCTCTAGCTCCAAGGACACTCAGCAGCAGTTCCCTGTGTTCAGTCAAAACTCAGAATCCTAAACTCTGAGCTTGCAGTGAGCACAAGAACATGAAAGAAGCAGCCTGTTCAGGATAAGGACTGGGCAGAAGCAGCCTGAAGCCTGGCAAGATTAGTCTGGAGCCGGCCCAAATGAAATGCAATGACAAGCCACAGGAAGCAGAGCTGCATTTGAAAAGAAATACAACAAACTGTTAATTGCTATCACCCAGAATTTCCAATAAACAAAAAAAAAAAAAAAACTTTATCAATAATTTCAGGTTTTCTAGTTCTGCGCTAGCTTGTTTCACATGTATAAAGATACTTTGTGCAAGTGATAAAAGGGCAAAGGGAGGCACTGCAAATGCAAATCCTCTCTCTCTCTCTCTCTCTCTCTCTCTCTCTCTGACTACAATTATATATGTTGATAAAACTTCCCCAGAAGTACGAGGCAATACATTTGCCACTCCGAGTGATGTAAGACCTGAGGACTACCCTGAGGCACTATTTGAAAATAAAATAACGCATATCACACTAGAAACAAAGTAATCAACTGATCAAAATACAATTCATACCGGCAATGCAAACAGGGTGACCTTGGATGTTTTCTTCTCAAGGCTACTAAACAACCACCTGTAAATTCCAGCAGCTGTTGCATCACCAAGCCTCTGGACAATCACATCTATACAGACCTACATAAAAAATCAAAAATATTTTCATCTAAATTATGGCAAGATGGGTACAAAGTAAGAACACTGTTGCATGATGTACCAATATGAAAGAAACTGTTAAATGATCTGATGCGCAAAGTTACGCAGGCAATCGCAAAGCTGACTCTTTCAAGTCAACGGTCTATTTTTTTTTTCTGAAAACAGGCTTTTGAGTTTATTTATTACTGCTATTTAGTAACTTCCATTTTTTTAGACAATTAGCTTTCTATCTTAAGAGAGATGTAGATCTCATGGAGCAGTAATGTTGAATGATCACTTCACACCAAGCTATGATTTCGTTAGCATTTTTTACAATATTATGGAATAATCATGTCTCTTTAAGTAAGAATAGAGAGGATGTCTCATCTAGTAAGAATATGATCCTCCCTCTGTGACTACCTATACTATCAGAAAGTACACTATCCTAAGATTCGTGTGTGAATGAAGTCATGACAATAGGAAAGGTGGGATAAACACAGTGCCTGATCATTTTGCAAGTACCAACTCATTACCCTTTTGTTTCCTATAATCAAGGTTTTAGAAGGTTCCAAGAAACATCTTTTTACCTTTGCTTTGTATTTTTCATCCTGTGAGACTACAGTGAACAATAACTCCCTTCCAGGTCTTGTCAAAACATAAGTAGTTACCTGCAATTAGTTACATTATTGAATTTAGCTGAATTTAGAATGACAAGATGGAGTAGGAAGAATAATGGATAGAGGTACACAACAGGCTACTATTATTGAACCACATCTGTTATTTTATTATGCCCAAATTTGGCATAAATAGATGAAAAATTGATTGCAGAAAAAATGCTACTTCCTCAACTTGTGAGATTACTACCAACTTTTTTTTTTAAAAAAAAAAACAAGATTTGAAACACCTCAGATTACGCATATTCACCGATGATAATGACTACTCTGCTTTCCTTAATGTAGTTTGGTCTGCATAGTTAGCATGTTGGCATCTAGCTATTAAACTGGTACCTTTCTAATTGTTTCAGTGACAGCCACGGCAACCCAAGTTGGCCATACAGCAAGGGCAACCAAATTTGAGGCAGCAATAAAGGGAGATGCACAGATAGCAACTGTGACACCAGCTACTGTAAGAATATGGCCCTGAAATATTTGTCAAAAACAAACCAATAATTAATTAAATAAAAAAAGAATGGTTGTGAAAGGACTAGCTTCATCAATTTCACTTTTGGTTTGATGTATCATAAGGTATGGGAGGTACTGTGGAATAGAGTGAGAGAATAATCAATAGATGCAAAATACCGTCAAAGTGAGCTGTCCCGCAAGAATAAAAACTGCTATAAAGCTGTTTATCAGAGCAAATGTTCTCCTTCTGGCTGTTGGGCTTGATATTGTAGTAGCAACTATTGTCACTTTCTGAAAATCATGGAAAAAGGTAATGGGGAGTAAAAGATGGCTCATTTGTATTATGATTATGACATGCAATAAAGAAACGAGCTCAATGATGCATGGCAATACACATATACAGAATAACCATACCTGAAAGTAAAATACAGATGAGACAACTGCACTTAACCAAAGAAACAGAGATATGTATATAAGGTAGGGTGATCGCAAGATCAGCCAGAAACCTTCAAACATCATGAAAAATTCAGATTTGGATTTTTGAGATTGGGTAGCTGATCTAGGTGAAGTGACCAGTGAAGACATTTCATCATCAGCCACAGTATTAGGAGATTGTCCTGCCCTGCAGTTAGCAAAAGATTGGAATGTCTTAGATTGCAACCCACAAAAATGGGAAGCAGCAAAAGATAAAATAAACCATTAGTGAAGCTTATATATTTATTGAAAAAGCTGACTTTTCTAATAAAGGTCTGTAATACAAGTTGTCAATATAGTTTGTCACAAAGATATAGCTGATCATGAATAGAAGGAAAGTGTTTGCGGCTCGAAGTTTGATAATTGAAAATGGACCCAGAAATATTTTCTATAAAACATAAAGATTGCCCAGGTCAAACTTATCAGGGAAATGAATGGATAACATGTAATTAGTGTCCAAAACGATTTCATACCCAGTTTGACATAATTCAGCCGAAGTATGATTTCCATCATCGATACGAATTCCTTTTGATGACAGAGCACCAAGTTCCATCAAGAGTGAAGAAAATAGCAGCAGAACTGAGGGACAATTGGGAGATGTGAAGTCACATTCCATAAAACATTAGAAACTAACTCATTAATTTACTCAAGAGAATGATACATACATGGTCCCATCCATGCCATACTTGCAGCAAACAATGAACCAAAAAGTTGCCCTAGCGTAGCACCAGCCCCAATAAAACCAAATAATCTTGAACCTGACTGAACTAAAAGAGAAATAAGAAACTGAAGAAAAAGGGCTGGACAGATAATACGTAATAGTAACTACATGATTATTGCCGCAATAGTAAATGGTACCTCACTGTCCATGACATCAATTACCCTTGCCCAAGTTGACGATATTGTAATGAGATTTAACAAAGCAACCTTCAGATGAAGAGAGCTATTCAAATCAGTCATCATCTTGAGCGTTGAAAACATGAAGAGTATCGCATCATTATTAGGAAAGGACATACCCAAAGGAATAAACTTATTCTCACAACTATGTAGAACCAGCTCTGATTTCTCCATCCTGCAGGTTTATCTGAACCTCCTTCACTCTTCATCATCAGACAAGAGAACAAAGGACAACAGCTCTTTTGTGTTAGGAGTTTCTCATGCTTCCAATAAAAGAAAATTTCATGGCCATAGGAAATGGTGAAGTGAAATAAAGAAGTATTCCTGGACAGTTAGTTTTCCAAAGATTGCAAGGAAATGTGGCAATATTGACGGACACAGAGAGCGAACGCTCATTAGCATCTATTACCTGAGAGGTAGATCCAGATTGCCCTGGTGTAGAGGTATACCAAAGCACAAAAAATGCAAGAAGAGATATGCTGAAAAACCTATGTATCATCACCAAAGCCTGAAAGAAGATATATACATGATAAAATTAGCTTGTATCCTTACAGAACAATAATTGATATGTAAGTTGTACTATGTAAATAGTTTTATAAGATTATCTAAATTCTGAAAATGGGAAAGTTCACTAAAAATGAAAAACACACACCCACACACAGATAAATCAAAAGATCAATACTAAAGGGGGAAAAAACTCTTTTAACTGGCCATAATCATTCAGTAAGAGAAACCGGCCATAATCATTCAACTAACTTCACTATTTTTACACTAATAAGCAGCAAAGTGCAGCAAATAAGTCAGTGTTCCAGGATCACTTTTAACAGCAGTGCATAAAAGCAACACAAATACCTTCATCTCGCAACATAACAAAGACAAAGATCCCATTTTTAGAGCTCGATAAACAATAAAAAATCCTAACTTTTTTGTGTACAATGAAACAAGAAACCACAAATCAATCGTGAGGGAAATGATTGAACCGGACCAGGGGAAGAGGCAGACATCAGTTCTATTGTGGTCATCTCCATTGTACCAATGGGGTCATTGCTTGATTTCTATCTATAGGATTATTAACAACACATTTCATTGGGGGCAACTGACCAGTACAGACCCACATTATCAATTTATCATCGGGGTTAATTAATTTTATGATTCCCAAACTAATGGATGCACCCAAGTGAGGAACAGGAAGTGGCACGGACAGACGAACCTTGGGCTTTGGGATGGAGGGGAGGGAGAAGGCGAGGGAGGCGATGGGGGCAGCGACGACGGTGAGGACGAGGGAGCCGGCGAAGAGGCCTGGGAGGGTGTCGAGCCCCAGGGGAGATGGCGCCCTCGTCCCGCAGCGGCAGCACCACGAAGTAGGCGCTCAGGATCTGCATCCATATCATTCAGCACAAATTCAACAAAAGGAGGACTACGGCGAGATGGATATGGATCGAAGGTTGGCTCATACGAAGAAGAAGGTGGCGGCGGCGCTCATCAGCGGCGGGATCTCGTGGGGGCGGACTGCCACGAGCTTAGCCACCGCCGCCTCGGCGCGCTCCCGGATGAGCCGGCGAGGCGTCGCCGTCGCCATTCCCCTGCTCCGCTCCGGACGGCTTGGGTTGACTCTACTCTTCCGCATCCGCAGTCCTACGACTCCTGCATCGGCCGGCCGGCCATGTGCTTGAGAGTCTTGAAGAGTCATTGTTTATGCAATCCAGCAAATCCGGTGCCCAAAATCCCAAATTCACCAAAATTCTATCTCCCATCAACCAAAATCCAAGTGCATGATCAGGACATCATTTTAGGAGCATGTCGATCGAAGCAACCACTGAAAGAAATGAGTGGTGCTTTTTTGATGGAAAGATTCTGTTGTTTCTGAAATCGATCGTTCGTACTCTGAAATCTCTCGTTCGCACTCTGAAATCTCAACCTTTCGATGCAAACAAAATAGAATACTGCAGCATCTGCAGTTTACATGCCACCAGTGCTGGAATTTTCTAGATATAAATTGATCGACTGCATGCGTAGCTTAAGACAATGTGTTTATTACGAAACAAATGTTTTACCTTCATTCATACCTCTGGATGTCCATAAAAAATTACTTAAGACGACGTGATTATTATGATACAAGATGAAAAGAATAGAGGGCACAGTAGACAAGTCCTTCATGCATTTATATATATATGACAGTTATATGTACAAGACGGCACTTGGACACACTATTTCCGACCACTGCTAAACGCTTCGCGTGTTCTTCTCCAACCTTCAATTTAAGCGTCACTCAGCAGCGCTCCCTGCAAGACGGAGCTGAAAGTCTTCTGGCTGGCTGGACACGCCTGTAGGAGCACGCAAACATCATTCTTCTCGAGGAACTTCTCACCGTTCACCAGGATGAGGGGGACGTATTGCAGGACCAGTTTCTTGCACTGCCAGCACGAAAACAAGATTAGCCCATGCCATTGCATATCATGTCATCGCAAGTCAACTGAGCAAGAAGAAAACGATTGTCCATCTCTGTTTTTTTTTTTCAAGAATTTTAGCGTTTCTGCAAGTCATTCAGATTTTTTATATGACAGGGAAGTAAGTCTAACATATAGTGAGTTGTGGGGTGAAAAGTTTTTACACATCAACGAGCCAAATAGCTTTACCTGCTGGACGTGACCTTCGATCTTATTGCACTCCTTGGTAAGAATCTGAATTATCTCAAGCTGCAGACATCAATCAAGTGGAAAACGTCAGACAGAGAATAGCAACTCATGGTAGGCAACCTGTAAATGACACGAAGCTATTACCTCCGCATCTGGATCTTGCAGTTTGGACATAATTTCATCAAGCAGATGGTGGCAGAACACACATGTGCTGTTACTTCTCACACCAGAGAAAAGAGCCGTGTCCCTGCACAGGCCATACTGTTTGCAGAACGCTTCTGGTTTGATCTCCGTAATCTTGGCAAACAGGAGCGGTGCATAAGAGTCCATCAATTCAACACACTGCAGAGATAGAAAAGTTGTCAGAGAAAATTAAAATAAACCTACGATAGTATTTCATTTTAGGGAGCACCTTCCCAGCATGGTGTGTAGTATGGAAATCAAACATGTATGCATTTAATATCTTGCAACCATACCAGTATTTTAATTTTCTACAGTACATACACATCCTAGTTATTATAAGAATAAACAAAATATGTTGAGGATGATCACCTTCTCTTCAAAGGCGAACAACTTAGAGCAAGCGTCATGAAGGAACTCCATGACCTTATCTTGTGTCTGTTTCTCACTGAGATAACTGACAGCTTCACTTGTGAAGTTTTCACAGGTTGAGCATAGTGAGCCGCTCCTCTTGAGATGGACAGGAATCTTGGATGAAGAAATCTGTTCCTTCAAGGTTGAGCCATGATCTGGGAGTTCAATTGTGCAAGATGAAGGAAAAGTGAGAAAGCAATAAATTGGGTATGATCCAGTTTGGAGGCAAAAGATCCAGCGCTGCTAATAAGGAAGCACTGTTTCATGGGTTGCAGTGAATGGCTGCCATGATGAGCCTATGTTATAGCTATGTTATGTACCACCCAAGCAATTGGCATAGGAGAATCAGAAAATAAAACATGCTCAATTTCAAACTTATTTAGTAATCGTGTTATTAACAGTTAAGGATCACCACACCTTTTGGGCAAAAGGAGATGTACAACTGAACCTAAGCAAACTAGCATGACATGATGATATTTTCTATCTATCTATGAAACAACAGTAACAAAGTGCGTGAACATAGTTTTGCAGCATAAGTGAGTAAGTCAACGGTGGTAACACGAAGTCCCTGAGTGATGAGAAAACATAACACAAGGATGCCAAGTCGGTTACCAGAATCTACAAGACGCCTGGCCTCTGCAGCAGGTCCCCAGGCGGCGACGAGCAGCAGCAAGAGGAGCGCGAGACCGAACGGCGCCTTGGAGCCCATCTTGTCTGGTGAATTCGCGATGCTCTCCCTGTCAACCTGCCATGGGAAGAAGAGATACGTCACATACAGTACAGAGCTTCAAGAAAATAAAGTCAATTTCAGCTATCTATCCAGGAACCGAGGGCAGCCCAGCCCCCTTCCAGATCCAGCGGAACACGGGGAACCAAGAACCAACCCCGGCGGGAGATCGACTGGGAAGCCGGTCGGCAACCGAGGGAGGGACCAATCAGTCAAGCAAGAAATCGAACAAGGGGAGGGAACGAACCCCCGCCAATCGCCGGCGAGGTTGCAGATGACGGACTGGGTGGGGAACAACAAAGAAGATACAGCGATTTCAAGAAGGGGAAAGGTCGCCTCACCTGAAGCTCGAGACGGAACCGATCGATCAATCGAATCGAATCGAGGAGCAGCAGCGAGGACGCGGGCGGAACTTGAACTCCACCGTGCCCACCGCGGGGTTGTTAGTTAATATGGGCGGCGGACAAGCGGCGGCGCCGCGGTGGATTGCTGTCCTTGTCGGCTCCGGTTGGTCGGCCTGCGGTTGCGTACCGGATTCTGGTTCCGGTCCGGTTGAGGTCGTTTGGCAAGGCACGGAAACGGAGGTACTGACAGAGTCTGTTCACTGTTGGGCTTTTTTTTTACCGGCACGGCTGCGACGTACTTGCGGCCCGGTCCGGCCCAGTTTGTCCGTCCGGTCGAGCCCACCGCACCCGAACTACCTGAACCCGATCTACCCAATTGCAATTTTGGATAGTGATTCCAAATACCCGAAATTAGTTCGGGTAATTCGGGTAACACCACCCGGTACCCGATTTACCCAAATTACCCGAAATTTTCAAAGCCTACTAATGTCACCAGCATCTACTGTAAAAAAACTGTCATCAACATATACATTCAAGCCCACTACGTGGCCTAACAACAACCATGACATCGGATGTTCCTATTCGGCACTTGGGCACATCTCGTATTTGTACAACTGCTAGAATTCTCTATACATATTGTTGAGTTATGTCAATTTCGGGTAGATCGGGAAAACCCGAACCCGAACCCGAATTTGCGGGTACCCGAAATTGCGGGTAGTGTTTTTTCGGGTAGAATATCGGGTAGCAGTTTTCATTACCCGAACTTCCAATTACCCGAACTACCCGACCCGAAATTTTCGGGTAACCCGAACGCCCAGGCTTATCTTCCTCTATGTTTTCATATATAATTTTTTTCGACTAGTGATCGATGTACCTCTTTGAAATTGCACAATAACTATACAAACGAAAAAAATGAATGATAAATTTGAGATTGTTTTACCTCTCAAGAGAAAGTGGTGTAAACAACTTTTACAGTGTTAGACTCAATGTGGTGTAAACAAGTTTTACAATCAAAGGTGTGACCTTGATACCTACTTTTCACTTTAATGGAAAATGGACGAGCCAAAGTTTTGATTCCTGGCTGCAATGACCCGAGTGGTGTCACACGAGGGCCGAGCAAGGCTGAATGACACAGGGTGTCATACTCACACGGGTGCCTGTTCTGTGCTTGAGCACACGGTTAGTGCCGGTGGCCGGTGGCCACCAATTTTTTAAATGATGGCAGTGCTCCTGGCAGCACAAAGAAAAAAAAGGGGAAAAAAAGGACATGTCAATGGTTTATGCTAGTACTCTGTAGTTTTCATGAAATGGACTGTAGGTATATTGAGATATTGAATGCTATTTTCATTCAAAAGAGAGGGTAATTCCTCTTAGTGATTAAGTGTAACACGGTTGAATACAGCGCCCTTTATGAAATGTGAAATAAGGGAAACTATAAGATGTCTGATCCCCGTTGACACGTGGAGGGCGTAGATTGGATGGAGGAGCGGAGGTAGGCGGCGGCGGCGTGGGGTGGCGGCTGCCAAGGGGCGGCGCAGGGGGGTTGGGCGGCGGCGCTAGGGGTGGCGGCTAGGGTTAGGTGAGGAGAGAGAGCGCCAAGAGCCGGTAAAGGGTTTCCCCTATTCTTTTCTTGATTGATCTGAGTACATGGGGGTCTTTGTTTATAGTCCTGACGAGATTTAACCCCTAAGCAACCTGCGATTATGCAATCCGGTGTTTCCTGTTTTATTTATCTCTATTTTCCTAATCTATCTGGATAACATGGCGACCTCTGTAGATGGCGGCTGCGACAGCGCGGGCGCGCCTGCCCCACCTCATCCGCGCGCTGCTTCCTGGGCCCGTGTGACGTGTCTTGCTGCAGCGGCTCCTCCTCTTCTAGGCCCGAGTTGGCCCAATTTCCTCCCAATTCCGCTGGGACGTTGATCGACTTGTTACAG
Organism: Themeda triandra; assembly: GCA_018135685.1. Classification (NCBI taxonomy): domain Eukaryota; kingdom Viridiplantae; phylum Streptophyta; class Magnoliopsida; order Poales; family Poaceae; genus Themeda; species Themeda triandra. The sequence continues at coordinate 1,635,322 of JAENPR010000043.1, read as the reverse complement.
CACTCCCCCATTTTCCACTCGGTGCGTCGTCAGGACGAAATTGGAGGTGGTCGATGGTGCTGATGAGTGGGAGAGTTCCTGTTGAGATGGCCTCCAAGTAGTAAGTCATGCGACTGTTGATAGAGGCGTTGAGGTCGGTGTGGAGCTTCCTTGCGTCGAGGTTGTTGATGTAGTGGTGCACGAAGTAGAGGTAGTTGTACGGGTGGTGGGGGATGTTGTTGATGATGACGCCAATTGGAAGAGTAGGGGCACCTAGATGGAGCTTGTCGAGGTCGGTGATGACGATACTCCATGGCGTGTGAGTTGCTACGAACTCTAGACCGTAGAGGAGGTTGCCGCTGTTGTAGATGTGGTTGTTGCTTATGCGAGCGATGCAGGTTCCTGATTGTAGAACAGCCTTTTGATGGAGTCGTGGATGAGGTAGTAGTCCAAGCGCGGGTTGTTGACGACGATCGGGGTGCAGGTGCTGTTGGTGTAGATGAGCTTGCAGCTCAAGTTGTTGATGAAGATCACGGTGATGACATTAGATGTATTGCGCCCTTGGAAGTTGCTCGTCGGCGCATCATTGTCGTATGCCGTAGTTTGAGGTCGATGCGGGTTAGGCACCAATTGTTCCATATGCCATGGTCCAATCTCTAGCAATGATGTGTCGCTTGCTAGAGCAGCTTCTGGGGCACTATTGGAGATGAGCCAAGTCATCGTGGTGGTGGTGGTGTCGATGTTGCCAGTGTCGTAGTTGTTGGAGCGTTGAATGTTGGGGCCCTTGTTGTGTTTGCTATTGGTGACGTAGATGTGGTCGAACACGGAGTAGATGTATTTGTTCAGGGCCGTGTTGATGTTGTGGATGTCGAGCATGCTGTTGTTGATGTCACGGGGGGGTGTCCACTTGATCTCCTTGGCCATGAGGTGCTTTTCATCAAACACCTGGTGTGCGTTGTTGTCGACGACGTGGTAGTTGGCGCATCTCGGTGCCGACATGGTGTCGGTGGCTCTAGTGAAGAGGGTGAGGGCGCTGAGCAGTAGGGATATGCATAATAGTCGTGTACCTGGCCAGGTTGCAGTTGTCGTTGTTGCTGGTGGCCTTTTCGGGTTTGATCTGGGTTGGACTGCAATGGTAGTGACATCATGGATATGCCCTGCGACGTTGCTATCGTCGGGGCCAGCTTGATGAAGACATCGTCGTTGGCGCGTTGTAGCTCCTGGTTGACGACAATGCTGGTGAGGGCGATGGCGACTAGAGGGCCATCGTTGTCATCCTTGCGTTGTTTCTCCAGAGCAGTGTCGTCGATGGCGTCGATGTTGACGTGCAGCGCTGTGATGTTGGAGGCGTCGAGAACAATGGCGAATGCGCCTGGCAGCATGGCCGCGTGCTGCGGCGCTGTTGCTGGCGTGGTTGTGGTCGCTAGGCGAAGCTCTGCTTGGTTGGGCGCGTCATCGAGCATCTGGTGGGCATCGAAGGTGATGTCCTCCTTGTCGATGGCGGCGTTCAGATCCAAACTCGGTTGGATCGTGATGTCGGCGATGTCGAGGGGATGAATCTCCTCGTTGCTGACGACGTTGAGGACGGCGGTGCTGGCAATGCGTGCCGGTTCATCCTCCTTGGTGTTGAGGCCATGATCTAGATCGGCGATTGCATCGTCGATGTTGATGGTGATCTCCTTGGCGACGTCGATCTGCGTGTTCTCCCGTTGCTGTAGCATAGATTTGATCTTTGCGAATTGTGCAGTCAAGAAGGCGGTGTTCATGGTGGTGGCGGCGGCCATGGATCGTGTCTGGACTCGTGATACCAGGTATAAGGGGTCTGATCCCCGTTGACACGTGGAGAGCGTAGATTGGATGGAGGAGTGGAGGTAGGCTGCGGCGGCGCGGCGGCGCGCAGCCAGCGGTGTGGGGTGGCGGCGGCCAAGGGGCGGCGCAGGGGGGTAGGGCGGCGGAGCTGGGTGTGGCGGCTAGGGTTAGGTGGGGAGAGAGAGAGCCAAGAGCTGAGGTAAAGGGTTTCCCCTATTCCTTTCTTGATTGATCTGAGTACATGGGGGTCTTTATTTATAGTCCTGACGAGATTTAACCCCTAAGCAACCTGCGATTATGCAATCCGGTGCTTTCTATTTTATTTATCTCTATTTTTCTAATCTAGCTGGATGACGTGGCGACCTCCGTAGATGGCGACGGCGACAGCGCGGGCGCACCTGCCCCACCTCATCCGCGCGCGGCTTCCTGGGCCCGCGTGACACGTCTTGCTGCAGCGGCTCCTCCTCTTCTGGGCCCAAGTGTGCCCAATTTCCTCACAATTCCGCTGGGCCGTCGATCGACTTGTTATAGAAACATTCCTAGAACTCCCGCGTTAACACCCTAGATTTGAGAGGGTTTTTATTCTTTGGTGCTCTAGCTGGTTCATCCGTATTAGTGTAAATAATCTTAGCATTCCGCCCTAGATTTGTGAGGGTTTTCATTCTAGATAAAATTCTAGCACCTTCAAAATTTCCACCATGGTGTCCTAAAAATGTGTGTAAAAGTTTTATGGTTGAACCTAGAACATTCTACCCTAGAAGAATCAACTAAGATAAGAATTTGTTATTAGAGCACATGCTTAACCATTACTATTTTTTTCTAGAAAAAGTCTTCTATTTTCTTTCTTTTCTTCGATTTAGTGAAAAGACAAAATCCTTTGCTTAACGATAAGCTTATGGTTTTCTATGAAAAGACAAAATCTATTATTTCTCTCTAGATATATTTTGTGTGTGTATTTTATAGAAAAATCAGAGAGTCTTCCCTACCTTCCACCAAGCAGTAGTTTGTGTTGTGTGTCAAACACCGCATTTGTATAGATGTGATGTGACTATTTCTTGTGCTTACAAAATTTGAAGCTTTTAATAAAATGTTCTCATGTAGGGTGTTGGAGTGTTCTTAGGGGGGATCTTTGGTGCTCTAGCTAGCAGGTTCATCCGTATCAGTGTAAATAATCTTAGTGTTTCACCCTATTTTGTGAGGGTTTTATTCTAGATAAGATTCTAGCACCTTAAATTCCAGCTTGGTTCCTAAAAATTGTGTGCAAAAATTTTATGGTCAAACCTATAACGTTCTACCCCATAAGACTTAACTAAGATAAAAATTTGTTATCAGAAAACAAGCTTAACCACTACTGCCTATTCTAAAAAGATTCTTAATTTTTCTTTATTTTCTTCAATGTAGTGAAAACAATGGCCACCTTAGGCTGACCAAAGTTGGAAGTAGGAGAGTGATCCAGATATCAATTGTGTTCATGATATTCTTCTCCATATTGTGCACGTGCGTGCACACAACACACACCCATGCATGCACACCCACCCGCAGGGCCGTAGACACGCGAACACACACACAACCACAACCACAACTACACCACATCACGACCACATCACTACACACACGCTATATATGCTATATGTAATCTGTAAATTTACATTCAGTGAGATGTACAACTTTGTAGTTTTGAATGTTTACATTTGAGGTTATTAAGATGCTCAAAAAAATATAAAGTTTCATCACGAATATGCTTCTAAAGCTTTATATTATTTACTTGAGCTTCTTAATGACCTCAAGTGTAAAAACTCAAAACTACAAAGTTGTAACTTTGATATAAAAAGTATGAGATTGTCTAGTGGATTGTGCCATCAACATATTCCCTATCATCTTTCTCTCGCCAATACAGAGATAGATGACGGGAGTTATGAGAGACATGTTTCCTTGTTGATGGCGTCGATTTTGAGGCGGTCAAGGATGATAAGATGGCAATTCTCAGGATGCATGTGAATTCGTTTTGCTTCCTCTCAACTCAAAAAGCACACATGCAATTCTCTAATATGCGTGTGTCACACACACATACATGCGTGTGTCACAAACACACACATACATGTGTGTGTTAATCATTTCACCGTGTGTATTATTTGGATTCACCAATTAAATTTGGCTAAAATTTCAAAGCTAAACTTTAGTCAGATAAAAGTTAATTCTCTCCGCGCATTGAAGACATGCACACCAACTCACTCACCAACCAAGAGCCGAAGTGAAAACTGACGAGCTGATGAGATAAAGCGACAAAGAAACTGACCCTTTCTATCACCTTATAACCCCCACTCCAGCGCTCCTCCTCTGCACTCTCTCCCCAATCCTTCCTGCGTTCCTACCCTAATCCCCCCCCCCCCACTGTCGGCGCCTAGATTGCACATGCACCCTTGTTTCTATTTGTTTGTAGAGCTATCACTTGAAAGTGGGTATCCACTATGATAATTGTGTGAAGAAAATAAAGAGGATCCAACATAAGATTTGATGGTAACAAAGAATTTTTTTTTTAAAAAATGTAAATTTCTTTATTCTTTTGTTATATTTCCATATGTGCAACCACTCTGCTTTGTCTTGCCGTACATTCTTTCCTCTCGATGTGTGTGTGCACACGTGTGCGCATGTGTGTATTTAGAAGTAGAGTGATACCTTCTTCCTCCCACCTCCTATATTTTTTCTTAGCCTCTTGATAATAGTTCTTGCTGAAATACAAAATCTATTGTTTCTCTCTAAATATATTATTTTTTGTGTGTACTTTATAGAAAACTACAAAGTTTTCCTTACCTCCAGCAAGCAATAGTTTCTGTTGCGTGCCAAATACCATATGTGTTATAGATGTGATGTGATAATTTCTTATGCTTACAAAATTTCGAGCCTTCTAATAAAATGTTCTCATGGAGGTTGTTGGAATGTTCTTGGAGGGGTTCTTTGGTGCTCCAGTAGATTCATCTGTATCGGTGTACATAATCTTAACATTCGCCCCTATTTGTGAGGGGTTTTATTCTAGATAAGATTCTAGCACCTTAAAAAAATCTACATTGGTACCTAAAAATGTGTGTAAAAGTTTTATGATTGAACCTAGAACGTTCTACCCATAAGACTTAACTAAGATAAGAATTTGTTATTAGAAAACATACTTAACCATCACTGCGCTTCGTCTAAAAAAGTGTTATTTTTTCATTATTTTCTTCAGTGTAGTAAAAACATTAGCCTCCTTGGGCTTTCAAAAGTTGGAAGTAGGATCTAGATATCAAATGAGTTTATGATATTCTTCTCTATATTTGGCTGCCAATCTTCGCAGCAATTTAGTGCATCTTGTTTGGCATTCTAGACGAGTCAAACTTCCTTCTCGTGTCTTACATAGTTGTATAGATGAGGCGAAACTTAGTGCAGATTCGTCATTCATAGACTAATCATCAGTCAATTTTTGTTGATGTCAGCTGCTGTGGGAGTTTCATTCATGCAGTTTGCCAACAAGTACTCAATGATGAACATACGTCAGGTTGTCGTGTTGTGATCAACACAATCCCTATCATCTCTATCTCTCTCGCGCGCGCCAATACAGAGACAGACGAAGATAGTCATGTGACATGTTTCCTTGTTGGATTTGAGGCAGTCATGGAGATGAGTATAGAGTGGCAATTCTCAGGATGCATGTGAGTTTGTTTTGCTTCACGCAGCCGGCACACGGGGAGGGAGCGAGGTTTCGTGGCAGCAACCTCAGTATCGATCGAGGCAAGTGTTAGCCTATTGTAATTATAGCAAGTGTAATTATAGTAGGTTGTCCATGATTAGCGGCATGTACCACGCATGTGAGGTTGGCTTATGAGCCACCCCGGCCTCCATATGTACTGTGACAATTGACATGGAATAGAATTAATCATTCCCATAACTCTTTCATGGTATCAATCGCGGTTCCGATCCCTACTCTTCCGCAACCCCCACGAGCGCCGCCGCCGATCCGATCGCCATCTCCGTCGCTGACCACGTCGCCGGGTGTGCCGCCGGTCTCATCGCCCACGCTCACGAACCGATCGCCTGCCTCGTGCTGTCCTCGTCACTGGGTGCGGTCGCCGATCCGGTTCCCTTCGATCGCCTGCCCCGATGCCTCGGTGCCAGGTCTCGCGTGTCATCGCCCGTCATCGCATGGGCAGTTGGGCACGCGAGTCGTCCGACACGTCGAGCGATCGCTCATCCAGCAGACGACGCGATTTATGGATCGCTCACCCCATCGTGACCCTGTCACTGGGTGTGGCCGCCGATCCCGTCCCTGATGGTGGATGACGACGTCGCTGCTGCCGCCAAGGCCAAAGAGGCTGCAGATCGCCTCGCCAAGGAGGCTGAAGACCGCCATCTCGCAGTCGAGGCAGCTGCTCACACCGACAAGGAGCATCGGGCAGAGGAGGCCTGTCTCCGCGCTGCCGCTCTGGATGAGTACGAGCGCGCCCACGAGGCCCTCTGGGCGCAGGCCACCGCCGTCGTCAACATCGAGGCCCTCATCCCCATCATCCTTGACAAGGCCACGGACACCTACACCAAGTGGCGCAGCATGTTCCTCACACACCACGTTCTCGAGGATGGGGCGTTCCCCGCACGCTTGGCGTGGATCCAGGTGGACTGCTGCGTCCGCACATGGATCTACGGCACCATCTCCAGTGACCTGCAACAGTCGTTGATGATACGGCAAGGCCTCGCCCGCAACACTTGGTGCTACCTCGAGGATGAATTCCTCGGGCAGAAGGAGTCACGTGCCCTTCTCCTCGAGATGCAGTTCCGCAACTTCCGCCAGGAGTCCCTGAACATCACTGACTACTACCGCCGCCTTGAGTCCATGGCCGCCTCCCTCGCCGAATTTGGCGACCCCATCGGCGATCGGAAGATGGTGCTCATGCTTCTCCGTGGCCTCAGTGGCAAGTTTCGCCACATGGTGTCCATCCTCAAGATGCACAGGCCGTTCCCGACGTTCTCTGAAGCCTGTACACACCTCCTGCTGGAGGAGATGGAGATCGACGCCCGTCCTCCGTCCCAGCCGGCCGCCCTCGTCGCTGCGACACCACGTCCAGCAGCACCTGGCGCGGCTGCCCCTCCCGTCCAGGCACGTCTCCTACTCCACGTCCAGCTGCACAGGCCGGGGGCTAGCGCACCGGACGCCGCCGCGGCCGTGGTGGACGCGGCGCCCCTACTGGTGGCGGCTCTCCAGCGCCCAATGCTGGTGCGTCCCCGGGTGGACAGGGCAGCGCTCCCCACGGTGCGGGTGTGCACCTGTCGTTCGTGCACCCTTGGGCCGGCACCGTGCGCATGTGGCCATACGACCCGTCGGGACGTCCTCCGCCGCCACCACCTGCGTTCCACGCAGCCCCGCACTATGGAGGGTTCAGTGCTCCTCCAGGCGCCTATGGTGGCGCATACAATACCTCGCCACCCTCGTACGACACATACTATGGGGGAGCTGCACCACTAGTCTTCCAGGTGCCCTCACTTGCTTACCAAGCGGCGCCCTGGAACCCCACTCACGGCGGGTCTTGGCACCAGGACTCCCTGGTGCACTCCTTCAACACCATGACGCTGAACCCACCGACCTCTGAGTGGCATGCTGATTCAGGTGCCGGTTCGCACATGACCTCGGAAGCTGGTATACTCTCCACCATTTCCCCACCCTCTTTGTCTACTCCTTCATCTATCGTTGTGAGAAACGGTGCCATACTTCGTGTCACAGCCACTGGATCACACATTTTTTCATTACCGCATCGTAACCTTGCTCTTAATAATGTTCTGATGTCACCCAACATTATTAAGAATTTAATTTCCATTCATCATTTTACCATTGACAATAATTGTTCCATTGAATTTGATCCATTTGGACTTTTTATGAAGGATTTGCAAACCAGGAACGTGATCGCCAGGTGCAATAGTTGTTCTGGTGACCTCTACCCATTCTATGCACCTTCCACCAGCGCCTCCGCGTTCATCGCTGCACCTACCTCCCTTTGGCATCACCGTCTCAGTCATCTTGGGCGTGAAGTTTTGTCCACACTCATTAGGTCCAATGTCATTTCTTGTAATAAAGATGATATCGATCATATCTGTCATGCGTGCCAGCTTGGCCTTCTTGTACGTCTACCCTTTGATTCATCTAGCTCTCGAGCTACTCATAATTTTGATTTAATACATTGTGATTTATAGACCTCTCTACTTGTTAGTGTGTCAGGATACAAATATTATCTTGTTATTCTTGATGACTATTCACACTATATTTGGATTTTTCCACTTCGCCTCAAATCTGAGACATTTTCCACTCTCTAATTTTTTTGCTCATGTTCGCACGCAGTTTGGCACCACCATCAAGAGCGTCCAGTGCGACAATGGTCGTTGAATTCCACAATTCCCAGGCCCGCACATTGTTCCTCTCCTATGGTGTTGCACTCCGCATGTCATGTCCATACATCGCCCAACAAAATGGTAAAACGGAGCGTTCCATTCGCACGATCAATTACACTCTACGCTCCCTTTTGTTTCAGGCGAGTCTCCCTCCAGCTTACTGGGTCTCACACTGCCACATATATTGTCAACAGCCTCCCCACATACACTGCCCTCTTTTCTACCCAGCCTTCCTATGATCACCTCAACGTTTTTGGGTGCGCTTGCTATCCCAACATGTCCTCCGCGGCACCCCACAAACTTGCACCCCGCTCCTCCTTATGCGTTTTTCTCGGCTACTCCTCAGAACACAAAGGCTATCGGTGTCTCGAGCTTCAGTCGAATCACATTCTTTTTTCTAGACATGTCATTTTTGATGAATCTTATTTTCCTTTCTCCGACATGTCTACCACACCCATGGCGTCCTCCGCCCTGGATTTTCTAGGTGATGATCATGATCTTACCGCTTCAGTTCCTGGAGCTCGTCTTATGCGTGCAGGTACCGCTGATCCCTCGGCGACACACCCAGTGCCCGACGCCACCCCTGCGCCACCCAGTCCTGGTGCAGGACCTTAGCCCCCTGTGTCTAGCGCTGCTGCCCATGGGGCCTCCTCCACGCCTCCGTCCGTGTTGACTGGTGTCGCTGCCCCTGTGCACCCTGCACAGGTTGCTGCTAGCAGCGCCACCTCCACGACGCCCATGAGTACTGCCGGTTCTGCTGCCCATGGTGCTCGCACCCAGGTTGTTGCCAGCGGCACCGGCCGTACAGCTGCTACTCGACCGATTGCCACCCCTTCGGTCACCAATGCGCACTCGATGGGCACACGGGGCAAGACTGGCATCGCACAACCTGTGGATTGCCTCATCCTCCACGTCGTGCCCATGTCGCCTCTCCCCACGCTCTGTTCGTGATGCACTGTCAGACCCCAATTGGCGCGCTGCTATGCAGGCTGACTACGATGTTCTGCTCGCCAATGACACCTGGAGCCTTGTGCCTCACCCTCCTGGTGTCAGTGTTGTGACTAGCTAGTGGATCCATCGACACAAATTGCTCGCAGATGGGTCTCTTGGTCGCTATAAGGCACGATGGGTCCTCTGGGGTTTCACACAGCGGCTCAGTGTGGACTATGATGAGACTTTCAGCCCTGTTGTCAAGTCTGCGACAGTTCATGTTGTTCTTTCTCTGGCATTATTCAGAATTGGCTCATTCATCAACTGGATGTGAAGAATGCCTTTTTGCATGGCACTCTTACTGAGACAGTATACTGCGTGCATCCATCTGGTTTTGTGGATTCATCTCGCTCAGATTATGTCTGCCGACTCAACAAGTCTTTATATGGTTTGAAACAGGTTCCTCGTGCTTGGCATCACAGGTTTGCCTCTCACTTGGTGTCACTTGGATTTGTTGAAACAAAGTCAGACACTTCGCTCTTCATATATCGACATGGATGAGACATGGCTTATTTGTTACTGTATGTGGATAATATTGTTCTCACCCTCCTCGGCCGATTTTCTGAAGCATATCATTGGTGCACTCGAGCGTGAGTTTGCTATGACAGACATGGGTCAGCTTCATCACTTCCTGGGCATCTCTGTGACATGTTCTACAGATGGTCTGTTCCTCTCTCAGCGACAGTACACTCAGGATATTTTGGAGCGCGCCAAGATGAGTGCGTGCAAGCCGTGCAACATGCCTGTAGATGTACACTCCAAATTATCTGCTGATGGACCTCCTGTCGCTGATTCTACACATAACCGCAGTCTAGCTGGCGCCCTGCAGTATTTGACCTTCACCCGTCCAGACATTGCTTTTGCTGTTAAGCAGATATGCCTCTATATGCATGATCCTAGGGAGCCACATCTTGCTGCTCTCAAGCGGATCTTGTGCTACCTGTAGGGGACACTGTCACTTGGGTTGACCATGCGCCGATCTTCACTTGCTGAGCTTGTGGTGTACACGGACGCCGACTGGGCCGGATGTCCTGACACTCGTCGGTCGACATCTGGCTACGCAGTATTTCTTGGGGACAATTTGGTGTCCTGTTCCTCCAAGCGTCAGCATACGGTGTCCAGATCAAGTGCTGAAGCCGAATACCGTGCTGTGGCGAATGGTGTTGCTGAAGCTACTTGGCTACGTCAGCTGCTCCTTGAGCTTCGCCACCCACCTCGCCGTGCAACACTGGTATACTGTGACAATATCAATGTTGTATATCTCTCTAGCAATCCAGTGCAACATCAGCGGACGAAGCATGTTGAGATTGATCTCCATTTTGTTCGAGAGAAGGTCGCCCTCGGTCACATTCGGGTTCTTCATGTTCCTACGACATCACAGTACGCCGATGTTGTCACCAAAGGTCTTCCTACATCACTATTCCAGGAGTTTCGATCCAGCCTGAATATTAGCGATGCTCCCGATTAGACTGCGGAGGAGTGTTAGCCTATTGTAATTATAGCAATTGTAATTATAGTAGGTTGTCCATAATTAGTGGCATGTACCACACCTGTGAGGTTGGCTTATGAGTCACTCCGGCCTCCATATGTACTGTGACAATTGACATGGAATAGAATTAATCATTCCCATAACTCTTTCAGCAAGGAGGGCCAGCCACGAAGAATCCTGACGAACTTTTGTTTAGAACCCTACGACGACCCTGTGGATCACGAGTCTCCGTCGGCATCTGCTTCTACTGGCTCGCGCCGTCGCGCGCACTCCGTCCGCCGAAAGGCAAGAATTTAGAACCTTTTAGTGCGTCGGCATCTGCGTTTACTAGCTCGCGCGCACTCCGTCCGTCCCTCCGAAAGGCAAGAATCTAATTCCTTTTAGTGCTGGGTGCACAGCAGGAAGGAACACAGCAACGCAACGGACATTGCCCATTGGATAGTGGAGACAAGTCGTTCGCGCGTTGGAGGAGCAGAGATGCCGGCGCCCCACCGCTGAGTCAAGATGCCGGCGCCCCACCGCCGAGTCAAGTCGCCGAAGCAGAGCGGACAAGAGCAGCAATGCATGGTAAATACTAGGGAATACTCCTTTATTTGGAACTCGGTTCTTTACAAATATAAGTGGGGTTGTCGGCCTTGGAGGAGAATCAATCCATCATGCTAGTTCCCAAGTTTTGTTGCTGTGCTAGTAGCCTGGTAGACAACCAACTCATGGCTTACCGTCGGTATTTCCAAAACCCGGGCATACAAACCACGCGACTCACACATCTGGGACTCAGGTACCTCCCGTCCCGGCAGTACCACTTTGGTATCTGCTCTAAGGTACCCCTTAGTCCTCCGTCAAAATAGATGTTCTTCCTACGCAATTTTCAGTAACACCTTCCCACCCATTTTCACTTACACACGCATACTGCAGAGAACTCACTGTAATACCCAATTGTTTATACATAATATAAAAATCTTGTTAATTGGGGCAGACTAACTATCGGAGGAAAAAATGAATTTTTTGAATCATAAGTCATATGAAAGATCAGAGACCGTGGTTGCGTAGATCTCGTTGAAACGAATTTGTTCGACTACTAATTTGTTACGTTTGGATGTCATATGAATTTTAATGGAGCCATTAAATTGAGACCATTGGATGCTGCTTAGGGTATCCTTTAGACTCGTTCAAGGAAGGAAAAAAAGGGCCGAGTTCTTTTCGCTTTCCGACTCCTCGATTCAGCGCCGCCAGCCCTTCGTTCGTTCTTCCCAAACCTCACACACGCCGCCTCCACAGGAGAAAATTGCTATTATAGGACTCCAATCGTTGTGGCTTCTCCCAAATAGGACTCCTAACGTTTGTTTCTCCGAAATAGAACTCCAAACGTTTGTAATAAGCTGTAATGACATTTTGTGTATTTTAACCATTTTACCCCTAAATACATGGATATATTGCCCTCAATGTATATAAGCGACAAAACACATTGAGGGGTAAAAAGGTCACTTTAGAAATACATCCATGTATTTAGAGTCTAAAAGAGACTAAAAAAGATCAAAATGTCATTATAGCTTAGTTTAATTGTTTGGAGTCCTATTTCGGAGAAGCAAACGTTACGAGACCTATTTGGGAGAAGCCACACGATTGGAGTCCTATAATAGCCATTTTCTCATCAATGGATTTCTGGGAATAATCCATGCAGAATTTCTATAGAGCACTGAAACCGAGGTTCTAGGCTTTGCCTTTATCTTTAAGGGATCAGGTTTCACTCGAATCGGATAAACGGTTTAGGAGTAATGGCCAAAACGGTGCTGCTGTTCTGTCCGACTAGATTTCTGTTGGCAGAATCTTTCAACTAACTGTTCGACCTATTTAGGACCAGAATTTGCTCTGGACAGTTAAACGAAAGTTGTAGGAAATTTCTTGTAGATTTCTTGGATGTATTTGTTTGCCCTTTTCACTGAGCGACTTGAGAGTTATGGTTAAAATAGTGAGAACTCAGAAACTTGAAAGCTAGCTACCTAGATTTTGAGTGATAGATTAATACAGCTTTCACAAAATAGGATTGCGTCGTGGTTTAGTTCTTAAGTTAGCTTTGTTCATCAGGTTGGGGAGGTGTTGGTGCCGAGTGTGTGACGCCAGATTCTCGCCGAAGTTAAGGCAAGTGCATGACAGACCCGTGTTTGGGCTTTACGCCTATTGTTCGAATTTTCCTTTCGTATTTAAATGTTTCACATGTTATATCTTTCTGGTTCATGTCCAAGTTCCCGTTTCATGAGATTCAAGTTTTCATTTACATTCAATTCTGGTGCCGGTTTATCCGGAGGTGCAATTTGGTTCTTATATTCAGGTTCCTGGCTTTACCGGTAAATGCTAAGGATGTATTCAAGTGTTGTCCGTTTCAGGCTTAAAACCACTATTCAATTGATGTACCAATTATTCATTCATGGATTCCAGCTTGAGATTCGTTCTTTCGGTTCTAAATGTACTTGCCGAGTGTTTTTACTTACCCTTGTGTTTTATTTGGTTTTTAGGTACCAAATGACCACGTCATGCATGGGAATAGTTGGGAGTTGCACCTTCATGTTCACAGACATTTAGTTATTTAAACTTTATTATTTTCCAAAAAGTTTCCATTGTAATTGTTTAGTTAAAGGTCATTTAAATGTTGGTTCGATGGAGTTGGGCATTGCGGTTGGCAATGGTACTTCTATTTTTATGTGGGTTGGGCCGTGATTCTTATGATAAATGTCTAAGCTTAATTATCATTCATTAACTGTAATTTTGTTTGTCCTTGATGTCCAGTTTTTAGGGGATGTGCTGCCAAAATTTTAAATAATCTTAGAACTTGTGAGTTTTCTTTATGCTGAGGGTAGCCCCGGTTATGAATCTAGCCGGGCGTTACACTCATGGCACACGCTCACGGCATGTTTTGCAATGAGGTGTGATTACATATTGTTGATGACGCCGAACTGGGTCTCTACACCAATATGGAGCTAGATCGGTCGGTATAGGGCCCAGCCGACTCGGAGGTTAGCCGGCACCTAGGGTTTACCCGCACCCGAGTCTTGTGCCTCCAGCGATGAGCACGATACGCATGACACGCTGACGAGGTGTCTTGGAACTCGAAACCCCACACGCCCGGGAGAGAGCCCGTCAGGACTAGACCGACTGCTCTAGCCGGTCTGACTTCATGTTGGTAAATTTTTGCCTACCAAGACATATTAGTTTTCATAAAAGCATATCCTGATGAGAGATGTAAGTGCAGCAACTATCTTAAATGTGATCAAGGAAGGTCAGGAGCGAAGCTATATATCCTGGTGGGTGCAAATGCACCACCCAAAATTTATGAAAACAATGGTTTTTTTCTCTTTAAAATTTCACCATCTATGCACCACCTAAAACACAACTCTATGCTCAAAGCTAAATGCACCACCCCTTAAGTTGCTCTAGCTTCGTCATTAAGGTTACAAAGCCATATACGCTAGAGCATATGGGGGAAAGGAATTCGTCTGACAAATAGCCGCACACTTTGCATGGATGCCGAGACTGTGTGTGGTGTGGCAATATTATTATTTTTTTCATCGTCGTGTACGCTGTGGCTAGTCTATAAGAGAACCCCCGCCCCATTGCATCGCATCTCCTTGGTTCATTCCTCCCCCACCGCGCCAAGGTGTGCTTTTTGCCGAGCTCATCTCAAGTCCTTCCCTAGACCCAGCAAGGCCAGAAGGCCCGTGCGATAAGAGAGCTAGGCAAGATAATGGCATCCATGAAGCAGTTTTTGTTCGCGACCCGGACTTCACCGACATCCATGAAGCAGTGGGTGACCGAGGCCATCAGCTCAACGGGATGGGTCTGGGGGCCGCTGGTGGCGTACTACGCTCCGTGGGGTCTGTCCAGGATGTACTTCAACAAGCACCTCCGGCGATATCACTACGTGAAAGAGTCACTGTAAGAGCGCTTGGCCATTTCTAGTAGGGGCGGCTCGTGATGCAGCCGCCCTTACAGTGGCTGGCGCGGGGAGGCTGGCGGCGAGATCACCAGCCGCCCCTGCTAATGCACTGTAGGGGCGGCTGGATCACCAGCCGCCCTTACTAAAAAGCCACTTTGTAAGGCGGGGGTGATCCAGCCCGCCCCTACAGTGGTTTTTCACAAAATTAGTTAAAACGAGGCCCTGAATGACCTCAAATGAAAAACTTTTAAATACAAGATAGTTTTATCACATCAAGATACATATTTCATACATAGAACACTTTTACATTTGGAAAAGTTTTAGTAAACTCTTCTCACGGGGTTTGAAAATCCGAGGCGAGACTTGGTCAACCCTAGTCAAACGAGGTACCAAATGACCTCAAATGAAAAACTTTTAAATACAAGATAGTTTTATCTCATCAAGATACATATTTCATACATAGAACACTTTTGCATTTGGAAAAGTTTTAGTAAACTCTTCTCACAGGGTTTGAAAATTCAAGGCGAGACTTGGTGAACCCTAGTCAAACGAGGTACCAAATGACCTCAAATGAAAAACTTTTGAATACAAGATAGTTTTATCTCATCAAGATACATATTTCATACATAGAACACTTTTGCATTTGGAAAAGTTTTAGTAAACTCTTCTCACAGGGTTTGAAAATTCAAGGCGAGACTTGGTCAACCCTAGTCAAACGAGGTACCAAATGACCTCAAATGAAAAACTTTTGAATACAAGATAGTTTTATCTCATCAAGATACATATTTCATACATAGAACACTTTTGCATTTGGAAAAGTTTTAGTAAACTCTTCTCACAAATGGTTTGAAAATTCAAGGCGAGACTTGGTGAACCCTAGTCAAACGAGGTACCAAATGACCTCAAATGAAAAACTTTTGAATACAAGATAGTTTTATCTCATCAAGATACATATTTCATACATAGAACACTTTTGCATTTGGAAAAGTTTTAGTAAACTCTTCTCACGGGGTTTGAAAATTCAAGGCGAGACTTGGTCAACCCTAGTGAAACGAGGTACCAAATGACCTCAAATGAAAAACTTTTGAATACAAGATAGTTTTATCTCATCAAGATACATATTTCATACATAGAACACTTTTGCATTTGGAAAAGTTTTAGTAAACTCTTCTCACAAAGGTTTGAAAATTCAAGGCGAGACTTGGTCAACCCTAGTCAAACGAGGTACCAAATGACCTCAAATGAAAAACTTTTGAATACAAGATAGTTTTATCTCATCAAGATACATATTTCATACATAGAACACTTTTGCATTTGGAAAAGTTTTAGTAAACTCTTCTCACAGGGTTTGAAAATCCACGGCGAGACTTGGTCAACCCTAGTCAAACGAGGTACCAAATGACCTCAAATGAAAAACTTTTGAATACAAGATAGTTTTATCTCATCAAGCTACATATTTCATAGATAGAACATTTTTGCATTTGAGGAAGTGTTGGTAAACTCTAGTCACAAATTCTTGAATCCCGCACGACTTAATGAAACTTCATGCGGGACGAGTGGATTTAGAACTACACTTTCGCAACGCTTCATCGAATTCAAAAATGACCTGTGTATGAGTTGTTCGTCTTGACGAGTGGATCAAACTTGATGTTCATGACTTTTCGAGGTGGGCCCGTCTAGGGTGTCGAAAACCCGCGTCTAGCCGCGAAAAACTGAAGTTTCAAAGTTTGAGTGGTCCAAACAATCCCAGATGAAAAGGTGACCATTGGAGAAAATATGTATCTTGATGAGTGGATTAAACTTTCTGTTCATCATTTTTGCATCTGAGGCCATCTAGGGTCCGGTCAACGTGTATTTTCCGAAAAAACAGAGGTTTGACTTGGTCAAGCTAGATCAAACGAGGCCTTGAATGACCTCAAATGAAAAACTTTTGAATACAAGATAGTTACATCTCATCAAGATGCTCATTTCATACATAGAACATTTTTGCATTTGGAAAAGTTTTAGTAAACTCTTGTCACAGGGTTTGAAAATCCAAGGCGAGACATGGTCAACCCTAGTCAAACGCGGTACCAAATGACCTCAAATGAAAAACTTTTGAATACAAGATAGTTTTATCTCATCAAGATACATATTTCATATATAGAATATTTTTTCATTTGAGGAAGTGTTGGTAAACTCTAGTCACAAATTCTTGAATCCCACACGACTTAATGAAACTTCATGCGGACGAGTGATTTAGAACTACACTTTCGCAATGCTTCATCAAATGCAAAAATAACCTTTGTATTAATTGTTCGTCTTGATGAGTGGATCAAACTTGATGTTCATGACTTTTCGAGGTGGGCCCGTCTAGGGGTCGAAAACCCACGTCTACCGCGAAAACCGAAGTTTCAAAGTTTGAGTGATCCAAACAATCCCAGATGAAAAGGTGACCATTGGATAAAATATGTATCTTGATAAGTGGATCAAACTTGTTGTTCATCACTTTTGCATCTGAGGCCATCTAGGGTCCGGTCAACGTGTATTTTCCGAAAAAATAGAGGTTTGACTTGGTCAACCTAGGTCGAACGAGGCCTTGAATGACCTCAAATGAAAAACTTTTGAATACAAAATAGTTACATCTCATCAAGATACTCATTTCATATATAGAACATTTTTGCATTTGGAAAAGTTTTAGTAAACTCTTGTCACAGGGTTTGAAAATCCAAGGCGAGACATGGTCAACCCTAGTCAAATGAGGTACCAAATGACCTCAAATGAAAAACTTTTGAATACAAGATAGTTTTATCTCATCAAGATACATATTTCATATGTAGAATATTTTTTCATTTAAGGAAGTGTTGGTAAACTCTAGTCACAAATTCTTAAATCCCACACGACTTAATGAAACTTCATGCGGACGAGTGGATTTAGAACTACACTTTCGCAACGCTTCGTCAAATGCAAAAATGAACTTTGTATGAATTGTTCATCTTGACGAGTGGATCAAACTTGATGTTCATGACTTTTCGAGGTGGGCCCGTCTAGGGTGTCGAAAACCCGCGTCTAGCCGTGAAAACCGAAGTTTCAAAGTTTGAGTGGTCCAAACAATCTCGAGATGAAAAGGTGACCATTGGAGAAAATATGTATCTTGATGAGTGGAGAAAACTTGCTTTTCATCACTTTTGCATCTAAGGCCATCTAGGGTCCCAAAAACACGGTCAAAGTGCCATTTTTAAAATAATCCAAGATTCAATTTTTTTAATTCAAAACTTTTTATTTTTCTTTTTACTAAAATTGTTTTACTGAATTTGTTTTTTAACATTTTTTTGGAGTTAAGTTTCCTATTTTTTAAGTTAATACTGTTATTTTTTGATTTTTATGAATTTATTAAAAAATATATTTGATTTTTTATTTTTAAAAAAATCATCTCGTGCATTGGCGAGCCGCCGCCCATTAGCCCACCAGGCCCAATCTTCTTTGGCCATATATATTCGCAAACCCTAATCCACCCGCCCTCTCCCACTCCCACTCCCGCGAGCGCCGCCCGGCCTCCTTTCCTCACCCGCGAGCACCTCGCCCCCACCTCCACTAGCGCCGCCCTGCCCGCGAGCGCCGTCCCGATCCGCCGGGCCACGAGCCGCCGCCCATGTCCCGCATGAAGCACCGCTACGCAAGCTCCACCTCGTCTGGGGCGGGCCCGCGGGGGCGCGGCGCGGCGCGACCACCACCGCCCGAGGCGCGCCGCCGGCACCCGACGGCCCCGCCGCCACTTCCGGCTCGGGGGGGAGGCGGCGACGACGCGGCTCGGGGCGGACTACCAGGTCCGCCTCGCGCTCGCCATCTCCGCGTCGGACCACGCGGGGCTGGTCGACGCGGACTCGGTCCAGATCCGGTCCGCCGAGCTCATCAGCCTCGGGTCCGCCGCCGCGGCCGCCTCCGCCGCAGCGCCGAACCCCCTCTCCGCGCGGTACTGGAACCACAGCGTGGTCAACTACGACGAGCGCCTCCCGGACGGCTTCTACGACGTGTGCGGCGCGCAGCTGCATCTGCACCCGGGCTTCCAGCCAGGTTCCTCGCTCGACGACCTCCGCGGTCCCGGTCCCGCGACGACGTCCCCGTCGTCGCCGTCCCGGTGGACCGGGAGCGCGACCCCGCCCTGAAACGGCTGGAGGATAGGGCTGTGCAGGCCGCCGCGCAGGCTAGGGCTGTGCGGCACGGTGGCTTCGGCGGAGCTTGCGCAGAGGATTGTGGGCCTCGTTGTTAATGCCATGGGCGGGCTGGTTGAGGATGCGGATGGGTTGAACAGGGAGTGGAGCGTCAAGAGCCGCGAGCTCTCGAGGCAGCTCAACAGCGTCGTTCTTCCTCTTGGTTCGCTGAGGGTTGGGCTGTCAAGGCACAGATCACTGCTGTTTAAGGTTAGTGATGACTTAGCATCCTGCATCATCCTTATCTTTAATCTGGTAGTTATCTTATGATGTTAGATAGCAAAAGAGTATAGGGAAGGATGCTAATAGTTTCCTTCTTGTCATATCATTATACCTGGATCATTAACACATGATGCCACTGCACAATAGTTTGGTGCTTTGCGCACAGCTTAATCGTTCCTATACATTCACTCTTTCCAATCTTTCCAATCGTAGTTTTTGGGTTTCCTTTGTTTAGGCAAACTCAACTACTTTGGTTGCAAACATAGAAAATTCATTCACATGCTTGATAGTTGGACTATGACCAAGACAATATCCATGCTAATTTGGTTTTACTTAGCATTGCTCTATATTTGATTGACTCTACGACCAAACAATTTCCTCATGGATAGTAATGCTCTGCATATAGAAATTTTAGCTCTTAATCTTATTCCCATGTGGAAATGCTCTCTGATCTTTTTGTGTTCTATGGATGTGCCAATTCAGAATTATATCATTGGAGCATTCAAGCCACCATGTGACATCTCCATCACATTCTCTGATGCGAGGACTAGGAAGCAGGTTCGATTCTTCGTATCCTCGTGCTGCTACCAGTTGTGGTTCAAACTTGAGTTATGCTTAGCTTACAAGTGGTCAGTTTCTGCTGTTATTGTTTCACAGGTTTTGGTTAAGAAGGACAATGGGAAGACAACGATGGTCCCTATTTTCTAGAGCCTGGAAACGATTGCTGGAGAAGTATGATTTTCTCATTCTCTTATTCTTTTCTATCTTGCTTGGTATCGAGCCTAATAACAAGTATTGTCTGGCTTGCATACTACATTGATATTCTATCAGCTGGCTTGAAACTTACCCAACTGTATACTACATTCTGTTCTTTTATTTTCTCATTCTGCAGCTATCAGCTGGATATCAATGTTGACAAAGCAGCCGATTTCTTTGAAGCAGTATACATAGAACTTGATGATTTGGTAAGTTCTCAGAATGCAATCGATATTATGGTTTTCCAAATTCTAATCCAACTTGGATTTGGTTCTTGTTCTGAACAATATATATCCTCCTTGCAACCCAATTTTGATATTTAGTAGATAATTGTGTACTGCCAACAGGATTTGGTTGTGTAGGTTATTGTTCTTATATTATCATGGTTTCTATGCATTGAC
Organism: Themeda triandra; assembly: GCA_018135685.1. Taxonomy (NCBI): domain Eukaryota; kingdom Viridiplantae; phylum Streptophyta; class Magnoliopsida; order Poales; family Poaceae; genus Themeda; species Themeda triandra. Next base: position 1,615,150 of record JAENPR010000043.1, on the reverse strand, counting down.
ATGATAGGATTGCAGGAACTTGCTGATTGAAAGGATATATTTTCCTTATAAGGCCGTAGGCACACAATTAACATTGGATCAATAAGATAACCATACTGTCTTTTTGCTGCCTTCATAATATCTGCCAGTATTTCCTAGATTGGTCAATAATAGGATTCATATTTGGCATTAAAACATTGTTGCTTTGCTTATTATTCACAGGCTTGTAACTATTTTCCTAGATATTATTTTTTTGTTTCTAATACATTGTTGCTTTGCTTGTAATTCACACAGAAATGTCCTGATAACCATGAGTGGGGTGCATGACCACATTGGACGTGGAGAACTAATTGCAGGTTGGTGCATGTCTGCATTATGTTCTTTGAACTCAGTATAGCTAGTGGTTGGACTTGCTGTGTAGTATTATGGTTGATTGGCAATTAGTTTACTTGATGTTTTATATTGGCTATGTCACTATGTGTGTTGATTGAAGCTCGCGTTGAGATCTCATTTCTTTGCACATCTCAACACAGGAAGCTCAGATGTAGGATGAGGCCATCATTGATCTTCTGCAGGGCTGAGCTTGTAAGGCAAGGATCTTATTTCTTACTCTTGTGTGATGGATTTTGATTGCAGTTCTAGCTAGTTAGTATATTAGATTTCTTCCTGCATTTTTAGATCTGTAGAAAGAGTGAAACTTGTTGGACTTGTGGATCTAATGGACTTGGAACTTTTGAATTTGTAAATTTGATGATGGAACTTGAATTTGATGCTTCTGATGTGATGCGGTCAGATTTGATATAATTTATATGCTGTGCAGCTGCTCTATTTGAATATTGCGATTTTTATTTTTTTTGTGCTGAAAATTCACTGTAGGGGCGGCTCTAGATTGAGCCGCCCTTACAGTGGATGTCACTGTAAGGGCGGCTGGTGATCCAGCCGCCCTTACAGTGAACCCACTGTAAGGGCGGCTGGTGTTGAGCCGCCCCTACAGTGCCCCCCCACTGTAAGATCGGGGGCGTAGGGGCGGTTACTGTAGCCGCCCCTACAGTGCTACAGTAGCCGCCCCTATAGAGCCTTGCTGTAGTAGTGTATGCGAGGCGGTTGGTCCCGTTTCTGGACCCGTTCGTCTCAATCGACATCGTCAACACACGTGGCGAGGAATGTGGCCAGTCCAGCAACAACGCCTACAAGGAAGTGGAGGCGTACCTCACCAAGGCGTGCATGCTGGACGCGCACGCGCACGCATTCTGCGCCGAGGGCACCGACGAGGGCCGCAGCGGCTTCTTGCTTGGCCTCAGCGAGGGGCAGGAGGTGACCGACGACTTCCAACACATCACCGTGTGGTGGTCGAAGACGAAAGCCACCACCCAGTTCCCCTGCTTCCGCCTGATGTTTCCCCGGCAGCACCAGGCGTTGATCCTGGACGAGTACCTACCGCACGTCCGCCAACAAGGCCGCAACATCATGATCAATCGTCGCCAAAGGCTCTACAGCAACAGGTAAGTTCGTCATTACACTCATGTTCGTGTCTATATATACATAAATATACACATGGAAATAATTTCCTACTCCATGGAAGTAGTTACTCCCATATTTATATCTATAGATTTAAGATATATATGACCTAATGAAGTATATGTACACGAAATATATGATCATACAAGACCATCTCATCTATATATATGAAGTATGCAAAGTATACGAGCACATACACATATATATAACATACAAAGTGAGTTTAATTACACGGGTGTTTTCTATCCCCCTTGGGGCGTTAGCTGTATATATAAAACTAACGTTTTCGATGCTGCTTCCAAGCAATGCCTATGCCACATTTGAGCATCCAACCACCTTTGACACCCTCGCGATGGACCCGAACAAGAAGCACAAGATCATGGAAGATCTGGACAAATTCCGCCGAAACAAGGAATACTACCGCCGCATCGGAAAGCCATGGAAACGCAGCTACCTCCTCTATGGCCCACCAGGCACAGGCAAATCCACAATGATTGCCGCCATGGCCAACTACCTCAACTATGACATCTATGACATGGAGATTACATCGGTGTCAAAGAACAGCGGCCTCCGCAGTCTCCTCGTTGAGATACCAGGCAGGTCAATCATCGTCTTCGAGGATATAGACTGCTGCTTCGATGCTGTCACCAGCCAGCGAAGCAACCAAGAGGGGAGGAGAACATTGTCAAGGTCAGCTTACTCAAACATTACTGGTGTCATTAGGTACTTACATAGTGTCGTCATCTGCTATGTATAATTGAAATGTTACAAGTATTGACACCAAGTCGTTGGCGTCACCTGACCCCAATAATGGTTGTATACCAGGTACCTCAACGACGACGAATCTAAAGTGACGCTGTCCGGCCTCCTCAACTTCATTGATGGTGTCTGATCTGCTAAAACTGGTGAGCGGATCATCGTGTTCACAACCAACTATCCGGACAAGCTCGACCAGGCACTGATCCGGAGTGGGCGGATGGACATGCACATCGAGATGTCCTACTGCTGCTTCGAGGCGTTCCAGACGCTAGCCAAGAACTACCTTGGCGTTGAAGTACACCCTCTGTTCCAAAAGGTCAAGGAGCTACTGCAGGTGGTGGAGATCACTCCAGCTGACGTTGGCGAGTGCTTCCTTCGGTCCCAGACTGACATCGCAGGCTCCGGCGGTGGTGTGGAGACATGCATCGGGCGCCTGATCGACGAACTCGAGAAGAGGGCTGCAGAGCCAAAGAAGCGGTGGCTGGACCCGTTCGTCACAATCGACATCGTCAGCAACAAGTCTTCCACACCTGGCGAGGAGTCCAGCAACAACGCCTACAAGGAAGTGGAGGCGTACCTCACCAAGGTGTGCATGCAGGAAGCGCACGCATTCAGCGCCGATGGAACCATCGAGGGCTGCAGCGGCCTCTTGATCAGCCTCGACAAGGGGCAGGAGGTGACCGACGACTTCCGAGGCGTCACCGTATGGTGGACAAAAAGCACCACCGACGACCTGCAGGGCACTACCAGCTTCCGCCTGATGTTCCCCCAGCAGCACCGGGCGTTGATCCTGGACGAGTACCTGCCACACGTCCGCCAAACTGGCCGTGAGAATTTGTTCGTCACTATCGACATCGTTGATGGCAAGAACTCCATACACCCCAGGCAACCAGGTGGCTTTGAATCCACGAGGCCTTCGAGGAGGTGAAGGCGTACCTGAATTCGGCGTGCTCGCGGGACGCGCTCGACCTCAACGCCCATGGACGTGCTCGCGGGAGCGAGAGCTTCTTGTTCAGCCTCCGCAAGGGGGGAGGTGGCCGACAGCCCAGCGGCGTCACCTTGCGGTGGTCGTCGCTGAAAATCACCACCGACATTGCGAACACTACTACGACCTGCTACCGCCTCGTGTTCCCCCAGTAGCACCGGGCGTTGATTCTGGACGAGTACCTACCGCACGTCCGCCGACAAGGCCGCAACATCATGATCGGCAAGCGAGGCAAGAGGCTCTACAGCAACAGAGGATCCAGAGGGTAAGTTCGTTATTACGGATCCAGAGGGTAAGTTCGTTATTACGCTCATGTTCGTGTGTGTGTCTATATATTACATGCATATACGCACATATATACATACAAAGTGAATTTAATTACACGGGTGTTTTCTATCCCCTTGGAACGTTAGCTGTATATATAAACTAACATTTTTGATGCTGCTTCCTATTAGTCGTCCAATAGGCCGAAGTTCGTCGTGGAGGCACATTGACTTTGAGCATCCAACCACCTTTGACACCTTCGCGATGCACCCAAACAAGAAGCGCAAGATCATGGAAGATCTGGACAAATTCCGCCGAAACAAGGACTACTACCGCCGCATCGGAAAGCCATGGAAGCGCGGCTACCTCCTCTATGGCCCACCAGGCACAGGCAAATCCACAATGATCGCCGCCATGGCCAACTACCTCAACTATGACATCTATGACATGGAGCTTACATCGGTGTTTAACAGCGACCTCCGCAGTCTTCTCATCGAAATACCAGGCAAGTCAATCATCGTCTTCGAGGATATAGACTGTTGCTTCGATGATGTCACTAGCCAGCGAAGCAACCAGGAGGGGAGGAGAACATTGTCAAGGTCAGCTTACTCGAACATTACTGGTGTCATTAGCTACTTACATAGTGTTTTTTTGAAATAATACTGGAGGGATTTACACCCCTACAGTTTTTTGGTGCAGCACTCAGGATTTGAACCCTGGGCGGGAGCTCCCCAACCAATGGCCTTTGCCACTGCGCCGTGAGCCCCTTTGCTGCTACTTACATAGTGTTGTCATCTGCTATCTATAATTGAAATATTACAAGTATTAACACCAAGCCGTTGGCGTCGTTGACCCCAATAATGGTTGTATACCAGGTACCCCAACGACGACAAGAAATCTAAACTGACGCTGTCCGGCCTGCTCAACTTCATTGATGGTATCTGGTCTGCTCAAACTGGTGAGCGGATCATCGTGTTGACGACCAACTTTCCGGAGAAGCTCGACCAGGCACTGATCCGGAGTGGGCGGATGGACATGCACATCGAGATGTCCTACTGCTGCTTCGAGGCGTTCCAGACGCTAGCCAAGAACTACCTTGGCGTTGAAGCACACCCTCTCTTCCAAAGGGTCGAGGAGCTACTGCAGGTGGTGGAGATCACTCCAGCCGACGTTGGCGAGTGCTTCCTTCGGTCCCAGAGTGTTGACTTGGCAGGCTCCAGGGGTGGTGTGGAGACATGCATCGAGCACCTGATCGACGAACTCGAGAAGAAGAAGGCTGCACTCAACTAACTTGAGAAGAAGGCCGCACAGCCACAGCCAAAGAAGCGGCGGCTGCGGCGGCGATACTAATTGGCAGGGTACCTGTGGCTAATGGAGGAACGTCGTTAGGCATCGGGGCCTGTGACGGAGGCAGAGGAGGCCGTAACTGTTCACTGTAGAAAGGTGTTTGGCGTTCTATGAGAAACTCTATCGAATAAGTGTAGCAGCCGTGTAATTTATGCAATTATCATTTATTTGGATGTAGCTTGTTTTATCATTGAATAGATTTTAACTGTAAGATGCACTATTTTTTTTTAATAAGACGAGTGTTGAACCCATCATATATTTAAATGATAAGTACTCATGGACTACCAAGATGGCTACATTTGTTTTTTTTTTGACACCTCTCATCTGGATAAAAAAAAAAGATGGCTGCATTTGTTACCATAACTAGTTGCCCCCCTCACTTCGCTGCGGTGCATTGGTATATATATGGAAAGAAAAAAATACATACAAAAACTAAAGTTGCACATTAGGAAGTGAAACTTTTGTGGTAAGCAATAGGTACGTACAAGTAATTTCAGTTCCTTCAGGTGTTGAGGTGTTGATATGGAGTCCTGAGTGAAGAACATAACATAAGGATGCCAAGTCGGTTACCAGCATCTACAAGACGCCTGGCCTCTGCAGCAGGTCCCCAGGCGGCGGCGACGAGCAGCAGCAAGAGGAGCGTGAGGCGGGACCGAGCCGTAGCTCGTGCGGTGAGCCTCCCAGCTGGGGAAGTCACCGGTCGCGTGTTCGAGCAGCGCTCGACGCGTGATTTTTCCACCGGGGTGTTTTCCCCTAATAATAATGTATGCAGCCTCTCTATCACATGAAGCCACAAAGAGAGTGTGACGTGCCCCGTCGTCTACAGAGCTATTGATGGTTTCGGTGATCTCTAGAAGCACATGATTTCTATCTGTGTGTAGTTGTAGGTCTAAGTAGTGCACAGGTGGTATATGTGCGGTATGCGTGCGTAGCGTGGGTGTGTATCTGTGCATGAATAGATACTACAGCTGTACTCAGATGAGAGGCTTCAAAAAAAAAAAAAGAAGCATGAGGCAGAAAGGCGCTTTGGAACCCATCTGTATGGTGAAGTCGCGATGCTTTCCTTGTCAACTTGCCATGGGAAGAAATATATATATTACATACAGTATAGGGCTTCAAAAAATCCAGTTAATTTCAGCTTTCTATCCAGGAACCGAGGGCAGCCCTGTCAGCCCTGGGCAACGGCGGGCGACCGATGCGTGAGCAAACACAGTGGATTTCGCCGGAGGACGGCACCCTGACGCCGGCGAGGAGAACCCCTCCGCCTTGGCGTGCTATTGTATTACTGAATCGATAGTGTCCCCCTTCCCGGGTTCTGCTTATTACAATACGGCCTCGGGCCCACTTGTCATTGTCTTAATGAAAACGTAAATCTAAGGATACGCCTATTACAACGCAAAGCGTCCTGGCTTGGATCGAAGGCAGCTTCCTTCCTCAGGCTCCGGTCTTCTTCTCTGTCGCGTCCAGGGCGGTGCTGGCTTCAAGTGTGCCAGCCGATGCTCCATGGCTGACATCTCCCCCTCCTTGAGTTGCTGCTTGCCCCCAAGCAGGGGCTGCTGGAAAGCGTTTCTTGACCACGTAGTAGTCCTCCCAGGTTGTGGCAGAGTCTGGAAACCCTGTCCACTGCAGCTTGACTTGAGGGACTGCTGCATTCCCTTTCTTCACCATCCTGTGTTCAAGAATATTTCTTGGCATTGTATCTGCTGCATCCAGGTCAGTTATAGCTGGAAGAGAATCATAGACTGGTGTGTAATTAGGTGTAAAGGGTTTAAGTTGAGAGATGTGAAACACTGGATGAATGGCTGCATCAGAGGGCAGCTCCAGCTTGTAAGCAACTTGTCCAATTCTCTGCTGAACTGTATAGGGCCCATAGTACTTGTATGACAATTTGGGGTAGGGTCTGTTGGCAACAGTGGACTGTGTATATGGTTGAAGTTTCAGCAAAACTTGCTCTCCAACCTGAAATTGGTGATCTCTTCTGTGTTTGTCTGCCTGCATCTTGATCTTGTTCTGTGCCTTCAACAGGTGCTCTCTGAGGGCTTGAATATGTTCCTCTCTATGCTCAATCTCCTCTTGAACTGCAGTAGGTGCAGATTGGGAAGTCGAAGGTTGAATGCCCAATGAAGGTTCATAGCCATAGAGAACTTTGAATGGTGTGGTACCCAAAGAAGAGTGGAGGGATGTGTTGTACCACAATTCAGCTAGAGAAAGCCATTTCTTCCAAGTTCTTGGGGCATCCTGCACTGCACACCTGAGATACATCTCCAAGCATTGATTCACTCTTTCAGATTGGCCATCTGTTTGGGGGTGGTAAGCAGTGCTATATTTGAGCTCCACCCTGTAAGCTTTGAAGAATTCCTTCCAGAAATGGCTGACAAAGACTGTGTCCCTATCTGTCACAATGGATCTGGGCATGCCATGCAATTTGACTACATTGTCCATGAATACCTGAGCAATGGAAGCAGCAGTATAGGGGTGCTTGATGGGAAGAAAATGAGCATACTTTGTAAGTCTGTCTACCACCACTAAGATTGCATTGTATCCCTCTGATTTTGGTAGGCCTTCAATAAAGTCCATAGTCAGGTCCTGCCACATGCCTTCAGGAACTGGTAAAGGTTGGAGTAACCCCATAGGGTGCTGGAGGGAATGCTTGGCTTGTTGGCACACAGTGCACTGCTTGACATAGTTATCCACATCTCCTTTCATTCCTTTCCATGAGAAGTTTCTTTTCAATCTGTAGTAGGTAGCAGGAATACCAGAATGTCCCCCTAATGCACTTGAGTGACAAACTGCAATGAGCTTGGTTTGGAGTGCTGAGTTGTTTCCAATCCAAACCTTGCCTTTGTGCCAGATAATCCCTTTGTCCAAACTATACCCTTGGCTGTCAGGGCTGGCAAGAGCTAGCTGTTGGAGGAGTTGCTGAGCTTGACTGTCAGTAACATAGGAATTGATCACTTCTTGAGCCCAAACTGGCTGAATAGTAGAGACTGCTTGCAAAGCCGTCATGTGTGCCACTCTGGACAAGGCATCTGCTGCAATATTGTCCTTGCCCTTTTTGTAGATGATCTTAAAGGAGAGACCCATCATCCTAGTCATAGCTTTCCTTTGAAGATCAGAGTGTAGATTCTGTTGAGTAAGGTAAGCCAAGGATTTGTGATCAGTTTGTATATAGAACTCACCCCTCTCTAAGTAGTGCCTCCATTTGTCCACTGCCATGACTAATGCCAGGAACTCTTTCTCATAGATAGACAAAGTTTTGTGCTTGTCTCCCAATGCTTTGCTCAGATAGGCTATGGGCTGGCCCTTTTGCATCAGCACTGCCCCAATGCCATCAGCACATGCATCTATTTCCACAACAAATCTCTCATTGAAATCTGGGAGTCCTAGCACTGGTGTCTGTGTCATAGCTAGTTTCAGGGCTTCAAAGGCTTGTTGTGCCTGTGGATTCCAAGAGAAAGTCTTGTGTCTGAGAAGCTGAGTGAGTGGTTTAGATATTTGGCCATAGGACTTGACAAATTTTCTGTAATATCCAGTCAGTCCTAAGAAACCCCTGAGCTCAGTCAGACTTGTGGGAACGGGCCACTTAACCATGTCAGCAATCTTGCTATTGTCTGTGGAGACTCCTTGAGCACCTATGATGTGACCCAAGTACTCCAGACTATCTTTAGCAAATGTACACTTGGACTCCTTCAAATACAGTTGATGCTTTCTGAGAGTGTGAAACACCTCTTCAAGATGTTGTAGATGTGCTTCCATTGATGGACTGTAGATGAGAATATCATCTAAGAAGACTAGGACAAACTTTCTGAGATAGGGCTTGAGTATCTCATTCATGACACATTGAAAGGTGGCAGGGGCATTAGTCAGGCCAAATGGCATTACCTTGAATTGGTAATGTCCATGGTGTGTCTTGAAGGCTGTTTTGTACTCATCCTCTGGTAACATCCTCACTTGGTGATAACCAGCCTTCATGTCCAACTTGGTGAAAACTTTTGCTCCTGCTAATTCATCCAAGATCTCATCAATAATTGGCATGGGAAATCTGTTTTTTACTGTGATATCATTCAAGTTCCTGTAGTCTACACAAAATCTCCAGGTACTGTCTTTCTTCTTCACTAGCAGCACAGGTGAAGCAAATGGGCTGTGGCTGTGTGTAATAAGCCCAGCCTCCAATAGTGCTTGCACTTGATTCTCTATTTCTGTCTTGTGCATGGGAGAGTAGTGATATGGTCTGGAGTTGATTGGTGTGGCTCCAGGTAGAATAGGGTTTGCATGATCATATGTCCGTCTAGGAGGGAGGCATTTTGGGTCAGTGAAAATGTCCTTGTAACCTGCAATGAGGTGCTGCAAGTCTTCATGCTGTTCCTTGACCTTAGGCATTGCACTGTCCAAAGCTTCAGACACTGTGTTGACCAGGGCAAAAGCCCAGATGTCATTGCCCTTACTGGCAGTGTACACTTTGTGAGCTGACATTGGTGTTAGTTGCAGTTCTGGTTCCTTGACCCCCTGTAGGTGAATAATTCTATTTTTCTCCTTGAATTTCAAAGTTCTGAGGTCCCAATCAAATTCTATGGGACTGTGAGCTTTGAGCCAGTCACAACCCAAAATAGCATCATATGGCTACATAGGAAGCACTATCATATCAGTATTGAAACTCTGTCCTTGACAATAGCATTGCAAGTTGGGAATCATTCTGTCAGCCTTAATGTGCTCTCCATTAGCTAATTTCACCTGTCTTGGTGCCATAGGGACTGTGGGGAGGTTGGCCAATGTGACAAATTGATCACTAATGAAGCTGTGTGTGCTTCCACTATCAATCAAAATAAGCATGACTTTGTCCTGACCCTTGTTTTCAACCTCATACAATCTGTTTTGTCTTTGGATGATAGTGCATTGATAGACATCTGACAAAAATCCTCAGTGAGTATATCTTCAGCTGCCAGCTCATTAAGTGTTTCATCACTGATACCTCTGTCTAAGTCATTGATAGCCAATGCATTGAGCTGTGGCTTCTTTCTCTTAGTACAGATCTCAATGTGGCCTGGTACAAATTTTTCCCCACAATTCATACATAGTCCATTAGCTTTTCTATAGTCTCTTAGCTGCCTGTCAGTCCACCCATTCTGCTGAGGTGGCTGTGGCTTGGGGTCTGGTCTATTCTGCTGATAGGGCCTGTTGTGGTATTGTGGTCTTGGGTATCTAGACTTGGCTTTCTCCTGTATCTGCTCTTGTACTTGTGCCAAAGTGGAAGCTTGTTGAACAGAAGTAGGAATGTGTCCCTGCACATAGTTCCTGATCTCAGGTGAAAGCATCTAGGCCCCTTTGATGTGGGTTTCGATGATTGATGACAATATAGATTACTATGACTAACGTGTGTTTTGCAGAAACATTGTGAGTTAGGTCATGGTATTGGAATCAGGCATTATGGTTGTCATGCCCTCTTATCGATGGAAATCATTTCGGTTTTCAAAGGCGACAAGGTTAAGGACGGTTAGTTCCGATTGTCGATGGTGTTGAGAGACATCGGATTAGTCGTTAGGACTTTATTTTCTCCTTTGGCCGTACTATTAAGGGGGGTGCAAATGGGTAGCTTGACCTAGCTGAGTCTCGGGTTTAGGTGTGGTGCACACTGTTGACATTTCTAACGCCACTCAATGTTAGGTTGTCGTCCCCAACATGGCGCCAAAAATGCTGGTACTAAATAATGCAACTGCTACTAGAAATAAGATCCGCAAGCGCACAGATAATACCGATGTAGCATTTTAACTAGGAGTAATCCAGGTATCGTTATTTATAATTTTACCACTTTGGGAAGGGAATGCACTTTGGATAATGAGTGATGAGCAATGCACATGCGATAATGGAGAGCTTAACCTTGTCTCGTATCGATCATCTCATACGGGGTAAGTGTCACATAAAATATAGGAATGAATGATAAATGACATAAGATAAATGAGAGCATTTAGCCACATAAAATAATAGTAATAAGCCATCTCAACTTAGCACTCTAAGCTTATAACACTAGCATGGACTAGGACGATCTAGGGTATAATCCTATGTTATTCTAACTATAAAGTCAAAGCATACAATGATTAGTGCAAGAACATCTAGCAATCATGGCGGGAAAAGGTTACATCTATGCATAGTGATATTACCGGAGAAGACAAGAGACATAGCAATGACTTCAATGTAATAGGTTTGTTACGCTAGACCTATACTCGGGAGAAGGGCTACAAAGGACTCAACAGATCATCACTCCCGCGATCTACCTCACGATCCGGAATATAGGGTGCAATCGCGATAAATACGGTATAGACACCATGCCTACACAATATCTATCACTCACCCATTTGCCTAATGAGCAAGCGCTATACGATCCTATGCATAAACATAATTCTAGTCCAACTATGCTAAACATATAATCAAAGTAAACTAAGAACAATATAATTGAGAACATAATCAAATAGAGCAAAGTCAAGTCGATATAATAGAATAGAATAAAGTACTACTCATAGTATCACGAACAATGATGAATATTACAAGAATGTAGAGGGAATTACCAAGAACTCCGACAGATCCGGACTCCAAGCTAGGCTTGATTCCCTCTAGATCTATTCCTATGTAGCTATGCTACTAAACTATGGAGCTCTAATTGAGATGGTGGCTCGGCTTCTCGAATTCGATGAGAGAATGAACTCTTGAATAAATTAGGGTTTCACCCGGGGCCGGGGCTCTGAATATATAGCCCCCTAGGATTAACCACAGCCCTCGGATCAAACCGACCTAAATGGACAATAATTATTCATCCTCAAAGGCGGTGGAGGCGGGATCCACGAGACTCCACCCGATTGGTGGAGGTGGGGAGTCGGCCGACTCCCCTGGGTCGGCCGACTCCCCTGGGTCGGCCGACCGCCACTCCCCGGTGGGGCCCGGCCTTCGGGGTCGCCTTAAGGAGTCTTCTAGATTATACAATTTTACCCGTTCGGTCTTTATCTCTATGTAATCATGACATGTGGGCCTCCTTTGGTTCTCTTTCGATAACCCCCGAGAAATAGACAATCACCAAAACTCGGGAATTACATCGATGTAACCCCTATATCTAATAGGTGAACTCATATTAGTCCTTTCTCTTGCTGCGCTGACGGTATAAAATTGATACTTAACGATCGTCAACACACACTGGTGAAATCTTAGCGCTAGGAAGTTACCTGAGAGCCCTGAGAGTGTTTGGAGTTGTCGCCGTTTTCAAAGGATCGCTGATCAAGTGAAAACGGGAGCTTCAACAGGCGCCGGACGCGTCCGGCGCACGGTAAACTCTTCTTGGTTCGCTCGAGGGGCGGACGCGCGGTCCCGCGTCCGGCGCTCGGCCGGACGCGGACCAGAAACTTTCGGAGCCGGCCTTGGGACAAAGTGCGCTCGGACGCGCTCCGGACTTCGGCGCCGGACGCGTCCGCGTGTGCACCGTAGCTCAATGGCTAGCCGACCATTTGAATCCTTTTAAGCGCCGGACGCGTCCGGCGGTGGGGCGCCGGACTGAGCTGAATTGCGGGGTAACGGTTGGATTTCAGCCTTGGCTATAAATACAACCACACCCTCTCCATTTTGGTTCTCTTGCTCATTTGTTCAGCTGATAGCCACCTTGTGAGAGCAGGAGAGTTGCAAGAGCCTCATGACTTGAAGAGATTTGAGAATCCATGAGTTCATGAGCAATCGAGAGTAGCTAGTGTGCATCCACTCTTCTTCCTAGGCTTTGCGAGGTCAAGTGAGAGTTTGTGCTTGTTACTCTTGGTGATCGCCATCACCTAGACGGCTTGGTGGTGATTGGAGCTTGGTGATCATCCGGCGGTGCTTGTGGATGACCCAACTCATCTTGTGAGCGGTTCTTGGCGATTCACCGCGTCGGCGACGAAGAATCAGCCCTAGAGAGCACTTGGTCCTTGCGAGGATCAAGGGGAGCTACACCCTTGCGCGGGTGCTCCAACGAGGACTAGTGGAGAGTGGCGACTCTCCGATACCTCGGAAAAAAGATCGCCGTGTTCCTTGTCCCCTTAATTTCTGCATTTATTTTCTAGCACCTACTTTCTTGCAATTACTTTCATAGAATTGCCATGCTAGAATAGGATTGGAACTTAGGGTGCAAAACTCTAGTTGTTCGATTGTCTAGGAACACACTTAGGCACCAAGGGGTGAATCATGGGCTAGTAGGTTTAATTCCGAAATAATTTTTAGAATTAGCCCAATTCACCCCCCCTCTTGGGCATCTTGATCCTTTCAAGTGGTATCGGAGCCGGTTTGCTCTAAATTAGGCTTAACCGCCTAGAGTAATGATGTCCCATGGGGATGGACCTCCTCCCATGTTCGAGGGAGACGATTTTCCTTATTGGAAGATTCGCATGGAAGCACATTTAGAAGCGATAGATGTTGGATGCTTCCGTGCCGCTTCTCAAGGACTCCCAAAACCCAAGGATTCAGCTAACCTTGTCGGTGAAGAGGCTAACTATGAGAAGTGGAATGCAAAGGCAAGGAACGCTATATTCCGCGGTCTTTGCAAGGATGTGTTCAATCGCGTTAGGAACCACAAGGACGCCCATGCACTATGGTCCGACCTTTGTGCGCTCCATGAGGGAACTAAGAGTGAGCGTGAGGAACGCTATCATCTTGTTATGCGCAAGTTAAATTCTTTTGAGATGAAAGCTAATGAAAGTGCTAATGAGATGTATTCCCGTTTGAACACTATTGTAGAGGAACTCAATGGGCTTGGACTCAATCAAATGTCGCCATCCGATGTTGCAAGAAAGATCCTATGTGTCCTCCCTATTGAGAAATATGGGCACATTGTCACCGTGCTTCACCAAGGTGATCTTTCCAATGCTACACCAACTGAAATATTGGGAAAGATCAATGCTCGTGAGATGTACATGCATCTCACCCCCGAGGATGGCTCATCATCCAAGAAGAAAGACTTGGCCCTCAATGCAAGTCACTCAAGAAAAGGCAAGGCCAATGCAACTCATGATGATTCTAGTGATGCTGAAATTGATGATGTGAGTCTTGCTCTCATGGTGAAGAAGACCACCAAGATGTTGAAGAAGCTCAACAAGAATGGTGTCAAGTTTGATGGCAAGAAGAAGAAGTTCTTCACAAGTAGCAAAAGGAAGCCCATCTCCGAAATGGAGTGCTTCAACCGCGCAAGACTGGACATCTAGCTCATCAATGTCCAGAGCCTCCAAGAGACAAGAAGTACAAGAAGAAGAAGGGCAAGGACAAGAAGGATGACTCAAGTGATGATGAAGAAAAAGAAAAGAAGAAGAAAGACAAGCATCACAAGAAGAAGGAAGAAAAGAAAGAGCATCACAAGAAGAAGGATGGCAAAGCCTATATTGTTGGTGATTGGCTCACCGATATAGAATCATCTTGTGGGTCATCCGATGAGGAAAGTGATGATGAAGGAGTTGCTGCTATTGGCATTGGATCTTCACCACCTCCACAAATCTTGCCATCATCATCTACTCCATCTCACTTTTGTCTTATGGCTAAAAGTGAAAAGAAGGTACATTCCAAACATGGTGATAGTGATGATAGTGGTAGTGAAAGTGATAGTGATGATGAGTATGAGTCACCTACCTATGATGAGCTTGTCAAATTGCTTAGAAAGTACTCAAAAACCATCATTAAGACTAGAGGAAGATGTGATGAGCTTGATAGTGAAAATACCTCCCTTCTAGAAAAGATGGAAGCTATGCAGAAAACTAGTGATGAGCTTAGAGATCAAAATGAAATCATGTCCTCTAAACTCAAGGAACTCAAAGCTTCTTCAAAAGAGCTTAAAGTTGAAAATGAGAACCTTGAGAAGAAGCATGATGAGCTCAAATCTAGTTATAGCTCTCTAAAAGAGGAGTACACAACTATTAAAGTTGATCATGGAAATCTAGCGATGGCTCATGAGCTTCTTACCGAAACACATGAGGCTACTAACAATGTTGCTAAGAATGATGTAGCTACATCATGTGATGAGATCATTGAGCAAGGTGCTAGCAGCAAAGGCAAGTCAGTGGTGGTGACTGAGCACTATGATGACTATGTCAAGATAAAGAATGAAAATGAACAGCTCAAGAAAGACCTTGAACAAGCAAAAATCAGTCACATTGTCACTATTGAAGATGAGGGACTAGCACTTGAAAATGAGAAGCTCAAAGAAGAGAACAAAAGACTCCACTTTGAGATGTCATGCTTGAAGCAATCAACAAATGAGTCACTTCTAGAAGAGAACAAGAAGCTCAAGCAAGAGAAAGAACACCTCAAGATTGGACTGAGCAAGTTTGCAAAAGGAAAGTCACTTCAAAGTGAGCTCTTGATGAACACCGTGATGAAGACCGATAGAAGTGGCATTGGGTTCAAGTCACATCAAGAGAAGCAACATCAAGCAAAGCAAGCAAGTCAACAAAAGCAAAAGCCAAAGCCAAAGCCAAAGAGATGTTTTGAGTGTGGACAAGAAGGTCACTTTGCTCATGAGTGTGAAACTCCACCACCACAACCCTTGCCCAAGCATGCTAGACTCTTTGCATAAAATGCTCATTATGTAGTTAGAAGGGATTCAAAAGGACAAGTGAATGTCACCTTCTTAGGCCCCCCAATAAGAATAGGCCTAGGCAAATTTGGGTTGCAAAGTCTCTAGTAGAGAAAGTCAAGGGCCCTCAACAAGTTTGGGTCCCTAAACCTCAAGCTTGATCTCTTGTGTGTAGGTAAACTACAGGACCGGTGGAAGTCATTGGGTTATTGATAGTGGTTGCACTCAACATATGACCGGTGAACCTCGTATGTTTGCCTCACTAGATGAAGGGGAGCAAAATCAAGATAGAATCACATTTGGTGATAATTCAAAGGGCAAAGTCAAGGGTTTGGGCAAAGTTGCAATATCAAATGATCACTCTTTGTCAAATGTGCTTTATGTTAAACCATTGAGCTTCAACTTGTTGTCAAATGGGTCAATTGTGTGATCTTGGATTCAAATGCTTGTTTGATGAGAAGGAAGTGATAGTGTCAAAGAAAGAAGACTCAACCGTGATATTCAAAGGCTTTAGATACAACAATCTCTATCTAGTGGATTTCACCTCCGAAGATGCAAATCTGAATGTTTGTTTGCTTTGTCCAAGACTTCACTTGGGTGGCTGTGGCATAGGAGGCTAGCACATGTTGGGATGAGTACACTCAAGAAGCCGTTTGTTGAAGAAAGAGTTAGTGAGGGGCTTGAAAGATGTTAAATTTGAAAAGGACAAACCTTGTAGTGCATGTCAAGCCGGCAAGCAAGTTGCAAACACTCATCCAACCAAAGCTTTTCTCAACTTCAAGAGTGCTAGAGTTGCTGCATATGGATCTATTTGGACCAACCACATACAAGAGTCTTGGTGGGAAACTCCATTGTCTAGTGATTGTTGATGACTTCTCAAGATACACATGGACCTTCTTTCTTCATGACAAATCCGAAGCTACCCCTTGCTTCAAGAAGTTTGCAAAGAGAGCTCAAAATGAATTTGATGTCAAGATCAAGAAAATTAGAAGTGACAATGGCAAAGAATTTGACAACACCAACATTGAAGCTTATTGTGATGAAGTTGGGATTAAACATAAAGTATCATCCACCTACACTCCTCAGCAAAATGACATAGTTGAGAGGAAGAACCGGACCTTGATCACTCTAGCAAGAACAATGCTTGATGAGTACAACACTCCTGAAAACTTGTGGGCTGAAGCTATCAACACAAGCATGCTATGCATCAAATCGGTTATATCTTCACAAGTTCCATGGCAAGACCCCCTATGAGCTGCTCAATGGGAAGAAGCCGACGTCTCCTACTTAAGGGTGTTTGGTTGCAAATGCTACATCTACAAGAAAAGGCAACACCTAGGGAAGTTTCAAAGACGTTGTGATATTAGTTTTCTTGTTGGTTACTCATCAAAATCCAAAGCATATCGAGTATTCAACCATGCCACCGGTTTGGTAGAAGAAACATATGATGTGGAGTTTGATGAATCTAACGGCTCCCAAGGAGCAATTGAGAATCTTGATGATGTAGGTGATGAACCATTGAGGGAAGCAATGAAGAACATGCCGGTGGGAGACGTCAAGCCTAAAGAAGATGATGATGAAGTGCAAGTCATTGACAAGCCTTCTTCTTTCTCAAGTGTACCTCAAGATGACAAAGAAAAAGATGGGATGACCGAACATGAAGATACTCATGTCTCCCATGAACAAAGAGAGGCACAAGCTCAAGATGTTGACGCTCCCCAACCAACTCCTCAAGTGGTTGAAAAGAGAATTCCCAAACTCCATGATCATCCTCAAGATCAAATCATAGGGAGTCCTTCAAGGGGTGTAATGACTCGATCTCAAAGACTTGCTAGTATTGCTTGAACATCACTCGTTTGTTTCTTGTGTTGAGCCAAAAGATGTAGGTGAAGCTCTTCAAGATCCGGATTGGGTGAATGCCATGCACGAAGAATTGAACAACTTCACCGGAACAAGGTTTGGACACTTGAAGAGCGTCCCAAGAATGCAAGAATTATAGGTACCAAGTGGGTGTTCCGCAACAAGCAAGATGACCAAGGCAATGTTGTGAGAAACAAGGCAAGGCTCGTTGCAAAGGGGTTCTCTCAAGTTGAAGGCCTTGATTTTGGAGAGACTTTTGCACCGGTTGCAAGACTTGAAGCCATCTGTATTCTCCTTGCATATGCTTCACACCATGAAATGAAACTATTTCAAATGGATGTGAACAGTGCATTTCTTAATGGTTTCATTAATGAGCTTGTTTATGTTGATCAACCTCCCGGGTTCGAAGACCCCAGCTGTCCTAATCATGTTTTCAGGTTGTCCAAGGCACTTTATGGGCTCAAGCAAGCCCCTAGAGCATGGTATGAGCGCCTCAGGGACTTCCTCATTGAGAAGGGGTTTACCATAGGGAAGGTTGACACCACACTCTTCACCAAGAAGCTTAATGGAGAGATCTTCATTTGTCAAGTATATGTTGATGATATCATCTTCGGCTCAACAAATGAAGAAGAATGCAAGAAGTTTGGTGACATGATGTCAAAAGAGTTCGAGATGTCTATGATTGGCGAGCTCACCTTCTTCCTTGGTTTTCAAATCAAGCAAATGAAGGAAGGGACCTTCATATCTCAAGAGAAGTACACCAAGGACCTCCTCAAGAGGTTTGATATGAAGGATTGCAAACCAATCAACACTCCCATGGCATCTAATGGGCATCTCGACCTTGATGTGGAAGGTAACTCGTGGATCAAACTCTTTACCGCTCTATGATCGGTAGCTTGTTGTACCTCACCGCATCTAGGCCCGACATCATGTTTAGTGTGTGTATGTGTGCTCGCTTTCAAGCCGATCCTAAGGAAGCTCACTCGAGTGCTTTGTCAAGAGGATCCTTAGGTACTTGCAGCTCACCCCAAGCATTGGCTTATGGTATCCCAAAGGAGCAAGATTCCAACTTGTTGGCTATTCCGATTCGGATTATGCTTGGTTGCAAAATTGATAGAAAAAGCACATCCGGAGGGTGCCATTTGCTTGGGAGGTCACTTGTCTCTTGGTCATCAAAGAAGCGAACGGTGTTGCTCTATCTACGGCCCGAAGCGAGTACATAGCAGCAGGGGCTTGTTGTGCACAAATCTTGTACATGAAACAAACCCTTCTTGACTATGGAGTGAATCTTGGTCAAGTAACTCTCTTGTGCGATAACGAGAGTGCAATGAAGATTGCCAACAACCCGGTTCAACACTCTCGCACAAAGCATATAGATATCTGCCACCACTTTCTTAGAGATCATGTCTCTAAAAAGGATATATCTCTAGAAGGTGTGAGAAGTGAGGATCAATTAGCGGATATCTTCACAAAGCCATTGGATGAATCAACCTTTTGTAGGTTAAGGAATGAGCTCAATATCCTTGACCTAAGCAACTTCACAAGGAAGAGATGAAAGGTGTTGTCGGTTGCATTGCATTGTTTACGAGATCACGTTTAAATTTACGTAATGCATATAGGGCTTGTCTAACATGGTTAAGATAACACTCTCCGGAGGTGTGAAGAAGCTTACCCTTGGTTCAAACCTGACAAGCCACCTAGATTTAAATTCCAGTAATTTTAATTGCTTGTGTGTTGCTCTTCGTTTCTTTTCGTTTATTTCTTGAGCAACCTCTGTGTTCGTCCATGAATTGAGAAAGCCTTTGATGCTTCTATTGGTTTAGAAACTCAAGCTCATGGCCATACGTTGTTCCTTGCTCGCTTTTATTGCCTACTTTCGAAAACTATGTGTAGCCTATGGCAAACTATTTTGAAAATTAAGGGTTTGAGAGTGAGGATCTCATTTTGACTCCAAACTGTGTTTAGTTGCATCTTAAAAAGTTTGGAAATCAATTGGGAGCAGGTGCCACGAAGAAAGGTTTCATTTCAGCTCTTCATAGAGCGCCGGACGCACTTTCAAGTCTCGGCGGACGCGTCCGGCGCCTTATGAAAAATCGGCGCAGAAAAAATCAAACGATCAAGACGGGTCGGACGCTCAACAGTGTTTCAGCCGCGTCCGGCGACCGCGTCTGCAGAGCGTCCGGCGGTGTCAACCTGAGCAGAAGGATTTCTGTAGTCTCTGGTGCGCGTCCGGCGGTAATCCGGACTCATCCTGGACGCGTCCGGCGCAACGAGGAAGTGTGCAAGTGTTGTTAATCTGACACGTGGGGCCACCTTATTTCCCTATTCTTCTTCAATCGGCCCGCGGCCTTCTCCTCCTCCAGCAACCGTCGGCGCGCGGCCTCGCCACCCAAACCCTAACTTTCGCCGTCGCGCCGCCCAGTTGTCCCGCGCCGCCCTGTTTCCTCTTGCTCGCGCGCCCGCAAGCCTCCGCCATTGATTCATCCGGCCGCCGCGCCCATTCCTCAGGCCAGCGCCGCCCCGACTCACCGCAGTGACCACCGGCGCCACCATTGACGCCGCCACTCGAGGTCGTCATCTTCTCCGGTGAACTCAGGCTGTCCCGTCCGCGGTGTATCCCTCTGTGATCTTCTCC
Source organism: Themeda triandra (assembly GCA_018135685.1). Classification (NCBI taxonomy): domain Eukaryota; kingdom Viridiplantae; phylum Streptophyta; class Magnoliopsida; order Poales; family Poaceae; genus Themeda; species Themeda triandra. Next base: position 1,595,236 of record JAENPR010000043.1, on the reverse strand, counting down.
TCCACGTGTTTGCTCGCCGCCAGGCGTCATACGTGAACAAGGGAAGCCGATTCATGGTGAGCTCACACCCTGTCCTCAAGGTGTTCGTTGAAATGCCCCAACCAGTTCTCTTGGCTCACTGCTTCGATTCCTTTCACCATCTTCATGCAGTGATCAAGCCCTTGTCTTAAGGTGTGCCCTACGCCGTCATTTCTTCTCTTTTCACAAGAGTTCGTCGTGTCATAGGTATTGCCCGATTCCATCTAACTCTTATCCAATTGCTATGCTTCCGATAGCTCCTCGCTTCGCTAGAAAATGCTTATGGTTATATATTCCCTCTATTCCATTTCTTGCAGCGAGCTGGTCAATTGGGTTCCGACAGTGGGCAGAGGCAGCTAACTCTAGGCCAAGCCTAGGAGTATGGTTTGAGGCCAAGCCTCACAAGTGGCAGTTCATCTTCTTGTTTGTTTGATCAAGGACAGTTTGAAACATGCCAAGGTGCAAGAATTCAGGCAGGGGTTCAGGGGGAGATGATGATCCAAATAGAAGACCAAATCTTCCTAAGATGGTTGAGAAAGCAAAAGGCAAGAAGGTTATGACCATGAGAAAAAGGAAGAGGCAGCCACCAGATGCTCAGGCAGCGGCAGAGCGGGCTGAGAGGAGAGCTCGCAGAGGTGCAGGCATAGTGATCCAAGAGCCTGGATCGCGGTAGCACGGGAGCGAGGCGAGAGGCCCCGGAGGCGAGGAGACCACTCTTGAGCAGCGGGATCTTTCTCCTTTATGACGGTCCTCCGTGTCGGGACTCTCCGGCGGCGGGCGGCTCGGCGGTCACGGGAGTCGTCCTTCTTCTACTCCACGAGGCAGCCCGGCGGGGCCCTACGGGACCTAGACGAGTACGAGGAGCTTTTGACGGCTAGTGCCAAGAAGATTCGAGGCTATCGAGGCGGTGGACATAAACACCGGTTTCCACCTTCCGAGAGAGAGAGAGCGGTGCACCTTATTACACGGCTTTGCACAAGTCCCTAGTTGAGGCATACGGGCGAAGTCGAAGATCACCAAGCGAGGACAGGTGATAGCCGACTCTTTCTCACATGTGTTGGGCCGGGCCTTCGAGAGAGTATTTGGGTGCACGCCCGGGCATGATTGATCTAATTGGAAGATCTCGCGCATATATTCCGTACCGGGTGGTAGAGTTCTATGCTACACGTGGATTGCTCCAAATCATTCACTCATTTCATACACCATTCGTGGTCGGAGACAGAACTCCGGTGAGGAAGCCGGGAACTTCTTGGGGATTTCGGCAGCCCATCAAGCCGCATCGCCGTGCTTTCCGGAATTGAGCCACCCCGCCGTGCACGGGGAGGAGTAGTGCCACCTCCCGAGATCATGAGAGAGGTCTTTGGACCAAACTTTGGTGCGGATCGAGCGGGACACCACATGATGAGCTTCGTCTTGCTCGAGTCCTTGATCGATTCGAGAGATACACCATTCTTGCTAGGCCCGGCTTCGAACGGGTTCACTAGGCTCCGGCGTGGGTAGTGTCACATCTTGTGAGGAAGATTCCTTTTGATATCTAGGATTTGATACTTTGTGATATGGAAGATGTTATCTATGGGAGTTTCAAGAACTACCGCCGATGCACTATGCTCATTGGATCACCCGGCTCATCTATAGAAATGGTGATCTTCCGGACTCGATCGAAAGGAATATGAAGATCCGCTGAATTATGAGGTGTTTGGCTCCTATGATGCTTCACGGTTGTCGAGTCACCGAGATGCTCCTCCGGTCATTCCTCGCCATGGAGATCCGATTCGAGAGACGGAGCCGCGAGCGGGATGCTAGAGTTGAGCGGCTAGCGGCGAGATGAAGAAGCGAGCTTGCGAAGCGAGGCGCGGGATATGAGATCACGACCTCGAGACTCGAGGATGATGAGGAGTACTACATTCCGTTCGTCCTCCCCTCGTCGCATGATGCGGGCGAGACGGTTCGGAGCAGCCATTGAGCGCTTGACTCGGGTACTTGACAGATTGGCCGCCAACCGGGGAGCGTGCCGAGGAGCGGCATGAAATTGCTCTAGCCGAGATACGAGCTCGCCGGGATGCACAAAGCATCGGCTACAAGCAGCGGCACACTCGCAGACCATGACCTTGATTGCTTCACTGTTTCGCGAGACGGGTGCCATAGTACCTCGGGGAATTCTTCCCTCGGCTCCGTCGGCCAACGGGGCGGACTTTGGTAGTAGGACCTTCTCGGGTGCCGATCCACGAGTACGGGCTTACCGGCTTCAGGCATAGCACCTTCTTCTCCGGCGGTTCGTGTCCCCCGGTTTTCCACGGATCTCCACTGGCTTCTCACCTGTTGGCTCTCATCTATTATTCACTCCAGACTCAGGCGCAGCCCATCATCAGGCTTCCTACAGTGCACTCACAGGAGAGGCGACACCTGAGTATATGAGGCGCTATTCATCGGACTCGCAACCTCGGCGTGCATCCCTCCAATGACAGGCACTGGCACTTCCGGGACTATACCTTCCTCAGTGGCTTCTACAGATCCTCTTCCTACTACGGAGGCAGTACCACAGGTGGCTCCTACTCTTCCACTTGCTGCACCGTCCGAGCCACAGGGTCAGCCAGAGATAGCTCCAGTCACAGTGCCGAGGGTCAGCAGGCTCCTGTCACTCAGTCCCAGCAGAGCTCAGATGACAGCCCAGATGATGCTACAGCGTTCGTCATTGCTCCACATGCTCGTGAGACCGGCTCGTCTGCTCCTTCCACCCCTCAGCCTTAGGTTTTGGTCCTTGATGCCAAAGGGGGAGAGTTGGGAGTATGTAGACTTAGGGGGAGCTCTTAGCTTGGGATTTGGTTCTTTTGATTGATACATTTGCATGCATCATGTTTACTTTATGCATTGTATAATATGTGTGAGGTACTTTCAATCGCAGTGACATATGCTCTTAGGTTTGGTATCACCTTCTATGTCACCTGGCTCTTTGCTCATATGTGCTTGGCTTCTGCGGTTTACTCTGATTCCATATGAGCTTTGCTTTCGTCTTGTGCTAACTCGTTTTAGCAGATTATATGAGCACAGATCTTTTGGCTTGATGTCACATGAGTCATTCTAATCTTTGCTCTTATTGTCAAAGGCTCATGTGAATCAAGCATGCTTGAAAACCTCAACTAAACTCTTCATACTCCAGAGGTTGTCATCAATCACCAAAAAGGGGGAGATTGAAAGCATCTAGGCCCCTTTGATGTGGGTTTCGATGATTGATGACAATATAGATTACTATGACTAACGTGTGTTTTGCAGATACATTGTGAGTTAGGTCATGGTATTGGAATCTCAGGCATTATGGTTGTCATGCCCTCTTATCGATGGAAATCGTTTCGGTTTTCAAAGGTGACAAGGTTAAGGACGGTTAGTTCCGATTGTCGATGGTGTTGAGAGACATCGGATTAGTCGTTAGGACTTTATTTTCTCCTTTGGCCGTACTATTAAGGGGGGTGCAAATGGGTAGCTTGACCTAGCTGAGTCTCGGGTTTAGGTGTGGTGCACACTGGTGAAATCATAGCCCTAGGAAGTTACCTGAGAGCCCTGAGAGTGTTTGGAGTTGTCGCCGTTTTCAAAGGATCGCTGATCAAGTGAAAACGGGAGCTTCAACAGGCGCCGGACGCGCCAGCCGTGGGCGCCGGACGCGTCCGGTGCACGGTAAACTCTTCTGCTGGTCTGCTCTGAGGGGCGGACGCGCGGTCCCGCGTCCGGCGCTCGGCCGGACGCGGACCAGAAACTTTCTGGAGCCGGCCTTGGGACCAAGTGCGCTCCGGACGCGCTCCGGACTCTGGCGCCGGACGCGTCCGGCGTATGCACTGTAGCCCAACGGCTAGGCGGCCGTTTGAATCCTTTTAAGCGCCGGACACATCCGGAGGTGGGGCGCCGAACGCGTCCGGCGCTCACGGCGAGCGGGTGCGGGGTAACGGTTGGATTTCAGCCTTGGCTATAAATACAACCACACCCTCTCCATTTCGGTTCTCTTGCTCATTTGTTCAGCTGATAGCCACCTTGTGAGAGCAGGAGAGTTGCAAGAGCCTCATGACTTGAAGAGATTTGAGAATCCATGAGTTCATGAGCAATCGAGAGTAGCTAGTGTGCATCCACTCTTCTCCCTAGGCTTTGCGAGGTCAAGTGAGAGTTTGTGCTTGTTACTCTTGGTGATCGCCATCACCTAGATGGCTTGGTGGTGATTGGAGCTTGGTGATCATCCGACGGTGCTTGTGGATGACCCAACTCATCTTGTGAGCGGTTCTTGGCGATTCACCGCGTCGGAGCGACGAAGAATCAGCCCTAGAGAGCACTTGGTCCTTGCGAGGATCAAGGGGGAGCTACACCCTTGCGCGGGTGCTCCAACGAGGACTAGTGGAGAGTGGCGACTCTCCGATACCTTGGAAAAAAGATCGCCGTGTTCCTTGTCCCCTTAATTTCCGCATTTATTTTCTAGCACCTACTTTCTTGCAATTACTTTCATAGAATTGCCATGCTAGAATAGGATTGGAACTTAGGGTGCAAAACTCTAGTTGTTCGATTGTCTAGGAACACACTTAGGCACCAAGTGGTGAATCATGGGCTAGTAGGTTTAATTCTGAAAGAATTTTTAGAATTAGCCCAATTCACCCCCCCCTCTTGGGCATCTTGATCCTTTCATCAGGTTTCAGTCCCCTAACAAACTGTTGGGCAAACCACAACTCATCATAATTTGCATTGTGCATTGTCACAATGAATTGTAGTGCTTCAAAAGCTATTGTGTAATCCTCCACAGTTCCTGTTTGCTTGAGTTCACCTAAAGCATCCAAAGACTTCCTGAAATCATCAGCCCCAAATTTCTGCTGCACAACCAAACAGAAATGAGTCCAGCTGTTAAATTCACTTTTTTGCTTGAAAGCTTGGTACCATTTACTAGCATTTCCCTTGAGGTGCATTCTAGCTGCAGTCACCCACATACCCTCTGGGATTTTGTACAGGGTAAAGTAGTCCCTGCAATTGTCTAGCCAAACCTTAGGGTCAGTTCCAAAGAAGTCTGGGAACTCCATCTTGGGCATTGCATGCTTGGGAAAATAGTGATGGTCTTCCTCTCTTGCTGAGTGGCCATGGTGATTCTCTCGTGTCATGAAGTCTTGGAGGGTAAGACACACATTTGTCCTTGGGTTGGTTGGACTGGTGCTTAGTGTAAGCAAAGTCTGACTTGATATGCCTGGAGGGCTCAGGTTTGTCTTGTACTAGATCAGTTGCAAAGACATTGTGAAAAGGTTCAGCTTCTGTGTACACCATGCCATCCAAATCAGCATCAGTGATGGTATGGTCCTCATCATATCTGGGTTTACCATCCTCTGCCCCGAGTTCCATCTGCCTTCTGGTGACATTGGATATAGCTGTCCCATTGGCCTGAACTTGCTTAGAGAACATATTCACTTCCTTGGTGTATTCATCCATAGCAGCATCACGAAGGTCCATCTGCGCTTTCATTTGCTTCTGCATGGTGTTAGTCTCCGACACTTGACTAAACAGCAAGTCGAAATTCTTCTGAAGCTGCTCCCATTTGGAGTTCTCCTCTTCAGATCGCCTCGTCATTGGTGCCAAAGCTTCCAAAATCAGGCCTGTCTGAGGAGAAGGATCGACCTTGCGGCCGCGCCTAGGAGCCAGCTGTGCTTGCAGAAGGTTTGGCCTTGGCCTCCCCTATCAAACTGTAGCACACAATCACCGCCGCCTGGAAGTGAGGCAAAACCGAGGGATTTTACGCGTGGACAACTGGTGTGCAAGCACAAACAGCAGCCAGGCAACCCAAGTTCTGGACACTTCCCCGCCGTACGCCACCGCACCAAGAACACGAATTGACTCCCGGAATTTTACGTTGGAACAATTGCCCAACAACCCTCGTCTATCGTGTAATTGGGCCTAGAGAGAGGAAAAGTAGTGAGCTTGATGATGCTCACTGAGGTTGTCATCGTCGAAGTTGTGGATCCCGGCCTCGGTCTTCCGTCGAACACCTGGTGGGCACGCCCGTGGGTGGTGTCGTGGATGACTGAGAGATGGATTCCATCGGTGGAGATGATCGTCTTGGGGTTGTCGACGCGGTCGTGTGGATCCGCGAGGAGCTGCGGTGGTGGTGGTGGTCGCCGCGGGGAGGTCTCCGCTACGATCCGGTAACTAGCGTGAGGCGGAGCTCGACGCCGAGGAGCTTGAGGCTCTTGATACCAACTGTCAGCCCTGGGCAACGGCGGGCGACCGATGCGTGAGCAAACACAGTGGATTTCGCCGGAGGACGGCACCCTGACGCCGGCGAGGAGAACCCCTCCGCCTTGGCGTGCTATTGTATTACTGAATCGATAGTGTCCCCCTTCCCGGGTTCCCGCTTATTACAATACGGCCTCGGGCCCACTTGTCATTGTCTTAATGAAAACGTAAATCTAAGGATACGCCTATTACAACGCAAAGCGTCCTGGCTTGGATCGAAGGCAGCTTCCTTCCTCAGGCTCCGGTCTTCTTCTCTGTCGCGTCCGGGCGGTGCGGCTTCAAGTGTGCCGGCCGATGCTCCATGGCCGACAAGCCCCCTTCCGTAACCCGCGAGAACACGGGGAACCAACCCCGGCGAGAGATCGACTGGGAAGCCGATCGGCGAGGAAGGGCGGGAGAACGGAGAGCAACCGAGGAAGGGGCCAATCAATCAAGCAACAAATCGAACCAAGGGGGAGTACCCCAAAATCGCCGACGGGATTGCAGATTACGGACTGGGTGGGGAAATTAAAAAAACAGCGATTTGAAGAAGAGGAGAGGTCACCTCACCTGAAGGTCGAGACGGAACCGATCAATCGAATCGAATCGAGTTGAGGAGCAGCGAGGCCGGACGAAGGGCGGCGGACAAGCGGCGGCGCCGCGGTGGGGGAGGTGGCGATTTCCTGTCCTTGTCGGCTCCGGTTGGTCGTTGCGGTTGCGTACCGGATTCCGGTTCCATTCCGTTGAGGTCGTCTGGCAAGGCAAGAAAATGCAGGCATCTGTTTTTTTTAGGGACCTACATGGCCCAACTTATTTTCGGCCTGGTCCGGCCCGATATGTCCAGCTTGTAAAGCCCACCGGACAATCCACTCGGTGCCTTAAGCGGCCCACGTGGCCACGGTGGCTGTGATTTTTTTTTTGTGTAATAAAAAACAAAAAGTGTCAAAGAAAGAACACAGCTCCGCGTGATGCATTTCTATTTTTGAGTTCTCCCTCTGTGTTTTCGTAACCAAAATTGGTTTAGACTACTGATCCATTGTACCTCTTTGAAATTGCATAAGTAAAACTACAAACGAAAAATGAACGGTAAATTTGAAAATTTTGAGATTGTACCTCTCAAGAGAAAGTGGTGTAAACAATTTTTACACTGTTAGACTCAATGTGGTGTAACCAAGTTTTGTACTCAAAGGAGGGTGACCTTGGTACTATTTCTCACTTTAATGGAAAATTAGAGTAGCCAAAGTTTGATTCTTGACTGGAATGACTCGGGTGGTGTCACACGAGGACAGAAAAATCTTTAGGTATAGCAAAATTGACAACATAGGTAATAAAGTATAAGAGAGACATAGAAATACCATCATAATCAAGTACGAAGTGGCAGAGAATGTTAAAAAACATTTAAGATACTATTGTCATACTATATTTAAGGTATGGCAGCTGTCATACCTTGCCACCATGATCCTCCGCCCCTGTCTGCCTGTTCTATGTTTGAGCACACGGAGTGCCAGTGGCCGGTGCCCACCACCAAGCTTTTGAATGATGGCAGTGCTCCTGGCAACACTAAGAAAAAAAGAAAAGAAAAAAAAAGACATGTCAATGGTTTACGCTACTCTGTATTTTTTCATGAAATGGATTGTTGGTATATATTGAGATATTGAATGCTTATTTTTCATGCAGAAGATCGAGAGGGTAATTCTTCTCAATGATTAAGTGTACAACAGTTGAATACAATGGCCTTAATGAAATGCGCATTAAAGGACATTCCCCGGCCGCTCTAACTCAAGAGCCACGCCTAGCCTAAGCTACTACTCGCAAAGTAAACAACTCAGGTTCTTGCCACGCTCACCCCATGTCCTTAGCTCGATATAAATACAGGTAGAGCGGTATCTTCTTCCTCGTGCCTCCAATACTTTTTTCTTAACCTCTTGATAACAATCCATGCTCATATGGTTTTATGCAAACACAAAATCTTGTAGATATATTATTTTTTGTGTGTATTTTATAGAAAACCACAAAGTCTTCCCTGCCTACCTCCACCAAGCAATAGTTCTCTGTTGTGTGCTAAACACCATATGTATATAGATGTGATGTGACTATTTCTTGTGCTTAAAAAAATTTCAAGGCTTCTAATAAAATGTTCTCATGCAGGGTATTAGAATGTTCTTGGAGGGGATTTTTGGTGCTCCAGCACGTTGATACATATCAGTGCAAATAATCTTAATGCTCTCCCCTATTTCTAGGGGTTTTCATTCTAGATAAGATTCTAGCGCCTTCAAAATTTCCACCATAGTACCTAAAAATCCATGTAAAATTTTTATGGTTGAACCTAGAACATTCTACTCCAGAAGACTCAACCAAGATAAGAATTTGTTATTAGAGGACATGCTTAACCATTACTGTTTTTTTCTGAAAGTCTTCTTTTTTCTTTTCTTTTCTTCAATGTAGTGAAAACATTGGCCTCCTTAGGCTGACAAAAGTTGGAAATAGAAGAGTGATCCAGATATCAACTGGATTTATGATATTCTTCTCCATATTTAGTAGTTTTTTCATTTGGTTGCCAGGAGAGAAATTACAACTCTTTTGACCATACACGCACCCCCCCCTCCCCCCCCCCAATTTGTGCACGAGTGCGTGCACACAACACACAGCACACCCATGAACGCACACCCCACCCACAGACAAACGAACGCACACACAACCACAACCACACCACACCACCTCCACACCACCACACTCATGCATTATGTTGTATGTGCCCACAATAGTAGCCTATTTAAATCCCTCTTTGGCCAGTCTTTATTGCAAGCACCATTCACAATCCGTTGATGGAGTTAAGAAAGGCTTCATCGTTTGGGGCCAATGGGAGGTATCAAGGAAACAAAAAAGGGTAAGTGCTGTAGAGACTCACTCCACCATGTCCTTAGCTTGATGTAATAAACAGAGATAGATGAGTATCTTCTTCCTCCTACCTCTTATGTTTTTTCTTAGCCTCTTGACAATAATCCTTGCTTATGGATTTCTATGCAAAGACAAAATCTATTATTTCTCTCTAGATATATTTTTTGTGTGTATTTTATAGAAAATCAGAAAGTCTTTATTAGCACATACATGCGTGTGTTAATCATTTCACCGTGCATGTAATTCTCTAAGAAAAAACTCATGTAATTCTCTAAGATGTGTGTAAATCACACCCAGACACACATATACATGCGTGTGTTAATCATTTCACCATGCATATCTTTATTAGCTTCCTAAACTTTAGTTGGGTGAATCAAAAAGGCCCAAAGTGGCTTGCTATTTTCTTAACCTTTTGTTTATGTTTGTTTCTAGAGCTATGACTTGAAAGTGGGTATCCACTGTGACGGATGTGTGAAGAAAATAAAGAGGATCCTACACAAGATTGATGGTAACGAAGAAAAGTTTAAAAAATGTAAAATTCTTTATTCTTTTGTTACATTTCTATATGTTCAACCACTCTACTTTGTCTTACCATCCGTTCTTTTCTCCCGATATGTGTGTGAGTGGGTGTGTGTGCGTGCGCATGTGTGTATTCCTTCTTATGTTCCATGCTTAGTAGCAAGCAGCTTGACAATCATTCCACAATTCAATTCTTCAAAAAGGCTTTTGCTATTTTCTTAACATTTTCTTTTTCGATTTGTTTCCATACATGCGACTTGAAAGTGGGCATCCACTGTGAAGACTGTCTCATCAAAGGTAAGAGGGTCCGACACAAGATTGATGGTAACAAAGAAATCCTTGGTATATAAAAGAAAAAGGTTCACTAGGTTCACACATGCGAAGAAAGGCATAATCATGTTCCAATTTGCAACAGGATTTTCAGCCGGAATATTGGGGCCCGAGCGCTTGGACCCCAGTCCCCGTCCGAGCGGGCTCCCGCCCACGCGCGAGTCATCGGCCTAACGTGGCGTGAGAAAGCCGAGGGCGGGTATCCTTCCTTCTCATAAGTTAGTCTTTCTTTTTTTTCCTTTTTTAATTCTTCTCATTTCTTTCCTTTCTTTCTTCATGTACTTTTTCTTTCCCTGGCCGGGCGCACGTGTTTCTCTTTCTTTTTTTTTTTTTTTTTTTCTTGTTCTTCTTATTCCCTTTCTTTTTCCATTCTATTCATTTTTATTTATATTTTTTATTTTAGGCTTCATTTTTATTTTTATTCCCTTTTTGTTATGTATGATTTTGTATTATTATTTGATTTTTTATGTTTCATTTATTTATTTTCTTTTTTCTTTCCTTTCCTTTTCTTATTATTTTTTTCCTTTCCTATTTTTCTTTTCTTATTATTTTTTGACATTCACGTGTTGTACGATTGTGTTCTATTTTTATCATTTCTTTTTTCATTTGATTTTTTTATTGTTTTTAGTCCTTCTATTTATCCTTATCTTTTCTTTTACTTAAAATTTTCTTTGATTTTATTTAAATTTATTTTTTTTCATTCTAATTTTCATTTTTTTGTTCTTATTTAAGTTATTTTTTTATGTTATTTGTTCTACTCCCTCCGTCTCATTATAGTGAATGTTGTAGCGTTCAAATTTTGTCTCATAACGCAAGACATTATAGCCACTAAAAATATCATGTTCTACGCTGTTTTTTCAGTTGTTCGCGTAATATAAATGTCATGTTCTCATATTATATAGATGATGTTCTATTTATTTTTTGTGATGTTCTCATAGTATACGGATGATGTTCTATGATGTTTTTTGTGATGTTCGCGTAGTATACATGTCACGTTCTTATAGTATATAGGTGGTGTTCACAGTGAAAGGACCTAATTGGCCTAGAGGGGGGTGAGTAGGCGTATTTGAAAAACCTGAAACTTACAAACTTAAAATGCGAAAGTTAAATACCAACCGGAACTTCCGATGGGTTTGGATTGGAAGTTTCGGTGTGACCGGAACTTCCGATGCAAACCTACCGGAACTACAAAATCAGAGTGAAATGAGTTGTGATTTCAGATCCAATTGTTACCACACCCTCCTAGATGTTGTTGATGATGATGTTGAGCTTCCCAAAGCTTGGCACCTCACCGAATCGTAGATCGAGTCCTCTAACCTATGAAATAGAGGGTAGAGAGGATGAACACAAAGAGCACAAGAACAAGAGTAGTCGATGCTACCACCACAGCAACAAGCATGTAGGACACACGATTTATCCCGAGGTTCGGCAATCCCCACAAAGGAGTTCCTACATCCTCGTTGTTGAGGTGACCACGAAGGTCTGACCACTTAGGTCTCCTCCCTCAAGCAACCACGAAGGTTAGCTCGAGATATCCACTAAGAAGAAGGGTGATACAAACACTTCGGGGTGCCCTCACAAGTAAATCAACACGGGCAACCACGAAGAACGCCTAGATGGCTAGGGTTCCAAGAACCCAAGAGTAACAAACACGAACCAAACCGGCAAGATGAGGAATCCAAGTGCTCATCGAAAATCGATGCTCCTGCTCTCTAGTCTCACATCCCTAGCTCAAAACAATCAAGGATTGAAGCTTGGAGGCAAAGGGGAGAGAGAGTGGGTGAGGCAATGCTTGGAGGCTGTTGGAAATGCTTAGTTACTGTGCAATACTCGAGCAACGGCCAGAAATGGAGGTAAGAAAGTACATATACTCTCAGCTCAGATGAGCTATCGAAAGTTCTAGTGGAACACCATCGGAACTTTCGGTCCATCTAGATCTGACCGTTGGGCTGCGTTTGGGTGACAGATGAACAACCGGAACTTCCAGTCCATGACTGGAACTTTCGGTCAGCACCGGAATTATTGGTCAGAGACCGGTACCTCCGGTAGTTCATTTTTGCGCACATCTGCGAGCGCGCAACTTACAACTACCAGTACTTTTGGTCCAAGACCGGAACTTTCGGTAGCCACCGGAACTACCGATCTGGAGCCAGAAGTAAGTTTGTGCGCAACTTCGCGCATGAGCTCTCAACTACCGGAACTTCCGGTGGAGCACCAGAACTTTCGGTCCACTCTTGCAGAAGAGAAAGGTCTAAGTGCCTGTGAGTGTAAGGTGTGTCTCTCTCAAGCAAACTAAGATAGGTCAACATGAGCCCTTTTTATCCCCATCTAGCTAACTAGATATGTGTCCCTCTTGACAGTGCGGCATTTTCTATAACTCAAATCAAAATATAAAATGTTGAACCACTTGAGTCGAAGCGCCTTTTGTCCATCAAAATTTAGGGTGCTATGATTCACCAAATGTTTTCGTTCAATTCCATCAATGGACTAACACCTGTAGATTTCACTTGATAAACATGTTAGTCCCTAATTTAATTATCATTAATTATCCAAAACCCACATCGGGGGCGAATGCACTTACACACAGGTGGTGGTCTAGATGTTTTTTTTATGTTCTCGTAGTATAGAGGTAATGTTCTATGATATTTTTAGTGATGTTCACGCAATATATGTGTGATATTCTATAGTGTATTTATTGATGCTCACGTAATATATATGCAATGTTCTGTAATGTATTTTATCGATGTTCTATTGTGTATTTGGCTATGTTCACTTAATATACATGTGATATTCTAAGTATATGTATATAAGTTGTTTGAAAAGTATCCCTGTGATGTTCTTTGATATTTTCTCTATTGTGTGTTTTTATTTTTTTCTCCCTTCTTTTCTCTAGATTTTTAACGTTTTTATTTATGTTATGTAATCATTTATTTAGATATTATAATTTCAATTTCATGAACCTAAAACTAAATGTTATATTCGTAGCACACACTTTTTTTCTATTTTCTAATATCTTTATTGCTTCTCCTTCTATGTGCTCCTAGAACCTATAGTGCTAATAAAGTAATAATCAGGCCCATATTGATCCATGGATTAGAAGTGGCCATGAATATTTTTTTCACAAATAATCAGCCTATGAATAGTAATAATCAGTCCCACTGAGTATATATATAATGTTCTAAGTACATTTAGGACGTTTCAAAAGTATCCCTGTCATGTTTGAAATTTTTATGTACTATATGTTTTTATTTTTTTCTTATGCTTTGCTCTAATTTTTTATTTATTCTATGTATTTATTTATTTATTTAAATATTATAGAATAATTTCATAAAAAACTAGAACGTCGTTCTTTTAAACTAAGAATTTTTTTTACGAAGACGGAACATTGTTTTCTGAACCTACAATATTGTCTTTGATTAATAAAATAATATTTTTTCCTCACAAGATAAATGTTAATTAATTAATTTTATTTAAATATATCCATGCGCGATCTTGTTTTGAAGTATTTGTTACAAGAAACTCGATCGTGAAATCAGAATTTAATTTAGATGATTATTTTAGGAGCTATAACTTTTCTAATATATTAGCCACCGCATGCAACCGTGGATGAGATAGGACCTGCCCTTAGTCAGCCTGCGCAAGCCATGCAAGTCATACGTCTACGCATGCCCGCAAAATCTGCCACACTGCCGCTTTTATCTGCGCTGGCCAAAACAGTCTGCGCGCGTTGTAGGAAGGGGCGGGAAAAATCTGGGCGGGAGCGGAAAGTGCCGGACGGTGCGTTCCGTCGGAACGAGGCAAGGAATCCCGATGAACTTTTGTTTAGAAAACCTGGCGACGACTCTGTGGATCACGGGTCTCCGTCGGCATCTGCTTTTGCTGGCTCCGCGCGCATTCCGTCCGTCCCTCCGAAAGGCAAGAATCTAGTTCCTTTTAGTGCTGGGTGCACAGCAGGAAGGAACTCAGGCCTTGTTTAGTTATCAAAATTGGTGGCCAAAATCTGTATAGTAGATGTCCCGTCATACTCAGTAGAATTTTATTTTTATTTGGTAATAATTGTCTAAATATTGATTAATTAGGCTTTAAAATGTTAGATCTCATGACAACAGTAACTGTGCAATTAGTTTTTTATTTCATCTATATTTAAGATTTCATACATTGCTTGAAGCGTTTTGATGTGACGGACAATAGAAATTCTGCATAGTGAATTTGGTGCACCAATTTTGGAATCTAAACAAGGCCTCAGTATCGATCGAGGCAAGGAGGGCAGTGCAGCTGGCAGAGGGCCAGCCACCGAAGAATCGCGACGAACTTTTGTTTAGAAAACCTGCGACGACTCTGTGGATCACGGGTCTTCGTCGGCATCTGCTTTTACTGGCTCCGGCGCACTCTGTCTGTCCCTCCGAAAGGCAAGAATCTAGTTCCATTTAGTGCTGGGTGCACAGCAGGAAGGAACTCAGTATCGATCGAGGCAATAGGAGGGCAGTGCAGCCGCTGAAGAATCCTGACAAACTTTTGTTTAGAAAACCTGCGACGACTCTGTGGATCACGGGTCTCCATCGGCATCTGCTTTTACTGGCTCCGCACGCACTCCGTCCGTCCATAGTGCTGGGTGCACAGCAGGAAGGAACTCAGCATCGATCGAGGCAAGGAGGGCAGTGCAGCTGGCAGAGGGCCAGCCACCGAAGAATCCCGACGAACTTTTGTTTAGAAAACCTGCGAAGACTCTGTGGATCACGGGTCTCCGTCGGCATCTGCTTTTACTGGCTCCGCGTGCACTCCGTCCGTCCCTCCGAAAGGCAAGAATCTAGTTCCTTTTAGGCCTTGTTTAGATACCAAACTTGGTATCCCAATTCTGCATAGTAGATGTCCCGTCCTTACTGATCAGAAGATTTTGTTTTTATTTGGTAATAATTGTCCAAACACATTAATTAGGCTTAAAATGTTCGTCTCGCATGAGTACAACAAAACTGTATAATTAGTTTTTTATTTCATCTATATTTAGTACTCCATACATGTGCCGGTATTTTGATGTGATGGAGAATCTTCTTTTTGCATAGTGGAATTTGGAGGTGAAATCTAGAATCTAAGGCCTTAGTGTTAGGAAGGAATGCAGCAATGCAATGGACATTGCCCATTGGATAGTGGAGTCAAGTCGTTCACGCGTTGGAGGAGCAGAGATGCCCGCGCCCCACCGCCGAGTCAAGTCGCCGGAGCAGAGCAGACAAGAGCAGCAATGCATGGTAAATACTCGGAAATACTCCTTTATTTGGAACTCGGTTCTTTACAAATAAGTGGGGTTGTTGGCTCTAGGGGAGAATCCATCAATCATGCTAGTTCCCAAGTTTTATTGCTGCGCTAGTAGCCTGGTAGACAACCAACTCATGGCTTGCCATCGGTATTTCCAAAACCCGGGCATACAAACCACGCAACTCACACATCTGGGACTAAGGTACGGCAGTAGCACTTTGGTATCTGCTCTAAGGTACCCCTTAGTCCTCCGTCAAAATAGATTTTCTTCCTACGCAATTTTCAGTAACACCTTCCCACCCATTTTCACTTACACACGCATACTGCCAAGAACTCACGGCACACGCTCACAGCATATTTTGCAAAGAGGTGTGATTCCATATTGTTGATGACGCCAAACTAGGTCTCTACACCAGTAAGGAGCTAGATCGCTCGGTATAGGGCCTAGTCGACTCAGAGGTCGGCGGGCGCCTAGGGTTTACCCTCACCCAGGTCTTGTGCCTTCAGCGATGAGCACGATACGCATGCCACGCCGACGAGATGTCTTGGAACTCGAAACCCCACACCCCCGGGAGGGAGCCCGTCAGGACTAGACCGACTGCTCTAGCCGGTTTAACTTCATGTTGGTAAAGTTTTGCCTGTCAAGACATATTAGTTTTCATAAAAGCATATTCTGATGAGAGATGTAAATGCAGCAGCTATCCTAAATGTGATCAAGGAAGGTCATGAGCGAAACTATATATAACCTGGTGGGCGCAAATGCAGCACCCAAAATTTATGAAAACAATGGTTTTTTTTCTCTAAAATTTTACCATATATGCACCACCTAAAACACAACTCTATGCTCAAAGCCAAATCCACCACCCCTTAAGTTGCTCTAGCTTCGCCATTAAGCAAGGTTACAAAGCCATATACGCTAGAGCATATGGGGGAAAGGAATTGGTCTGACAGCCCCACAAGAACTTCGTATGGATGCCGAGACTTTGTGTGGTGTGGCAATATTATTTTTTTTTCATCATTGCGTACGCTGTGTCGCTGTGGCTAGTCTATAAGAGAACCCCCGCCCCATTGCATTGCATCTCCTTCGTTCATTCCTCCCCCCACCACGCCAAGGTGAGCTTTTTGCCGAGCTCATCTCAAGTCCTTTCCTAGACCTAGCAGGGCCAGCAGGCCCGTGCAATTGGAGAGGTAGGCAAGATAATGGCATCCATGAAGCAGTGGGTGACCGAGGCCATCAGCTCAACGGGATGGGTCTGGGGGCCGCTGGTGGCGTACTACGCTCCGTGGGGTCTGTCCAGTATGTACTTCAACAAGCACCTCCGGCGATATGCGAGGCGGCTGGTCCCATTTCTGGACCCATTCGTCTCAATCGACATCGTCAACACACGTGGCGAGGAATCTGGCCAGTCCAGCAACAACGCCTACAAGGAAGTGGAGGCGTACCTCACCAAGGCGTGCATGGGGGACGCGCACGCATTCTGCGCCGAGGGCACCGTCGAGGTCGAGGGTTGCAGCAGCTTCTTGCTCAGCCTCCGCGAGGGGCAGGAGGTAACCGACGACTTCCGAGGCGTCACCGTGTGGTGGTTGTTGACGACGACGAAAAGCACGACCGACCAGCAGGACACTACCTGCTTCCGCCTGATGTTCCCCCAGCGGCATCGGGCATTGATCCTGGACGAGTACCTGCCGCACGTCCGCCAAACTGGCCGTGAGGATTTGTTGATCACTATCGACATCGTCGACCAAAAGTACTCCAGACGCCCCATGCACAATGGTGACCTTAAACTCAACGATGCCTTCGAGGAGGTGAAGGCGTACCTGAATTCGGCGTGCTCGCAGGACGCGCTCGACCTCAACGCTCATGGCACCGTCGGGGCGACGGCTTCTTGTTCGGCCTCCGCAAGGGGAGGTGGCCGACGGCTTCCGTAGGGTCACCTTGCGGTGGTTGTCGCTGAAAATCACCACCGACTTTGAGAACACTACTACAACCTGCTACCGCCTCGTGTTCCCCCAGCAGAACCGGGCGTTAATCCTGGACGAGTACCTACCGCACGTCCGCCGACAAGGCCGCATCATCATGATCGGCAAGCGAGGCAAGAAGCTCTACAGCAACAGAAGATCCATCGGGTAAGTTCGTTAATACACTCATGTTCGTGTGTGTCTATATATGCATAAATATACACACTTATATATATACACACATACACATAATATATATGTACAAAGTGAATTTAATTACACGGGTGTTTTCTATCCCCCTTGGGCCTTGTTTCGATGCATTCATATTCAAGTAGATTTAATAGAATACGAATGCATCCAAACAAGGCCTTGGGGGTTAACTGTATAGTATATAAAAAACTAAAGTTTTTGATGCTGCTTCCAAGCAGTGACACAAGTTCGTCGTGGAGCCACATTGACTTTGAGCATCCAACCACCTTTGACACCTTCGCGATGCACCCGAACAAGAAGTGCAAGATCATGGAAGATCTGGACAACTTCCGCCGAAGCAAGGACTACTACCGCCGCATCGGAAAGCCATGGAAGCGCGGCTACCTCCTCTATGGCCCACCAGGCACAGGCAAATCCACAATGATCGCCGCTATGGCCAACTACCTCAACTATGACATCTACGACATGGAGCTTACATCGGTGTGGGATAACAGCGACCTCCGCAGTCTCCTTGTCTGGATACCAGGCAAGTCAATCATCGTCTTCGAGGATATAGACTGCTGCTTCGATGATGTTACTAGCCAGCGAAGCAACCAGGAGGGGCGAAGCACATTGTCGAGGTCAGCTTACTCGAACATTACTGGTGTCATTAGCTACTTACATAGTGTTGTCAAGTGTTTTCATCTGCTATCTATAATTGAAATGTTACAAGTATTAACACCAAGTTGTTGGCATCACCGACCCCAATGGTTGTATATACCAGGTACTACAACGACAAAAAGGAATCTAAAGTGACGCTGTCTGGCCTCCTCAACTTCATTGACAGTGTCTGGTCTGCTCAAACTAGTGAGCGGATCATCGTGTTCACGACCAATTTTCCAGAGAAGCTCGACCGAGGCACGATCCGGAGTGGGCGGATGGACATGCACATCGAGATGCCCTACTGCTGCTTCGAGGCGTTCCAGACGCTAGCCAAGAACTACCTTGGCGTTGAAGCACACCCTCTGTTCCAAAGGGTCCAGGTGCTACTGCAGGCGGTGGACATCACTCCAGCCGAAGTTGCCGAGTGCTTCATTCGGTCCCAGACTGACTTCGCAGGCTCCGACCGTGGTGTAGAGATGGAGACATGCATCGGGTGCCTGATCGACAAACTCGAGAAGAGGGCTGCAGAGCCAAAAAAGCGGCGGCTGGTCCCGTTTCTGGACCCGTTCGTCACAATCGACATCGTCAGCAACAAGTCTTCCACACGTGGCGAGGAGTCCAGCAACAACGCCTACAAGGAAGTGGAGGCGTACCTCACCAAGGTGTGCATGCGGGACGCTCACGCATTCAGCGCCAACAGAACCGTCGAGGGCTGCATCTGCTTCTTGACCAGCCTCGGCGAGGGGCAGGAGATGACCGACGACTTCCAAGGCGTCACCGTGTGGTGGACAAAAAGCACCACCGACGACCGGCGGGACACTACCTGCTTCCGCCTGATGTTCCCCCAGCAGCACCGGGCGTTGATCCTGGACAAGTACCTGCCGCACGTTCGCCAAACTGGCCGTGAGGATTTGTCCGTCACTGTTGACATCATCGAAGTCAAGAAATTCATACACCCCATACACACTGGTGACTTTAAACTCAACGAGGCCTTCGAGGAGGTGAAGGCGTACCTGAATTCGGCGTGCTCACGGGACGCGCTCGACATCGACGCCCATGGCACCGTCAGGGACGACAGCTTCTTGTTCAGCCTCCGCAAGGGGGAGGAGGTGGCCGACAGCTTCAGCGGCGTCACATTGCGGTGGTCGTCACCGAAAATCACCACCGGCTCTACGGACACTACTGCGACCTGCTACCGCCTCGCGTTCCCTCAGCAGCACCGGGCGTTGATCCTGGACGAGTACCTACCGCATGTCCGCCGACAAGGCCGCAACGTCATGATCGGCAAGCGAGGCCAGAGGCTCTACAGTAACATAATGTCCTGCCAGTAAGTTCGTTAATACACTCATGTATACATACACATATATAATGTACATAGTGAATTTAATTAAACGGGTGTTTTCTACCCTCCTTGGGCCTTTGTTTTGATGCATTGGTATTCAAGTAGATTGAATTGAATACGAATGCATCAAAACAAGCCTTGGGGGTTAGCTGTATAGTATACAAAATTAACGTTTTCGATGCTGCTTCCAAAGCTTTGACCCAGGTTCGTCGTGGAGCCACATTGACTTTGAGCATCCAACCACCTTCGACACCCTTGCGATGCACCCGAACAAGAAGCGCAAGATCATGGAAGATCTAGACAAGTTCCGCCGAAACAAGGACTACTACCGCCGCATCGGAAAGCCATGGAAGCGCGGCTACCTTCTTTATGGCCCACCAGGCACAGGCAAATCCACAATGATCGCCGCCATGGCCAACTACCTCAACTATGACATCTATGACATGGAGCTTACATCAGTGTCGAAGAACAGCGACCTCCGCAGTCTCCTCGTCGAGATACCAGGCAAGTCAATCATCGTCTTCGAGGATATAGACTGCTGCTTCGATGATGTCACCAGCCAACGAAGCAACCAGGAGGGGCAGAGCACATTATCGAGGTCAGCTTACTCGAACATTACTGGTGTCGTTAGCTACTTTTACATATAGTATTGTCTTTTATACAGTGTTGTCTTATATACAACTATTAACACCAAGTTGTTGGTTTCCTTTCAAAAAAAAAAAACACCAAGTTGTTGGCGTCACCTGACCCCAATGGTTGTGTACCAGGTACTGCAACGACGACGCCGCCAAACACAAATCTAAAGTGACGCTATCCGGCCTGCTCAACTTCATTGATGGTGTCTGGTCTGCTCAAACTGGTGAGCAGATCATCGTGTTCACGACCAACTTTCCGGAGAAACTCGACGAGGCACTGATCCGGAGTGGGCGGATGGACATGCACATCGAGATGTCCTACTGCTGCTTCGAGGCGTTCCAGACGCTAGCAAAGAATTACCTTGGCGTTGAAGCACACCCTTTGTTCCAAAGGGTCGAGGAGCTACTGCAGGTGGTGGAGATCACTCCAGCCGACGTTGCCGAGTGCTTCCTTCGGTCCCAGTCTAACTTGGCAGACTCTGAGCATGGTGCGGAGACAAGCATCAGGCACCTGATCGACGAACTCGAGAAGAAGGTTGAACAGCCAAAGAAGCGCCGGCGCCGACGATACTAATTGGCAGGGTAGCTGTGGCTAATGGAGGAACGTCGCTAGGCACTGGGGCCTGTGACGGAGGCAGAGGAGGCCATGACTGTTCACTGAGGAAAGGTGTTTGGCGTTCCATGAGAAACTCTATCGAATAAGTGTAGTTGCCGTGTAATTTATGCAATTATCCTCTATTTTGATGTAGCTTGCTTTATTATTGAATAAATTTTAAGTGTAACTTTTAGTTTTTTTCAAGACGCACTATTTTGTTCAGTAAGACAAGCTGTCAAACCTAGTATGGAAGTTCAACCCATCATATATTCTATATTGAAATGATAATTACTCATATTGTACCTAACTACCATGATGGGTATATATGGAAGGGAAAAAATACATTCAAAAGCTAAAGTTGCACATTAGGAAGTGCAATTTTTGTAGTGAGCAAATAGGTACTTGCAAGTAATTTTTTATGAATATTTTTTCCAATAGTTCCATCAGGTGCTGAGTGAAACATCCTCAATTTTCCGCGAAGGGAAAATCCACAGAATGATATACAACAGTTGATAGTCAATCCCATACATCGAATTACGAGAATACGAGTACAAGTAGAAGGGTTTACATTAATAATTACAACGCCACACCGGCGCAAACAAAGTATTTCTAACATCCAAAACAGCTTGCGAAGGTGGAAGAATAACGCGGAAGCAACTTCAAACTCCAACTTGAGCGCGAGCACGAGACCTTCTAATCCTTTCAATTCCTAACATCACGGGAAAAACTGCACACCGCCAGATGTGTGCAGGTCATGGTCAGCACCGAATGAGCTTTAGTGGAAAAGAGAAAATAAATGGATCTGGCGATCCTATATTTGGCTGTGTTTTGCATCCTAGCGCATGCGAAGTAGCAACAAGTATAATATATAATAATAATAATCAAGTTTAACACATTCCCAAATCCCACACACACATCCATCCACCATCCCATCCATCACATCCACATCACCACGCCCCACACACCACACACCATACCCCACCACGCTTCACGTGGCCGGCAAGACGACTCCCTCTCGTCAGGCCTCAACGACCCGCAGCCTCCCAGGCTCACGGTCGGATGTAACATACCCATATCCCAAGAAAGGCAGAAGACTCCTCTCCTAGTCAAGTAAGCATCACACGGGACTGGTCCATAGCCAACGAGTCAGCTATGTATCGATCGATCAACCATACACTCTGCAGAGGTTTCACTATTCCACAAGATAGCCATCATAGGTGTGCCCACATCTAGGCGATATCGATCGCCATAAGCCTAGAACGAATACCATCCCGCCACTTGACCACGGCCGCCGAGACCGTGAGACATAGTACCAGGCCTCGGGGTCACTATGTTGGTTAAGGAGGGTGTGAGCACTCTCGGCCCGTACCTCCCGACACATTCGCCTACTCCCGGCGGTAATGGCATTCGTTCTACCGGATGGTTAGACCGTCTCCCTTCCCATTAGAGAGCGAGTGGAAAGTAAGCGTCCAATGATCCGGTCACTAGCACTCAAGTCCTTAGGTATTGGCCGACGCGATGTCTCCCCGTATGGGCTAATCTTTACCGTCTTTGCCACGGCACCCCTTTCCAAGGCTCCACCCCAAGGAGCTCACACCAAGGACACCTCAATCCAAACCGGTTACCCGCCACGGTACTCACAAAGCGGGGATACCCAGGCCGTATCCCCTCGGCAAGACTCGCTCGAAGCTCGTCGTAATCCCTGTCCGGCCGACTCAACCCTCACCACACACCCAAGACTCACGCAGCACACCGCTCATCACCATAACCACAAGTCCGGTATCCCAAGCCAAACCATTTCCAAGGGTTCACCACCCGCACCACATATACAATGCGAAGTGGAGTTATAATAAGTATGGTGATAATAAATGCAAGCACGCAGAAGGGCGGTAATATATATAAGTGCGAGCGCAAGGCTGGGTAACATGGTAAAAGGGCTTCGAACAAGGTAAATATAGCTCAGGCAATATCATGCATCATATACTAGCAAAGGAATAAATATAAAGCACTAGCAATTCTAAACATGCAATGTCTAATAGGATTCTCTAAAATAAAGGTGCTGCCATGACACTGCGATGTCGAGGAAGTAGTGGTACAAATCCGCTAGTAGTGGTACAAGTCCTCCTCCGTAGTCGTACGGCGGATCTCCACCTCACGTCCTTAGGTCGCTCCTTTCCCGAATCAACTCTGAAACCGAAACGTAATAGTCGCATTAGCGACTCCTATAGAATCCACAAAGAAGCAAATGAAATATAGAAGAACCAAATGCACTCAAACATAGTCTTAAACTGTACATCTCGATTTTAGATGAATTTCCATATAAAGATCATAATTTTCGGAACTCGTATGAATAAGTTATGAATTTTCGAAGTTTAAACAATATTCTGAAAATGATAAAAATGCTGAATTATACAAGGCCAAGGTCCACGTCATTACGCCACGTCGGCTCATCGTGGACGATGTGGCACCTCGGTCATGATGGATCATTGACCAGTCAACCAAATGGTCCACGGGCCGAGATGGGCATAATGGGCCGCGTGCAACCCTATTTTCTGGCACTGCGGGTTCCGCCACGTCTTGGTTCGGATGATGGGCTTTGGTCCACGCGTCGGCTCATCGTGGACGGGGGTTCACCATGTTTAGGTTTATTTTCTCTCGCTTGGCTCATGATGGACGGGGCTCGGTTTCACGGTGGGGCTTTTCGGCGCATCGTGGACAAGTCCGCCGGGACCCACCGTCAGTCACACGGCTCACGTGGAACAAGTCTATGCTCACGGCCAGCAGCATCTCATCCCCATCTTCTCCTTGCTCCTGCTCCGGCTTGCGACGGGCAAGCTCGCCGGCGGCAAGGCTCGGCGCGCCGGCGCCCTGGTGGATCCCGCGCCGTGCCGGCGAGCGCATCGGCTCCGCGGCGGCATGGCGAGCACACCAAGTTCCAAGGGATGCGGTCGCTGGAGCGAGGCGCACCTTCGCCACGACGGCAGCGGTATGGCGGCGGCGGCGCTCCGTGACGATGAGCAAGGGCACGAGCTGGGCTCAATTGAAGGCTCGGTTCTTCGATTGGTACCACAAGGGTCGCGTTCGGCTTGCCAAAGGTGGCCAGGACGCAAAGCAACGCGCGGCGCACGGCGGCGCGCGCGGCGCGCACGGGGCGCGCGGCACGGCGTCGAGCGGCGCCAAGGCTTCATCTTCAAGCGTCATCTCCACCATCCGAGGGGGCCGCGGCGTGCGCGGCCGCGGCGCGGCTTAACGGCGTGGTCTCGACGGTCGAGACGGCCGGAGCCGGCCGGCGCAAGTGCGCCGCGGTGGCGCTCCCGGGCGTCCGCGCGGACATACCTTCGGTGGCGAGGTCGGGGTAGGTCTCCCCGCGGGCGTTTCGCGCGCGCGGCCGCACACGGGTGTGCCCCGTCGCGGCGGACGTTGTCCGGGGTCCGCGCTTCCAAGGTGGCTTCTTCGCCGGAAACGGCGGCGCTCTGCGGGGCGGGCATGGCCGCGGCGCGTCTATGGCGGGCAGGTCCTGCTCCGGCGTATGGTGGCGCCAGGAGCCGGTGGCTGGGCTAGTCGCGTGCTCGTGTGTGCGTGTTCCGGGAGGCCGGCGATGGCCCTCGCCTACGCGCCGGCGGCGCCATGGCGGTTCACAGCAAGGTCCAGGTTGGAACGGAGGCACGGCGGCACTCACCTGGTTTTGGCGATGAAGATGAGCGTGGCGCGGCAAGGAGGCTGACGTGGTGTAGCCAGGTAGCAGAGCAGGGTCGAGGCGGTGTCGATGTTGTGGTACTCGTTGTCCTCCTCTACTCCGGCGAAGTGGTCTTTCCCCTCCCCCGGCGACGATCTTCTTCTCCAGCGGTGGCGGCTTCTTCTTTCCCGGCGTCGGCACCGGTCTCCTTTCCTCCCCCGCCCCCTTCTTCTCCTTCCTTTCCCCTTCTTCTTTCTCTTCTCCTCCTTGGTTCTGCAGGCTAGCAGTGGTGGTGCGCGTCGGCGAGGCGAGGGTGGCTTGATGGCCTCGGCACGGTGGCGTGGCTTATGGTGGCGGAGCTCGCGGCGTGCACGGCGGCGTGGTTTCGGCGTGGTGTGGCGCGAAGCAGTTGGGTGAGGACGCGGTCAGTCGCGAGAGGGAAAAAGGAGAAGGAGCGGCGGCGGCGGATGGGAAGGCGCTAGGGCTTCGGTGCTCAAGGCCCGGCTTTTATAGCCATGGACACCCATGGCGTGCACGGTGGACGGCGATGGCGCCCTCAACGTGATCGGGTGGCCAGGGATGACTCCAGAGGTCGCTATCGAGCACTGCTGGGCCCCAATTGGCAGTGAAGGGCGCCAATTTGGCTTCACGGTGAAGAAACGGGAAGAATCTGATGGACGGCATCCCATGTGCGTGCGCGTGCGGAGCACGACGCTCGCGGCCATGGGTGTTATGCGGCAGGGGCTGTCGGCCCTTGGTCGGACAGGTGGCACCATTGGTGGCGTCGATGTCTAGCAGGCGCCGATCGGGCGGTCGTGGCTGGCTGTGTCGAGCGGACGCGGCGGCGTCGTGCGCTCTGTCATCACAGTGGGAGCAGAGGGCTGGAGGGGAAAGCTATGACATGCGGGGTCCACCGCGGGGGCCGTTCGTCAGCGGTACAGGAGAAGGGGAGAGTGGAGGCGGGGTGCCTGTTGTTCGCGGGCCGCAGCGTGTTGTTGGGCTGGATGCGTTCGCTGGCCGCGAGAAGAGAAAGGGAGGGATAGGGCCCAGCAGGCCGGCTCGGTGAGGAGGAGGGAGGATCGGGCCGGTAGGAGCAGGCGGCCGGGCCGGGGCGCGGTTCGACTCGGGCCGGTGGCGGAGAAGAACAAGAAAAGGGACAAAGCGGCCGGATGGGCCACTTTGGGCCGGTCCGATCAAGAAGCAGGCCGAGTTTGAGTCATGGGCCGAATGGCTTGTTCTTTTCCTTTTCTTTTTCTATTTCTGTTTTCTTTTCTTGTGCACGGGTATATGTATTTGTAGGCCATGTCTTTTATGTATCATTTTTCATGGTGGTCATAGGAGGTCTTAGGACATGTTGGGATGTTACTCCCATATATATCATTTCATCTATTTATTGTATAAATAAATAGATGTTGGGTTGTTGATTTGTTAATCAATACAAGAATCCAATAAAATCCAAATCCAACCCAATCGTGTTGTATAACACCTTAATAGATCTAGCATGGGCTAAACCTAAACATCGCACAAGCGACACGATGGTATAAAGCCTAGGCTATAAGAGGGTGGTACCTATGAGTGATCTGTGTAACTTGTCTAAGACACTAGCTCATGATGCATTGAGGAGTAAGGCTAGGTTTAATCCAACAGGCGGCCATGGGTAGGTTTCTATGTGGCATATCACTCCCCCTAGAGTTAGCACTAGATACTCTATTTAGGTTGGCTAACCAACTAGATCATGGGTGGACAACTAGGTAGTTACACCTTGGTTTAACTGCTAGGCTCACTCCTTATAGCACTATGGCGACTTGAGGGTCCACTAGGTGATAAGCATAGGGCTAGGGCATCTCTCTCTAAGTTGGCATAGTTAGTAGGTTGCCCCACTAGGGTGGTCTGGTGGGGTTCACCCATAAGAGTGGTGAGGTAGCTAGTCGAGCTAAGGTAGGTAGCTCCTATTATCGAGGTATGTGGTTTAGGCAACCACCTCTCAAGGATAGAGGTATTTTCCTGGGTTGGCATGATGTCACTAATCTCCAATCTACTAGGGTCAAGTAGTTAGTCACTTGGAGTGGATCGGTTCTATTATCATGGCTTAGGGTTCAGGATCAATGCTCCCCTATGTGGAGTCAGGGTCATAGGTTTGAGTCACTATGTCTCGGGTTAGTGTGGTAACACTAACCACTAGCTAGCTCTAGTTAGGCCGTAGATGGTTGTAGGGTTTATACTATGGGTAGGTGTACGTGTACACCCATTACACCTTGGTGACATTGCTACTAACTCTAACATAGGATCATTAGGGTCTAGGTTCAAATCCTAGGAGCTATCACTAGGGCATACTGCATTGAGTGGTTGGTCATGGACTCTCATCCTTAAGTATAGGGGGTTTCCCTAAGGTCCTAATCACATGTGGCTTAAGGACTATATTAAGACACATGTGATGTTGTTGCATCGCAATGCTTAACAACTAAACAAAGGTACTTTGTATGCGAACTAATAGGGTTTCGTACATGACAGGCAACAAACAAAGGTTTATTTAGAAAAAAAAATTTTGTAGTTCGGATTTTCGGGATGTTACAGTCCTACCCCTTATCGAATCTCGTCCCCGAGATTTAAGGTGTGTAGTACTTCACGAAGTAGTAAGGTGACACTTATCCATGATTCTGACTTCCAGTTCCTCATAGCTCGAAGTAGTTGCTCCACCGAGTTGCAGGAGTGAGTAGTAGAGTCTTGATTTCTTTGTCTAGATCCTTAGTCGATCTTGAGGGTTTACAAAAAGGATACTTCAATGATGATCGAGGAGTTGTCACAGTAGGATGTTTCATCGCAGGGTTTAGTATGTGGGAGGACCACATATTAGTTTAGGCTATATCATGTCTTTCTAAATTTCGGGAGGTGCGGTTTAGGCTCCTGATTTCGATCCAGGGTCCAGTGGGTTATGAGCCCACCACGCTTCGCTGCGCGCTACTCGATAAGCGTAGTTGTTATCCTTGCTTTTAGTCGGCATAGCCGCTTCAAAGGATCTTGCGAAAGGTATTGCGGTCCTTTGCTTTACTTGGTGACTCGATCCAAATTTTGTACGGGGTATCCAAGATGCATACGCAATTCCGAGTTATCGGTTGGGGCAATGTCGTTCATTGAACCCTCATCGTCATGATGATTTTCTAAAATCTTATTTTAAAATAGATCGTGATTTTGTAGGCCTTGAAGCCCAAGGGAGATTTTTGAAGAGGTTTGAAATCAAAGTGAGTTATAAGATCAAATAGTTTCAAAACATGGTTTTACTCTTCAAACAAAGCGTGACTTATTTTCAATCATTTGAAACATGGGTAGTTTGAAAAATGGTTCAAGATCACCGCTCATTTGTAAATCTTGGTTTTCACAATCAAATGTAAAAACTAGATTTTGAAAAAGTTATTTTGTTTAAACAAAACCTTTCCACAAATATTTTTAAAACATTTTGAATAAAGATAAATTTTATTTAAAATAGTTTGGCTCCTTGGTTGAAATCAAAAGATTTTAAAATAAAACTTGAGCCATTTTTAATTTGCAAGCATTTATCAAAGGTTGGTGTGCAAAGGTAAAACTTTTGTTTTGAAATGAAAGACTTTCGCAAAGCATGTTTTGAAATGAGCTGGTTTTCCAATGCACTCGGGGAGATAGATTTTTAAATCGATTAGGTAGAGATACCTACATCCCGAGATCTTGGAATCATTCACAAGTGTTCTTGTACGAAGGAAAAAAAAAAAACCTTGTATTTAGTGATAAGATGAACTCTCATACAATCTTGAAGACATGTTCAAGCATGTTACATCGAGATAAGATTGAATACTTGACTACATGCTTAGTGAGTATCATTGTCTAGATTGAGGACAGGAGTTGTAGTAGTGGTAGTCTTTCTTTCTGGGCACTTGGCGATCATGTGGTCCATTTTGTCGCATCCATAGCGAGGTGATAAACACGCTACTTGTGATTGCCACGAGGTTCTTTATACCAAGGTTCGAGTTGGTGGAGTGGTCTTCATTCCTTTGATGTCGGCATCCCCGAGGTTAGGATCCATAGTAAGTGAACGGCACACTTTTGCCCGTAGAAGTAGGTGCGATAGCGTTCCACATACTTCGAGCCCGGGTACGATATGAGTCTCGTGATTGCTCTCATTTGTCGTGCTAGTGAGCCACCGAATGATCCATCAATGCGGCATCTCTTCCTTCCATCGACTATTTCATACTCGAGGAGGTCTTCTTCTATCTCAATTGCCTTGTTAATTACTTCTTCAATGGTGTGGTAGGTGCTTCCAGCAAGGACCATTCGGATGCCATCGTTTAGGCCTCTACGGTAGTAGAACACCATTTCTTTCTCTCGTACGGGGTGCGTAACACAACATGCGGTTGAAGCGGATGTTGTACTCGTGAACACTTCCTGTTCCTTGCCTTACGCTTCGAATCTCTCCTTTCAAGTCTTCCATTGCATCATCTCGGCACATAGTGTTTGTGAAAGGCTTCGCTGAACTCTCTCCATGAGATGTTGGTTGGGTTGGAATGGGCATTGCTGAATGTGTTCCACCATGTATGTGCGGAACCTATGAGTTGATGGGCTGCAACCTTCACGCTTTCTTCTTCGGTGTAGGTGGTCAAGTCTAACTCTTCGCCATATCATATAGCCGGTCTACGGTGATAGGATCATTCGTCGGTTCCATCGAAGGTAGGGAGCTTCATCGAGATGAATTCCCTTGCTCATGCCGAGATTTGTTGAACGGTCTTTCGGTGGGGGTTCCATTGGGTTCTTCCTTCCTTGGATTGAGTCCCGAGGATGGCTTGTGACTACCTTGATCACGGTCCATGGTGTCTTCGAAGGGGTTGAGCAATGGTTCAAGCTACCCGATTACTTGGTTGGGCATCCTGTTGTAAGGGTCTTAAGGATTAGGAATCATGTGCAAGTGACATGATTTATTAACAATTTTAACTTGAGTTTAGATGATTTAAACAATTTAAAAACATTTAAATCTATCCTACACTCATACAAAGAAGCATGAAAAACCATAAAATGCAATAAAATCCAAGCACTCATTACATTGGGTTTATTACAAGATGATATCCTTGGTAGCTACACCAAAGATCCACGGAGAAAACGTACTACACGTAAGTAGCTTAAAATGGTAGACATTCTACTCTATTCATGGCACAACTTCTAGCTATACATGGCTTATTCTAATCATCCTCTTCCTACCCCCTTATCATGATGAGTCTTGTCTAAGAATTTAGATAGGTGGGGTCGAAGAACTTCCTTCCGTTCTAATGGTAGGGCATTAGTCGAATTTTCTATATGCATTGGTGAACTTCCTCCTATTTCGGGGGATTCGGGTGCGGTGGAAGTAAGCAACGATGGTGAGGTTTAAAGGCTCTAAAGCAAATATTTCTTCCCGGGGCTCTTTTGATAGTGCTTTGCAGCGGCTTGGTGTGTTCATGAGTCTATCCTGGAGAAGTAGGTGTTTCTCTAGTAAGCATTGAGGTTGTCATCGGTCCTTTTTGCCTAGGTATGTTCGGCTTCATCCCATTACCCTATGGCACTTCTAAAGGCATCGAGGGCACGGGGTAATAGACGGCGGGGGGCCATGCTCGAAGAGTTCGTACGCATGAATAGCCGTATGGACAATAAGTTGCACAAAGAAGATGGACTATGTCTTCTACCATAGGAATGGTACAAGGCTTTGGTACGACATTTCTTTTCCTAGGAGATTCTACAGGGTCATCATATAGTAGACTTCGGCTCTTCTAGGCACTACCTATTTGTGGCACGTCTATTGTCGTGGGTTCTGACTCTTGAAGCACTTCTTGTAGAACTTGGGCGTATCCATCATGGTACTTGAGGTAGAAGGCATGCTTCTAATAGATCACCATCATTTGCATTGGAGTCCAAGAACATGGTTAGCAAGTCCATTGTAAGAGGTAAGCCATGCATGAAATTGTGCAAGGTCGGTAATATAACCGAAAGAAGGGCTGACTCATCCTATTCTATCGTCCAATCCTAAGGGTCTCGTCCTAGGGTCAAGCTCAGGAGCTGATACCAACTGAAACATCCTCAATTTTCTGCGAAGGGAAAATCCACAGAATGATATACAACGAGTTGATAGTCAATCCCATACATCGAATTCGAGAATACGAGTACAAGTAGAAGGGTTTACATTAATAATTACAACGCCACACCGGCGCAAACAAAGTATTTCTAACATCCAAAACAGCTTGCGAAGGCGGAAGAATAACGCGGAAGCAACTTCAACTCCAACTTGAGCGCAGCACGAGACCTTCTAATCCTTTCAATTCCTAACATCACGGAAAAACCGCACACCGCGGATGTGTGCGGGTCATGGTCGACCGAATGAGCTTTAGTGGAAAAGAGAAAATAAAGGGATCCGCGATCCTATATTTGGCGTGTTTGCATCCTAGCGCATGCGAAGTAGCAACAAGTATAATATATAATAATAATAATCAAGTTTAACACATTCCCAAATCCCACACACACACATCCATCCACCATCCCATCCATCACATCCACATCACCACGCCCCACACACCACACACCATACCCCACCACGCTTCACGTGGCCGGCAAGACGACTCCCTCGTCGGGCCTCAACGACCCGCGCCTCCCGGGCTCACGGTCGGATGTAACATACCCATATCCCAAGAAAGGCGAAGACTCCTCTCCTAGTCAAGTAAGCATCACACGGACTGGTCCATAGCCAACGAGTCGGCTATGTATCGATCGATCAACCATACACTCTGCAGAGGTTTCACTATTCCACAAGATAGCCATCATCGATGCCCACATCTAGGCGATATCGATCGCCATAAGCCTAGAACGAATACCATCCCGCCACTCGACCCCGGCCGCCGAGACCGTGAGACATAGTACCGGCCTCGGGGGTCACTATGTTGGTTAAGGAGGGTGTGAGCACTCTCGGCCCGTACCTCCCGACACATCCGCCTACTCCGGTCGGTAATGGCATTCGTCTACCGGATGGTTAGACCGTCTCCCTTCCCATTAGAGAGCGAGTGAAAGTAAGCGTCCAATGATCCGGTCACTAGCACTCAAGTCCTTAGGTATTGGCCGGACAGCGATGTCTCCCCTTGTATGGGCTAATCTTTACCGTGCCGCCACGGCACCCCCTTTCCAAGGCTCCACCCCAAGGAGCTCACACCAAGGACACCTCAATCCAAACCAGTTACCCGCCACGGGTACTCACAAAGCGGGGATACCCGGCCGTATCCCCTCGGCAAGACTCGCTCGAAGCTCGTCGTAATCCTCGTCCGGCCGACTCAACCCTCACCACACACCCAAGACTCACGCAAAGACACCGCTCATCACCATAACCACAAGTCCGGTATCCCAAGCCAAACCATTTCCAAGGGTTCACCACCCGCACCACATATACAATGCGAAGTGGAGTTATAATAAGTATGGTGATAATAAATGCAAGCACGCAGAAGGGCGGTAATATATATAAGTGCGAGCGCAAGGCTGGGTAACATGGTAAAAGGGCTTCGAACAAGGTAAATATAGCTCAGGCAATATCATGCATCATATACTAGCAAAGGAATAAATATAAAGCGCTAGCAGTTCTAAACATGCAATGTCTAATAGGATTCTCTAAAATAAAGGTGCTGCCATGACACCTGCGATGTCGAGGAAGTAGTGGTACAAATCCGCTAGTAGTGGTACAAGTCCTCCTCCGTAGTCGTACGGGGATCTCCACCTCACGTCCTTAGGTCGCTCCTTTCCCGAATCAACTCGAAACCGAAACGTAATAGTCGCGTTAGCGACTCCTATAGAATCCACAAAGAAGCAAATGAAATATAGAAGAACCAAATGCACTCAAACATAAGCTTAAACTGTACATCTCGATTTTAGATGAATTTCCATATAAAGATCATAATTTTCGGAACTCGTATGAATAAGTTATGAATTTTCGAAGTTTAAACAATATTCTGAAAATGATAAAAATGCTGAATTATACAAGGCCGACACGTGGCAGCACGTCATTACGCCACGTGGCAGACTGACGTGGCTGCTGATGTGGCACTGACAAGTGGGGTCATGATGACGTCATCATTGACCAGGTCAACCCTAAATGGGCCGGTAATGGGCCGAGATGGGCTTATAATGGGCCGAGTGGGCTGAACTTGGGCCGGGCTCGGCCCGCCACGTGGCACTCTGCGGTTCTGCCACGTCACACGTTCGGATCTGGATCGGGCTTTGGTCCACCGCGTCGGCTCATCGTGGACAGGGGCACCTCGGTCCATGGACCGTGCCAAGGTCCACGGTGCACCGCGTGCACCCTATTTTCTCTCTGCTTGGCTCATGATGGACAGGGTTCACGTTTAGGTTTCCTGGTGGGGCTCGGTTCACAGGTTTCGGCGCATCGTGGACAAGTCCGCCGGGACCCACCGTCAGTCACACGGCTCACGTGGAACAAGTCTATGCTCACGGCCAGCAGCATCTGATCCCCATCTTCTCCTTGCTCCTGCTCCGGCTTGCGACGGGCAAGCTCGCCGGCGGCAAGGCTCGGCGCGCCGGTGCCCTGGTGGATCCCGCGCCGTGCCGGCGAGCGCATCGGCTCCGCGGCGGCATGGCGAGCACACCAAGTTCCAAGGGATGCGGTCGCTGGAGCGAGGCGCACCTTCGCCACGACGGCGCCGGGTATGGCGGCGGCGGCGCTCCGTGACGATGAGCAAGGGCACGAGCTGGGCTCAATTGAAGGCTCGGTTCTTCGATTGGTACCACAAGGGTCGCGTTCGGCTTGCCAAAGGTGGCCAGGACGCAAAGCAACGCGCGGCGCACGGCGGCGGCGCGTGGCGGCGCACAGCGGCGCGCGGCACGGCGTCAGAGCGGCGCCAAGGCTTCATCTTCAAGCGTCATCTCCACCATCCGAGGGGGCCGCGGCGTGCAGCAGCCCGCGGCGCGGCTTAACGGCGTGGTCTCGACGGTCGAGACGGCCGGAGCCGGCCGGCGCAAGTGCGCCGCGGTGGCGCTCCCAGAGCGTCCCGCGCGGACATACCTTCGGTGGCGAGGTCGGGGTAGGTCTCCCCCGCGGGCGTTTCGCGCCGGCGACTGGCGCACGGGGTGTGCCCCGTCGCGGCGGACGTTGTCCGGGGGGGTCCAGCGCTTCCAAGGTGGCTTCTTCGCCGGGAAACGGCGGCGCTCTGCGGCGGGCATGGCCGCGGCGCGTCTATGGCGGGCAGGTCCTGCTCCGGCGTATGGTGGCGCCAGGAGCCGGTGGCTGGGCTAGTCGCGTGCTCGTGTGTGCGTGTTCCGGGAGGCCGGCGATGGCCCTCGCCTACGCGCCGGCGGCGCCATGGCGGTTCACAGCAAGGTCCAGGTTGGAACGGAGGCACGGCGGCACTCACCTGGTTTTGGCGATGAAGATGAGCGTGGCGCGGCAAGGAGGCTGACGCGGTGTAGCCAGGTGGCAGAGCAGGGTCGAGGCGGTGTCGATGTTGTGGTACTCGTTGTCCTCCTCTACTCCGACGAAGTGGTCTTTCCCCTCCTCCGGCGACGATCTTCTTCTCCAGCGGCGGCGGCTTCTTCTTTCCTGGCGTCGGCACCGGTCTCCTTTCCTCCCCCGCCCCCTTCTTCTCCTTCCTTTCCCCTTCTTCTTTCTCTTCTCCTCCTTGGTTCTGCAGGCTAGCAGTGGTGGTGCGCGTCGGCGAGGCGAGGTTGGCTTGATGGCCTCGGCACGGTGGCGTGGCTTATGGTGGCGGAGCTCGCGGGCGTGCACGGCGGCGTGGTTTCGGCGTGGTGTGGCGCGCGGTTGGGTGAGGACGCGGTCGGTCGCGAGAGGGAAAAAGAAGAGAAGAGCGGCGGCGGATGGGAAGGCGCTAGGGCTTCGGTGCTCAAGGCCCGGCTTTTATAGCCATGGACACCCATGGCGTGCACGGTGGACGGCGATGGCGCCCTCAACGTGATCGGGTGGCCGGGATGACTCCGAGAGGTCGCTATCGAGCACCGCCGGGCCCCACCAGCGGTGAAGGGCGCCAATTTGGCTTCGCGGTGAAGAAACGGGAAGAATCTGATGGGCGGCATCCCATGTGCGTGCGCGTGCGGAGCACGACGCTCGCGGCCGTGGGTGTTATGCGGCAGGGGCTGTCGGCCCTTGGTCGGACAGGTGGCACCGTTGGCGGCGTCGATGTCCAGCAGGCGCCGATCGGGCGGTCGTGGCTGGCTGTGTCGAGCGGACGCGGCGGCGTCGTGCGCTCTGTCGTCACGGTGGGAGCAGAGGGCTGGAGGGGAAAGCTATGACATGCGGGGTCCACCGCGGGGGCCGTTCGTCAGCGGTACAGGAGAAGGGGAGAGTGGAGGCGGGGTGCCTGTTGTTCGCGGGCCGCAGCGTGTTGTTGGGCTGGATGCGTTCACGGGCCGCGAGAAGAGAAAGGGAGGGATAGGGCCCAGCAGGCCGGCTCGGTGAGGAGGAGGGAGGATCGGGCCGGTAGGAGCAGCTGGGCTGGGCTGGCAGTTCGACTTGGGCCAGTGGCGGAGAAGAACAAGAAAAGGGGGACAGCAGGCCGGATGGGCCACTGGGCCGGTCCGACTGAAGAAGCAGGCCGAGTTTGAGTCATGGGCCAGAATGGCTTGTTCTTTTCCTTTTCTTTTTCTATTTCTGTTTTCTTTTCTTGTGCACGGGTATATGTATTTGTAGACCATGTCTTTTATGTATCATTTTTCATGGTGGTCATAGGAGGTCTTAGGACATGTTGGGATGTTACTCCCATATATATCATTTCATCTATTTATTGTATAAATAAATAGATGTTGGGTTGTTGATTTGTTAATCAATACAAGAATCCAATAAAATCTAAATCCAACCCAATCATGTTGTATAACACCTTAATAGATCTAGCATGGGCTAAACCTAAACATCGCACAAGCGACACGATGGTATAAAGCCTAGGCTATAAGAGGGTGGTACCTATGAGTGATCTGCGTAACTTGTGTAAGACACTAGCTCATGATGCATTGAGGAGTAAGGCTAGGTTTAATCCAACAGGCGGCCATGGGTAGGTTTCTATGTGGCATATCACTCCCCCTAGAGTTAGCACTAGATACTCTATTTAGGTTGGCTAACCAACTAGATCATGGGTGGACAACTAGGTAGTTACACCTCGGTTTAACTGCTAGGCTCACTCCTTATAGCACTATGGCGACTTGAGGGTCCACTAGGTGATAAGCATAGGGCTAGGGCATCTCTCTCTAAGTTGGCATAGTTAGTAGGTTGCCCCACTAGGGTGGTCTGGTGGGGTTCACCCATAAGAGTGGTGAGGTAGCTAGTCGAGCTAAGGTAGGTAGCTCCTATTATCGAGGTATGTGGTTTAGGCAACCACCTCTCAAGGATAGAGATATTTTCCTGGGTTGGCATGATGTCACTAATCTCCAATCTACTAGGGTCAAGTAGTTAGTCACTTGGAGTGGATCGGTTCTATTATCATGGCTTAGGGTTCAGGATCAATGCTCCCCTATGTGGAGTCAGGGTCATAGGTTTGAGTCACTATGTCTCGGGTTAGTGTGGTAACACTAACCACTAGCTAGCTCTAGTTAGGCCGTAGATGGTTGTAGGGTTTATACTATGGGTAGGTGTACGTGTACACCCATTACACCTTGGTGACATTGCTACTAACTCTAACATAGGATCATTAGGGTCTAGGTTCAAATCCTAGGAGCTATCACTAGGGCATACTGCATTGAGTGGTTGGTCATGGACTCTCATCCTTAAGTATAGGGGGTTTCCCTAAGGTCCTAATCACATGTGGCTTAAGGACTATATTAAGACACATGTGATGTTGTTGCATCGCAATGCTTAACAACTAAACAAAGGTACTTTGTATGCGAACTAATAGGGTTTCGTACATGACAGGCAACAAACAAAGGTTTATTTAGAAAAAAAATTTGTAGTTTGGATTTTCGGGATGTTACACTGAGGTGCCGAGATGGAGTCCCTGAGTGAGAGATAATAACTTAAGGATGCCAAGTCAGTTACCTGCAGGTCCCTGGGCGACGACGAGCAGCAGCAAGAGGCCTAGCGCGAGACAGAAAGGCGCTTTGGAACCCATCTGTCTGGTGAATTCGCGATGCTTTCCTTGCCAACCTGCCACGGGAAAAATCCAGTTAATTTCGGTTAGCCAGGAACCGAGGGCAGCCCCCTTCTAGATCGAGCAGAACACGAGAAACCAACCCCGACGAGAGATCGACTGGGAAGCCGATCGGCGAGGGAGAGCGGGGGAACGGAGAGCAACCGACGGAGGAACCAATCGCCGGCGACATTGCAGATTACGGACTGGGTGGGGAGGAAAAAAGAACAGCGAAATGAAGAAGAGGAGCAGGGATCCCTGCACACCTGCAACTTACTTGCGGGCCCGGTCTGGCTCAATTTGTCCAACCTACGAAGCCCACCGGACAACCCACTCGGTGCCTTAAGCGGCCCAAATGACCGCGGTGGCTGTGATTTTTATAAATAATAAAAAAAGGTGTCACAAAAATAAAGAACACAACTGCTTGTAAAGCATTTTAATTTTGAATCCTATCCTATCCTACTACTAAAAAGATCCAAACCAAATCGTCCACCGGCGTGCGAAAACTGCCCCTCCGCTCCTTCGCTAGCTCGGCACACCTTCTCTCACCCCTGCATGTAGTGGACTGTGGACCGCATCGCTCGCACTGAAGTTGAAGTTGGTTACCTTGCATGAGCAAGAAAGAAACTACTTTACTATAAATAGCAAGTTGATAAATGACAAATTTATTCTACCATGTGTTACAAATATACTACCTCCGTCCGAATGAATGCAACTATGGGTTGTGTGCCAATTAAAGTGGTTCATCTTTGATGTTTATCGCTCTAAATCAATTGAATATAAAAGTACATTTCGTAATTAATCTAATATTGTTTATTTGGTATCATAAATATTAGTATTTTTATATGATCGAAGTTAAGATATAAAACGTGTTACTGTGATAAAAATTGCA
Organism: Themeda triandra; assembly: GCA_018135685.1. NCBI lineage: Eukaryota > Viridiplantae > Streptophyta > Magnoliopsida > Poales > Poaceae > Themeda > Themeda triandra. The sequence continues at coordinate 1,557,932 of JAENPR010000043.1, read as the reverse complement.
TTCTTTTCTTGATGGAAGGAGGAATCAATGACTAGCAGTTTGAGCTTTGAATCAATATCTTTTCTTAGTCGCTTGGGATATTGAGGTCTCATATAGTAGGTTGACAAATGGCTAATTTATTTACTATCTTAGCTAATAAATTCAGTTATACCCATGACTTATCTTCATTTTATAACTTATGATCAAATCCAATACCTACAATGAGGGACAAAGTGATGGAGGGAGCAGTCAAGGTAGTGCCAAAGTGATAGGAGGGGTGAATAGGTTTGATGAAGTGGCATTGAGAGCCATTGGTCATAGGTCAATGGAGAAAATATGGTCTGGCCATTGAACTACAAATGGTGATTAGGAATGACACAAAAAAGGGTGAGGGGTTGAAGGGTTGCTTTGTATACGACTATCTTGGGTTATCACACTCATAATAAGAAAATTATGCACATTTTTTTTTTGCCATGTATGTTATGGATATTACACCACTAGCATAATCATTTTCAATATATGTTGTATCATTTTGACAAAAAGAATTATAATTATTTTATTGTATTGATTGAAATTATGATCTTGATCGTGATACATGTTATCTCATGATAGTTTTTTTCTTCCGTCACAACGCACGGACACGAACCTAGTTATTCATCTATGTTTCATATATAAAAATTGCTTTCAACTACTGATTGTACCTCTCTTTGAAGTTGCACAAGTTAAACCACAACCGAAAAATGGATGATAAATTTGGAAATTTAGAGATTGTACCTCTCAAGAGAAAGTGGTGTAAACAATTTTTACACGGTGAGACTCAATGTGGTGTAAACAAGTTTTGCACTCAAAGGAGAGTGACCTTGGTACTACTACTCATTTTAATGGAAAAAAATGTAGTAGCCAAAATTTGATTCCTGTCTGGAATGACTCGGGTGTCACACGGGTGCCTGTTCTGTGTTTGAGCACGTTAGTGCCGGTTGTGTCCACCAAGTTCTGCTGCGGCTGGGCTGGGCTGCGGTGCTGGCCGAGGGAGCGGACTGCTGGATCGCTGGGCTGGTGCTGGCAGAGGCGAAGCATAATGTGACTGCGGCTAGGCTGCAAGGTGAAGCAGGCCAAAACGAGGAAGAAAAAGAAAAGGGCTTTTCTATTTTTGAAATGAGATTTGAATAGAGCTTTTTTTTGCAAATATGATTTTTAAAGCTCTAGCCACATACACACACGCATACTCCGTACACACACAAGAGCAACCAAATTCAGTGGCACAAATGCATCAAACATTTTTGTATCTTATATTTCTTTAATAATCTATTTTTTTGTAATATTTACTTTCCTTTATAAAATTCAAGCAAGCTTAACAAGATTAGATCAATTTAGAGTTATATGAAAACTGAAAATTTAGGGTGTTACAACAAAAAAATCTAATTTATCTAACACCCTCGTTAGTCCAAAATCCAATCGAAAAATCTGAATCCAAATGAGTCCTTGTTCTATCAATGACCAACATGACACCGGGGTGGTTAGACGAAGACAACGGTCAATTTTCTACATAATCACCATCTTCTCTCCACGAGATTCCTCCTTGTCACATCTAATCACGCCCGCCCGATGATGAGAGACCACCTCCTCCACTAATGCTGGTGCACTAGCCTCATATATATATCAACGCCAGTGCGCCTCCTTCTCACTTGACGCCTCCTCTTATCCGCTGCATCACCCTTGCCCGCCGCTAGTGACCCTCCTCCACCAATGGCACCTACTTCTCGTCTGACCCTCTCTCCGATAGATTCGTTGCACGACTAATGCTTTGGATCCACAGTGAGGAGACTAAATTAGACTAGATCCCAATTTGATTTCTCGTTGGTAAGCAATCCTAGTCTGTCCTCCTTAGCTAGATTATGTTGTCCTAAAGGGTTCATCGTAAGGTCAATGGGTGGAATATTTCTTTTTTTCTCATTGGTTTCAATATGCAGGTGTTTGAAAGAAGTGTGTTTGGTTTGCAGCTTACCAAGTAGCATAGTGACTAGGTATAGTATTCACCATGGTGTCTCAAATTGGACAAATTCGAGGGAGCACAGCATGCCGGCGCATGAAAAGGCTATATAGGGCGCAACCAAACTAGCCCTTACAACTTTACAAGGATGGCCTCAAGTCCGATTTTAAGTGGTCCCAAAGTCATCAATTATTTGATCTACTCTCTCCATCTCAAAATAGATGATCTTATAACTTCAAATTTTGTAACAAAACAATTGACTTCTCATTTCTCAATATGTTTTTTTTCTGAATATATCTTTCCCTTTTTCCAATACATCTCGATCATGTACTCCTCGATACTATGGGAGAAGGAGCGACGAGCGAGTAATTTGATTGGTGTACAAAATGCATAGGGAACAAATCGAACGCCACACTCATGCCACGTTAAAGTTTGCCATAACATTGGCGCTGTACTTGTCACGTCTAAAATGAAAAGTATGATTTGTGTTACTCACGATGTGGTAAAGTATTACCATCAACCAAGTAGGATTATATTTTATTTTTCCTTTTTTCGATACTTTAACAACGTTGGCAAAAATGTACTCTCTTTGTCCAAGAAAACACGCAATTATGGATTGCGTTGCAAAAAAAAAAACAATTCACGTTTGACAATGTTTTTAGTGAATATAAGTTGCTATTTATTGAAACTAAACGGCCACGAGTAAACGGGACAAATGACTGCCTAGCTGGACACGACGAGGTACCGTGCAGCGTTTACTCAGGGTACCAATGGACTAAGCGATGTTAACAGTGTAATTTGGACCGAAGGATAGGAATACGTTTGCACAATATGTTTGCACTTGAGCCGCGTCGTGTCATTTTTCTTCTTTCTTAGGAATGATAAAGTAGAGTATATTGCACGCTCCCAAACGTAAAGCATGCACAGTGCGTACGAGGCGGAGTATTCTTTTGTGTGTGTGTGTGTCAGGGTAGTTTGACAAACCGTAGATTCTGTCCGGTTTGACTTCGACCCATCACGTGAAACAGTGACAGACACGGAGTAGGAGGAGAGGAATAAACGGTCCACCACAGCCACCAACGCATCGACGTGAACCTGAACTTTGTGCAAACAGGAGAATAGTGCAAGAAAGGGTTGGAAAAAGTGAGGTGAGTGTGGGGGACAAGGCCGAGCGTCAACCGAGGTAAACGAGCTCGCGCGGGCCGGAGAATATGGGTGCCCTGGATTTCCGTACCCGGGATTGCATGCAGGCAGATGCGGTGGGTGGGCGCCCAGCAGCCCTCCTTTTTGACCTCTGGGGGTGCCTCGGTCGGCGCGCCGGAACGGGCGTTGCTGGAGCAGGGCAGACCAGCATCTTGGCAGACCGCTGCCACGCCAAGAGGATGTGTACGATCTATCAATCAAGTGCAGTGAGCAGAGTCAGTGCGTGCTCACATCACCATGCCGCCGTGCTTGCTTGCCTCTGTCTTTGGGCCGGGTAGGAGTAGCCTAGCCGACTAGCCGGAGAATCTTCCTGTCCAAACGTCTCGTGCCTCTCAAAATCCCCTCACGACGACTACGTACTACATGAACAAAATATTGGAATGAAGGAAGTTGAGTTACGTGCTCATCAAAACCATCCAAACTCACCAAACATGCTCACGTGATATCTACTCAGGGAGCTAGTGCATACTATAGCATTAGAGAATACGTACACAGGTATGAACTCTTAGGCAAAATTAGAATTTTATAAGGAATTTCGAGGAGCTTTCCTTGGTAGTCGATCGATGGGTACACCATGCAAATTGATCTAGTGTGTTCCCCACAAAACCAAGACTTCTGCAATGTCCACTCCACTAATTAAACTCGTGATGACAAAACCACTGCCGGAGACAAATTCAACATAAAATTAACAAAAGAGTAGGAGCGAGTATGGTGGATCAAGTGTGATAGTTTAATGTGAGTTCAAATCTGTTAGCATAAAGCGTGTGATTGGTTTCTAGACGCACTGCGCCACGCTTTTTGTTCGTGACCACGCCTATGGCTGACTAAGTGCTAAGCCAAGCTTTAGGGAAGCCTGAAAAGGGTCTCAGGGATGCCGAGCTCGGAACGACCCGGCTAATTGTTTCTGCATAGTTTTTTCCACGTGGGTAGGAATGGTCTACCGAATAAGCAAGGGGAGGAGTATCAGAGTAGCAGGAAGGTGAGAGCGAGGGAAGCAATGGTGCGGGTGGGATGCGAAGCTAAAAATATAAATCAACCCGCCACAAAAAAAGAATGAGGTGATTGTACGAAGACCATACAACAAACACACAAGATCTTGGTTAGCTAGGCTTAGGTACCATATATAAACAAAACACACAAGACCGAGCATGTTGGTTTAGACCAACCAAGCTTGTTTTGTTAGCCACATTTGGCGAAGAAATGCAACAAACCGATCCTCTACGAGTTCGAGTTCTGTATAAAGCATAGTTGGTTTGGGTTCAAGGCACCTGAACTCTAATAAGGTTCCAGCAAGAAACAACAAAATGACAATAATGGAATATGTGTAGTAGTGACTCTTCCACTCAGTAGATACATAAGAGCATCTCCAGCAGTCTCCCATTCCACATCCCCAATGAGAAAAAACTAAAATTTGAGGGATTTTGATGCTCCAACAGTCTCCCAATCCTCTCCCCAATGAGAAATTTTTTTTTTCTCATCCCCCTCAAAACGAGCACTCCACCCCGCAAAGAAAGGGGAAGAGCCCCCTCCCCGCAAACCTCTCCGCATACCTGGCGGGAATGAAGTTTCACGCAACCGTCGCGGCCATGGCGTCCACCATCTTCGTCCAACTTCGCGGGTCACTCACCTCGATCTGTTGTTCCCATGCCGGAGAAGGGAAGAAGGGAATCCAGCGAGACGGGCCGATCTGGTGCAGGGCCATGGCCGGCACCGGGATCCAGCCTCGATCTGGTGCAGGGCCGTGGCCGCCAACGGGTCACCGTGCGTGGCCGGAGTTGCGGACGGGGATGGCGACGACGGCCGGAGACCAGCACGGACCCGCGCGGATCTGGCGCCTGGACCGGGGCGAGCAGATGCGGAGGAGGGAGATGTCATGGCCGGCGCGGAAGAGCAAGCGGCGGCCGGCGGGGGAGAGCAAGCAGCGGCCGGTGGAGGAGAGCAAGCAGCGACCGGCGGGGGAGAGCAAGCAGCGGCCGGTGGGGGAGAGCAGCGGCGGGCGAGCGCAGTAGAAGTGCGAGGGAGAGAGAGGACCGCGTGGGGGAGAAAAGGAGGAAAAAACATTTTCTTTTCACCGACAGGTGGGGCCCATATGTATTGGGGATTGCATATTCTCATTCTGTTGGAGAGTAGCCCTTCACAACCCCTCAAACATGTTTTGTAGTTCCCCCAATAACTAGTTTTGGAGAGAGTAATATTGGGAGACTGTTGGAGATGGTCTAAGGCACACTTACATGTAGGTCATTCCATGTTCTTTCTTCGAAGGAGAAGAAGCGTTCGTGTTTACTCAATTCTGTAGAGAGAGAAAAGACTTTTGACAAGTGGAACGTCAGAGCAATTTAATTTGAAAGCTGAATGTATCACTCGGTGTCTAATTAGGTGTTTATATTCCTTATTAATTGGTGAAACCCCCTGCCTCCAAATGTATATCCAGTCATCATTTTTAGCTTCCAACTTTTCACTTAGAATCCGGAGATGGTCAAAAGGTTGTGTGGACATTGGCACATGAAAAGTTTAGTGAGAGTCATGACTAGCACTTTCTTAAAAAAAACAAGATCCTGTTTAGTACAGCTCCAAGTGACTCTTCCCTTGGCGCGTAATAGTTAGGAGCCGCTTTCCCCTCTCTACTCAAAGAAGCAATTATCTTTCTTTTTTTTTTAGCTTCACTTGGCTCTGGCTCTTTTGCGCACTGTTTGGAGCCGTTTAGAGCCAAGCCAAACAAGACAGGTTTGACTAGCTAATTTGGATCGTATACACGCGCTGATGGGCCTTTAGGTTACACGCCCCGGCCCACCTGGTACCTGCCTGCGAAGTGAATTGACGCATCCAGCTAATTTATGGCGAGTACGTTATGGTTCCTGAACTCGCAATTGCGAAGTGGCCATTGGATGCATGACATGTTGCAGTGATGCACACATCCATGCCGGGTGCGCAGTGGACCAGAAGCATCTCTCCGGACAACCGGTACACGATCCTACTCAAAACTGTAACAAGGAAAAGAAATCTGGCTGACATGTGGGAGTACTAGTGGCACGACACAATTACTAGTACAGTACTACTCGTGGTACTTGGTTTTCTCTGTGGTAATTTACTGTATTTATTTGTTACTCTGCGCTCAGTAATAATAGCATTGTTATTATTAGTACATTTGTCTAAATTATAAGTTGTTTTTAACTTTGCTATATCTTTGTTTGGATGTAGATATTGAGCTCGCAGGATTTAATTAATTGATCACCAACACCAAATCAGACTAGTATTGAAAATGTGTTGTTTGGATGTGCACAATTTGCTGGCTTGAATATCTAGTAACTTGGATGCATGTGTAAATCATGAATTTATCCCACCTCAACAGAATAAACTTGAGTTTCTGATTCCAAATCTCAATTCCACGTGCAACCAAACAACAGAATCTAGGAAACTTGATTCCAATTCGCAATTCCATGCCCAATATCTACATCCCAAATGGGGTGTAAAAGTTTTTATTGTACATCTATCGTATAAATTAAGAGATGAATCTTGGGAAACCAAAATCACTTAGGAGGGAGTAAAATTTAAATTGTGAAAACTTCAACATTAACATAGTGCCTAGAGAGATACGTACTATATTGTGTAGTACAGCTTACAAGCCATCGTGAAAAAATGAAATGTAACTAGCAATCAAACGATAAGCCTTTATGTAGGCTATTCTGTTTTCATGCACATATATTTTCACCACCTTCATCTATGGCCTTGTTTAGTTCACTCCAAACTCTCAACTTTGGCACTATGTAAAAAGAAAATTCTCCGTCACATTAAACTTATAAGATACGCATGGAGTACTAAATATAGATGAAATCAAAAACTAATTGCACGGTTTTGTTGTACTTTGTGAGATGAATCTTTTCGAGTCTAATTAATAAATATTTGACAATATTTCACAAATACAAACGAAATTCATAAAAGGCTTATTTACGGTGTGTGAACACCTGAATTTGACATCCCAAATTTAGGATCTAAACAAGGCCTATGCTAAAAGGAATAAGTTGGTTGTATCTGTTTATTTTGAGTTTTTAACCGGTTCAGCTTCTCTGTGAAAGGCTTTACAGAAAAGCTATATCAAATAGGATCCCAAAAAGATGGGGGACTGGAGAGTGGAGACTGGAGAGAAACATGCTCTGCATCCTTCATTCATTCATTCATGGAGGCACGCTCTAGCTGCACAGTTTTACGATGCCCGTTCGTATGCATGTGCTGTTTAGAATGTTAGGTTGTGCCTGCCATTGCCATGCCATGCCTCAGAAAGGTGAGCAGAAAGGATGCTGGCTACGAAACGTTTTATGAAATAATAAAATCTGAAGCTTGTAGAGGGAAACAACTCAACAACCCGCCCAGAAAACCACTGCGCTCTGCTGCTTGCCTCCTTTTTATCGATCAGTGTGGAGGGTGGGTGAAATTGATCGATCACCGTTCAGTGCAGCTGTACGTGCCTCTTCATCATCATTCATGTGGATGGATGGAGGAAAGGATCAGAGAAAGCTGAATTGAAGGAGAAGATGACACGCCCGGCCATGTCTACAGCATGACGGCGGCCGGCCGTTAGCATCCAACCTTGGCATCAACCGTGCGCGCTGGCCGCTGCTGGGGTGCTCTGCTCGGCGGCCGTCCCCTGTGCCTGTGCTCTGTGCTCGTGGGAAAGCATGGAACTTTTGGCTGGCGGATACAGTATGGTGCAGAGACTGTGAGAGGAGAGGAGCAGGTAGGAGCAGCCAGCGGCTAGGAATTCGAGGAGGGGAGGACGGCCGGGAGACAAGGGTCACATGGCGCCTGCCTGATGCAGTGCTGCCGCCTCTGCTCACCGTGGCCCCCGCTCATGCAACACAGCATCCATCCCTCTCTCTGCTAGTACTACTACTAACGACATCCTCTAGGAATGAGTACTGTATTCTCTACTGGAGTGGAGTATAATACGTATATACTCCTACATGAGCAGTAGTATGTACTCGTACTCAGTACAGGACTGGAGTAGGAGTACCTCAGTATGTACCTCTCAGAGTCTCAGTCTCACTTGCAGCTCATGCTCAAGCTCAACAAGCTCCGGCCATAGCCGTCGTTCTCTTGTGCCTGCAAGTACTGCCTGACAAGGGTCTCTATTTAAATCCCTCCGGCCTCTTTCGCTGCCCCGTCTTATGCACAAGCACCAACCAACCATTATCAGTCATTCAGTCACAAGCTTGCCGCTGAACAAGCAGAGCTGCTCAAAAGCTTCCTCCTTCCATTCCAAAGGGCAAAGGCGATCTTCTCTCGAGTCGATCATCACAAGCAAATAAAAAGCTTGGTAAGCACCAATCCATGTGCCTAGCTCAATCTTGTTCTTCCTCCTCTGGACCACACCGGCCTTGCTCATTCTTCTGCGAGTGTGATCGTGAGAAAGCACAGTAGTTTATTGCAAGCCTCTCGTGGGGCATATGCCCTTGTGGGAATGAGAGCCGTCTTCTCAGAGATGGTGCGAAATGTTTTGTTCCTGGACGCTGCTGTTCATCTTCTTGTTCGTGTTCCTCTCTCCCTGATCTGAGTGTATTCCGAACCAGATATGAAGCCTCTTGCTGGCTGCAGCATCTGAGGTGCTTGGCCAACTCGAAGATGAGCAAGGAGGACGTGCTCAAGGTGCAGGTGAGTGATCGAGTTTGCTCTGCTTGCATGCTCCATGTTCATTGTTCCATCGATGCTCCTCGTGTCTGCTGCGATTTCCATCACATACAGTGTGTGCATGTCTGTTTGTTCTCTGAATATTCTTGATTCTGTTGGTTGGTTGGTTCTGCCCATTCCCAGACGTGCGTGCTGAAAGTGAATATTCACTGCGATGGGTGCGAGAAGAAGGTCAAGAAGATCCTCCACAAGATTGATGGTAACCAACAAACCATTTTTCTAACCCAAATTGCTTCATTTCTTTTGTTCCCTGCTCTGTTCTGTTGTGCTCACAAGGGTCTTCTCAGCTTTGCTGCTTCGTTTCTTCTATAAAAAAGCTTCCTTTTTTACACCTGATGAGAGGAATGTGCTGCGCTGATGCTGATCTGCAGGTGTGTACCAGAGCAGCATAGATGCGGAGCAGGGGAAGGTGACGGTGTCCGGCCTCATGGATCCGGCCACCGTCATCAAGAAGCTCAACAAGGCCGGCAAGCCCGCGCAGCTCTGGGGCGCCAAGCCCGGCGTCGTCAGCCAGCTCCAGAAACTCCAGCTTGGCTCCGGCGGCGGCGGCGGCAAAGACAAGCAGCCCAAGGACGGCGGCGGCGGCAAGGGCCAGCACCAGCACCAGCACCAGCAGCCCAAGGGTGGCAACGCCGGCGGCGGCGGCAAGGGCCAGCACCAGCAGCCCAAAGGTGGCGGCAACGGCGGCGGTGGTGGTGCGGGCGGGAAAGACGCGAAGATGATGCTGCCGCAGCCGACGCCACAGCAGATGCAGCAACTGATGCAGATGAAGGGCATGAAGCTGCCTCCCGAGTTCCTCATGAGCATGGCCGGCGGCGGCGGCGGCGGCAAGATGCCACCTTTCCAGCCGGCCGCGGGCGCACCGGCGCCGGCGGCGGGCAAGGACGCCAAGGCCGCCAAGTTCAGCTACCCTGACGAGGACGAGTTCGGGGACGACGGCAGCGAGTTCGACGACGAGTTCGACGACTTCGACGATGAGGATGATTATGACGACGACGGCTTCGACGACGATGATTTGTACGGTGACCCCAAGATGGCGATGAAGCCCGTCGCCATGCCGCCGGCTGCCGGTGGGGGTGACAAGAAGGGTGGCAAGAAGGGCGGCGGTGGTGGTGGCTGGAACGAGATCCCCGTGCAGGTGAAGGGGAACGGACAGAACGGCGGCGGCGGTGGCGGCAAGAAGGACTCGGGCGGGAAGCAGAACCAGGGAGGCGGCGGCGGCGGAGGCGGAAAGAACGGTGGTGGGTCGCAGCCGCCGCAGAACGGCAAGGGAGGCGGGAACGGAAACCAGCAGGGTCAGCAGGGGAAGAAGGGCGGCGGCGGCGGCGGTGGTGGTGGCGGTGGGCAGCCTGCCGGTGCTGGCGTCCCGATGATGGGCGGCATGGCAATGCCACCGCCGACGCAGCATCAGCATCAGCCGCAGCCTGGCCCCGGCATGATGATGAGGCCGCCGAACATGATGGGCGGCGCCGGTTTCCCCGGCGGCATGGGGCAGGCCATGGGTGGCCAGATGGGCGGCGCGCCGATGGGCCACCACCCGCAGCAGCACATGGGCGGGGGTGGCAATGGCATGCAGATGATGCAGCCTGGCGGTGGCGGTGCCGTGCATGGCATGCCAGCCGGCGGCGGCGGCATGCCTGGAGCTGCAGCGTTCTACCAAGGCGCCGGCGGCGGTGGCGGTGGCATGCCGTCCGGGGCGCCGCCGGACATGATGCAAGCGGCCGGGAACCCCATGGCCATGGCGCAGGCGCAGCAGCAGCAGTACATGGCGATGATGCAGCAACAGCAGCAGCAGATGAATGGTCACGGCGGCGGCGGGTACCCGGCGATGGGGTACGGGTACGGCCGGCCGGCGATGCAGTACCCACCGCCGGCGCCGTACTACTACCACCCGATGCCGCCGCAGCGGCACCCGCACGACAACATGTTCAGCGACGAGAACCCCAACAGCTGCACGGTGATGTGATCATGTCAAAGGTCGCTGCGGCCGGCCGGCGCCGGCCTGCCAATCTTTTTCTCCTGCCTGCCGGCCTGCCATTCTTCCGGTGAGGTCAAAAGGTGATCGATCATGGGTCAGCGTCACCATGGTTGGAACAAAGTCCCTGGATTGGATCTCAGTAGAAACCAGACATGACATGAGAAGCTAGTAGCAGCAGCAGCGGCTAGAATGGTCCTCCTACTTTTTTTTCTTTTTTCTTTTTTTCTTTTTTCTTTTTCACTACTAGTATTTCTGTTTTTTAGTTTTTTTACCTTTTCTTTTTCTTTGGATAAAAGGGGGAAAAGCAACTTCCTTGATGGTGAAGGTAGGTATAGTAATTATCAATAGTGGTGGTGGTCATAAGATATGATGAGGGTGGTGGTTGTTCATGGGTGTTATAGTGTGTAAGTAGCTCAAGAAGGTGGATCTCATGGCTCACCTTCTTGCTCCACAATGTGATATGGTATGGAGGTGGCATGGTAGAAAAACATGGTTAATCTCAATGTGCTTTCGAGTGCCGTGTCTGTCCATAGCGGAATGGAATGGAATGGAATGTTTTGCCAACTCGGTTGCACTCCATTTATTATTTATCTTTATGGCTTCCTATTGAGGGAGAGGGGACCTAGTAACAAAAACATAATCACTTTGTTCATATGAAAAAACCCAATAAGATGTATATAGGATAGATGTGGAAAACCCAATAAGATGTATATATGGGATAGAGGAAGACTATAGGACTGAGAGTAACAAAAAAGGGAGCCTAGACCAAGAAGAGGGCAATAATAAACATAATCATGTGTTAAACTTGGGAAAAAATATAGAAAACCCGATGAACATGGAATAGAGGATAAACCCTATCACATGAATATGGGATAGAGGATGAATGTAGGACTTACAATATGGGATATACTAGTACAGATATAAAGGAAACAAAATGGGAGCAGATAATATGAGATAAGAGGATCAATACAGAACCTAGAGGAACAAAATGGGAACCATAACATACATTTTCAGAAGGATCAAAATGAGAGCCTAAAGAACAAATGTAAGACTTGAGACTTGAGAGGGAGAGGACACCTAGTAATGGAGTAAGAATACAGTTCTTTTTTTTTTAAGGAAAACAATATGAATACAGGATGCATATTGGATAGAGGATGAATGTAGGACTTCGGATCACTAACAAAATGTGCGACTGATTGTTTGGAGCAAGAAAGAAAGAAATGCTTAAAAAGATAGAAAATTTTTGAAAAAAAAAAAAGAGAGCAGATGGTGGCGATGATAATTGCGGCCGCAATGGAGGGGGCAATCATGATGATGGATGGATGGATGTTATGGCAGATGGGTCCACGTGATTGAAGCGTGGGTCTGCTGCTCTGCTGCTGGTGCATTGAGCTTTTTCCCTACACCTGCACTAGCATGCATTATTGATTTGACTGGGTAAACAATAGGCGCAGAAATAGGCCTGGCTTCGAGGGATGGGCTGCCCCCGCTGTCTACGCTCATTCTGGTCCGGTGGTGGCAGCTGCAGCTGATCGAGCCACGTCATCAGCCAGTCCGATGAACTCATACAGGATCTGTTGGGAAAATAGGAGGAGTACACAATTTTCAGATTCAACAGATAAGCTAGATTCAACACAACAGATAAGCGATGATCAAAACAGCAGGCTCACCGTAGATGGATGAACGTTACCGTAGCAATATGGAATGCAATATGGAATGATTGTTACCGTTGATGATGCGAGGAATCTACTGGCTCGAAGACAATGCATGCAGGGCAGCGAGGATAGTAATCGATGTTGCACCTTGTATATTTATTTATAGACTCATATAAACTTACTTACGTGTCCACCACTAGGGAGCATATGGATTGGGATTGGTTGGGAGTATGAGCTTAAGAAGACCATATTCTTTGAAAAAAAACAAACCATATGAAATTAGACAACACAGACCGGCTGCCCGCAGTTTAATTTGGCCGTGTGCTGTACTATGGCCCATGGCTGGCTGGTTTTTTTCCTTCGCCCGCACTAACATTATTGATTTGACCGGGCAAAGAATGCCAGTCCTACTCCTAGATGGGATAGGGCACCAATCTACAGTAGTCATTCAGATCCGGACGTCTGGTGGTGGCTTGGCTACCGCCTCAACGGCAGCTTCACCGGCTCCTAGTATGAATTTCACAATGTACTCCGTTAATTCCCAGTCCAACTACCCCGCAGTAAAAACTCTAAGACTACCCGCACTTATGGATCTCTAAATTTCTACTCTATTCATCCTAGTCATTAAGATTCTATATTCTATACCACTTTCTTCCGCACTCATCCAACCTCTATATCTCTACTATATACCAACTACCACATATTTTATTCAACTATCCCAACTACCATCTCCTCTCTCCTATTTTTTTTTTCTTTTCCTTTCCTTTTCTTTCTTTTTCCCCTCTTCTTTTCCCCTCTTCTTTCTTCTTTCTTCTCCGCCCGCCTGTCTCGACGAGAACGGAGCAGAGGACGAAGTGGGGCGCACGGCCACCGGGGCGCGCCACTCGCCAGGGAGGCGCGCCACTCGCCAGGGAGCGCGGCTGCCGAGGCGCGCCGCTCGCCAGGGATGGAGCGGAGGACGGAGCGGTGGACTCCGGAGGAGGACTCCGGCGGCTCCTCACGGCCGGTGCGGGCCTCGTCGTCGCGCTCGCCATTCTTGTTCCCTCGTCTTCACGCGGAGCTTCCTGCGTCCGGCCATGGAGGACCCGGCGAGCTCGCTACTCTCTTCCTTCCTTTTCTCTCTCCGCCTTCTCTCTCTTCTCCTTGGTGCTTGTGAAGTGGGGCCGGCACCGGCTTTGCCGTTCCCCGCAATGCCCCAAAATTTGCCGGCTGCATGGCAATGCAGTAAGCTTTACCGTCCCCCGCCGCGGGAGATTTTTACGGTAAAGCTTACTACATATGGGTACCGTGAGCTTTAGAGATCCCCAGTGCGGGTAGTCTAATCAGCACAAACAAGCCTCAGCCACAACCCTGCGGGGAGTGCAGGCAGAGTCTTGACTTGTGGAACACAGTACTATAGCCTGTACTATCTTACTACTACTGACAGGTTAAACATTACTTTTGGCCCTATATCTAAAAAAACATTACTTTTGGCATGATTATAGTGGACTAATGATAGTGGGATAGGACCATGACTGTCGACTTAGTTTGGGTCTATTTGGATGCTCTAGGATTAATTGTTAGCTCTAGCTAAAAATTGGCTACCTAGTTGATAGTTCATATCTATTTGGATTCGTAGCTAAATCTATCTTTTTTTGTAAAAATATTCTACATATCTCTACCTAGAATATCTCTTAACCTTTTCTCTCCCTTCACTCCCTCCCACATCTCCCTTTCTCCCTCTCCACACAGGTAACCAGAGGCCACAAGATGAGTCCATGACACAAAGAATAGGCTTGTCGCCCGTCGCATCCACTTCGTCGTGGCCGCATCGGGCGACACCACGACCATAATATGGAGAGGAGGGGCGAAGGCAAACGGAGTTGACGCGTGGCACCCCGGCGACAAAATCGAAAGCCAAGTGTCTAGATTGAAGGGGGTTGTCTCCTCAGTGGTGGGGCTGCAACGGAGTGTAGGCCGTTTATCGGCTGAGGCGTCTATGACCCCTCTCGCTCTGGAACTACTGCTCGAAGCACCGGGCGGGATGCATCGATAATGGGCCTGACAGAACTATTTTGGCCCGTGTGGATCGACGACGAGCCTCATACATCGTCCTCCGTCACCAGGCATGTCTGCAAGGGGGGTGGAGGACAGAAAGGGTCTTTTGTCCATTAGAACCACTCATCTATGTTAACTAGTGAAGTAGTATGGACTAATTGTTACCACTACCGTTTATCTGGTCCGTTTAGATCCCCCTGGGCTAAAAATTACTAGCGGCTAACCCTAAGCAGCAGCAGGGAAGGGATCCAAACTAAACAAGCCAGTCGTTCAGGTCCGGTACGGTGGGCACCTCAGCCATCGTCAGTCCTAGCATCAATGAATAATAATACACTCCTAGTCCTAAACATCGATAATTGACCGACGGATCCCAGTCCAACCACCCCCTAGTAAAAAAACTTGTTGTTATGTTAAACCAAGGAATAAACAGAGTACGTAGAGATAAACAAGCCGTCATCGGTCATACACAACGAACATGCGTTACATGCCCATGCCACGCAGAGACAAGGGACTTTTAGCAGGATCTTAGTGGAACAGTAGCAGCAGCAGTACCTTACTATACTAGTAAGCACTGACAGACAGGTTAAACATTACACAGTACAGTAGTACTTTTAGCAGGATCTTAGTGGACTAAATGAGCTACAGTAGCACCAGTAGCATTGGGAGCAGAGAGAACTCAGTGGGATGTCGCACGCATGCTGTGCCGTACCGTACGTGCAGCGCATCATTTGTTCGCAGTGTACTATACTACGCGGCGTATGGTACCGTGGTACCGTATCGATCATATCATATCAGCTCGTTGGGGTTGGGATTCGGTGTTTGGTTGTCGCCAGCAGCGGATCCATCCGCTGACTGCTGTGGCTTTTCGCGCGTCGTCCCGTTGTTCGTCCCCGTATCAGCTTCAGGGAGTACTGCCCCATTACCATATTTACTAATCACTTGCATTGCATTGGGACCGCGGACCCGCCGTGAAGCACAAGAGCAGCACGCATAATTAACCATCATTCGTCACGCCTCTAGCTAAACGGGACACGCCACGCCACGCATAATTAATCAACTAGTACAAGGAGTGAAGTCGCCGTACTCTCTTCTACCGATAGTACTAGTACTAGTAGCCGGCCGATCGATGGAGATTGGAGACGGAGCTCGTGCTTGCTTGTGCGTGCCATCATGACTGACTCGATCGAGCTTGGAATGTGCTGAGTAATTTTTTTTTAAAGAATGTCATATTGTGAGGATAGCTTTGCTTGTCGGCCTTGCATTATGTTGTTGGTTGCGATTATTGAGGCCGTGATGCATAAAGCCGACCGAAGCTTGATTGTCCGGAAAAAGCTAAGCTGCTTGGCTAAAAGACGACGTGTGGGAAACACTAGCTAGGAAAGGTAAGGCACCACACAATCTCGAGTGGGGCGACTCATCATTTCATCTCATCTGCCGTTGGAATTGGAATGGAATGTGATGGAATCATGCTTTATACTAGTATACTCAGTATGCAGGGCTTGTCACGGATCGCGAAAGCCAAGCAATCAAGGATACAGTATAGTACTACTAGTGTAGGTCAAAAGGAGACAAAGCCGAGACGCGATGGATCGATGGAGTTCATTCCGGCCGGGGCCATGTTTTGGGGGACCGGGGTTGGAGATGGGATGCACTGAATCGAAGAATCATTGCAGATGTCGATCAATCTACTCTTCCACTCAGGATTCAGGAAGGTTGGTTGAGTGGTCGATTTCTTGCTTCAAAGCCATCTTTAGCTGATCTTTATCTATCTATATTTTGGACTGTGGTTAGTGCAGCTAGGGTCCCGACTATCTATCTAAAATATCACTGCCTCCACTACCACTACCTGGAGGAGCTTTCATTAGTACTACTATAGTACTACTGTGGCCGCAGTTATAGCTAGCAGCAGTAGCAGCAGCTCTCTAAACGTTACGGTGGGGCCCTCTACCCTGACGACGGATCAAACAGACAGCCGGATGCTACGATAGACCACGTCGCGATGTCGCAATGGATTGCATCGCCCCATGCATGTTGCCCAGCCATCACAGTAACCTTGCCTTGCAGTAAAAAGTCTTGCCACCGCTTTCCTAAACCCGGCCGGTCAGAGACAGAGTACGATAGATCGAGGTCAATATGAGTACGATAGATCGAGGTCAATATGATATGCCATCCCCCGTGCAAGCCTCGCTCCATCAGTGCACGTATTCGTTCACTACCCCACAACTATCCATCCAGTATAAGTATAGATAGATCATTTATTTCTAGAACGTGTAACTAACTCATGCTTAATTGCTTAGCTAGATACGGAGTACTTACTAACTGTAGACGTCGAGCTTAGTATTTTTTTTATAGATATATATAGTGGATGCTGGGCAGCGATATTGACCATCCAAATCGATTGTCTATGTCGCTACCTGGTAGTATAGGCAACTACGGCTGCCGCTAGCTGTGCCGTGAGGTGAGGTGGCAAAAGGCGTCGGCAGCTACCGTTGGTCGTCGTTTGGAGGTCAGGCGACTGCATCGGAATGATGGCCGCCGGGCGGCTGTATCTGCTCTCGTCCGTCGTCGAGGACAAGCACAGCAGCCAGCAGCCGCCTCTTCTGTCTGTCTCACTCTCGACTGGTATTTTTATCGTTCTCCGTACTCCGTACAGACACGTAGCCCGGCCGGTGCCATGTGATTGTGCATGCATAGTCGGCAGTGCACGCGCAAGGACACGATCGTTCATGAACTCGCGCAAGGACACGATCGTTCATGAACTGGGATGTTGCAGAACTCGGTTCCCGCGGTGTTCAGTGCACGAAGCTAAGCACACATACCCGACGTACGTACTCCTGCATCTTTGCCTGCTGTCAGAAAAGTTTAAATCATCGATTAAATCAGCTCAATACTAGAAAAATTTCAATTGGATTTTGCTGTACAATTTTTCCTGCATTCTAAGTGCCCTTTGATATTTACCTTCTGGCCTTCTAAGAGAGGTTTTGAATTTACTTAGCATTCGAGTGCTCTTTGATATTTACCCTTCTGGCCTTCTAAGAAAGGTTTCTAATTTGCAAAAGATTAAGTGAACTCTCAAACCCTGAACCTCCTTTCCTTCACCCTTCGTCTCTCTTCTTCTTTTTTTCTTTCCCCTATGCGCCACTTCTTTTTCTCCTGCCGTGCACCAACTGACTCATCATGCATCAAAGTATTAGCGGCCAAATAATTTTGGTGGCCAAGGCACACTAATGAGCACCAAGGTATAATGCAAAAGGACAAAAGACTAGGCAGGGCATGACTGCGTGAGTAGACCAGCTGTCAGCTGACAAGAACAGAGGAGATAGACTGCCCATTTTAGCATGGCTACGGTTCCGGTTTCCAGCAAGGACTGTCAAACGGCCATCCAAAGAACTGTTCATTGCAAGAAGTTCGTAGGAGCTATGTTTTCTTAACTAAGGCCTTGTTTAGATTCCAGATTTCACCCTCAAATTCCACTATGCAGAATTTCTATTCCCCGTCACATCAAAACGTCAAGACACGCATTGAAAGATCTTAAATATAGATGAAATAAAAAACTAATTGCACAGTTACAGTACTTTGCGAGACGAATCTTTTGAGTATAATTTATTAATATTTGGACAATATTTCACAAATACAAACGAAATTCTTCTGCAAGTCTTATTTATGTGTGAACGCAGTCAATTTGGACTCCCAGTTTGGGATCTAAACAAGGCCTAAGAAGACAGCTAAAAATGGTTTCTCACAACACAAAACAGCTAAAAAAGGCTCGAAGGAGACAGCCAAAGAGGTGACCAGGCTCAAGAGGGAGTCTGGCAACTTGAGATAAGAATAATCATATCCAATAGCCTACCTTTAATGGCTCATTCCAAATTCATCCAATATTTTTTTTAAAAAATCCGTTAGCAGTGAAACGGATTTCGGTTTTGTTAGTCTAAGGTTCAGGCTCTTGTCTAGCTGCAAAATTGCCCGGCAGCGGCAGGCAACAAGCAAACAGGGCGGGGACTAGATTTTAGTTGCGTGGGTGGTGAGCGCTTCAGGTCAGGGCGTTATCCAGACCATATACATCAAAATAATCATATGGAAATCCCCAGTGTAGATTTGCTAATAATTGATTGTATTTGGTCAAAACGTAACCCCTGGGTAAATATAAAAGCAAGTAGACAGTCTGCTCAACAGTAGGGTAAACCTACAAGGCTACATGGCTACATCAGCAGAAGACAAACATGCCCTTGTCCGAGGAAATCAACCTTCGTGCGGAAGAAGTCCCAACAATCCGCTCTAACTGCAAGTTAGCAACAAGGTCAGTTCACACAGACGAAGGATAACTAAGATGCTGGTGGAATAACTCATGGACTCAAGGAATGCATATGAACTTCTCAAATAACAAATTGCATATATACAAGAGCTAGCACATAATCAGGAGAACTGCGTGGGAAACTGTTGAGGATTAACCGACACTAGGTGTGAGAGACAGATTTTCAAACAGAAGCTCAAAACCCAAAAGCTTTTGGTTTTCATTTTGAATCCAGACTATGTGGAAATGCGATAGTGCGACTACAAAGATCAAAACAAATTAGTTCATACTGCTAACTGAATAGCTGAACTGCATGATAAAATGGATCACGAACTTCATGAAATTAATGTTTCTGCAGAGCATGAGATTGATAGCTGGACAAGATTACGGTTTCCATGATGGAACCGAACCAAGTGAAATGGTGAACTCACCTTAAGAAGGTCAAGACGAGAGAAAAGGACATTGCACTTCTGGTTCTCTGATTCACCTAGCATATTTACAAGCTGAAAGCAAGAAACAAACCCAAGGGAGATTAACATTCAAAACCTCTTCACGGTAAACCGTGAGACAAAGCAATGAAATTTCAATTTAGTCAATACCTCCGGATAAAATTCTTTTCTCCCTGGCAATGAATAAATTAGTAAATGCTTTGTTCCCCTGATCTGCACGTCAAGAAATAATGACGAATATCCTTAGACAATACACCTAATACAGAAACAACAGGAATTGCAGAATACAATAAGTAATGATTCAGGCAATTGTACCTTGTATCGGTGGTAGAAATGAGATCTTTCACTATAAAGCAATATCTTTTTCTTGCCCTCAAAAACCAGAGTCTTGCACGAGATATATCCTGTTGTGATGTAGCCCTGATTTGGGAGCACATTGAGATAAATACCACTTGTTTTAAGACTAAGGGAAGATAAATTGAATTGAACTAATAAAATAATCTATAGTGAGAAGGTCGACTACTCACTCTCCAATTCGACAAAATGACGCTTCCTTAGATTTTAAGAAATTGCTTATTCGAATATATTCAAAGTACGAACTAACAAATAGCAGCAATCCACCCTGCAATGCACTAGAAATTAGCGAATCTTGCAAGAGATAGTCATTGTAGGAGCATGAACATTATCAATATTTACAGGAGATGCTGAGCATTAAAAACTATGTTCCTACAAAATTTCAGAAGTATCAAACACAACTGAATGTTCGTACATACAGAATAGAGCATACCTCATCCAAGTCCTGGATCTTTGGATACACCTGTATCACATCATAAAATATAAAAAGGACAGATGTATTAAATAACATATATACATATTTATATATGGAATAGATCACAAAAATGGTGAAATAAAAACTCCAGAATTTTCTGCAGTACGTAGCCAGGCCACGTGCCAATACGCCTCCTCAGCTTGAGCTAACCCAGCCAAGTAAGCTAGATATTTGCTTAGAGATTTAGTCAAGTTGATAAGATCAGTTAGCTGCTTATGAGATAAGTTTATTGACTAGACTGTCAAGTAGATCAATTTGCTAGGATGTTTCTAGAATTTAAACTAGCCTAAATACACTTTGAAGGATTGTACATAGTTGCTCAGATTATTATGTAACTAGCAAATCCTTCATTACAAGAAATGTACTATTTGAGCTAACTCCAGTACATCGGAAGATACATATTTTATACAAGCATAAAAGAACAGACCTTGTTGCAGAAATAATCAAAGCGTGCATCGTCAGCTTCAGTAATAGAAGAAGCATCAAATCGTTCATACACCTGTTTAGTAATTGCATTGAAAAGGATTAAAATAGTCAAAACTGTTTTGGTAAATAAGATATAAAATCATGCATGAACTTTAGTATAACCCAGGAGGATTCCGAATGCATGGTATTAATACCTTTTTTTACACAAATATTATATATCTTTGAGTAAAATTTAACTTTTATTCACTATATATGCAACAACGTGGCAGAATCAAGATGGATAAGAGCATTCACCTGCCGCACTTCAAGTTGTATTTTGGGAAGAACACCTGCATACTCGGTCACCATTTTAATCTAGTACAAGATGTAAAACTATTAATTCAACAACACATGTACTCCCATAAAGGGGTGAAAGAAACAGCTTACTCAGTGATTTCAATCATGGCATACCTTTCCTTCATAATTTAAGCATAATCCGTTAAATAAAGCATTAATCTCTGCATAACATGGAAAACAATTGAAATTTTAAATGCACATATATTAACCAACAAATGGACAACTATATGCAAAAGAAGCCTGCATATCATCATTAAATTATCATTTATTAACCTAGTAACTAATCAAGGTCTCGCGGTTCCTGTACATAACTAGTTGCCTTGAGCACCAGTTTCTATTACTCAAAACAAGAGGAGAGGAGGGAAGGGGGCAGGTTAAAATCACATTCCAGCTGAATCCATACCTGGTGTAAGGTATGAGCTTAACAGTATTGTCTGCCGATAGTACTGTGCGTGCTGATCCAAGTACCTTGGACATCAATGTACAAGCTTAATTAATAGGGATAAAGTTTGAGAATACACATAAATAACTAATAATAAGTTGCCATGAAAATTGACTATCCATAATAAAGAGAGTCGATGCTATCAGAGCACTAAAAATATTCAAGGAAATAGAATTACCATGGCCTAATTCGCATCACATTGGTTCCATGTTCTTTTGTTGGCAACTGATTAAGTTGTTCAAACACAGCCTCCAGATGCTCCCAGTTCTACATCCATGCATAAACTGTCATTTGTACCAAAAGGTACAAAACCAAATATAAGTAGAAAAATATATAAGCCTTGAAGTTTACCTGCATAGATATCACATCCGCATGATCAACCACCACAATCTGCATACAAACCATTTTAGAAATAAGTAAGCAAGGAGAAAGGAGAAACAAAAGGAAATAAATGCACTATGTTCCATTCCTAAATGTAGTCTATGTTCAGATATAAATTTTTTAAGTAGTTTGTGTTCAAATAGACTAATACATTATCAACCTGTAACATACAATATTCTGGAGTACTTTTGGGCAAGAGATATAATTTGTATGTTTTTTATGTGAATCAAGATTGTTGACATAATATTTATGGTTTAACAAAAAGACTTGTATCTAGTAATGAGGTGGCAAATAGATCATAGGATAAAAGGAACTAACTTCAATTGAAGATAGGAAATCAAAATCCTTCTCCTTGCCATGTTCTCCTCCATCAATTTTCTGATAACAGAAAAGCATAAAGCATAAAGCATAAACAATAGAACTCCATAACAATATACATGTTCCAGAAGTTCAATTTAATAATAATTAATTAGAAAGCAAGTTATGTGCTGAGATGAAAGAAATTGGCTTTTAACAATAAAAAAACAAAATACAGATAAAAATTTATGGCTGCTATATAGTATGGTGTGGCATACAGAAGACTTTTAGAAGGGATAACTGCCTTAATCGCTGGTAGACTTTTTGTTTATTTAGATCCCATATAATTTGGTGTGACCTACCAGTCAGACCTTTTGATTTTTTTTTTCACCTTTCTAGGACTAGCGTGTGAGCAATTTGGCATACAGGGAACAAGATGGGCCATTCAGAGGAAGTTTTCTATTAAGGCAACAGAGTATTTTCTACTGGATTTTGTTTGCAGGGATCACTACAAAAGGAGGTGAACAAGATGATGTCATGAAGATTGACAAGATCATAGCACAGATGTTGAAATGGCTTGGTTTCAGACAGTGTTTTATACCCCCATCAAAGTTCAGTACATCAGGCAAATCTGCAATCATGCATGAAATGCCTAAAGCTTGATGACACTAGGGAAGTGAGCCTGACTCACTTGGCTAGGTGACTCAATGTGGCACTACACCTAGCCACCTAGGTTCGAATCCCGTCGGGAGCGAATTTGGGTGCCTATTTTCTTCTTAATTAAAAGCCCCCTAGTTCCTCCTAGGTTGGGTCGAGTTTTTTTTTATGACACTATTTATTGCTTTCAATAATACTGTTTCATTTGTCCAATCAGACAGGTGCCATCATTTAGATTGACCAATCCAACAGCTAATCTCCATGAAGGCTTTATTAATGAATTTTCATCAACCAGCATTTTCCCGAGGATCATGTCCTACAGCAGTTGCTACTTCTCAAAGCCATCACACTAGAAGTGTAACACCATTTACATTTACCAATTACCTGTACCCCACCCATATCCAAATAAATTACATGGCCTAACAAGTTCTGCCATCAGCACTATGACACATCTGGCATAATTCCTCCCATTCCACTGTACATTCTATTAACTAAGATTGCAAAACCACCAAAAAAAAATCCAGCTTCTTGCTGGCATACAGCTGTTCCCACCTGGATCTCCCTACAATACTACTGGCTAACCACCACCAGTTCCATATCCTAAGTATTCTAGCAATTTTCCATATACTTTCCAGGAAGGAGCACATCAAATTCTAGATCAATAGGACAACAGCATACAAGGTGTGCCCAGAATAAGAGTAATATACAACTGCAGAACATGAGTAAGTACAGGTTATGGAGTCTATGAAGAAATCTTGTTTTTTGAAAAAAAAAATATACTTACACGTTTCAGTGCTAAAGGAGATGCAACTATTATATCAGAAGAATAGAAGTTACTGTACAACTTAATAGATTTCCTGCAGAAACATTAGTTCAAACATTAATTATTTAGATGTTCTCAGTAATCAATATGATAGGAAAAAATAGAGCATATATTCTCAGGAAGACTAGTTTATCTGTTTCTGAAAGTTATATTTTGGTCATAAGATTATATTCCCTTTGTTTCAAAAAATAAGGCATGCTATGACTCATGGCAGTCTCCAAACTAAATGTTGCATGCGCGGAATGGAGCACAGAAGCTGCCACCCTGTATTCTAGGACTATGAGAAAAGGTAGCTGCACCTTCTATTATGGAATGGAGCCATGGAGGGAGTAAATATTAAGTAATTATATAGAATACTCACTTTGTTAATTTTACGCCAAAAAGAAAGTGATCATCAATATCTCCAGCAAAAAGAAGGTCAAAGTCTGCAGGTTTTGTGCTATGTTCAGGTATCACCTCGTCATCTGATTCACCAAATTCCTTTTTAAATTGTCCCATGGTACTATCCTAGAGAAAAGAGAAAGATATCACTTAGAACCAGAAATAAAAACATATGAGAGCGAGCTATTGATAAGGTTATATCTGTACATAACCCTATCAGCTATTGTATCAGCAGAAAAAAGGATCAAATATATGTATAGGAATAATAGATTTTTTTTTTTTTTTTTATAAACTTACTTCACATCTTGAAGAAATCAGAGCCCAAATCATTGCATACAAAAATAAGAAAATGAAAATTTACCTTTTGTGGCAATGGAGAAAGCTGGATCAATCTCTTCACAATGCGCCGTGCAAAACTTTTGAGAGGTAACAAGAAAAGAACCTAAAAATATATTTAGAGAAAAGAAAACAGGATTAATATGAATGTATCTTAAAGACTAGATTTATGGTACACTGGTACAGACCCCACCAAAGTACCAAACCGATAGCATGTGAGCTAAGTTTACTTATTGACAATTGCATGAGAAAAGAGCTCGATCCAGTCATAGATAAGTGAAATTTTGGACATCGACATGGTCTGCAAAACAAACTTTGACTAATATCTGTTGCAATATATTTATTAAGTATAGCAAATGCATTCTGTTATGAAACTTTGAGACAAATCCACCTGTATCAATTTTCAAATGTCCCAACTACACAATTTGAAATAGTTGACTGCATATCCAACACAATATTTATTTTGTACTGGACGTACAATTACACTAACTAATGTGCAGTGTCCAATTAGATATTATTTGCTTAGGAGTGCTCAAAGTCATCCAAGGATTCACCTTGAGACCACACAGCAGCTGGACACATGACCTAATGACTTTAAGTCTAGTCAACTGGCAACCTATCGCTAATAATTAGAATAAGATTGATTCGTTATTTATTTACCACTATCGCTTGGAGTTTAGGACAATATAAATTGTTTAGACCAGGACATCCTCTATTAAAAGCTCTCACATCCTGCAGAGCTTCCTTGGTGTGGTAAAAACCCCAAAGGGCATAGTTATTGGGATTGGACTGGGCGTCATACTGGTCAAACCCTTAACTGGTCTAAACGGTTGGACAACGGGCTCAAAACAGCTTAAATACAGAGTTTCATACCGAACTCATCAAAGAAGCATGGGACAGTAGTGGAGGACTATCATGCCATTCAAGACTGAGGTTATGGGTTTGAACGCATTTCCAAGCATTTTTCACTGCAATATCCAAGCACACTCCCACACACCACGCCCACACGGCAATAAGTTGTTGGTGGAACAGAAATAATATTTGAGAAATCAGGGAAATCAACATAAAGGTCACATGAATCTAAGAAGCATGACATGCCATGGGTATCAACTGTTGAGACAGCTTAATGTGCCTTTTCTTCTTGCCAACACACATCACAAAGAAAATATTGCATTACAAATGCAGGATAGCACACTAAAATGCAACTAAATATATCTGGTAGTGCAATCTCAGTTAATGTACCCACGGCAACAGAACAGGGTGCTCAACATTTCAATATTCTTGATGTGATATACCTTTGGGCGCGTAAAACCCTGATCAAGGTATGTCTTATCATCTGAAATATCTCTGTCCGCGTCATTCCTAAGCTTCGCGTCATTTCTAATTACAACATCTCGCGTCCTATGAACATGATTCAACTGCAGTAGTACGCTTTGCAGATTAGCCAGCACCATTAAAGAGGTTCAAGAATAGTAACATGACTGCAAAGAGATAGTAAAGCTTACAGCATGCATAAGATATGCGTCCATAGTACTGGAATCAGGACCATTACTTTTCAGATAAAATGGCTTCTTATTGCAATGCATTATGTCACGATAGCTGTTGCCTACAGTAAGGAAAATAGAAAGCATACCATACATCACATTGTGAGCAAATTTAACAAGATACAGCCCTAATTTGGTTGTTTAGTTACTGCATCACAGAAAGTAGGGTTTGGAATTGACTGGTGGAGCTAAAAGCTAAAATTGTATCAGTAACCCTTCTTTTCCGCAATATGATTAGACCAAGGATTGAATAGGCATATAACTTCACTCTTTGGGATTTAGAACAACTAAAAGTGCTGTCTTGTTCCATATACAAAAAGTAACACAAATGGCCAAGTTTAAGATCAAAACTTAAGTAACACTAGTAAAATCTGATAAATTATCACCTGTCTTGGAGATATTCTTTTTTGGAACCTATATTTGCTCTAGACAGAGAGATGCTGTTTCTCATAAATAAACAGTAAAACTTAGGCACAAAATTATTATTCTAATATTACTGACCTCTACCACAAAAACTGATAACTGAAACCTTAATGCACTCTTGGTCAAGATAACTGTTACAGTGTTATTAAATACTCCCTCCATTTCAAACTTCAAATCGCTCTACATTTTCTAGATACATAGCTTTTGCTACACACCTAAGATATATATTATGTCTAGATACATAGTAAAAGATATGCATCTAGAAAAGCCAGAACAACTTACAATTTGGAACGGTGGCAGTAACAAATAATCCAGAAATAGTTTTTTTTTTGGGAACATCCAGAAATAGTTAAAGCAAACAGGTTTAGAACCACCGAAACTCAGTAACCATAAAGCCTATTCAGAAGACCTCCAGCTCCACCTATTTCACAAATTCATGGAGGTGGATCTGGAGCCTGGAAGAAGAGTGAGGGTGTCTCAGTAAGCTATAATGGTTCTCATTTTAGACAGGAACCAGAAGCATAAAACTTTATTTTTAACCTACAACTCTGTATTTTGGGACACTATAGGAATGGAGCACTCCCAAACAGGCCCTAAGTGTAAAACAAGAAAGAACCATGACCTTCACAGCTGTGATTAAGGCAGACAAGGGAGAGATGATGTTTATTGCAATAGAGAACTTACAAAGAGAGAAGAAGCTCATTCGAGAATTTAAATGATCAGACAGCATGCGTTGCCAATGGTCTCTCAACGTTCCTTTGACATCATGAAGATGATCATCACAAGATTCCTAAAATAACAAAGCATCAAGTTTCTCCTTAAGATTAATCATATCAAAACTGTCATGCACATTTGGTAAGACAACCAAATCAAAAGCTAGTAACTAATTTGACATTTAGTTTAGGCAATCAACAAGGCATAGACAAACAAAAATGAACAAGAGCAATATTTTAGGGGGTAATGTGCTTAACAAAATTTGCCAAACTTCATAATATGTGCACCATATTAAGAAATCACAGAAACAAGTATTTGTTGTGACACAGACAATTAGCAATGCACCCCCCCCCCCCCCCCCCCCACCCCCACCACACACACACAAATAATTTATTTGCAGATCCCCAACTCCAACTTGTAAGATGAGTCATGGGCAATTGAGAAAGTGTATAAAGTACATAAATACAAATGCATTTTTTTTCTAAGTAACTCGTTCACATGCTTAAAGAAAATTAGTAGATACCAAAACACGCTTAAGGTAATAACTGATTTAAACTAAGAGTAGTAGTTTGAAAGGTCAGCTACAAATTCAATAAATTTAGTGACCAGATTTCAGGGCTGAAAAGATCAAGTTCCCTTGCAATTTCATATGATGTGTGTGATTAAATTTATCCTTCAAACATGGAAACCCAATGAAAGAGGTATACAGTTCAACAATAACCCGATCGCCATTATAATAGGCACAGCCATTATGCATAATTATTTTTCTCGGCAGCATTAGGCATAGTTATTATTCCAGGGTAACATAGCATCGAAACTTGAAACATATAACAGAACATCTGAATACTGGATAGTACACCCTATCATCTAACGATATTCAGATGACTAGCATATAAATTTCAAAATACATACATAAGGACTAACCGGAACTATACCTGCACTTTTTCACCTGTTCCAACCCATTTGGACCTTGGAATGCCCACAGCAGGCATTTCCCATTTAAATTTATAGTTCTTCTTCATCAACGCCTTGACTTCTTCGTTTGATATGATGTGGCTTACATGACGATGAAATGAACTGCAAAACAGACAGATGGAGACAGTGTTGAAAAGGAGTGACAATGCACGCGAGAACAGGAAATGGAGAAAAATTGCCAGTTCAACTGTATCCTGACAATAAAAGTCATGAGGGCTAATCAGCTCTGATCATTCTAAAAAGATAACTGCTAACATAAAAATGGGGCTGTAGATGAATGAAGTATTTTAAAAAGATTGATTTGCTTATCGAAGGTAGTACAAAATCATATACTACAAAAACAAATAAAGTAAACGGGTGACCTAAAGTTAACATTCTGAAAATGCAAACATGGAGCCATAATACTCGAAAAAGGTGACAGATAATGAACAAATTATATATGCAGCACTAACCATGAAGTCTCTGCTTCATCCAAACCATCATTTCCATTGTTTTTCGTATCACCTGGCGCAGTGTCATACTCATCCTCTATGTCCTCTTCGTCGCTCTGCGCTGTGGCTTGAAAGCTCCCATTGGCTTTTTTATCACGTCTAACAGTCCCCGCTGCTCCAGATTCAGTATCTACAATTTCTGCCACACACAGTGCTTAAGTTCAGTAAGGATGAGTGTACGCAAGCAGGAAACAAAAAAGTGAGAGAAAGTGGAGGAAGGCTGATGGTATGAGTACGATTGCACGTCACTATGCAAAGAAATTTGAGTTGCTAGACTTGTGCCACCAGACAGTTTTATTGTGGTGTTACTCAACCCAACACATATAAGCTCAAATTTCTTAGCCAACTAAGAACTTCACGAGTACAAGTGGAGAATGGAGATGCTTAGATAAACAATAATGAGGGCCACCCAGAGGAGTTGCTCGAGAAGTCAATAGCAAACTAAGAACTTTCCGCTATTCATTGAACAAAATAAAGAAGCCAACGCAAGAAGAAGAGGGTCAGACCTTCATCGTTCCCCAACAGCTGGGGATTCTCCTCCGGCAACTCAGCTCCCTGCTTCTTCCCGGACTTTGGCTTCTTTGGCCGGTTCTTCGGTCCTGTGACGACAGCAACACCAACACGAGGAGAGAGAAGCACGTTAGGACAGCTCGGACGGAGGTGGCGACGATTCGGTTTGGGCAGGGCTTCGTACCTCGGGTGCCGGCGGAAGGCATGGGCTTGCGCTTCCCCATCTCCCGTGGGGGTAGTGGAACACGCCCAGCTGGAGGGAGGAGCAGGAACGGGAGCTCGGCCGGGCGGCGCACGGTGGAGACGGAGTGCTTGGTGAGCAGCAGCGCAGGCGCAGGGGGAGGAGGGCGGCGGCGGAGTGGCTGCTGAAGGGTTTGGCGGCGGCGGAGAGCGCGGGAGGGTGAGGGCGTGAGCCGTGGGCCGTGGGCTTATGGGCTCAATATGAAGTTGCATAGATACATCCCGGTTTCCATTTGCTCTATTCTATTTGCTTTTACCGAACAACTACTCTGTATATTCATTCGTACACCTGCAGACTTTTCTGAAAGATGAGATTTCTTTTTCGATCACCAAATGATTTCCAGTTTATTTCGAAACAAATATGGAAAGCTTCCAAACGAGTTCACAACTGCTGTTCAGAACAAGTCTGCAATTATGCTCCAAAAAAAAGAGAGGAACAAGTCTGCAATTCTGGTTTCCTCAAAAAAAAAAAAAAAAAAAAAAAAAAAAAAAAAGTCTGCAATTCTGCTGAACTCCGGGCGCACAATATTTGTTACAGAAGTTTGTTTCGAAAAAAGAATATTTGTTACAGCAGCAAACTAAACACATGCTACGGCACTGTCAATCCAACCTGTCGGAACATGCCTACAGCCTGAACAACCTGAACAATTGTTGAGTGTTGACATAGTTAACACCGCAAGACAATCCACTAAGAAAGTAGGAATTACTCGCTAGAGCTACCCCATATTCAAAACTTTTAGCAGCATGTGTCGAGTAAGCAGCCAAGCTGAGCTTTGGATCCTGGCAGGCGCCAAGGATTTGGGGAGTTTCGTGCAACGAGTAGTAGCGTAAGTCAGCGGGGGAGGGATCATTGAACATGTAAAACACCCCGCTTGTAATGTTTAAACTCTTCTCTTAATGACAACACGCGCAAATCTTTTGCGTGATTGAGAAAAAAAAAACTTTTAGCAGCATTTACCAACACAATCGACCTGAAATATTCAAAACTCCAACAAATATTGATAACAATTCACAAAGAACAAAAGGATTAGTGGCCGCACTCCTTCCTCTCTCCTTCCAAATCCTCACATGCTAAACCAAGGCAACAGCACAGCTTCTGTCAGGCGCATAGACATGTGTAGGAGCCACCATCTCAAGCTGGATGCTGCTATTCACCAGCCAAAGCTGAAGATGTCTATCAAAACTAATACATTCTTATGAAGGTAGCGGTCATTTAAATCCTCCTGCTAGCCCTGGTGGCTGTTTCACTTGCCACCTTCATTGGTTACAAGCCCAAAGAGAAGTTAAAAATATCGAAACATCATCGTAAGCGGTAACCTGCTGCTGCTGCTGCTGCTGCTGAGACTCCAAATTCCCGCCACTTTCTTTTCTCAGTCTCTATAAATGCACTCAACCACTTCATGTTTTTTGGATGTCTTCTGCTGCTCGTAAACATGGACAGGTTGCAACAACAACTGCAGTGTGTCCTACTACTAGTCTGCTACAGCAACATACAAGTTTTTTTTCTTTTTTTTTTCTACGCAACATTCAAAGTTTTGCACCAGTTTGTGAAAGGTGCTGACTTGAACTCCATCAAGAACATGTCATGGACAATATGTTGTCAGTTATTTATTTTTGTTCCCCCACAACGAAGCAGGGGCTGATTTCAAAGCACTTCCCCATTTTATTATTACGGGTGAAGTCTGACTATATATGTTGTATATGGAATTATGGATGAACACTAAAACAGAAAAAAACCATATTTGAATTTGACAATCTGTTGTATATGGAATTATGGATGAGCACTGGAAAAGAAAATTTCATATTTGAATTTGACAATCTCAGAGCTACCAATGGTTGAGCTCATTGCATCTTATATTCTGTAGACCATGAGTCCATGACTCCACATTTGTTTTTCACAGGTGTCATCTTTACCTTCATTTTCCATAGGATCGTAGGAAGAAATGAGAGAGAAAAAATTACAGTAAGCTACTGAAAATACATGAGTTAAGCAATAATGGGACACGACGGGACACGACTACTGACAATAGGACTAGTCACTAGTAAGGACTAATAAGGATTAAAAAGTCTAAACTTGTGCAACATCTTACAGGGATGACTATTAAGGGTATTATGTATATTTACTTTTGTGAGTTCTTTGTATAGCGCCAAAGTAAACCTCCGATAATATTGTTTATGGAATGAGAAGCCATTGGAACTATAATGCTTGAGGAAGCTATGGTACTTATACCATAGGCAAAGCCAACAAATGTAGCCCTGGAAACATAAAAATTTGTATAAGAATACATCTGAATCTCATCACCATGTTATTACTTATGTGTATAGCAGAAAATGGTACACTTTTTCCTGTTGCACACATGCAAAAATATACTGCAGAAAAGTATGTACCAGATTGCAAATGAATATTTCCTGCCATTGCCCAAGTGAAGAACACCAAAAATGGTTCCGATTATAAGAGCACTAATCCAGTTCAATCCCAAGATAGGCATCATTGCCCCTCGAAAGAGCAACTCCTATTATATGTAAAGTGCACATAAAAAGTTACTTTATTAACCAAACCAGTGACTTTATCTTTTAATTGATGAGCTCACCTCACTTATCCCAGGAAGACAAGCAACGATAATGTAGTCAAGAGGCTCTAGCGATGTAAGGATCTAATGGATAAAAAATAAAATAATTAAGTGTGGATTTCAATAAGAGATTTGCAGTATGTAAAAATGCTGAGTAAGCTTGGCAAGGTTTGAGTCCAAAAATGATTTCAGGGGAATACATTACACATTAATTGTTGAACATAGAGTGAAAAGAGTTACTAGTATCCATCCTACACCTGCGTGTCTGGAACTGTGGATTGGTAGTAATATGCGAATGAAGGGAGTAAAGAATAGGTTGGTGGAAATTGAAAGACTACATGTAAAGAGAGTTCTTTTTATCACCCAATATTATTAACCCAGTAGGCGCAAGACACTCCCAACTTTATGTTTCATTAGGGCAAAAGACTAGAGCATAGAAACAACTATATCTTTCAGTTTTTTTTTGACATGTATTTCATTAAGATGGGGGTACGGAGCAAAATATTTCAAAGTTTATACAAGTTAAAATCTTCCAGTGTTTAACAGAATGCTTCTCATTACACTGAACCTTTATAAGACAACTCAATAGCTATGTTCTTTATCAGCATGTGGGAAATGTGAAACCGATAACTCCAAGTAAAGAGACAACTCAAAAGATATTCAAACTATGTATATTTGATAGTCATTACATACTTGTCTATTTGCAGCTTCACTGGAATCTCTGAAATCTGACCATGTTTGTAGCAGAATGTATCTACTAGAGGAGATTACTATTACAAGTCCCGCAACCAACTCAAGATGCCAAGTTTCAAAATTAACTGCAGAAAAAGTAGTAGTTAAATTAATATTATGCTACAAGACATCTTTCCTAGTTAGTAGTATTATATTACATCTCATTTATCTGCAAAGAACCAAAGATGCAGGAAAAAAAAAACTTACATGACACATCTGTAGGATCAGCAACTGGCCATCCATTTAAAGATGCAAGGTGTGATGCCTGTGTTATACAATCAGCCATTTTTATTATATGAAATTCGGGCTTTGATCAGATGCAAGAAAAGTATGTAATGTGGGTTCATAAGAAGTTCAGGAAACTGCAAACGTCATAGCAGTGCACAAACTTATATGTGCTTAGTATAGCTTACACCAAACACAGCAGTCTCAAGATCCGAAAGTTGTTCTAGAAAACACTACACTACAGTGTTTACCTGGCGAAGCAGAAGCCCTCCAGCAAGCAGCAAGCCTGATGTGAGAGTACAAGCCTGAAGAACAGCAGTCCTTGGAGCACCTGAAATTTGACAATCAGTAGCAACATCCTCGCTATTGACCTCGAGGCCTGTGCTGGCACTTCCTCCACTGCCTGAAGAAGCTTCCTCACTTACCAACTGTGAATCCTCTAACTCGTTCTGAAATCTTCTCCTTTTCCTTTTAGTGTTCTTTGTCGCAAATGTTATGACCTCCTTCAATATCAAACAATGCATGTTTGTCATATGCATACATCGGGAGCAACTAAAAGTCACTCATGTGACAGAAAAATAGCGTACATTAAGTCGGTCAGACTGCATATGTTTCCATGTAGCAACCGAGCTTTGCAGGTTCCAACCTAATCAAGTAGTATCTGTCAATGTAAGGGTACCAGAATGACATAAGCAATAGTTTCTAAGAAAGAATGATATAGTCAGACATTTCCACATGACAACGCAAGTAGTAAACACACGCAAGAAGGTAAATTGACACAGAAAACGGAAATAATCCTATGTTCATCCTTCCTAACACTGACATGAACACAAATTGTGATGGACTAGCTACAAAGCACCAGTTGTGGTGTCTGGATGAGGGGGCCCTATTGTATGGTTACAGTCTCTACCGTATATATGTCTTTTGATTCCGTTGAAAACTTGAAATCGATTTTTACAGTATTATAGGTGTATTCGATTTCACGGTATTATAGGTGTACACCGCTATGGGAGTTTATGACCTCCCCGTCTATGGCTTGCAGTAATGATTTCTCCCCTTGCTACAGTAACTTCTGAAGATATATTAATCCACTATTTATTGGTTCCTCCAATCACTGCCAACCTGAACAAAAGCAAACATCCCCAAGAAATAGTGGATGGTTGAATTCCATCACTCTGCATCACCAGAGCATGCATATATAACCCTATCTCCGAAACAGCCAAATGGCCGGGAAAAAGTTCTGGTGGAGAATGGATTTCCCACGAAGTGAAACAACTGGATGTAGAAATCAAATTGGGCCAAGAACGCTGGAAGATGGATGGCGAAATTGCACGCACCTTTGAAGGGGAGTGGGAGGCGACTGGAGAGCGCGCCCGCTGCGAGCGCCATCATCCACAGCACCAAGGTTTCGCAAGGAAATGAGCAGATTTCTAAGGAGAATGGGGCGGCGAAGATTCCCGTTTCGAGAACTGATGCCTCTGTTTTATTTTTGTTTTGTGTGGTGGAAAACTGGAAATGTGAGGAGAGGGGGGAGATGCTGTGTGGGCGTGGGCTACGACGGCCTGTGGGCTACGGCCTACGGCCCATAGGAGCTGCACTGTCCAAGTCTGCAGGTTTGTGCTAATGCAAGTGCAAGGAGAGTAAATTTTCGTGGTCCAGAAGAGTGAGGACCATATTAGAAATTGGGCCAACAATCAGGGTGTGTCTGTTTGTCTCTGGTCCTAGCCCAATGGACACATGTGAATTCTCAAAAAAAAAAAAAAATCGCCGTAGACAAATCTATGAATCCACGTCTCAACAACAGCACCCCAAAATCAGCTTTTTTGTTTTTGTATATATAAACAAACGTCGTATATTATGCGATGTGCGGTAACATATATGATTCTGAGAACACAAATCTCATCATCTTATGTCTCTCTGCTGCAAACAAGGAGTATATATAACTTCTGTTTCTACGCCAAGAGCCTATCATCTTGAAACGTTCTCTTCCCTCTTGCCATTCATTTCATCAGAGCTGTACTATTGCAGTATTGCTGCTCCATCTCTTGTGCACCCCGGAGCTGGGGCTTTGTGTCTGGCGTGGGAGAAGATGTCCTCTCTTCGCGACGGCCACACCGAAGGGCGTCACCATTCTGACGTTGGAGGTAGCGGGCGAAACGTAGACTGAGCAGAGAGTTTCACTGTGATGTGCCTCCCCATCCCACAAGCAGACAACGGCTCGTTTGCTAGACAGCATGTGGATCTCACTGAATAAACAAGCTCAGATTTTGACAACCAGAAGCAAATTCCCGCATTCTGCCTGTTTAGACTTTTGTCAATGTAACATGTACACGGGCCCAAAAAATGCATCACAGAAATGCCAAACAAGGCAGTTACAGTCACAGGACTCTACACCCCCACCCAGTTAAATTACCAACCCATGGACCAGGAAATAACCATAATGTTTAGGAAGGACCGAGCAGCATGTCTCAACATAAACCTTTTTGAGCCGCAAAAGGAACCGGGGCTGAGAGGGACTTTCAAGGTTCTGTGTTCTTCTGCCGCTTCTCTTCGAGCTGCGACGCCTCATTCAACATGTCTGTAGCGTCGCTCTGCATATCCAGCTTTGAGAGCGCAACAGCTTGCATGTAAAACGCAGTTGGCCAGGCTGGGTACAGGCATTCTGCTTGCATTGCATCACGGAGGGCGGCGTCAGGTTGGTCACACATGAGGTGGCACAAGCTCCGCCTTGCGTACACTGTTGGTGATACCGTCCCCCCAAATCAATAAACTGCAATACAATCAATGAAGTGGTAGCAACGTGAATTGGCTGCATTCTAGCAGTTTCCTAGAACATCAATGTGTTCCTGATATAACTAGAAGTGGCACCTGTGTGTAGCAATCTATGGCTGCCTTGAAATCTTCATCACGAAAAGCAAAGTCTCCACGTTTCCTAGCTTCCAACGTTTCCCTCATGTGCTGTGTCCATTCCTTGAACGATAACTGCAATGAAGACACCATTTTTCTTAGAACGATAACACCCTGTTGGAAAGTCAGCGGACAGCAACAGAAATGCTCTGATCTTTACCTCATTACAACCTTCATCATCCCTGTAAGATCTGTTCACTAGAATCTTATGGATAGTTGTCAAATCCATCCTAGAACAGGCTTCACCCATGGGGGAAAGGTGTCGTGGTACCTGTTTGTCATTTAAAAATGGAAATGTAGCACACATATGTAAAAAACAAAAATTTGCCTCCGCACCAAAAGATATTCAATGGAAAGCCATGAATTACGTCACGGTAAACAATCAATGCTAGAGCACAAAAGGAATTTTAGTTGAGAAGGATAAAAAAATGTAGCTGTTACCTCTTATTTTATTTGCAAGGGATCAAGTACAAAAACAATTTTTTTTTTTTTTGTGAAAACAAAAAAAACAAGCTTTTTAGTGTTAAATACAAAGGTATTTTGTGAAAGGGCTTCTGTACCACCCGAGAACTAAGAAAGAAATAGTTACTAGTTTAGAGTAGCTGATATTACCTGCTCTGAAATATCCGTTTCATTAAGCCTACAAATAATATCCTGTATATCAGGCCTTCTGCTTGGATCATCGTGCATGCAATCTATCCCTATCTCAGCACATACTTTTACTTGTTTCAGTAGATGACTGCTCTTTAATGTCCCAAATGTGTTCGTCCAACCTTCAAGCACCTACCATGGTCACAATTAAAGTGCTAAGAAATATATCAGGGGCTAGCATTTAAAGATAGGGAAGCAAAGAGATTTGCAAACGTTGTTAGTAGTGTAATGAATAGCAGTTAACAAACTAGTTCAAAAAACATGGCCATACCTTGTCAACATTGGGCCATTCCTTACATCCCATCAGAACCTCTATGATTATGACGCCGAGACTATATATGTCTGTCTTAAATGTGATTGGTTGCTTACATCCCATCAGAATCTTGCTATTTACTATCTTAAATGTGATGCACTGCTGGTTCTAAACCTGGCAGTGATAGTAAAAAAAGACGCTTTTCCAAGATTTAAATTTGCAAACGCATGGTTTCAAAAAAAAAGATTTAAATTTAAACTCAAGACCTCAACGTTCATGTTCTATCGAGCGTCCAAGATTTAAACAATGATAGTGTATTCTATGCTAGTGTTGGTTGCTTTTGTATTATCCAATGTCAATATACTATTCCCTCTATTCCCATTCAGACATAACATATATCTAAGTGCATAGCAAAAACTACCTGGAAAAGTTCAAACGGTTTATGCTTTAGAATGAAGGGATTACTACTAGGACCAATTTCTTTGCTAAAATTTGGCAATTGTGTTGTAATTTGCAGCAAGGCAACATCCACTTTAATTTGTTCGCTAATTACTATGTGAAATTAAATATGAACTTGCTAACATATTACTTGACAAGTTGGGGGGAACTAAGATATATTTTTGACAATCATTATTTCAACTTTATGTACCTAGTAGGACTTTGAAATTTAAAAGTACACTTTCGTTTTACATACTTCTTTGATAGCGCACAATTATATCATTCCCTTTGAGCAAGAGAGGATGGCAAACATAACAATGCAGCGTACCCAAAGTGCAGTGATAAACATACACAAAAGCAGAAGAAGGCAATGAGAGACAACAAGTGCATTCTCTTTATAAGAACACACAATGTTCAAATATTCCTTTTATTTTTCCAAGAAAATATAGTGAGGTTAAAACATTTGCTATATAACATCGACGCATTTATGGCTCATCTTACCGGTATCATAGTTGGCAAGGCTCCCTTTTCTTAGGAATTCAAAGCAAAACAACATGTTTCGCTTGTCTACCAAAACATGTCTTCCTTCATGCTGATACACTTTGTGCTGTGTTTCATAACAGTAGCCTAGAAGCCGTACTATGTTTCTGTGTTTCACATCCATGAGACAAGCAACCTCCCGTTGGAAATCCTTCTCTTGAACCTCAATCTTGTTATGAAGCTTTTTCACCGCGACAATCCCATTTCGAAGTGCTCCCTGATGCAGTTCATAACATTGTTGTCAGCATGTGAGTTTAATATGTGACCATGATGGGGATCCAAGTTGGCAGCTTAAGTGCACACATATACATACCTTATAAACAGATGCAAATCCACCACTGCCGATTCGTTGTTTATCAGAGAAATTGTCTGTGATGGCCTCCAGGAACCAGAAAGGTAGGTCGATTGGAGCCACACTTTGATCAGCTAACGCCTTGATCAGCTAACGCCTTCTCTAAGGCAAGACATATAACGCTTTGGTAATTCTCCATCATCAGTAATTAGAGTTAGACATCGTACAATGGATAGAGTTGGCGGCAGATGCTCAATCTTCCATCTTGTGTGGATCTAACAACAAAGAATGATAAATCATGCCACTGTTGTTTTGAATTGTGTAAGAGGCGAATGGAAATTAGAACAATAGCTAAATATATGGGAGGGGAAACAGGGTATGCTAACAAATCTCTAATGAAATACCAAACCCAATCAAAAACAATACTCGAACTCCAGAAGTGACAAAATTAGCAAAATGATCAAAGCTAGCTAGACTTATGACATGATTAATAAGCGGGCGGAAGGCGTCAAGGGGCCGTTTGGATCCTATGAATTGATTCTAGCAATTGCTTTTTCAGGGGAATTAAATTGCCCAGAATTTGATTGGAATCTAGCATATGTACATAGAATCTCAAGAATTAAATTACAAAACCTGCTGTTTCTGCAACTAAACTAGCGGGAATATCTGAAGAACTGAATACCTGCTAGGCGGATAACCGAGGCTGAAGGACCGGTCGGCAGAAGACAACGCGGACCTGGCCGGAACGGTCAGCAGAAGACAACGCGGAGCAGGGAGCAGACGGGACGGGAGGTGGAGGGTGGGGGCGATGGGGTAATCGCTATGGCGTCGTCAAACGTTGAGGGAGGCGAGAGCAGAGAAGCGTCGGAGGAACTGGGGGAGGAAGCCGGAGTCGGGACTCGGGAGGGAGACGACTCAGCGCTGACAGCGAAACGGCCTCTAAACTTTATAAAACCTTCTCGTTTCTAAAAAAAAAACTATCGATAATTATATACTAAAATATATTAATATTTATATTAGGTAACTAATACCATCGAAAAGAATTTTAAATCTAATTTTTTAACAAAATTATTTAGAGATAGAAATATTGCGTATATTTTCTACAAATCGAGTCAAATATGTAACATAAATCGTTTATTTTGGGACGGAGGGAGTGTTTTACTCTGAACGACGGTTTTCTCTTTTTTATTTTTTTTGTTGAATCTTTAAAAAATCATAATAAATCACAGAAAAATCATAAAATAAAAAATTTAATTTTATTGAACATAAAATAGTGTATGCTTTAGTATAAAGTTTTTGCTATAAAAAATTAGATTTTTCACTGTAAGCTACAACAAAAACTTTATACTAAAACATATTATATTATATTATATTATATTATATTATATTATATATTCACTATGTAGACATACTTACGTGGAGTCCAACCAAATTAGATTTTCTATTTTATAATTTTTTTTATAATTTGCTATGTTTTAACGAAAATAAGTAAATAAAAAGAAAAGTAGTTCATTAAAAACCGTCTAAGTGTAAAATAGACGGTTTTGGAAAGTTTAGGAGAAGATAAAATAGACTATTTTATAATTTGGGGAAAGTAGACCATCATTGATAGTTGGAGGGATGGGGTGTGTGTGTGTTTTGGGGGGGGGGGGGGGGGGGGTTTGTTGTTGTTTAAATAGACTTTTTCCCAATTGCTCCATGACCTTGCTGTGTGTGCTTCCCTGTGGGTGGGGTAGAGCCAGAGAAATGTCGAGGGGTGCACGGTGTAGGCTTATTTTATAGTAATTACTTAGATATATATATCCACACATGCTGTAATTTAATAGCACTACTAGTAAAAATATTGGTGCGTTGTAACGGTAAAAAATGGTAACTCCAAACATAATAACTAGGTGAATACCCCACGCGTTGTTGCGGGATTTTAGAAAATGATATTTTGTGAATGATAAAAAAAATATTGTGTTTATCTGAAGTGAATTTTTTCTAAGAAAATGTTAATCATAAGGTCAGAAGGCTGAATAAAGTAATGTACATGCTTCTACTATACGATGGATGGCCTTAAAAGCTGCAATCGGTTGTTAAAATAGTAGATAGAACTATTAGGGCGTGCCCAACGGGCTAGCGAAATCGCCGGCTCGCATTACGTGTCATCCGATGTGGAGGAGAGAAGTAGCGAAAAATCTCGTCGCTAGCGACTCGTTCCTAGATAGGCTCGCACAGTTTACGAAGAATTCATGGTCGCTGCTGTCCTGGCCCACAAACGTCCGCTCGCATAGTTTACTAGTAAATTGGCGCGCGCTTCCGCGCGCCCCTGTTGGTTCATTCAACGAAGCGCGCCCATGTTGGTTCATTCAACGATGTTATGAAATGTTTTCACGTGTAGTTGGGACACCGAGGAACTCGCTTAATAGCAGCGAGAGGCGTGCATGCCATGTTGTCGTAGTGAAGCGAGTCACATGTAGGTTGCAACGAGCATAGGCACACCAAAACCAAAATGGAAGGCCATCTATGCGATGCACATAGGCACAAATGCACAATCAACTGAAAACATTCTTCCACATTGAATTTTGTATATCAAGAATTAAGGACTTTGGAAAAAGTATATAATCCTTTACTCATTAGAATAGGGAGACAAAATCTGTAAGTAAATAAATATGCATCATACATGTACAGTTGTACCTCTTGTCAACCTTGAACCAATTACAGCCATTGTGGTTTTGATTTTTTCTTTTAAACACAGCAATATACCCAAGTGGCATTATAAATCAAATGGAACAATAGCGGCTAATTTATCGATGTTTTTGCTTTGCCTGACTTTGCACGATCGATAAATGTCAATCTCCATAGCTGGAGCACTCCAGTCTGCACACAAAAAGAGCACAGCTTCAGTTAGTTATCCAGGTGGCAGAATTGAAGGCTACAGATTCAGTTGGCTTGGACTTCAGCATAGTAATGAAGAGGTGCTTGGTTTTTGTGAGGACATCTATTCTTTGGAACATAAAACCATGAAAGGTAGCTACGCCAAATTTTGAGTTTCATGGAAGCCTCAATGAGAGGTTTCACAAAACTTGGCTGTTAGTACTCTGTAATCAAGCATCCATGGTTCACAAAGTTCTGGCTGTACTGTACTGGTAGATCCAGCAAAGCTGGTGCAACATTTTACAGTTTGAGACAAGAAAATAGGCATGATAATATATGTATATATGCACACACATCTCATTTTAGGTATCGCAGAAGTACAAACAACCAATATGATCGGTAAACGATGTTCTAACACAGATGGGGTTCATACGCTTGGTAACAATGTGAACTAAATTACACTGGAACATGAATGATGCCATTTAATTGGAACACCTGACATGGCCAAGGTGCTAAAGAAAGGCTATCTAAACTTACCGGGTTAAGATGCCGATGTTTAAGGTAGAATTTTTAAGGCTTTCATGTTTGGATAGTTGGCTCCCAAGTTTTTCATCCATGCATCTGCAAAGCATGTTAAACTCCAATGAGGTTAAAAAATGGGAAAGCAATTCCACGGAGAGCTTCTCTCCATGCTTTGTCATTGGCTGCTAAAAGTACTTGGGCAAAGAACTGGCTGCTAAAATGCATTGAAGCATATCTGCAAAGCAAATACAGGGCAAGTTTTCGTAAATGAATTGTGAGAGCTAAACCTGCACAACTTTCGGTGGACAAAAATTACCATTATGCATCATGCCAAGAAACAGCAGAAACATATGCTGGCAACTCTGCCAGCCTCTCTCAGCTTTTTTTGCCTCCCTTTTGACTCAATAGGAAAATATTTCAGAATTATGAAAAGCCTGCCCAACAAATCAGATGCAGTGCGGTTTCTTAGACTTATACTTCTGAGGTACATGTTTTGCAGCCAATCTCGGCAGTCCAATTGACTTAAAACAAAACTAAAAATAATCCCTGCATCGCTGTTCAGAAATTTAAAGAACATTGAGTAGTATTCATGAACTTGCCTTCCTCCATAGCTCAGAAACATTCAGAAAACAAATTTCAGATTTTAGGGGATCACATATGTTCTAATCATAATTTCAACATGTCCATAACATGCAGTTAAATATTAAACAAATAGGAGGCATCAGAGTAATTACCAAAGCTTTGTCATATGTGCTACGTCGAAAGCTAATGCCGAAAACTGTGACACCCTGCCACTGAGACAGAAAAAGAGAGAAATGTGTCCATAACATGCAGTTAAATACTAAACAAATAGGAGGCATCAGAGTAATTACCAAAGCTTTGTCATATATGCTACGTCGAAAGCTAATGCCGAAAACTGTGACGCCCTGCCACTTTGAGACAGAAAAAGAAAGAAATTTACCATAACAAGGATAGTAAGAGGAACAACTTAACAATTGCAGTTGAAGGTTTTGCTAATATTTTTTTTAAAAAAATGAGAGGATCGAGGAACACATATTGACTACTAAATGGTATATAAATGTCAAGCTAACGAATCTTTGATGTTAGGGGTGAGAAAGATAAACAAAAGCTAACACAAAGGTGAGAAAATGTCGCATAAGATTGTACAGTTCCTACTAAGAAAATGTTGTGATGCCAACCGTAGTTATCACAGATCCTAAGTGGAAAAGATCGTCTATGATCCTAGAACCAAATAATGTGCAGTTGCTGCTGCACCTGACAGTTCAACTAAAACTCATATGATGGCAGTTCCTTCTTTCATTAGACTGTAAGTATGTTGGCACCTAGAACCAAATAATGTGCAACTGCTGCACCTATGACAGTTCAACTAAAACTCATATGATGGAAGTTCCTTCTTTCATTAGACTGCAAGTATGCTAGCAACTGTGAGTGCAAGAAGGGCAATAGTTGTCACCAATATATTAAAATTATACTTACTAATTAGTGAAAATTGCTAATATACCTGCAAGCATACTTAGATAGGGAGGTTGCTGCAGCACACCTTTAGAAGGCATCAGGTCCTGTCTCATGGTGAGGCAATGAATGTTCATGACACTGCATTGGTAGACAATAAGTCAGTTATCCCTATATGATTGAATAATATTGGTAGCTACTAACATCACTCCATGGTGACAAAATGAACCTGAAATTTTGGAAATCCATAGTGTGCATCAACGTGAACCAAAATGCATGATGTTAGAAGCAGCGGTAAATTGTTGTAATTGACCTACTCTTGTTCTATCAATGTAGTAAGGTGGGTTTTTTTCCTAGCGTGGTTTCCTATCTTCACGGAGCTGACGTTATAATAAGTAGCAGTGTTCTTATTTATCTTTGGATTGCATGACTGAAGAATAGCAGTGGGAGCATAAAGACTATTATATCTTGATGTGTTTTGTCCAAACCATCTGATTTTTTTTGGTGTGGAGCAGTTACAATTTCCAATTTGGATGTATGCTGCAAATCAAAGAACTGTAATGTATGTAGCATAAACAACAACACTTAGTAAGATCAATAGGATTGTAAGCAGGATACAGATGTAAAAAAAAGTGTGTGTAGTTGCAATGGCATGGAAGCTGCCTCTGTATCTGAACCAATAGGATGGGAATCACGTAGTAAGCAAAGTATCATTTTTTGCATGGTCACGTAAGGAGATGAGAATGTATTTCAGATACTAAATAGATCTAATATATCTGTAGGAAAAGGAACTGGAAAATTTTGAAGATAGAAGAGATAGGTAACCTGGGTGCACCAGCATGAGCCACTGCTCAATGGAGTTTTTTCTTCATTCTATATATCAGAATTCTGTGAGAACATGATAAGCTAACCACAAAACCAAGATATAGTGCATTGGTGTTTCAGATCTGTGTATGATGATATCACAGCTCTTAAGATTAAATTAGGTCCCATATGCCATAGGAATTACCACATCACAATCACAAAACAAACCGAAGAACCAACAGCAATGGTTAATAGTTTTTTTCTCGAATGCAACAGTAATGGATAATAGTAATTGGAGCAAGAATGTATACCCATTCACTTTGGCAGAGCGATGCATATTAAGCATACTTTTGATACAGAGCGCCCTCCCTACACACCTGTTATAAAATTGCAATCAATTACAAAGAATAGCTGGAAGGATTCCATTTTTTTCCCGAAAGAGTTTAAACATACCTATGATAACAATAGTGTGTGAAGCACTGTGCTGCTTGATTTGTTGTGAGGAAACAAAAACTTGCTGGTATGTTGAATACCAACCTATATAATGTAACTGCTAGAATGGTAATGATGTGCCTTAATTTGAGGGTTTTTATTACCTAGTTCCTCAGCGCCCTCACCATTTTCTTGAACAGCAAAATTTGCACTACTCTCGGCCGGTGTCCTCCAACGAAGCAATCAGTATTCAACAGGTAGGGTCTGCAAAATTCCTAAAATCTCAGAGCAATTCACTTGGAAGGTTCAGTAACACAATATCTCATATGAATTCTTAGTAACTGTAGCAATCTTTTATTGGGTTATATCTAGATTAACACACCTGATGCAAGCAAATATAAGGATCATGAATCATTAACGGCCGAAACTCACCTAGGTTTCCGAGAAGTGTCCATCAATGCACTCCTCTGTGTCATCAAACTGCAATCGGTAATGGCATGTTATTGAACGAATGATGAACCTGCAAAACAATAAGGAACCATCGAGTGGAACGCATGAGCCGCTAAAGTAAATCAGGAACCATACACTAACGTAATCGCAGAATAGTATATATGAAAATGGAACCTGAGCCCACTAAAATTGAATACAAACTCACAGATCAAACCATGAACTAATCAAACCGACCAAAAATTGAGT
Source organism: Themeda triandra (assembly GCA_018135685.1). NCBI lineage: Eukaryota > Viridiplantae > Streptophyta > Magnoliopsida > Poales > Poaceae > Themeda > Themeda triandra. The sequence goes on along the minus strand of JAENPR010000043.1, from coordinate 1,513,466 downwards.
CTAGGGTTTCTGGAGTACCCGCAGTCCCGGACCTCATGAGGAGATGGTTGGGGTATCTAGGAGCTCCGCGGATGAATCTCGATATGGAGACACCGGATCCGGTCACGGAGGCACCGGATCTGGCCGTGGAGTCGCCGTAGCAGGCGCCAACGAGCAGCCCATGGCGCAGCCGTGCAAGAACTGCCTAAGGTCGTGCCCACCCCTGAGGTCGTCCCCCGCACCGCTGCGGGCACCATGTCGGGGTTGTGGCCGCCCTGCGCAACCGGCCGCTTCGCGCTCAACCGGCGCCGCTGCGTCGCTTCCGTGTGGGACCCGCCCTAGCTGAGGATGACGCGCTTAGCCCCTTGTGCCGCCGCGTCTCGCCGCCATAGACAGCTGAGGCCTCCGTCGAGGACTGCCACGAGGGAGGGGCGTGGTGGTGGAGGAGCGGGAAGACGAAAATGAAGATGCGGCGATGGCGACGACGGCGCGACGAGACCGAGGAGGATGGCTGCCGCCGCCATGGCCGGGCCGAAGAGGAGGAGGCCGGCCGTGGCCCGGGCGCGCGCCGCCCGCCTACCGCCGCCGCCTCGGGCACAGGCGTCCGCGCCACCGCCGGACCGGACCGCCGCCCGCCCGCCCCCCGCCCGCCAGCCCAGCCCGCGGGCACGGCGCCGCCCGCTCGCGTAGGCCACGGCGGCCGCCGAGGAGGAGGAGGAGCGCCCCGCCGCCTCCCGGCGCCCGCCCGCGCGGGACGCGCGCGATGTCGCTGCCACGCCGCCGCGGTCGCCACGCCCGCCAGCGGCCGGGAACCCTGCAGCCGCCCGCCTCCCGCCGCGACAGGCCGGCCCGCGGCCGCCAGCGTCCCGAACTGGCCGCTGCGCGCCCGCGCCGCCGGCGGCGCCGCCCGCTCTCGCCCGCCGCGCGCCGCCCTGCTGCTCACTCGCTCGTGTTTTTTTTTTTTACGGGATTTGGGTGAGGGAAAGAGAAGAGAAACCTAACCGGAAGCGAGAGAAGCCTGTATTTATATGTCTTGGTAGATTCTAATGGAGGCAGAAGCCGCGAGGTAGAAGCTGCCTAAAAGCGTGGAGAAGCGGGTAGAAGCCGCTTCCAATTTTTACATCTGAAAACAACTCTTCAATCCAGACCACACGATCGAACATCCAACGGATCTCCTTTTATTGATGACGTGTCTATCACCCCCTCTTGAGAACCCTTACGCAAACATATTGTTTTAATTCTTTCTCAGCCCAACTCAGCTAGCGAAGTCGCTAGTTCCACTGAGGACGCCCTTAGTGAATTGAAGCACTTGCTGCTGGCTGTAAATTCCGCTATTGAATTGATCCCATCGTATCGATTTTCTCCTAACCAATCAATCAATCTTTCTAGAATCATGTCATCAAGACTAGTCTAGATGATGACCGAAGAATTAAGCAAATCTATACCACTAAAAATTAGTGCAGGGAATCGTTCACCCCGCACTTTAACTTCGCCTCCGCGTAAACTTCCCCGGCTCTCACGGCAAAAGCAGGCCCGGCACACTCCCTCGCTCACCCGTCGCGTCGCGTCCGCCCCCATCCGTCGCTCCCTCGCTCCGGCACAGCGTCTGCTCGGCCCTCAACGGATCAGGCGAGGATGCATCCCCTCCGGCCGCAGCCGCGAGGATGTACGCCGCCGCCGTCCGGCCGCAGCCCACAGCGAGGACGTACGGCGCCACCCTCCAGCCGCAGCCCTCCACGCCGCGTCCTTGCGCCTGCCTTCCTCCGGTCGCCGCCCTCCGCGCCGCTGAAACTGTTGGACCGACCCCTGCTCCGTCACGGCAGGAGCTGAGGCCACCTCCGCCGCCGCCACACGCCAGGCGCTCGGGTCAGCCCATCGGCAGGTCTCCGTCCGCCAGCCAACAGGTATGCCCACCCCTTCTCTTCCTTTTATGCTTTGTGATGAATTTGTATTCGGATCTGATCTAATTTCAAGGCATGCCTAATTTCAATTGAGCCTGCAGTTCTGTATTCATTGATCTGCTTTGATCTGAATGTTCCTAGCGCTAATGCTTCTGATCTTCTTCTTTTCCCTTTATGATGTGTGAAATATAAGTGTATACAACTTCTTCTTTTCCCTTTTTGATGTGTGAAATATAAGTGTATACAACTATACATGTAGACATGGTGTGCGAATCTACGAATACGTGGATGCCTGCATGTATCTAATATTCTAATTATAGCTGACCCTCTCCCCTCCTGAAAATTCTCTGTTTATTTTAGAGGCTACTGTACCTAGGCAATCAGGTCGATCTGGTCACTTAAAATAGAAAAGCAGAGACCGCGATAGTACTGATGCAACTGCAAACTTAGCCATATCGATTTGCTAATCATTTGGAAGAATCACATTGCACTTATGCATCAGCATGCTATATGGCTTGCAAAATCAATTGTCTATTTTAGAATGCTGATGTTGTTGCATAGGGTAAGTTAAAGGCAGTGTGCATCCCCACTGTACAGGCCATGTCATGACAAGCTCAGATGTTAGAAGCATGCAACCTACTTTTCATACTATTATTTATTGAATATTGAAACTTTGTAAATTCTTGGTTTGGTCCTTTTGAAGCAAAGTTCTGTTGTGATCTCAGGAACGCTGCCGTCAGGGCGCAACAAGGAGATCGTCGATCCTAATCTGCGGCAGCACGTCTGCTCTCAGGACCTAGAGATTGAATTGGAAGAGCAGGACAACGACGACAAGTTCCCCATAGCACAAATTGTGCAGCGACCAAGTATTATTCTCTTTTGCGTAGTTGTTATTATTGTTCGACTTGTGTAGCAACGCCAACTTCCTCACTGTGCAGACCATGTTACGACAATATCAAATATTGCATAGGTTCATATTTCAGTGATAAAGTGTCAAAATGCAGTGAGGTGTTTTTCTTCCCTGGCATCAAGTGAGTTGGATAACCGAATGACTTGAATTGCGCATTTGGTATGCAGTGCACCTAGCTAATAACTATACTGATTATCTTGAAGGTATTGGAAACTGCGAAATTTGGATGTCATACTATACTATAGTAAAACAAAGCTTTTGTCGTTCTTTAAATGTCAGATCATAATTCACTATAGTAGTGCTGAGTGCTTACCAAAAGAAAACCAAATTTTAGGTGTAATTCTCAGAAAGAACAATCTGGAAAGTTTTTAATTAACCAAATTGACTAGGGTTAAACAGAAAAAAATAGAAAACTTTCAATAACCTCATCTCCCTAAATCATTGCCTTATTAATTGATCTTGACCTAAAAACGTGAAAAAGTTGAGCTATTATTAGGAAACTTGAAAATAATTGAGCTATTATTGGAGGTCAGCACCCAAAGCTGGCAGCTACACACACTTGTAGCGACTTGCTGGTTTTTTAGTGTTCTAACATAGCTTTTAGCTGGCACTAGGTCACCATTCTTCCCATTTTTTCTTGGCTATTTGCCATGCATCACAAGTTGGCTATTTGCCATGGTTCTTGGCTGTTTGGCTATCCAGCACAAATGAATACTGAAGTCTATAGTCTGTACTTACGCATTCAAACTTCTTCTCTGGAGGTCTCATAGTGAGAATATCCAGGTGGAAGAAGGGAGTCGAGTAGGGAATATCCATGCTTGAGATATTGTTATTCATTACTGCATTCCACTGCCAACAACTTTGACAGAATGTGTATTGCTGCAGACATGCTACCTTTTTCAAAGAGAAAGGACTAGAACATCTGGTGTGTGTGGTTAAGGTTGGTTGTTTTGTCCAGGATTGGTCCGTGAGGGAAGGACTGCCTGCTCGTCAACTGCATGCTCTGCCTTCCGGTAAGTTTTTTCTCTTTTGAGGGTTAACACGAACCTATTATCAGCATTGAAAAGAGTGAATCATTTTCCATTAGTATCTAACTTAAATTTGTACATTTGGTATGTTGTTCTTAGTGTGAAATTTGCATACTTATTAACTCTTCGATTGTTCTTGTTTTGGGTAATTGAAATATCGGACAAGCCTAGGCAAGGAGAAGTTGAAGCAGCATCCATGGTTTGTGGTACCATTTTCTTGAAGGAGTTTGAGTGTCCCTTTTCTTTTTGGAAGATACATTTATCCATTCTGTCTATCCTTTTGAAGCTAAACTGTTGACTGCTTGTACTTACTGCATAATGTCAAAGAAGAAACTTACCTACTGAAAATACAGAGGGACAATGGCTTTGACCACCAGGTGGGAATGACAGCCTCAGTAACAGAACATTTGGAATGTTCTTGGTTCTTGTCTTTACATTTATCCCTATTTTGCAATGTCCATGTGTGGAGGACCGGAGGTGATGTGAATGCCTAGACAAGCAAACGTGGTTGTGCATGTTGAAGATCACAGAAAGCTGGTGCCATGTTGGTGCCCAGGCACTACTATCGTTTGTTCATGGTGGTCTATTATGGTGATGAGGAGGAAGAGATTGAATATTTCTCATGGGCAAATTAGAAAGTAGCAAAATTGGTTGATGCATATATTTGTTGGCCAATATATAGGTATTGTAGCAGGTTAAATTTATAGTAGAATTTGAACTTGCTTCCTTTAATTTCAACCTCACCCTTCAGTTTTATTTGATTGTCCTTTTCACTTTATGAATCTTAATGCAACTCAAATTAACATGTTTAAACTTAAAAATGTTATATTAGTTTTTTCCCGTAGCAACGCACGGGTATGATCCTAGTGAGACAAAAAATACAAAGATTAATCTGGATGGATGGTAAAGCGAGGAACTACCATCTCGACATCTGTGAACTTGCTGTAGACTATAGAGGAGCACCTTCCATAGCAGCAGCAGGATAGTGGCGACCTTGGATGATCTCATGGCAGTGACCTCAGAGGATGAACATCAAGCAGGACTGAACTGTTAGCCATGGTGTCTGATGGTATTAAAACTTGTGCCTGCAGATGAGGTAGTCGAAACAATCGTGGGCATCGGGAGGGAATAATGTGAGTGCATTTTATAAAGTGTGTGAGGCTGACTAATCGGCTGTCATTCCTAGCACAATGGAGCGATGGGTTCCCTCGTCTGCTAGCGGATGGAAGAGGAACAACTTGCTGCCTGTTCAGATACGAAGTGCTACGTGGGTGGGACTGGGAGAGAGGAGCCACGATGGTGCCTGTTCGGATACCTGCTGACATAAGCAGGTGATGTGGAGTAATGAGGAGTTAAAGAAATAGATTAGTGGGCATCTTTTTTATAGGAGTTTAGGATATTAATTTGATGCTTTATGGGTACTCATTCTCTCTTTTCTTTTTTTTTTCATTCGCATCCTATATTTGACTTTAGTGGATTGTTTGCCTAAGAGCATCTCTAAGTGTTTGACAAAACAACTTGGCATCTTTTTTTTCAATTTGGCAAGTTAAAGATAGCAAACTCTTGGAGAGAGATTTTTTTAGCATGGCAAATCTTTTAGAAATTGGTAAATCACAAGATTTGCCAAGTTAAAATCTTGTAACCTGCATCCTCTAACCATTTTTCAATTTGTTATTAAAAAATAGTTCATAGCAGTACTTAGATATATCTCTCTCCAAACGATGGTGTAATTTAATAACACTATTGAACCATTTTTTTAGATCTATAATTAATTTTTTTATGAACCTGAGACCTACAATTAATAACGATGTATATCAATAATCTTTTTTTTTTGAAAGATCCGTTTACCGGCTTTCATTGATAAGAAGGTGAATGTAATTAGAGCATCTCCAATGACTCCCCTATAATTCACTTGGTATATCTTGTGTTATAGCAACTTGGTATTTTATTTTCCAAGTGAAAAAAGGTCTCTCTCCAACAACTCCTTATTCCCACTTGGTAAATCCCATGATGACCATATTGCAGATTAGTCCCTGAAGTTTCCCGAACTCAACCAAGGGTATATCTATAACTCTATGTGTCTAATACTTTTTCAGAAAAGTCCAGAAAAGAAAATCTATCATGTGTTTAGTCCCTGTGGCCGACGGCGGCGGACAGCGGGCGGCGGCAGGCGTCGCGATGATGGGCCGAAGGCCGCTCCGTTGAAGCCGAGGTACACGGGTCCGACGCCGGCCCTCTTCCCGTCCTTCCGCACGCGGTTCCCGCCCTTCCGCCCGGCCGCCTCCACGCGAGCCAACACAGCGGCAGCCGGCTCGCCCGGCGCTAGCGACGTCGACAGGTCGGACCCGGGCGAGAGGCTCCTCTTCCCTTCCGCATGGTGGCCGCCCCTCCTCCCTCCCTCTTTCTCGTGACTCCTCCCTCCCTCTTCTATTTTGGGGTAGACTATTTTGGGACGAAATCAATCCGTTCGAGCTCCTCCTCCACCTCGATGCATGCGTCGCGTGCGAGCTCCTCCTCCACCTTGATTCATGCGACGGTGGACGCTCGCGGGGAGGATGTTTACCAAGTTGGGAAATATACCAAGTACAATTAATAACGATGTATATCAATAATCTTTTTTTTTCGAAATATCCGTTACCGGCTTACAAGATAGTTGGTGCAAGGAGCACCCTTTTGCCTAGGGACGCTGTGACATGTCCCTGGCCACCCCTGATCCTAGCTAGAGATTACATGATGAAAGATGTACAAACAAGCAGCCTAGCTTAAGCTAAGGGCCACCGGCCAAAGCTAACGGTACTACAGCTTCTAGGTCTCTGTTGCCCGCTCGGATCCAAAGCTTTGCCTCATCCTTGATCGTGTCAATCACCTGCTCGGCTGAACGCGTTCTTGAGTTAAAAACCCTGTTGTTCCTTTCCTTCCAAATCTCCCACGCAGTGAGCATCGCCATGGTGCGCGCTCCTGATCTGCGGCTGACCTAAGTTGTGTTCCCCAAGGCTGTAAACCATTCGGCCAGATGGCTTCCTTGATGCCAGCCCGCCGGACTAAAAGATGGCACTGCAATCCAGGTCCCTATTGCCTCCCATATAGCTCTGGAGAAAATACATTCTTGCAGCAGGTGGTGGATGGTCTCCAAAATATATAGTGCTTACCATTTACCAAAATATGGTTAGAGGATGCTACAATTACAAAAGATTGTCGATATTGACATAGTGCAATTCTCAACCACAAGATCCTCTTTATGACATAAAGAAAAGGCACAAACCATTCAATTTAAATAGAGTACTCAGATTAATGGAGAATTAAAAGTAGAGAATTTTTTACTAAGTCTTATTTTGCCGTTGAATCTTGATTCATCAAGAACAAAAGCACGCAAGAGCCAGTAGGGACGTAGGCAGAACACCTGTCTCCTCTCTCCTGGAGGCAGCTGGCGGTGCGGACAGCATTCAGCAGCGCAGCATTCAGCACCGCCGGCATGCTGTGGGTGCGGACGTTTGGCCTGTGTGGCCGTGTGGGTGCAACTGCAAATACGGTAGAAACTTGAATACTGTAATAATGTATTTTGCATTTGAGCCTGGGTGCGGCCACACCCACATGGTTGTATATGGATATGCCCGTGGGTGCTCGTGGCAACGTAGGAATGCTGGCACAGCAGATAAAACAGAGGTTTTAATTTAATGAAAGCCAGCAGTCCCTTTCTTAAAAAAAGTCCCTCTAAAAATAGTCACCATGGTTGCCATGAGAAGAATGTAATCTATATTTAGCATATGTTTAGTCCTTCCTAATTTTTTTCTAGCTTCGTCACTGCCTACGAGCACGACCTGATGAGCCCTAGGTTGGAGAGGAACTTCTCGGAGTGGAACCTGATCATGTTCCCGAGCCAGCGCCTGCTGCCGCCGTCGCCCACCGGCGACTTGGGCCCAGCGGAGGCGTCGTGCACCACCCTGAGCAAATGCTCGCCGATCTCGGCGCGCACGACATCGACGACCTGCGCCTGCACGGGCATCCCCGACACGTCCACCACGTAGAACACGTTGACTGCCACCTCGCCGCGGGTCTCCACCTCCGTGTGCGTCACCGACAACCCGTGCTCCCGGAAGACCCGGGTCACGTCGGCGAGCAGCCCGATGCGGTCCCCGCAGCACAGCTCCAGACGGAGGCCCTCGGTGTAGCGGCGCTGGATGGCGGCCTCGAGGCAGCGGCAGAGGCGGGCGCGGTCCTCCCCGGAGCTCCCGGCGCCGTCGTCCAGGTGCCGGATGTAGTACTCCTGCAATGCCATGCAAGTTGCAACGTTAGGAGCAAAATACGAGAGCATGTGTCCTTTTCGGCCTGCCGCTTCCTGGTACACAGGACACAGGGCGTCCGCAATGGCCAGCTATTTGGCTATCTAGATATGACATGGCAAACAAACAGTAGGAGAGAGAGTGCTCACTAGCTATAAGCAAATAGTCTATCTATTTCAGGTGGCCCAAGAATACGTGAGATGAGCATGTGGGCCCATTGGTATGAAATAATCTTTTTCTCTTGCCTCTCACCTTCACATCAGCTCACTAAATAGCTAGGGCTATCTATTACATTGCGGACGGCCTCACAGTCTCACTCACATGCCAAGATCTCGCTGGATCCAACCACTGCCTGACAGCCAGGCATCTCTGGCACTGGTCAAAAACGTGAGGGCCGGCCGGCGTCAAGACCGAGGGCGAGTGGCCGGACATGCGTACTATTGCGCCTTTGAACTACAGGGGCGTGCTTGCACTTGCATTGCAGAGGGATACTGTGTGCTAGCTTAGCTGCTGCGGGATCGATGCTAGGCACAGACGCTAGCGACGCAAACATTTTCACGAATCAATGTTTAGATGATGGCAGCCAAGTGAGTCCGTACCTGGTACACCTCCGAGCCCTCGGCGATGACGGTGCCGTGGAAGACAACGTACTGCATGTCGGTGAGCGTGCACACCGTGTCGAACAGCAGCTTGGGCCGGTCGCGGCACCGCACCTTGACGAGCGTGTACCCGCGCTCGGCACAGTCCTCCACGGCGACGACCGGCATGCCCGCGCCGGCGCCCGACGCCTCGCGGCCCTCGTCATCTTCCTCGCCCTCGCGGTGGGCGGTCCGGTCCGCCTGCATCATCTGGTGGAGCCGGCGCGGCGCGTGTTCCACGCCCGCCGAGACGATGGCGGCGCGCGCGGCCTTCTTGTCGCGGCTGCTCCCGCGCAGGACGTGGCGGAGCTGGCGCTTCAACGTGTCCAGGCGCGCCGGGTCCTCGATGGCGCCCAGGGTGTCGGCGTCCGTCACGTACACCAGCGCCGCCACGCGGCCGTCGTGCGTCCACACCTCCGACGCCACGATGTTGCACTTGAGGTGCGTCAGCACCGCGAACACCTCCGACAGCAGACCCGGGCGGTCCCGGCCGACCAGCTCGATGGCGGTCTGCGCCTCCTCCGCCTCCGCCCCCACGGCCACCAGCCGCTCCGGCGGACCCTGGAAGCTCAGGGATCCCGCTCCCAGAGACCGAAAAAATGGAATCGAGCCATCAGATCCCGCTCTGCACTCGCTCTGTTCTTGGCTGGCATTGAACAGCCAGCCAGTAACACTGCAACAGGGAACTATGCACTTTACCTGTTCAATTCTGTCGATGACTCGGCCATCATAAACTTTATTCCCATCCTGATCCACGACATGGAACTCTGCAGAAAGGCGCAGCAAAGCCACCACAGATCACACATAAGATTGGAGGGGAGAAAAAAGGAGGATAGATAGATTACACAGCCCAAGCAAAAGCCAGGCTTTGCATCACCCCAGAAAGACACCATCTTTCTCTCCTCAATCTTCTTAAACTTTCCGAAGGCAGCAGGGGAGGCATCGGCACTCACCGTTCATGAACCACTCGCCGTCGGAGGTAATGTCGGCCCGATTGATGGTGAGCTTCAGATCGCTCAGCACCTGAACCACCTTCAGCAAGGTCCCATACATGTTATAGCTGTCCACCTGCAGCCAGAAACCGAGCAACCTCTGAGAGAGAGAGAGAGAGAGAGAGACAGAAGAACAATGAAAAATGAGCTCTGCAGGAGGCAAGAACACAGAGCGAGCTGCGGCGCTTGCCTTCACCACGGTGGCAGTCATGTTGTAGTCGTTGTCCACGGTGACCCTGCGAGCAGGCAGGCACAGTTAGCAGAGGACGACACAGCACAGGTCAACACCGGCAGGAAGAAACATCCATGCCATAGGTGCTGTGTTAGGTTGGGGAAAACAACCTTGGAGGGTTCATTTTGAGAACCAGCTTCTGGTACTCGTCGACCATCTCGTTATTGGACCGACTCCCAGACCCACAGGCCATCATTGTCGAAGCCTTAGCTTGCTTGCACAAGAGAGGAGGCAAGGAGTGATGGGGAGGCAACAGGGATGCGCCTCCTTTGCTATCCCCAACCCGGCAACTCCAATCCCAGTGCGTACTTGTGGTGGTGGTGGTGCTGGTGTCCGTCCCCTTTGAGTTCTCTGAACTCTGAAGAAGCAAAGATCTCAGCTAGTTCTAGTTATCTATACTTCTTATATAATAAATAAATCTCACTAGTGAATTCTCTTGACATGCAAGTAATCCACTTCAACAATCCACTAGAACTTACAATTAAAGCCAACTAGCAAAACCTCACATATATAATTATGATAGCTATTTTTTTATATAACATTCATTTAGTTGTCCAAGTCATTGTGTCAAACCATTCACCAAAATTAATTTAAAATAGTTTAATTTATATAACTATAAATATACAAGTCCAATATATTTTTAAATTATATGAAATCGCCGCGACAACGCACGACGTATTCTCCTAGTATATAATATATATACATCTTTGTAAGGTGTTCTTGGCTAACAAATAAAGCTATGCCAAATTATATAAAACATAAAACATCATTTCAATCATCTCAATATGAAGAGGACGGGATGACGAGCTCACCTTGGGAGCAGCATCTCTTGGTGGGCAGATGACAGCCGTCAACATTGCTGCATGTACCTCACCATCCAACTCTTCCACTCGCTTCAACAACTCATCATCATCAATTTTTTGGGGGTCCTTGTGGATGACTCCAAACTTCGAAGGTTCCTCTTGCTCTCCATGGAGATCATAAGTATCTCAAACATTCCCATGTCTAATGGCGGTAGCTCTTGCTCTACCATTTTCACATTTAAAATGCAAGTGGACATAGGGTCCAAACGGTAGGAGATGGGTCGGTCGATAGTATACATAGCTTGGAATTGTGGTCTAATAAAATAGGCAAAGTAATAACCTGTCCTGTTAGTTAAGCTTAGTGAGCAATGTGCAACCTTTTTGGCCTTGAAGGGAAAACAGAGCTCAAGAGGGAGGACATCCAGCAGCGCACTCTCGCTTAACCAATAAGGACGTAGCTGCAATAACATTATAGAAACGTACTAGCTAGTGAGACATAACAAATATATTTACGCACAGAGAGTTCAGAGTGGCATTATTACATGCAACACACCATATGAGAACAAGACATATAAAAAGGTGGAAAGAAGAGGGGGAGAAAAGCCAAGCTTTCAGTAAGAATCGACATTGTATTGTACTGCTATTTACATGCAAAGAAAATGAAAAACACACGGCCAAGCAAAGCACGAACAAAATAGACTGCCTGATTTTTCAAAACAGAAGGAAAGAGATTAGCTATACATGTCATACAAAGTTTAGGTTTACCATGAACAATCTCTGTATGTATGCATGGACAAAATTAATATTCCAAATCCACATTAAATGCTGAGCAAATTAAAAAACTGGTTATTTTAGGAAGGGAGATATTGTCACACCCCCAACGTAGGTCGTAGACCTTTGGCAGAATAAACGGGCCAGCAAGGGCCCGAGCGTCGTGCCCTAAAGAGGGCCGCACGGCCGGGTGGATGGGGCGCCGCTGCCGGCACCGCCACAGCTGCCGTTGTCATCGCTATCTGGTTTCCGTATCGAGTCCTCTAGTAGATTTGGAAAGAGTCTATTAGTTAAGGAATTGAGTTTGAGTCTGCTTATAGTAAGGAAGAATCCAATTACTAGAAGGACTGATCTCCCAAGATTGCTTAGGGATCCCTCTCATCTAGAACTGTAGAGATCGTTAAGGACGTAACAAACGCACCCCCACACATCGTCATCAACATTATAGTTGCCTTTGCTCCCGTGTTTAGACCTACTCATCGATAATGGTGAATATTCAACCTTCGGCGACAACAGCAACATCACGCTACTGCGCTATGCTCATGGCAACAACAAGGATCCTGACCCCAAGGAGATTCCCAACATCAACAAAGGAAACAACTATGGCAGAACCCTAATTTTTGCTTCCTCATCCAATAGCAGATTCAGAAGTGCACCTAGATGCAGCACCAGCGACCCTCCTCCAGAGCTTGTTCGCGGCACCCGCAGCACTGCATCCGCTTTCGCTGCCATGCTCTGAAACTCGAACTTGGCCCCTGGTCAACCCAATGACCACTGCCATGCTCTGAAACTCGAACTCGGCCAACCCAACGACCATTCAGACAGCACGGTAGGCTCTAAATCAAGAGCACCTGATCCCTAACATCAACAGGATTGTCCAATCGGGACAGGAGGTAACAACTAGAGCACAAATTCAATTTCTAATTTTTCCTCCGACAGCAGATCCCACGGTGCTATCAGATGCAGCCCCAAAACCGTTCTTCCAGAGTTTCTTTTCGGCACCAACAACACAGCAGCCACCCTTTCTGTCATGTTCCAATGCGACAGGACGACTCTTAGTCAGTGGCGAAGCTAGAGCAAATTAGAGGGTGCTGCGCTTGCCTTGTGGGTGCATACACATGTGTCGTGGGTGGTGGATATATGGTGAAAATTTTGACAAAATCACTGTTTTAATAATTTTTGGGTGGTGCATTTGCACCCACTAAGCCAAATATAGCTCCGCCCCTGCTCTTAGTCAGCCTAGCAACTGCGCAATCGGTGCCCACTCCACCAACATTGCAAAGTGCACAGTACAACGCAGACGCTCAATAGGCATGCACACTCACCCCTATGCACACACGTAGCAAACCCTACCCCTATGAGAACCTCCGAAGGATTGAGCCGACAAATCTGGAGATTCATCGTCGATGGGAATGACGTTTACCACTTAATGTATAACGCCGTAAATCCTGTAAAAATCCCATGAAAGGTGCGAGCACCAGGATTTGAACCCTGGTGGGTAGCGTTCCAATGGAACAGTCCTACCAACTAACGGTTGGGATCAGATTGGGAAAGTTCCTAGGTTTCTCCTGACGAGTTGACAAGTTGTAACCCGTCTGGAAAGTTTCAGATTTCTCCTGACGGTTGGTAACCGACGAAAAGATTTAGATTTTCATGATGGTACGTGATAGACGTGAAAGGTTTCCACGATGGAAACGGAAAAACAGAAGCTGAAGACCTTCCCCGGAACCGATCGATGATGGCCGGAAAAGTTTGCTTGGGGGTATTGTTTGTTGTACCGATAGTGTAAACTCACCTTTGGAGCCATGGATGCAGTAATTTGCATCGGCTTGCATGCTTGTTTGGCCTGTCGATAGTACCGATAGAACCTACGCAACTAAAAAATGAAGACACAATAGATCAATCATAGGAAGTTGATAGGACTTCATCTAAAAAAAGGAAGTTGATAGGAGAGCATGCATGTGCATTTAGTGGAACCAATACTTACCTGCATTGCAATATCCGTTTCATTAAGCCTACGGATAATATCTTGTATATCAGGCCTTCTGCTTGGATCCTCATGCACGCAACCTATCCCTATCTCAGCACATAGTTTTACTTGTTCGAGTAGCGGACCACTCTTTGATGTCCCAATCGTATTTGTCCAATTTTCAAGCACCTACACATATGTCACAATTAAAGTGCTAAGAAATATATCAGAGGCAGCCTTTATTTTAAGATAGGGAACCAAAGAGAGATTTGGAAACGTCATTTGTAGTGTGATGAATAGCACTTGACAAACTAGTTCAAAACATAGCCATTATGTTTAAATCGACAGAAATATAATTAGTATTACCTTGTCAACATTGGGGCATTCCTTACATCCCATCAAAATCTCTATGATTATGACACCAAGACTATATATGTCTGCTTTGAATGTGATTGTTCCGCCTTTTAAAAATTCAGGTGCCATATACCCCCTACATGAACTATATAATTAATATAGTGACAATAAACAGAATGTAACTAAGAGAGTTGGTTGATGCGCCTGCCAAGTGCCAATGTTGGAAGTCTCATAGAGATTTAGGTAGCCTACCTTGATCCAACTATGTGTTCAGTAATAATCTTGCTTTGGTTTCCACTGAAGCGTCTTGATAGACCGAAATCTGCAATCTTAGGCACCATGCTATTGTCCAGTAGTATATTATCAGGTTTCAGATCCATGTGAGTAATACGCTGTTGTTGGTGAAGATAACTCACGCCCTCACAGATCCCCTTAATTATTTTATAGCGCAACCCCCACTGAAGTCCAAGAGATGGCCCTGTGAAGAATATTTATACAAGATAGTAATTAGTTGTGTGTACGTATATTTATACAAGATAGCAATTAGTTGTGTGTACGTAATGGGATGAGCAATTCAACATGTATGTGTCAGTGTTGTCCCCGGCAGATTTCACCCGGGGGGTTGTCAAGCTTCAGCAGCACGGGATGAAGGGCAACAATCACTCAAGATGGTCAGGCTTCAGCAGCAGGGGATGAAGGGTGGTCAGGCTTCAGCAGCACGGGGCACCCCATGCCTATGACGCTGATGCAATAAAAGTAGAAACATCCAACTTCGTTGGTTGCAAAATATGCAATACCAATAATATACTATGTTCTCTATTTTAATTTGGACATAACATATATCTAGGTGAATGGTAAAAACCTAGAAAAGTTCAAATGGCTTAGGATTTAAAACGAAAAGAACTAGGACCAATTCTTTGCTAAAATTTGGTATGCTGCTGCAATATAAATTGCAGCAAAGCAGCGTCCACTTAATTTGTTTGCCAATTACTGTGCAAAAACTAAACATGAATTTGCCAACATATTACTTGACAAATTGGGGTGCTCAGATTTAGTTTTGACAATCATTATTTGAATTTTGTGTACTGTTCTAGGACTGTGATGAATTATAAAAGAGAAACACTTTCGTTTTACACATCTTCTTTGATAGTGCACATACATTATATTATTCCTTTTAAGCAAGAGTGGATGGCAAAACTGAACAATGCAGTCTAGCCAAAGTGCAGTGACAAAAAAAAAAAAAAAAAAAAAAGAAGAATGCAAAGAGTGAAAACAAGTGCATTTTGACTAACCACAACCAAAATTAACGTCACTTGGGTGTTTTTAAAAATGTTGATTTAATGTCGGAAGGTCGGACGTTAAAGATTATTAGCATATGATGTCGTTATATCTTGTTTTCGCAATAGACTGTAGTCGTTAATCCTATCTTGCTTCATTGTTGGACAATCTGTCGTTATATCCTAGTTTTAACGTCCAACTAACTGTTGCTATGAATGGGCTGGACTCGCGCATCGATCTCCGGAGCTGGGTCACATTTGGTCTAGCTTTGCTAACTCCCCATGCGCCCCACAGCGCCTTGGCTTGCTATGTTGCTGGATGTCACGTGGTCATCCGATGAGATGAAATGTTAGCAGATAGCGTGGCACACTGATGTGGATAATGATGTATCTTAGTGGATGGTATTGCTGACATGGATATCATAATTGCTTATGTTAGAGAACTTTAATTGCAAGTGATAGTGAGTTGGGGCTTTCTGGAAGAGGTTCTAAGGAGGAAAGGCTTTGCTGAATCTTGGATAGGGTGGATCAATCAGACAGTTAGAGGTGGCGAGTGTGTATAGACATTAATGGTGAGAGGGGGGAATACTTTAGAAGTTACAAAGGGTTGAGACAAGGAGACCCCTTATCTCCCTTGTTGTTTAATATAGTTGCTGATGCTTTGTCAGTACTGCTTACTAGAGCTTGTCAAAATGGAGTTATAAAAGGTTTAATTCTACATTTGGTAGATGGTAGCCTATCTCATTTACAATATGCAGATGATACTGTGATCTTGATGGAATATTCTCCTGAGAATCTGAGGAATGTAAGGATGATTCTGTCATGCTATGAAGCTATGTCGGGGATGAAGATTAACTTTGATAAAAGTGAGGTATTCACTGTGGGTCTTGATCCTGATGAGCAAGAAGTTGTTGTTGGTGTTATGGGGTGCAAACTGGGGGCCTTCCCAATGACCTATCTTGGCTTACCAGTAAGTCCACAAAAAATTACCAAGGCACAATTGAGTTATGTGGAGAATAAGACTGACAAAAGATTGGGGACCTGGCAATGTGAGTATTTGACTTCTGGAGGCAAAGCTACTCTTATAGATTCTTGCTTGTCTAGTGTCCCCATGTACACAATGGGAGTATATCAACTGTATGAAGGTAATCACCAAAGGTTGGATACTATTAGAGCTAGATTCTACTGGCAAGGGACTTCTAAGAAAAGAAAATACCATATGGTAAAGTGGAATACCCCGAGTAGACCAAAGATTTATGGTGGATTGGGGTTCACTAATGTTAGAGTTATGAATGAATGTCTTTTAGCTAAATGGATAGATAAACTGGAAAGGGGGAATGAAAGTCTCTGTTGCTCTATACTAAGGAAGAAATACTTACAGAACAAAAGCATATTTCAGGTGAAGAGTAAGGCTGGCTCTCAGTTTTGGAAGTCTTTGCTGAATATTAGAGATAGTTACCAGAAGGGTAGAGGTATAAGAGTACACTCGGGACAACAGACCAGATTTTGGCTGGATTGTTGGCTTGACCAATGCCCTCTGAGTGTCAGTTATCCTCACTTGTTTAAGATTGCTAGAATTCCTGAAATCTCTGTGGCTAAAGCTAAAGAGAATGGAGAGTGGGTCTTAGAGTTCAGAAGACAATTAGATGAAAGACAGAGAAATGAATTCAGAGAGTTAAGTACTAAATTAGAGGGGGTGGAATTAGATTTAAGGAGGGATGAGGTTGTTTGGCTTCTAGATAAATCTAACAAGTACTCAACCAAATCTCTGTATAATCTGATCACATTTAGAGGAGTGGTGGATAGACACATGTCACGACATGGAAGAGCCCCATACCTCTCGAAAGTGAAAATTTTTGTGTGGATGGCTTTTCATGATAAAATCCAAAGGTGGAGTGCAGCTAAAGAAAAAGAAATGGTCTGGCCCGGGGATTGTCTAGTGTGTGACATCCCTGAATACACAGATCATTTCTCTGGACCTATTTGAGAAACTGCTTGGGATGGAGTTCTTCACCAACTAGTTGTGAATCTTTATTTGTAGAGGTAATTGACTGTTATCGAGGTATAAAACAATTGGTGTTGATGCATATTTGTACAGGGGCGTTGTGGACCATCTGGAAGATCAAAAACAAAGCGGTGTTCGAGAAGAAGGTGCTGTCGACTCCGAAGGCGATCATCCACAAGTCAATTGCGCTGCTGAAGACATGGAGCCCTCTCCTGAAACCGAAGATGAAGCCCGGCTGCAGAGGAAATGCTTCAGCTACTTTCTGCCAATGCGGCAATGTAATTCTGCTAGTGTGAATTAAGGGCTGTGTTGAGGTCTCCTTTTGCTGAACCTAGGTGTGTTGGGGTTTAAAAAGACATTTAGCTTGCTCTTGGGTTCTTGCTAGAAGTAGATGTGAGATAGTTGCTGAAGTCGGTAGATGGATGTTTTGGAGCAATGCTTGTAAGCTGGTGTCCCCAGCATAACCAGTTCCGTTAAGCTTTCTATAAAAGCCGGGCGAGAGCCTTTTGTTTAAAAAGTGGATGATCTGTATTGCTGACATGGATATCATAATTGCTTATGTTAGAGAACTTTAATTGCAAGTCATAGTGAACTACAGAAGTGGACACCTTGCATGTCAAGAAAATTGCTACTAGTGAACTTCAATTGTAAGTGATAGTGGACTGATGAGGTGGACACTTTGCATGTTAAGAAAATTACTAGTGGGTTTTTGTTTTATAGGAGGAGATAGGATAGGATAGAATATATGGTAGGATAGGATATAGAATATAGGATATATAGAGATCAAATATTCCTTTAGTTATCTAGGAAAATATATAGAGCTTAAAATATTTTTGCTATGTAATAAAAATGATGCACTTATGGTTGATCTTACCGTTAAGATAGTTGGCAAGGCTCCCTTTACTTACGAATTCAAAGCAAAACAACATGTAGCGCTCGTCTGCCCAGACAGTTCTTCCTTGATACTGTTTCGGTACGTGTTGCGTTTCATAACTGTAGCCTAGACACCGTACTATATTTTTGTTCTTCACCTTTATGAGACAGTCAGCCTCACGTTGGAAATCCTCCTCTGGAACCACAATGTTATTATGAAGCTTCTTCACGGCGACCACCATCCCATTACCAAGCGTTCCCTGCAGTTCACAACATTGTTGTCACTTGTCGGAATGTAAGTTTAATCAGATGGAGCTCCAAGTTGGTAGTAGCTTAAGTGCAGTGCACACATATAGTACGCACCTTATAAACAGATCCAAACCCACCACTGCCGATTCGTTGATCATCAGAGAAATCTTGTGTGATGGCCTTGAGGAACAAGACAGGAAGGTTGATTGGAGCCACAGTTTCATCAGCTAACGCCTTCTCTAAGGCAAGACATATACTTTCTTGGTAATTCTCCATATCATCAGTTAGTAGAGTTGGACATCACATCGTACGATCGATAGAGAGTTGGCACCGTCAGTATGCTCACTCTTCCGAATGCAACTTGTGTAGATCTAACAATAACAATTGATAAATCATGTTACTGCTGCTTTGAATTGTTTATTTAAGAGGTGAATGAAAATAAGATCAACAGCCAAATATTGGAGGAGAAACACCATATGCTAGCAAATCTCTGATGAAATTCTTCATTGGCAGGAAAAAAAAGGAAACCAAACCCAATCAAAAACACTACTCGATCCCCAGCAGTGATAAAATTAGCAAATCTAGCTAGACTTGTTAGTTATGACATGATTAATCAGCAGAAGAATTGTGTTAAGAGGTTGTTAGCCCACAAAGCTTCGAATTGGAAAGGTTCCACTTCCACGGTTCCACCCCAAGGCAAATGAAAGAGCTATTATTTTGAGGGAGCTGGGTGCCTTTGCAACGTGTACAAAAGAGTACCTGCTCAACTTTTGGTTCGCTGGAGCAAGTACACGCCAAGCGAGCTGCATACAACGGACCGCTGCCGCCGGCGCGCGTCGTGGAAGCTCCTTTCAGGCGTTGGCTGCCGGCGCGCAGCTGCTGCTGCGCCACGGCGGCGTCTTGTATTGAGGGCTGCTTTAGGAAGGGAAAAGCAAGCTAGGAACAACGGCCGTGCTTGGATTTGGTCAATAATGGCCACGCTGCAACTGCAAACTAGAGTTTTTTTTTCGAATAAAAAAACGCGAGTTGCTTGTGCGCATGGCAATTAGAAGAAGCAACACATGGTTGTCTCTGCCCACCAGTGATCAGTTGCCCAATGAGTTTCCTCTGACTTTCCTTCATTTGACTTCTACTAATAATACCGGGTCTTCTATGGTGATTAGGCTCGTATAGCTGCCTTGTACCCTCTAATGTAAAGTTCAACTGGCTAGCTTCCAGCGAACACTCTACAAAATTATTAATTTGCTGGCAACATCATGCCCTTTTCAACATCATGCCCTCGCACTTTCTTATTCCTTCGTCTCCTTCTTCAATTCTCTCCGGTCTCCCTGCCTCAGCTCTCTAAGGCGCCAGCGCCACCATACAGACCCTCATGCAGATGAGCACCGCACCGAAGCACGTTATTAAGGGTCCACGACAGCTAGAGTAGCTCCTCAGTGGCTGAGGTCGGCCATGTCGTGCTCCACTAGGAAGAGGTGCTCCCAATGCCCTCCTTTTAATCCAAAACCTCCAATGGTTCTTTGTTAACCTCTACCAACAAGCCATCAGATCTCCCTCTAGGAGCAATCCACCTCCATTCCATGTCCTCCCCTCTAATAAGATTATTCAACTCTCTTGGTTTGAAAGAATGTTTGATAGCTTCTTGTAGACAGACCACTTCCACTTGGTGGCTTGGTGCTTCTAGCAAAGCAACCCAACTGTTTTCTTCTCCCTCCACTATTCAGCCCCCTAACATTGCAAAAAAGATCCTCATTTCTTCTTGGCTTTCTTCTTCCCCTTACCAGCTTTCTGGTTGGATATTACTCCAACTTCCAGCAAGGGATCCACTTGATCGTCATCATCACAAGCATTTAACTCCACCACTATCTTTGCATGATTATCAGGAATCCTGATAATCATGCAAAAATTCAGGAATGTCATCCTCAGGTTCACTAAAAACTTCCTCCACTATTTCTTTTTCAAACAGACGGCAAAAGCTTTGCCGCATTTTATATTAGACGAATAAAAGAAAAACTTCCTCCACTATTATCTCCTTATTCTTCTCTTTCTCTCTTTCCAGTGTTGTGACCTCTGCCTAAGCTAACTCCTTAGCATTTAAAATATCTATCATTTCATTGATACTAACTTCAGAATCCCTACAACTATCTTGGCCAGGTCATCATTAGAAATGTCCTCCAAGACTGTAAAGGGGTTAGAATTTATACCTGTAGTGTTCTTGCATTCCTTCAACTTTTTAGCCTTCTCCAGCATAGGGGCGTCTGAGCCTTCTTAGCTTGCTTTGGCAGCTTCCTCATCACTTCCTCCTATGACTAACACATGTTTCTTCAGCTGAATTCACCACCTTCTCAACTTCATAGCTTGCTTTGGCAGCTTCCTTATCACTTCCTCCTGTGACTGACACATGCTTCTTCACCTGAATTCACTACCTTCTCAACATACAGCCCCTTCTGATTGAGTCCCTCATTACCATCTTCGGTGATTTGAGATCTATCAAACATCATTTCCTCAGATGCCAGTGCCATCTTTGTCTGGCAAGTGTACCCTCCAATCTCTAACTCAAAAGCAAGCAAATTGTCTTACTGCTGCTTAATTCTAGCTGAAAACTTTGAACAGCCCCTCCATCATCTCTGTCTGGCAAGTGTACCCTCCAATCTCTAACTCAAAAGCAGGCAAATTGTCTTACTGCTGCTTAATTCTAGCTGAAAACTTTGAACAGCCCCACCGCCATCACTTCCAGCTGATTTCTGGGAATGTGTCTTCAAGTGATCCTCCTCATTCAAACTCAGCTCTGTTTCCCTACTAGTCCTCACACCAACAGAAATAGAAGAAGTTTTATTGCCAGATAATTCAAGTTTGTTCTCAGGGACTGCTGATTTGTTCTGAGTCAGCCATATCTGTATCACTAACAGTTTGACACTGTTTTCCTCTTTTTTCACCCTGTTTACTTGATTCAGTTTGTTGTCTCTGGGCTCCTTGCTTGTTATCATCCAGTAAGAGATAGTGATAGATTTCTCCTCTTTTCATCATCATCACCCTTGTCTTTCAGCTTGTCCTTGTGAATAGCTTTACTGTCTTTGTCTTGGTTTTCGTTAAAATACACCTTGGAAGAGCCTTTAATCTATTTTGGATCTTTGCAGGCCACCTTAACTCTAATAGGTCCTAAGCCAGGTAGGGTAGATTTATCAAATGGGACATAATGACCCCGTATATCTTTCTTATACTCTGTTGCACAACAATATTCTACAATATATGGTTTTCATCCTAATTACCTCAATCAATCGGGGAAATCTCTTGGCAGTAATACAAACTGTCCATTTAAGTTTTAACTGATTTTTCCATAAGAACTGAAATAAGCTGTCAAGCGTTTTGTCCTGAACGTAGCGACCCCTACAGGCTTTCAGATTTACTTACCTGTGGACTGTGGTCTGTCTGCTGTCGAAATCAACCCCAAAATGGATTCAGTGCGTGGGAATTCGATTCCTCTCCCTCAGTATCCCGATCCATTGGCAGGGGTGTACTGTGGGTTCGTCGCAGCCAGGCTCCGGTGGACACGGAGCGGCGGAGGCGATGCACCCGTGAGCTCTCAGGGATGTGGGTCGCCCGGCGGCGCCATCTGGGGGGCATGGTGGCCGGGTTGGCGGGTTGCACAGTTGCAGAGGGAGTTTTGCAGAGGTGGGGAAAGGAGCTACACCTAGCCCAACGGAGACATGAACAAAATGGCCCGGTCCGTATTGACGTGAGGCACTAGACATTGGCCCATAAGACCACAGATATCGGGCTGGGCCAGCACGAGCCCATCAAGTGCTGCTGTGAGCGTGTTGAACTTCTGCACTTTTTGCGGTCGGGCTAGATGCAAAATCAAACTAGAGCTGATGTATACTAGTACAAGTCTTTCTTCTGAATTATTGCAGCATCAATCAAGCAAAGGTTTGTTATTTTGGAACAGATTACACACTCCACATTCCATGCAACCGATCGATTTATATTAGCACCATGTCTCAACTACCAAGTTCCATGTAAATTGAACAACAGCGATACAGAGAGTACATAGCCTCCGGTACTTCTCTTTTTTTATGAAAGATGATACAAATAGATTCAGTTGTATGAACATGACTTGCCGCTATGTTACACCACCATCCTTGTACAAAGTTCTGCATTGCATTGCACTGCGCCCCATCCACGCCTCCACGGAAATCTCCTCCTAATGCAGCGCTGTCAGGACTGTAGACCCTTCCACCTGCAATTACAAATTTCAAATCCGTGTGGGTCAGTCAACAGAGCACAGATACCATTGCATCGTCATACACAAATTGTGCAGATGTATAGAATCTGAAAACAACAAGTTTTGTCGTTAAGTAAATTAACACTGCCATGCTCATCTGCAGTTATGATTCCTGTACTCGCTAGGAACAAAACTGTGCAGACTGCAGAGTACCCCATTGTTCCTTGTGGGTACTCCGATTTATTACAAGGTACTGTAATAAAACTGGAGTTGATCTCCAAGAATAAAAGCCATTTTTTTTACCTTGAAAGTTGCACTACAGATCTCTTCCTTATCTGCAGGAACAGCAGTGACCTTGTGCTTGGGGTTCTCGTAGCACTTGAGGCCTCCCAGGGCGTTAGAGTAGAAGCAACCTACAATGAAGCATATAAGTATATGAGATTAGCAAAAATGCTTAATTGAGGATGAGGGCTCTTTGACTGCAGTACAGAAACTTTAGACTTCAGACTGCCTTCATCAGTTCTTGGCAAGCAACATTTTCAGTTCCAGAGATTTAGTGCTTGGCAACACACAAATCAGGACCTGATCTGACAGCTGCTTGATGAGGCCCCGTGCGTTAAGTACCTTGTGGGAACGGCGCCAGCGACTTGACACATGACTCGTTGAGCATGTCAATGTCATCAGAGAAGGCAACGCATCCATCAGCAGTGATCCCCCAGAAGAGCGGCACCTTGCCCTCGGGATCCTGACAGAACAAACAATCCCAGTACAACGATACCAGGTAAACAAATAGACTGAATCACCATATATAATGTGATACTGCACATCGATGGCTTCTTACATCCATGGTGCATGAACAATATACTGATCAATCATATAAACAAAAAACTTTGCAGTATTATACCCTGATGAGGCGAGGCCAGTGTCAGAGGCACCAGAGGCGTCGTTGCTTAAGTCCATATTGACCAAGCCAATTCAATGTAACCAATTAAGGGTGATGCAGAGGAAACCGAGTAGTCGTCGACCACCATATATTGAAATGTCATCAAGAAGGTTAAGGTTTTAAAATTCACCACCATGTACTAGAGATGCAAGTAGTCGAGCGAAAGTTGCGCTCCCCAAAAACCAGATCATCCTTTCACCCGTGCAGATCCATAGTGCATAGCATGGTTCTGAAGGCCTGCACTCCCAGGTTTCTGAAAACACAGCCTCTTTGTCACTGCAGCTTCAAGCATGCCCTTATTGCTGACATACCAATGAGTCCATATCAATTTCCAGGACTTCTATCGTTCCCCAATATTCAGTTCCGATCACAAGCCTGCATACATGATATAAGTGTTCCGAGTCAGGAGTTTAAGGCCACAAAAAAAAAAGTGAAGATGCAGAAGCGAGGGATTTCATCTTCATGAAAGCACGTGGGGACTCTTTCCAAATTCCAGTACACCTTTTGCATGTGTTATCATTGAAACAACAAAATGGATCAGTGCATTGTTTAGTGTACTATTTCAACAATCAAGTAGAGTTCTACTACCTGTTTCCGGAGAATCCTCTATCAAACAAAAACTGATTCTGTGTGTGTGTGTGTGGGGGGGGGGGGGGGGGGGGGTTGGGGTCTGTATCAAAGGATACATAGTCAATACCAATTTTATGACATTAAAAGAGTACCATCGGATACAACATCGAAATATAATACACTTATTGGTGTTACACATGTTGATAATCTTCTCTATAAAGTTTGTCAAGTTTAAAATAGTTTGATTTATGATAAATTTGCTAGAAGTTAATTCATTTTAAGATGAAAGGAGTAAGTCGAACGAAGCACCACACTAGTTTACAATTTATAACTTCTCCAGAATTAACAAAATAGAAATAATTGAGGTGAAATGAAACACGTCAACTATAGTAATGGACCAAGATCCTAAGGGTTCCCCATAGGACCAACTACCCAGCAAGAAGATGGATCGGCCCACGGTCTGCCATGAAGGTGCGGAACAAGGTGGTGTGACTTCCAAGGAAAGAAAAATCGACCTAGTTGGATTACCGAAAGTCTATCATTTGTAAGATAGAACTCTTCTATTGTCACCGGCTTGGACTAAAATTATGCGCCTGCCCTCCGGACTATACAAAGAGAGGCAGGACCACCCCCTTGTAACATATCATATAAAGCAATCAAATCCAACGCAAGGCAACACGCCATACAGGACGTAGGGTACTATGCTATCAGCTGCTTAAACCTGTATAAATCGTTGTCTCACATTAACCATAGAGTTTAGTTTACACCAAAGCCCAACCAATCCTCGCTCCGGGTAACCCCCGGCCATCAAACACCAATGCACATATGATATTATCCTTTCCTATAATTCACCACAATACCATTTAATAACTATACCCTTCTAAAATCAGTTATTTAGGGTGTCCCTTTATTCATAATAAATTGTATACCTCTTTGAGCCTACAAATCCAAGGCATTTGATCATGGAGCCAGATGTGCAGCTAATAGTTTTCAAAAGCCTGAAACATGCAAAGCATCACAATTAGAGGTACTAGCCCATCAACATTTGCTCTAATGCGACCTAGAATCATATGTTAAGTATTAAAGTTTAGTAAATAAATTTAATATGTGTAACCGATAAAAATTGATTATCTTTACTCTCTATGTTTTCATTTGCTAAAACAATGCCCATTCCATATTTCATATATATTAATTTGATGGTGATAATAAATTTATCAAATACATTGTATACCTTTTCATCGTTAATTTACGTTACATATTAAGGCTTTTAATATGTATTTGTTTTAAAAAATTAGCTTAATTTATATCAACTCTTGTTGCATCTTTTTTGACATTGTGAATTGATATTTTAGCTTTAAAATTTTGATCCTACTAGTTCTTGCAATTTTATCATCCACAAATTAAGTTCATAATCTAGTGATTATTGTATTTTTATTTAACATTTTCCTATTAGGGCCTAGACTCCACTCTTGGTTACTCAACATTCATGCATCACAACGCTGAAGTGTCGAATGTCATCTATCCGAGAATTAAACATGTCGTATTTTTATATAAAAAATAGAGTGCTTACAACTAAACTATAGTAATGATATGTCAAAATATATAAATTTATATAAAGAAGTGACAACTTAAAAGTTTCATTATATAGGTTCAACATGATTTAAAAAGCTTTTTTAGGGTCACTACTATATATGTGGTTTAATATGCAGTATTTATTCAGAATGATAGCCTAGAAAAATATATATTTGTCACTAATATACACTTGTATATATGGTTAATAAGTGTAGTGTCATATCCCTTCTTGTGACATCTATATATCTATACTTTGGCTTTCAACTTTTGTTCATATAGTTGTTACATCTTTTGTCATCAACAATTTAATTTAAAATTCTAATGGCTATTGCCTCTTGTATTCAAAATTTTCCTTTTGCATTAAAAGCATATTCCTGGTCCTAAACTACACTAATAGCATAGATAGTCGTTTCAGCCACACCGTAGCACTTAAGATGTTCGAAGAATATGTCTACTAGTATTGTTTTATAGAAACAATGACTAAAATTCAATTACCAATATTGACATGTCATATGAACTTTAGTCAAAATGTATAATCTCATTTCGAGCAACAGCACATAATTTTTTTAAACAAAGTATTAATATAATTTAAAGTTAAATTTTATCGTTATTGTTATGTGATTTGTTAAGGGAACATTTTTGACAGTAATTGATCTATATACACTAAGGTATGCATGCACTTGTTCTACATATTAGCACATAGCATTTATGCTTACTTTTTAGTTTGAATCAGAAGAAGTACATGTGCCATTTATAAATATATAGAATATTTTAAATGATCTTTCATAATAGAGTATGCGGGTAATTTAGATGCGAACTGAGGGGTTACTTAAAATTGTCTTTCATAATGACAAAGATGAGTAATTTAGGTGTAAGTTTAGAGGTTCTTTTATATATTATATTACACAATGGCAGTGGTAGACAACTATTTAGAAAAATAACATAGATATGAAGGCTATTATTAGTGATGATGATTATAGTCCATTAAATGAAGGACCAAAAATGTTTCTTATCACATTATAATTTCTATGATTTATCAATTTATCAATTTTTTTCCTAACCTGTCTTATGAATATTAATGTTACCTGTAGTTCGTGGAATTCCAGAGGCGAATAGCTGCGTGTGTAATGTCATTGATTTTAATGCCAGCAGCTATTAGTGGAAGAGTTGGGTGGCAAGCTACTGCCGTAACAAGACATCCAGTATCATAGAGTGTATGGCCACGTTCCCCCTCCCTCGTCTTCAAATCCCATATCTGATTCAACACGAGAAGAAAGAAAGTACACATTCCAGTAGATAGCATTGCTAGTCCACACAAATACAAATACAGACAATGATATATACTTACATTTATAGTATTATAGGCGATATTAACCAAATGGTTACGGTCGGTCTCAGTGAAAACATGATCACAGATCTCGGTAGAATTTCGATTTATTGTTGTGATATGCTTAGCCGAAGCAATTGACCAGACCTATTTATTCGGTTTTGATGTAATAAAGATCAAAGTTAGATAACGCCAAGAACATGAATTTTTTAGCTTAAGAACGTGAACTAAGTCGGTTCATTTAATAGCACAAGAGATACTGCACAAGGAAATTAAAGACCAACCTTGAGCAGACCGTGTTGGTCGTGACTAGTGAAGGTGTTGGTGTCCTTTGGGTTAAACTTAACAAGGACCCGACCTCTGATTGTTTTGCCTGGGAAGTGACTAACAACTCGAGAACAGGCCCAGCCATTGTCCCAGTCCCAAAGCTTTATTACACCATCTTCACATGCTGAAAGCAGGTACGGGCATGTAGGGTGAATCGCCAATGATACCACACTTCTGCTACTGCTGGCTTTCAATCTCTTTATTTTCTCCCATGTATGAAACGTGTATACATAGATATATCCCCAGTTATCTCCGGCTACAAACCAGTGCCTTTGGGGGATGAATCTAACTGAGTTGACCTTTGTTTCGCCATTTATGATGTGATATAACTTGCATGCTTTCCGATTGACATCTAACGAAACAATTATTTCCTGACAATAAATGAAAAAGAATTACTCTAACACCTCATGGCAAAATGAAGGTAAAACTGCTCCCTACACTACCCATTGGCAAGAGCATACCAACCATGTATTATAGGGGTATAATGGAGAAGATTACCCGAAGGATAAACATTATCACTGGCTCATAAAACCCACCACCGCTGGTTTCGTGCTTCGATGGTGAAAGTCGGCAGTGATAATCAGCTTCATCACTGATGTTGGTTAAAAATGATTAATTGTTTCTTTAAAAAAAACTACCTAGCTCGCAAGATGCTATCGTGGTCCATGTCTGCCACTTTCCACACTGATCACCCACACCCGCACCCACCCCAGGACAGGGCACTGTGCTCTCGTCCGAGCCGCCAACTACTAGGGTTGTATACCTCATCGTCGAGAACTTCACCAAGCACTCCCTTGTTGGCTTAGATGCAACGACCGGGCTAGAGAGAAGAGAGGGAGAGGGAAGAATTGATTTTTTTTATGCTTGTGGGCAAGCAATAGCGCTATGGACTACTTTACCCGTAACATCCTTACAAGCTGACTCATAGTGAATAGTGATCATCTTAGGGGGCTTGTGGACCACTTTTGGCAATATTGTGGCTACCCTAAGGCCCTTTGGTCTAGCAAATAAAACTGCGCCAAATCTATACACAACGTATGTAAACAGTTTCAATCATCATCTCAGCATGGAAAGCACAAGGTACTTCATCAATCAATCACACATCTCAGCATGGAAAGCACAAGGTACTTCATCAATCAATCACATAATACACTACCTTGTTCTCGTAGTCCCATATGGAAACAGAACTTTTATGACCCACCAAAATCCTACAAGGTGAAATTTGAGGACAAACGTAAGTGCGTGTAAGCAAGATATGTGCTTCCTCCATTCTAAATTATATATAATACTTTTAGCTTTTCATTAGATAGTTTTATTATATACGTAGACACTATATATCTTGCAGTGTAAAACTAATGTATCTAAAAAGGCCAAGCATCTTATAATTTGGAACATAGGGTTAGATTCACATACCAGGGCTGTGTTGTTGGATGCGCATCTATGTCTCCAATGTGCACAAATCCCTTCTTCCACACGATCTGACACAAATCGTATTTGTCACCAGATTTTCTCTATACCGCCTACTAGGGATTAAATTAAACTCACGCACCTTGGGGGCAGGCGACCGCTGCCAATAATTAACTCTCAAGGGACAGGCCACAACAGTTGTCACCGTTGCGGTATACACCTCGCCACCCAAATTTGACACATGCTTGAATAATAAACCATCATCAAATTTTTTGGGGTCCTTGCCAATGGAAGAGATGAGATGTTTAAGGACGCTCTCGCTTCTCAAGACGAACATCAATATCTTAAGAACGCCCGTGTCCACTGGCGGATGTTGTTGCTCTAACATTGTCACATGGACAATCAAAGTGGACAATGGGCGCAAAATGTAGGGTCCGTCATCGAAATGACTATAGGTATCTGGGAACTGCGGTATAATCCAGTAGGCAACATAACCCTCAGTCCTGTTAATTAAGCTCAGTGAGCATTGGATACGCTTTTCGGCCTCGAAGCAAAAGCAAAGCTTGAGAGGATGGACATCAAGCCGCTCATTCTTCTGAATTAACCCAGGACTTAACTGCAACAACATATATAGTAATACTAGTTAGACTTAACATGCATATATAGATTCTAGAGTGCATTAAAGTCTTATATGGGCTAAAATTGACTCAATTTAAATAGTTGGCATTTGTATCCACCTATTGTGAAGTTGAAACAGGTAAAAGATGTGCGATATGCATACGAGCTGAGCCAAAAATGGTCCATTTGTAAACGTTTTACTGTTGTCCTTGCAATAGGGGCATCTGCCCTCAAATTCTAAAAAAAAAAATGGTCCATTTATATTTATAGGTGTTATGTGTTGGGCTGATTTTTGATCCGGCCATAGCCCTTTTATATTTATGGGTTGGGAAGATCTTGCTGTCATGTGCGGCATCCCCTACACCAGGAGGAGGCGCGCCCGCGACGTACGCCGAGCGGCTGAGCGCGCCGCAAGCCAGGCACAGGCCGCGCATGCAGAAGAGCCGCAGCAACAGCGTGGCTAAGATTAGATAGTGATCGAGTCGTTTCCCTTATGTTTAGCAACAAGATTATTTCCTTAAGTATAGGAGGTTGGTTTCCCTTTGAGTGTCAGCCGCAAGGCTATATATTTGTAACCTGGCACATTGATTAATCAAGCAATAATTTTATCTCCATCTCCCTCTCTTTATCTAAACTAAGCCTGCGGTAGAGGGGTATAACCTCACCGGAGAAGACGGCCGACGGCTACGAGCTACGTAGTCGCGGCCAGGCTCGTCTAGGGTTCGACGCCCTTGACAACCTGGTATCACGTTCCTATCGATCCTCAACGCCAGCCTCCGCCGCCACACCACCCCCTACCACCGCCCCAAACCCTAGCCGCAACACCACACCCGCCGCCCTAAACCCTAACTCGCCGCCATCCCCATCATCCTCCACCGCGTCCGCTCCCGATCCCGCCATCATGTCGGAGCCATCCATCGCCGACATCATGGAGATGCTCAAGAACATGAACTCGGAGATGAAGTCACTGAAGGACGACATGGCAGCCATGAAGGGCAAGTCTTCGTCCTCGTCCGGCGGGGGCGACGACCACCGCTCGACTGCACCGAGCGACCAGGACTTCCACCCCAAGCACAAGAAGTGGGATTTTCCCCACTACGATGACACATCCGATCCGATGCCCTTCCTCGACAAGTGCGAGGCTTACTTCCGCCAGCACCATACCATGGTGGAGGAACACGTCCGGATCGCATCCTATCACCTGGACGACGCCGCCCAGCTTTGGTTCATCCAGCTGCAGGACGATGATGGCACGCCATCGTGGGGTAATTTCAAGGATCTCCTGAATTTGTGGTTCGGCCCTCCCCTTCGATCCGCCCCGATGTTCGAGCTTGCCGAGTGCCGCCGCACGGGGACCGTGGAAGAGTACGCCAACCGGTTCCAGGCCCTCCTGCCTCGCGCCGGCCGCCTTGAAGAGGCGCAGCGGGTCCAGCTCTTCACGGGAGGACTCCTACATCCGATCAGTAACGCCGTTCACATCCACCACCCGGACTCCCTCGCCGCCGCCATGAGCTTGGCCCGCCAGGTGGAGCTGATGGAGCCGGAGCGCCCGCCCCACCTCCCCACGGGCGCCCCCACGCGGACCTCCGCCTCCCGCGACCAGGGCCGCTCTGCTGCCTCCTCAGCCTGTCTTGGCACTCCCGGCACCACCAGGGGCCGCACAGCAGGCCCACGTCGAGGGCAATCAGCGCCGCCTCACTCCGGAGGAGATGGCTGATCGTCGCCGCCAGGGTTTGTGCTTCAACTGCAATGAAAAGTACTCCCGCGGCCACAACCGATTCTGCCGGCGCCTGTTCTTCCTCGACGGCGTGGAGATCGACGACGCCGCAGCCGAGGGTGCCGATGCCGAGGCCGACGCCGGGGACCGGGAGGCGCCGATCTTCTCCTTGCACGCAGTGGCTGGCGTGCCCATGGGTAAGACCATGCAGGTCCGCGTCATGGTGGGCTCAACCCCGCTCGTCGCCCTTCTTGACACAGGCTCCACCCACAACTTCATCTCCGAGGCGGCAGTGGCGCGGTCCGGCGTGGCCATCCAATCCCGACCACGCCATGGTGGCCAATGGTGATGGCGGCCAATGGCGAGAAGGTGTCATGCCCAGGAGTCATGAGGCAAGCCCCGCTGGTGATCAACGACATCGGCTTCGCCGTCGACCTCTTTGTCATGCCTCTTGCAGAATACGACGTGGTGCTCGGGATGCAGTGGATGGCCACACTCGGCCGCCTGGTATGGGACTTCGTCGACGGCTCGGTCTCCTTCCAATGCCAGGGATGCACAGTCCGCTGGCCCGGGGTGGCTTCCACAAGCACCCTGGAAACCTGCGCCGCGACGACCAGCGCGCCGCTCCTTGACGAGCTGCTCGCAGGATTCGCCGACATCTTCGCCGAACCGCGCGGCCTCCCACCTCCACGCAGCCGCGACCACGGCATCATCCTCAAGCCGGGCGCCTCCCCAGTCACGGTGCGGCCCTACCGATACCCCGCCGCGCACAAGGACGAGCTGGAACGCCAGTGTGCCGCCATGATGGAGCAAGGGATCGCCCATCGCAGCGACTCCGCCTTCTCCTCCCCGGTCCTCCGTCAAGAAAGAGGATGGCTCGTGGCGCTTCTGCATCGACTACAGAGCGCTGAACGCGCTCAACGTCAAGGACGCGTTCCCGATCCCCGTCATCGACGAGCTGCTTGATGAGCTCCACGGCGCCCGCTTCTTCACAAAACTCGACCTCCGGTCGGGCTACCACCAGGTCCGCATGCGGCCCGCCGACATCCACAAGACGGCGTTCCGGACACACGATGGCCTCTATGAATTCCTTGTCATGCCGTTCGGATTGTGCAACGCGCCATCGACCTTCCAAGCCCTCATGAACGACGTGCTCCGGCCATACCTCCGACGGTTTGTCTTGGTGTTTTTTGACGACATTCTTATCTACAGCAGCTCGTGGGCCGACCACCTTTGTCATCTGCGCATCGTGCTCTCGGAGCTCCGCCGGCACCTCCTCTTCATCATGCGCAGCAAGTGCGCCTTTGGCGAGACCTCCGTGGCCTACCTCGGGCACGTCATCTCCGAGTCCGGCGTCGCCATGGATCCGGCCAAGGTGCAGGCCATCGTCAACTGGCCAGCACCCCGCTCGGTTCGGGCGGTTCGTGGGTTCCTGGGCCTTGCGGGCTACTACCGCAAGTTTGTGCACAACTACGGCACCGTCGCTGCCCCGCTGACCGCACTCCTCAAGAAGGAGGGGTCCTCCTAGAACGACGATGCGGCGGCGATGTTCGTAGCGCTCAAGGCCGCCATCACGACGGCGCCCGTCCTCACCATGCCGGACTTCACCAAGCCCTTCACCGTCGAGTGCGACGCCTCCTCGCACGGTTTCGGCGCGGTGCTCATCCAGGAGGGCCATCCGATCACCTTCTTCAGCAGGCCGGTCGCCCCACGCCACCGCTCTCTCGCTGCCTATGAGAGAGAGCTGATCGGCCTCATCCTCGCTGTCCGCCATTGGCAGCCATACCTGTGGGGACGCTCGTTCGTCGTGAAGACGGATCACTATAGTCTGAAGTACCTGCTGGATCAACGCCTCGCGACGATACCCCGGCACCATTGGGTGGGGAAACTCCTCGGCTTTGACTTTGTGGTGGAATACAAGCCAGGGGCAGCCAACGCCATGGCGGACTCCCTGTCCCGCCGTGACACGGAGGAGGGGGCCATTCTGGTGCTACCGGCCCCCCGGTTCGGCTTCGTGGACCGCCTTCGCCGTGTCCACACGGAGGACCCTGCCGTGGTGGCCCTTCGCGAGGAGATCGCCGCTGGCCGTCGGGGCGCGCCTTGGTCCGTGATGGACGGCAGCTTGGTGATGTTTGATGGTCGGCTCTATA
Organism: Themeda triandra; assembly: GCA_018135685.1. Taxonomy (NCBI): domain Eukaryota; kingdom Viridiplantae; phylum Streptophyta; class Magnoliopsida; order Poales; family Poaceae; genus Themeda; species Themeda triandra. The sequence goes on along the minus strand of JAENPR010000043.1, from coordinate 1,480,352 downwards.
TTCCGCCCTCGTCGCCGTTACTCAAGGAGGTCCTTGCTGCCGTGCACGATGGTGGCCATGAAGGCGTGCAGCGCATGCTCCACCGCCTCCGGCGCGACTTCCACTTCCCCGAGATGCGCCGCCACATCCAGGACTTCGTGCGTGCCTGCGCCACCTGCCAGTGCTTCAAGACGGAGCATCTCCAGTCGGCTGGCCTACTGCTGCCCCTGCTAGTCCCGACTGCAGTATGGTCGGACATCGGCCTCGACTTCATGGAGGCTCTCCCGCGCATCAACGGCAAGTCCGTCATCTTGACGGTGGTGGACCGCTTCAGCAAGTACTGTCACTTTATCCCCTTGGCTCACCCCTACACTGCAGAGTCCGTGGCCGAAGCATTCTTCAAGGACATCGTGTGGCTCCATGGCATGCCGCAGTCTATGGTCTCGGATCGGGACCCCGTCTTCACGTCCACATTCTGGCGAGAGCTCATGCGGCTCATGGGCGCCAAGCAGCACATGACGACGGCCTTCCACCCACAGTCAGACGGCCAGACGGAGGCCGCCAACCGGGTCATCGCCATGTACCTCCGCTGCTTCACTGGAGATCGCCCACGCGGTTGGCTCCGGTGGCTGCCATGAGTGGAATTCACCTACAACACCGCCTACCAGTCATCTCTACGGGAGACGCCGTTCCGGGTGGTCTACGGCCGTGATCCACCCACCATCCGCTCTTATGAGCCCGGCGACACACGCGTGGTGGCAGTCGCCAAGCAAATGGCTGAACGCACTGCGTTCCTGGAGGACGTCAAGTACCGCCTGGAACAGGCACAGACCGTCCAGAAATGCGCCTACGACAAGTCCCATCGGCCGGTGGTTTATGCCGTGGGGGACTGGGTTCTTCTCCGCCTCCGTCATCGTCCAGTGGCGTCCCTGGCCGTCGCCGCCAAAGGGAAGCTCCAGCCCAGGTACTTCGGCCCATACCGCGTCCGGGAACTCATCAACGAGGTTGCCGTTCGCCTCGAGTTGCCCCCGCGCGCCAAGCTACATGATGTTTTCCACCTGAGCTTGCTCAAGAAGTGGGTCGGGCCAGCACCGGATGCTCCACCATCACTGTCGCCAGTTCAGCATGGTGCGGCTGTTCTGGAGCCGGAACGGGTCGTTCGGGGCCGTCTGGCTCAAGGTGTCCAGCAGGTGCTCGTGCGCTGGAAGGGTGAACCGGCGTCGTCTGCCTCGTGGGAAGACAAGGACGAGTTCATCGCCAAATACCCTGCTTTCCGGCTCGAGGACGAGCCGGTCGTCGAGGGGGGGAGAGATGTCATGTGGGGCATCCCCTACACCAGGAGGAGGCGTGCCCGCGACGTACGCCGAGCGGCTGAGCGCGTCGCAAGCCAGGCACAGGCGGCGCATGCAGAAGAGCCGCAGCAACAGCGTGGCTAAGATTAGATAGTGATCGAGTCGTTTCCCTTAAGTTTAGCAACAAGATTATTTCCTTAAGTCTAGGAGGTTGGTTTCCCTTTGAGTGTCAGCCGCAAGGCTATATATTTGTAACCTGGCACATTGATTAATCAAGCAAGAAGTTTATCTCAATCTCCCTCTCTTTATCTAAACTAAGCCTGCGGTAGAGGGGTATAACCTCACCGGAGAAGACGGCCGACGGCTACGAGCTACGTAGTCGTGGCCAGGCTCGTCTAGGGTTCGACGCCCTTGACATTGCTCTATGTACAAGTTGAGTTTGCATGTAATTTACGGAGGATTCAAACTCACTCTATGACTAATCAATCCAATATTCTCAGGTTAGACAATTTTCAATATATACCCTTTTTTTTGGTAAAGCTAGCATGGCCAAAACCTTGTGAAGGACAACCATGATTAACATGGTTCATAAACCATATTAATTCAGAGGATGATTTCTTTTCATCATGAATAAATGACCAACAAATGGTTCCTAGCCGCCATGACAAATATATCAATATCAATGAAATGAAGTTTGTGGCAGCATATATATTTACTGATCATACCATCCTCGGTGAATGGCTTCTGGCACTTTTTATAGAAGAGTTTGAAATATCCACTTCATTAAGCCTGCGGATAATATCCATTATAGAAGGCCTTTTCTTTGGGTCATCGTCCTTGCAATTTATACCTAACTCAGTACATGCTTTTACTTGTTCTAGTAGTCGATGCCTCTCTGACCTCCCAAACATGTTCATCCAACTTTTAAGCACCTACCAATTTCACGACCAAAGTGTGTGATTAGGAGTTATGTGGGGAAGTTGGCACCCAAAGTATATAACTGTATAAACCACATATACTTTATATTTATATGATATAAAGTATATGTGGTTTATACATTTATTAGATTTGGAAACCACTAATAGTGATGGATAATACCAAGTAAGTTAGTTAAAAAATGTAGCCAATTATGTATATTGAAATGGTAATATAAATGATCATTACCTCTTCAACATTGAGGCATTCCTTACATCCCATCAGGATCTCGGTGATTATCACACCTAGGCTATATATGTCTGTTTCCAGTGTGATTATTCCATTTTTAAAAAATTCTGGTGCTAAGTATCCCCTACATGAGAATTGCATGATGTAATAAGTGAAATTAGCAAACAGTACGAAACAAAAGGTTGGTCGATGCCCAGTAAACAATTGTACGCCATTATTGCCTTAGAGAGAATTAGGACACCTACCGTGACCCAAATCTGTTTTCAGTAATAATCTTGCTTTGATCTTCTCTTAAGCGCCTTGATAGACCAAAATCAGCGATTTTTGGAACCATTTTGTCATCCAATAATATATTTTGTGGCTTCAGATCCATGTGAATAATTTTTTTCTGGTGAAGATGATGCACGCCCTCACAAATCCCCTTAATTATTTCAAAGCGTACCCTCCAGTGAAGTCCAGAAGATGCCTCTGTGAAGAGTACAAAATAAACAATAACTAATTCTTATTGTGGCATCGATGAATAGTCCAACACAAGAAACAGCCAACATTTAGACCAAAGACCATTGGTCCCACACTCCCACTTTTATAGAAACCTTATTAAAATGAGAAGAAACAACCAACTTTGTTGAATTCAACTATATATCACTTATTTCTCTGAAAAATTTGGCATGGCCAAAATGTGGGTGTTGCATGAAATTTGAAGCAAAACAACAGACCATTTGTATGCAAATTACTGTGCCAAAATATGGGGCTTGCAAGCAACTTATATTATCTTGACAAATTGGGTGCTCGGTATGAAAATTTTGGCAATCATGTGAGCTTTTTTTTTTGAAAGATAATCATGTGAGCTTTGTCTACTGTTACACAACAGTAGTAAATACGATAAACTTTGGTCTTTTATAAATACTCTTCTGCCTCGTCCACTATTCCCTTTGAGAAAGAGTAGTGAATGGCAAACCAAAACAATGCAATGCACCCAAACAATATAACAATACACAAAAACTAAAGAGATAAGACAAGTGCATCATATGTTCTCTGTAGAAAAAGTTGGAGCTAAATCCTTGCTTTGGCCTAGCAAAGTAGCAAATGTATGAATAGAGCTTAAACCATTTGCTACATAAAAATGACACATTCATGACTGATGTTACCTGCAGTGAGATAGTTAGCAAGATTCCCGTTACTTATGTATTCAAAGCAAAACAGCCTTCGCCGCATGTCTGCCCAGACATAATTTCCTTGATATAGTGCCCTTACGTGTTGCGTCTCTGAACTGTACCCTAATAATTGTACTATGTTTTCGTGCTTGACCTGTATGAGACAATCGACCTCACTTTTGAAGTTCTTCTCCAGAATGTCAATATTCTCATGAAGCTTCTTTACAGCGACGACTATCCCGTTTTGAAGGGTTCCCTGCAGTTCAAAAAATAATTAGCTGCATAAAACTAAAGTGGTACTAATAAATAAATAAAGATTAAAAAAGAGAGTAAATTTTATCATGAGCAAAGTGGCAAGTTTAACGGCGCACGTACCTTGTAAACGGTCCCAAAGCCACCGCTGCCGATCAGTTGACTTTCAGAGAAATTGCCTGTGATGGCCTTCAAAAATGAGAATGGGAGGACAATTGGATCCCCACTTTCGTCGTCTAACATTTTCTCAAGGGCAAGAAATAATGCACTGTCGTCATCCATCAGGGAGTAGACACGCGTGGACACGGTGTACTAGAGTTCGGCAGCAGATAAGCCTTCCACTTCGCCACGTACGTCTAACAAATAGCAATTGATAAATCATCATGTTACTTGTCTTATTAATTATATATTTGCGCTACTTTGAAATTATATTTGAATGTGGGAAGAGATGAAAATAAGTTCAACAGAGCAATGTGCATAAAATTTTTTCATTGGCAAAGGAAAAAGGTAACAAAAAATGAAGCACTCCCCAGACCAAATTAAGTAGCAAATGGAGCAAATCTTAGCTTGACTTACAATAGGATTGTATTGATGAACAGTAACAGAACAGGGAGACGCAAGGTATTCTGAGACTGTTAGCCACAAATACAGCTTTGAAAGATATCACCACGAGGCAAAGAGTATCTCAGAGGCAAAGAGCTACTACTAGTAGTACTATTTAAGCCGGCAGATCTAGGTTCGGCTGTGTCGGCCCCTCATTTTGAGAGTCCTAAGTGTACATGTACTTACGCCAGGATAACGCACAACAAGATAAGTGTACATGTACTTACGCCAGGATAACGCACAACAAGATATAATAGAACTGGCACATAGATTTATGGTGGCAAATTAAGGTGTGCAATTTCCTCCCAAATCCACGAGGAGGTACGAAACGTCTGTTCGTGGAGCATCCCCTGAGTAGATCCACCAAAATGGTGAATCTAGACCCCAGATCCACCATTTTGTGAAACTGAATCTAGTGGACGTAGACTGTTTGGGAAATATTTTGTTGGATCCAAGCTACTGAATCCAAATGCAGTCCAAATTCAACCCAAAAGCTTAAACTAATGGGGTAAGATGGGCAATTCACATATATTCCAATAAAAGGTTAACCAAACCCGATCAAACACTACTCGATCTCCAACAGTGACAAAATTAGCAAAATGAACAAATCTCACTAGACTTATGACATGATTAATCAGCTCAAACAGGGAGGCGGAAGGCCGAAGGTGTTAAGAGATTGTTAGCCCACAATGCTTGGAATTGCAACATGAACAAAATAAGGAACTTAGGTACCTGCTCAGGGAGACGGGAATTGCGTCGTGGAAGCTCCTATAAGGCGTTGACAGCCGGCGCGCGACGCTGGTGCATCGGCGCGGCGTCTTGTATTTATAGGGGTGCTTTAGTAACTCGTAAGGGAAAAGCAAGCTGGGTACGCTGCAGCGGCAAAATAAACTCGAGTTGTTTAATTTTTTATACCAAATGAAAACTCGAGTTTTCTCCAGATGAGTTTCCTCAAAATTTCCTTCATTTGTCTTGTACGCGTGGTTTGGCTCGTATAACTTGTACCATCCAAAGTTCAATCGGCAAGCGGACACTCTACAAGATTGTTAATTTGCTGGCAAACATCATGCCGTTTAAAATAATGTGCCGTCCTGACTATAGGAGAGAAATACCATGAATGTCGCTTTTGTTTTTCCTCATTATTCTTTCGTACCCTTCTTCTCTCCGGTCTCCCAGCCTGTCTGCTCTCTACGCGCCACCATATGGACCTCATGCAGATGAGCACCACACCGAAGCACGTCATTAAGGGAGTGAACCTGAGGATGACATTCCTGATAATCATGCGAAGATAGTGGAGTTAACTGCTTGCGATGATGAAAACCAAGTCGATCCCCTGCTGGAATTTGGAGTAATATCCAACCATATAAAAGCTGGTAAGGGGAAGAAGAAACCCAAGAAGAAATGACAAATGAGGGTGTTTTTTGGAATGTTAGGGGGCTGAATAGTGGAGGGAGAAGAAAACAGTTGGGGGAGCTTTGCTACAAGCACCTAGTGGAAGTGGTCTGTCTACAAGAAACTATCAAACATTCTTTCAAACCAAGAGAGTTGAACAATCTTATTAGAGGGGAGGACACGGAATAGAGGTGGATTGCTCCTAGAGGGAGATCTGGTGGCTTGTTGGTAGAGGTTAACAAAGAATCATTGGAGGTTTCGGATTACAAGGAGGGCATTGCCAGCACCTCTTCCTAGTGGAACACGACACATGGACGACCTGTGCAACTGAGGATCTACTCTAGTACCAGTTGTCTAAAAACTTCCTCCACTACTATCTCTTTACTTTTCTCTTTCTCTCTTTCCAGTCTTGTGATCTCTGCCTAAGCTAACTCCTTAGCATTTAAAATGTCTATCATTTCATTGATACTAGCTTCATATCCCCTAAGACTATGTTACAGTTTATAGCTATTTTGGCCAGGTTATCATTAGAAATGTCATCCAAGACTTTAAAAGGGTTAGAATTTATAGCTGTAGTGGTCTTGCAATCCTCCTAACTGACATGAATTCACCACCTTCTAAACATACAGCACCTTCTGATTGAGTTCCTCCGTACCATCTTCGGTGCTTTGAGATACTATCAACATCATTTCCTCAGATTCCAGTGCCATCTCTGTCTGGCCAGTGTACCCTCCAATCCCTAACTCAAAAGCAGGCAGGACTGACTTACTGCTGCTTAATTCTAGCTGAACACTTTGAACAGCCCACCATCACTTCCAGTTGATTTCTGGGAATCTGTCTTCAAGTGATCCTCCTCATCCAAACTCGGCTCTGTTTCCATACCAGTCCTTCTTGTCTCCGCACCAACAGAAGTCTCAGAAATTTTATTGCCAAATAGTTCCACTTGAGATTCTTCTTGGGATGTCTTCTCAGTAGCCACACTGCTGATTTGTTCTGAGTCAGCCATATCTGTCTAACAGTCTGACACTGCTTTCCTATTTTTTCACCCTGTTTATTTGATTCAGGTTGTTGTCCCTGGGCTCCTTGCTTGTTATCATCCAGTAAGGGATAGTGATCAGATTCCTCTTCTTTTCATCATCATCACCCTTGTCTTTCAGCTTGTCTTTGTGAATAACCTTACTGTCTTGGTTTTTCTCAGACTCCACCATCCAGGATACCATAAAACCTCTTATGTTAAAATACACCATGGAAGAGCCTGTAATCTCTTTTGGACCTTTGCAGGCCACCTTAACTCTAATAGGTCCTAAGCCAGGTAGGATAGATTTATCAAATGGGACATAATGACACCGTATATATTTCTTATATACTCTTTTGCACAACAATATTCTACAATATGGTTTTCATTTTAATTACCTCAATCAATCGGGGAAATCTCTTTGCAGTAGTTCAAATACTGTCCATGCAGTAGGCTTTAACTGATTTTTCCATAAGAACTGAAATAAGCTGTCAGGCTTTAGATTGTCAGCTATACTTACCTGTGGACTGTGGTTTGACCTGTCTTCTGTCGAAATCAACCTCCGAAATGGATTCAGTGCGTGGGAATCCGATTCCTCCCTCAGTATTCCGATCCATCCGCAGGGGTGTAGCTGTAGCCAGGCTCCGGTGGCCACGGAGCGGCGGAGGTGATGCACCTGTGAGCTCTCTGGGATGTGGATCGCCATGTGGATCGCCGCCGGGCGCCATTTGGGGAGCATGGAGGCCGGGTTGGCGGGTCGCGCAGTTGCAGGTGGGGAATGCTACACTACACAGCCTAACGGAGACTTGAACAAAACGGGCCGGTCCGTATTGACGTGAGGCACTAGATATTGGCCCATAAGACCACCGATATCGGGCTGGGTCTGAACGAGCCCATCAAGTGCTGCTGGGAGCCTGTTGAACTTTTGTACTTTTTGTGGTTGGGCAGGATGCAAAATCAAACTAGAGCTGAAATGTATATGTATATACTAGTACAACTGTACAAGTTTTTCTTCTGAGTTATTGCAGCATCAAGTCAAGCAACTATATATATCTACATTCATCAGTAGTCACCACACGAACAACAATGATTGCAGAAACAAAGTTTTGTTATTTGGAACACATTACACACTCCACCTTCCACACAACCGAATCGATTATATTAGCACCATGTCTCAACCACCAAGTTCCATGTAAGTTGAACAGCTAGGGATACAGAGGGTACACACACAACCATCAACCCTTAAGTGCCTTCGGTACTTCTCTTTTATGATGAAAGATGACACATATAGATTCAGTTGCATGAACATGACTTGCCACTATGTTACACCACCATGCATCATGTACAAAGTTCAGCATCGCATTGCATTGCGCCCCATCCATGCCTCCACACGGTAATCGCCTCCTAATGCAGCGCTGTCAGGACTGTAGTCCCTTCCACCTGCAATCGCAAATTACAAATCCGTTTGGGTCAGTCAACGGCGCATAGATAGCATTGCATCATAATACAAATTGTGCAGATGTATAAAATCTGAAAGGAAAACAGTTATGATTCCTGCAATCGCAAATTACAAATCCGTTTGGTTTTGTCGTTGAGTCAATTAGCATTGTCATGCTCAGTTCATCTGCAGTTATGATTCCTGTACTCACTAGGAACAAAACTGTGCAGACTGCAGAGTACCCCCAATGTTCTTGTTGCGAATGCTCCGATTTATTACTAGTACTGTACGAATTGCATGATTGATGCATCTCTGACATAACTAGTACATAAAACTGGAGTTGATCTTCATTTCTTTTTCGTTTTTTTTTTACCTTGAAAGTTGCACCACAGATCTCTTCCTCGTCTGCAGGAACAGCAGTGACCTTGTGCTTGGGGTTCTCGTAGCACTTGAGGCCTCCAAGGGCGTTAGAGTAGAAACAACCTACAATAATGCAGCATATACATGAGATTAGCTAAACTGACTACCTGAGCATGAAGGCTGTTTGAATGCTCTACAGAAACTTTAAACTTCAGGCTGTCTTCAGCAGTTGTTGGCATTGGCAAGCAACATTTTAAGTTTCAGAGATTTGGTGCTTGGCAACACACAAGTCATGCAAGACATGATCTGACAGTTGCTTGATGACTTATTAGGACGCCTGCGTTAATTACCTTGTGGGAACGGCGCCAGCGACTTGCCACATGACCCTTTGAGCATGTCAATGTCATCAGAGAAGGCGACGCAGCCATCAGCAGTGATCCCCCAGAAGAGCGGCACCTTGCCCTCAGGATCCTAACACAACCAAGTCCCAGCACAACGAAGGTAAATTCACTGAATCGCCCTATATATAATGTTATACTGCACATCCATGGATCAAGAGATAAAGTAAGCTTACAGATGCGACGAGGAGGGAGTTGGTGGACTTGTCGAAGAGCACGAAGGCGTAGCTGCCGGTGAGCTGTGCGAGCATGAAGCTGGCCGGGTAGGGCGCCCGGTCACGCAGCGTCTTGTAGGCCTCGATGACGAGGAGCACCTCGTTGGCGCCCTTGGACAGCCCGTGCTGCTGGCTCAGCCGCCCCAGGTTGTCCAGCACGCCCTCGAACAGGCAGAACACCTCGTCCTTGGCCGCGAATGACCTGCTCAGCATTAGGCCTAGTCAGCATGCATTCAGCAAGAACAAAACTTTGTTTGTCGCCATCAGTTATGTGAGCTGTGACTTGTGACTCAGCAACTGTATGTATGTTGCACACTGCATGCATTATCAGGCGTAGGGTAGGAAAAGAACAAATAGTCTGAATGCAATGACTCGCTGAAGAGCATGGTCATCGTTGTCATTCAGAGTCGAGAGCAATTAGGTGAGACGTTTGACTCGATGATGATGCAGAGATGCACTTAACACAGAGAATTAGAGTACCTAAGCTTGTTCTTAACACAAGTGAAAAAGAAACATGGAGTCCATGATACGAGAAGTGGAAAGAAACATTTTAAGCACTGAAAGAAAAGGCGAAAACTGAATGAATTGGAGTGAAGGAGTGGGATTCCTCATTCCTTGGATGCTACTTCTTCAGTGAATGAGATCAGGAAGGATAAGACACATTAGCACACACAGAGCAAGGAGGGCCCACAAATCATAGCCCCATCCGCGGCCAACCTCCTGGCCCATCTAGTGCGTGTGCGTGCAGGACTACTTTTCTTAAAATCTGTGGGCTGCAAAGCCGGATTAGATTGCCCACAGACTAGCACTCACTACTGGCCATACCAAGTGACCACAGCGTGTGTTCCCTGTACTATGTATGATGCCTACCATGTGGTGATGTGGACTTTAAGGCCTTGTTTAGATCCCAAATTTGGGATGCCAAATTCAGGTGTTCACACACTGTAGCGCACTATAGCAATTTCGTTTGTATTTGTGAAATATTATTCAAATATTGATTAATTAGACTCAAAAGATTCGTCTCACAAAAGTACAATAAAAACTGCGCAATTAGTTTTTAATTTCATCTATATTTAATACTTCATGCATGTACCACAAGTTTGATGTGACGGAGAATCTTAACTTTTTGCGTAGTCAAAAAGTTGGGAGTTTGGAGTGAACTAAACAAGGCCTAAGCTCTACGACAACCACAAAGAAAACAAAAGTGACCGAATCAGAGTTACTGAATACGTCACTGCTTATGAATCTAGTAATTAAATTTTATTGTGTTCATTCATTCAATTAACCAGTAGATTCTTGCATAGGCCTGTCGCTTTCGTTAAACCATAGTAATTCTACTAAATTCTAAGCAGCCGCCTAATGGAGACGGAGAATATGAGGCTAAGCTCCACGCTTTGTTTGTTGGCAAGTCAGCTGACAGATGCCACCTTGTTCCTTGTCTATGGAAGGTGGTGGCGGAAGGATGATGTGGACGTGCAAATTGCACCCTGCCCCTCTCCCTGCGTAGGGGAAGAGGACTTTGGAAAAACAAGGACTCCTTTTTCCATAAGATAAACTAAACAAATACATGATAATATTTGGAAATGTCCACATCAACTCAGACGTCTGTATCGGTGTAGCTTAAACGTCCTGTTTCTTCCTGATGATGTGATCTGATCAAAACCAACCCTTTGACGCAGGTAACTTTGGAAATCAAGCAGAGGCGGCCATGTCCACACTCCAGAGATGTCTAGACGCCGTTGATATACTATACTAGTGTCTTATATTTCTGTGGATCTTCTTTTTTATCTAAAAAATTATTATTAGTATATATATTGGTACTATACTAGTGGCTTATGTTTCTATTAATCTTTTCTGAAATTCTGGACCATGTGTATTATGTATAATATGTAAAATAAAACTAAGTAGCCCTTTTCTGTGGCCCGAGAATACCAGTGGTACGCAAAACTAGGTGTGGAGTGGTTTCCTCTCCCAGCTAATATTTGTGGCTCACAGTTATCAAGTTGGACAACGATAGGCACGTCGCCGAGTCGGGTTGGTGGCATGGTCCTCCCCTACAGGGGAATGGATGAGGAAACAGCAGTGTTTATTATTGCTCACTTTTTGTTTGAGAACAGCAACATGTCATCCGATAAGCAGGAGGAGAAAGATCTGTTTGCTGTCTAATTATTGGCACGAGTGGGTGTGATTTGTGAGCCATAGGATTCATCATACGAGTAACATGTGGTCAGTAAATCAGCAAAACAGAGTTTAGCAGCGTGGTTAGTGAAGAACCTATCTATATCCGTCTCTTTCCTTCTCCCTCTTTGTATGTGTGAGAGAGAAGACATGGGGTTGGTGAGTGAGTGAGATCATGCGGTTAGTAACTGATGCAGAACCGAAACAGAGCAACTGACTCTGTTTTCTTACGTATACATACATGCATACAAATAAATACGGTGTTTTATACGAACACTACCTCCGGGTGATGTATGCAAAGAAGCATCTTCAGAAAAGTGGGAAATCCATCCATGAATCGGTGGGAAAAGGGGGAATTGCTAGATTTTGACTCGAAGGATCGGATCAAGCATCAGAACTATCTAATAATATATAGAATAAATAAACAAAAGAGATACTAGTATACTAGGATCCTCCAGCCATGAGGAGGATTGATGCAAGCAGAGCAGGTATGGTATGAACTAGGGAAGGTGCAACAATCGTGAGGTAGAGTAGTGTATACCTTGGGCGGAGGAGTTGCTGGTTGGTGTGGGAGTAAGCGAGGTGGCCGAGGTCCCCGAGCTGGATGGACACCGCCGGCTCGGAGGCTCCCAGGAACCGTCCCACGAGCTCGGTCGCCCTGGTCTTGGGCGACGGCGTCCGGCTGCCCGCCGCCACCAGCTCCGCCGGCACCTCCACCACGCTGCCGCTGAACACCGCCAACATCCTCGCTCGATCGATCACTTACACCTCCTCGATCGTTCCTAGTAGTAACTAGTAATCCTACTACTACTCCTAATCTCTCCTCAAGCAGAAGATGCTGCTGATGGATCGATCACTCTCCAGGTGAGTGAATGAAATCAATGAATGGAGGGAGGGGCGGGGGCTGGTTTATATAGAAGGAAGGGGATCAAAGGCTCTGGTGCGGTGCGGGTAATGACGTGACGTGGACCCCAGGTGGCATCCAGCGATGCTAATCTTCTCTGTTCTGTTTATGTATATCCGGCTCGGCTCGCTTTTGGCACCTTGGTTTTACATTACTGTGTGTGGAAACCAAGAGCAGTATCGAAGATTCGACGGTGAGGGTCTCGTGAACGGAGGACCGACGTGACGTGGCAGTGCCGGTGCTTGCAGGTAATAGCCTAGGATAAACCGTGTCTTACCATCTAACTAACCTATCAGTGACAGTGCGTGTGCTATCGGTGCACGTATTTGACACGGGAATCTCAGCAGGTTTTGTTCTCTCTCTTGTGGAGAAAGAAAGAAAGAAAGAAAGGAGGGAGGGAGGTTTGTGCTGACGGTGTATCTGGGCCGGATGGACGGACCATCGTCGCCCATGCGCCTGGCATCCATCACCAGCAGCGCGAGGAGCATTGCGTGCGTGGGAGCGAGAGGCAACGGACGCGAGGGGGAAGAAGACGACGACACAGCAAGGCAGCGAAGGGTCTGTGTCTCTGGAGCGTGGGTCCAAGCAAGCAGCCATGGCGGGTGTCTTGACACAGTACTCGCGAGTCGCGACGTGAGCCAAGCGAGGAACACGTCCACGTTCGCGCGCGCGGGTCCGGTGGGCCCAAGCGCATGCAGCCGCTGCCACGTGTGCTCGAGCCCACGACGACCACGACCACCCTCACCCGCCGGCGCCGGGGTCTCCTCGACCGGCCCTCTCATGCAGAATTGCAGATGCAGATAGATATTGCCGGCCGGCCGGCGAGAGCCGAGAGCACACCGTACGTGGCCGTGGATTGCCACAGCATTTCTGCGTACGAGTATACTCTCTCGAAAAGTCAGTGACTGACAGACAGTAGACGTACGCAGGGAAAGGTCCGCAGACTCTGCAGCGTGTGGTTTCGCTTGCGATGGACAGACACGTCTCGTGTCTCGTTCGCGCCCAGCGCGGGGCGGGCGCGGACCGAGCGCAGCCCGCAGCCCGCAGCCGGACCACGAGACCACGACCGCGACCAAGCCGGCCGGGACCGAGATCGACCTCGGCCTCATCCGATCCGGCAGATATTGCCGGCGAACACAGCACCGTGTGGCCGAGAGCTCCCGTGGCGCCGTTCTCACTACTAATTCCTCTCGAAAAGTCGGAGAAGACGGGAATCCCACACCACACGTACGCGCGCAGATTCACGGGTTCCGTGGGGGACGGAATCGATCCGCCACTCTTTCAACAACAGTGACTGACGCTGCACTCCAGCTCGCTCCACTCCACTAGACACGCACCAAGCCACCAAAAATACGCTCCTTTCAAATTTCCCGTCACGTATCGCCCATGTATTTACATGCTAAATAAGATAATTGGGAATGTATCAAATCATCGCTAGGTGTGCTAAATAAGATTTCCATTACTTACAATTTGGTCCTAGCCATTGTCAAATTCAGCTGGGTCCACCACTGTCCCTTGACTCCTTGTTCGTATTTGACACGAAAAGCTCAGAGCTTTCGGCCAGGTTTTCTCTCATCTTTCAGGTTTTCTAGACAAACAAACAAGAGAGGTTTTCTGCTGATGATGTTGTATCTGGACTGGCCTCACGGAGCATCGGGCATCATCATCAGCAAAGCAATGGTGCCATGGGGGACCAAACCAGACCAGACCATGGATCGAGGCAACAGGTGCAACAGGTGACGGATGAGGGAGTACTGAAGGGTCTAGAGACTGGAGCGTGGGTCCAAGCACGCATGGGTCACACGTACGCGACGTACGTGAGCCGTGGCCCGTGGGACGCCGAAGGCTGGTCACTGATGCGCGCGCGCGGACACGGTCGCTTGCGACAGAGAGCTGGGGCACGTCTCCTCTTTCGTTTGCACGCGCGCTGGGGCCAGCCGGCCCCAGGGGCCTCGGGCCGGCGGCCGCAGCCACAGAAGCCCACGACCACGACCACCACACGCGGCGCGGTCACCATCTCCGGCAGATATTGCCGGCGAGTCGGCGAGAGCACAACGTGGCCGTGGATTGCCACACAGCATTCACGCACTGCGTAAGCCAGTGAGGGAGACGTTCGCAGGGAAAGGATAATATCAAAATTATGGGCCTGGTTTTGTTTTTTGCTACTGCTAAAAATATACCAGTCGTACCACCACTATTCCTGCGGGGACAAGAGAAAACAGGCGACGGATACGGGAATCCCACACCACACGCGATGATTCACGGGTTCCGTGGGGCACGGAATCGATGCGCCACTCTTTCAGCAGCAACAGTGACTGACGCTGCACTCCAGGTTGCTCCACTCCACTAGACACGCAACAACCAACACGGAACACACATTCACACACACACCCCTGTCAAATTTCCCGTCACGTATCGCCCATACATTGTCATGTATATCCTAATGCAATGCAATAATGATGGTGTGCCATAAAAAAAAACGACCTCCACTAACAAGCGTCCGTGTCGTGCAGTGTCTCTGTCCCCGGCCCGTTGGCTGCACGTAACCACTGGCTACCAAAATTCTCTTCATCACAGCCTCTAGCTCAAAGGGATGATCAAGATTCACCTCCTTGCCAGCTTGTTTTTGGTAGGCCCATGTCCCGGCGGCCGGATCGGATATATAGAAGGTCGCTGTTAGCTGCAATGATTCCCATCGTCGAACCGAACGAGTCTGTCCCAATGATTTTCAGCAGCTGATAAAACTCATAGCGGATCGGATGGAATCTATAGTAGTAGAACAGATTGCACTGGCTTAATTTGGAGGTTAATCTGGTGGTTCTTGAATGTTACGTTCATGATGGACGTTTTATGGGAGCTTACTCAATCGAGCAGTGGAAATGAAACGCAATGAATGAATTCAGAGGCCTGAAATAATGTCAGAGCAGATCGGGATGCTCAGAACATTTTTCATGTTCTGCCAAACACATGGGACATGGGACACGTACTATATATACACATTGCAGATACGCTGAGCTACTACAGTACTACAACAAGGGCCCTCCTCCCTGTCATTGCCGCACCTGCAGTATATATACAGTACTCATCCCATTTATGATTTATGTGCATATATATCTATCTTGGGAAAAATTGCAAATATATACTCACGCAAAGGTCCTCTTAAGCCGGTTAAATTCTAGCAGATTTTCGTATATTTTAGCTTATTTTCTCTCACAAAATACTATTGATTCTGTCGGAATGTACCAGCTTTTTCAACCGGCTGAACATGAAAGCATAGAACACGAGTTATCCAATCAATTCATATGTATATATTAATACAATACTAACTATTCATTTTTTTGACCAAGTATTCACACCGTATTGAACATACAGTTCCAAAGGGTTAATTCATCTCCAATTATTCAGTTCATCGCTGTCGCTCTCAGTCTCAAAAGACCATGTTCATATATATGTAGTGTAGTCTGTATAAGGACAATAAAAATACTCCGTTATTTTTGACCTAAAGTTCTCATCAATTCGTTTGGTAGTGACTGACGTTACATTAACAACAGATAAACCTATGTATGCCGTGATACCTGCTGATTAGTCACATATCACATATATGAATGAACAAAACAAAACCCTACAATATACTAGACGGAGTCGGAGTGCCATGTTACATCAGTCTCCACGCTAATTGGTGAGAGAAAAATAAAACTCGAAGATATTCCTGCGGTGGTCACCATGGACCAAGGAATCTTGGACAAGTGGCTCGTCATTTGTGGCAAGAAATTGACGCGATGACGTGGCAGGCAAAGAGGAGAATAATTTATATAGTGTTTTTTTTTGTAAATTTCTTTTGAGCACCGTCCGGTTGTTTCATTTGATACTACCTGTTTCAGATAACCGGACACAGTGCTAATTTATGTTTACCCTTAAGTTGATGTCTTTGTCTAGGTGAATGGGGTGCGTAGCTTACTCCAATAGTTACTGAAAGTGATGTTTTTTATATGTACTGACCAGCTACAAGGCTACTACTCTCTAGGAGAAATGTCAATTCACCCAAAAAATAAAATTTGGCATCATATATTTAACTATTAAAGAGAAATTATAAAAACTAATATTATAGCTTATTATACTATATTAGGAATATGATCTTCACATATACAAACTATATACAGTGTATAGATATCTATTGATCAAACTAGTTAGGTTTAACTGCACAACTAAAAGGTTAATTATCTCCCTCTTAATAAAAAAAGGTGAAGTCCTAGTCACGAAAAAAGGTTAATTATGTTGTTGTTGTTTTTTTTATTTTGACTGTGGCCATTATTCTGGCCTCAGGATGAAGTAAAGAAGCCTTACTTGTTCTGTAAATGTATTTAATTCACAAAAAAAAGGTCATAATATCGACTTGCCGTTTTATCTCTCAAGTCTGCGTACGTACAGAACAAGGGAAAAACTGATGGAAGATTTTTCCTGTTCAGAAACCAATGGGCGCCCACAGCATTGGATATCCGATAAGACAATGACCCACAGATTTCCGATTTTTCTTAGCAAGACTTTTTTTGTGACTCGTGGATCACTGACAGAGGGAATCTAGCCCATGTGGCCTTTCTGAATTTTGTTTTAGCTTCCCCCGATCGTGTTCTTGAAGCTTAATTTGTGGTCTAGGTGCACTGCAAAAGAATCAGGAGGGTGATCAAGAACCGTCAACTTCAGTTGCTGGGCCCCACCATTTTAGTGGTTGGACTTGGCACCTTCTAGGACGCTGTCACCACAAATTTGTTCTTCATTCGAATCTCTTTCATCAACCCATAGTCTTATAAGATAAAGATACTTCATTTTTGTTCAGAAAAAAGTGTGTCTAGAGATTTTAAAACGGAATAAGAAAGAGTACAAAAGACGTGTGCACCATGCATGGCTTTATTTAATTCAGAATATAATATCTTTTCACAAAAAAAATCTACTAAATTTGTACATTTATTTAATGCAGAATTATATAATTTTTAATGTCTTTTATACACTATATTTTAAGACGGCGGGAGTATACTTTCGCGCTTGAAAGGCAAGATAGTAATTTTGGTCCCTCAACTATCGTTTATTTAAGACTCAATTTCGTCCTTCAACTTCTAAAATTACTATTTTTTCTTAAACTTTACTTTTGAGTTTATTTTTCTGCATTTTGGACTCAATTTCATTCCTATCTTCACCATTCCAACCAAACACAAAATTACTATTCCTTCCGCCTGATGAATCAGACAACCTGAATGAGCATATTCCATATCCATATGACCATGGACAGGCACATCGTATTTAACATTGCTCTTGAAAGTCTAATCAGTGGTCTACTCCCTCCGTCCCAAAAAGAGTGTCACTTTAAGTTTTTCATCTATCATGTTTGATTCTCCGTCTTATTCAAAAAAGTTTTATAAATATTATTTATTTTTTATGACTTATTTATCATTAGAGATACTTTAACACTGATTTATTTATTTTATAATATACTTAAAAATTTGAATAAGATGAAATGGTCAAACACGATGTCAGAAGTAAAACAACGACACTCTTTTTTGGACGAAAGAGTACGTGCACTGCAAAAGGAATCAACGTGAGGAAGCACTGTCACCACTATAGTTGCTTTCTCCCATGCATCTATATCTATCTATATATATGCAATATGGTGCATCGTCCATAAAGTTGATGCGTTAAAATTAATTCCTTCGTTTATGTGGTTGGCCGGACTTGAAATACATTTGCATCTCTAGTGTCATCATCTCAAAAAAGAATGAAAAACTCACTTAGGCCTCGTTCGTTTGCCTCGGTTTGGTTCCTGGCCTGGAAAGATTTCAGGCCCGGATAGAGTTGCTCCAGGTTTGTCACTTGTTCTAGGCCTGACATGCAAACCGGCCCATCGCGTCGCCTATCTCCGTTCCGGACCTCAAGAGATGCGGAATGAATCCGGGCCTTGCATAGTGGAGGGAATTACAAGTCAGGCCCGTTTTCATTACCAGTCAGACCAAAACGAACAGGCCAAAACATTGTCATCTGGTTTTGAATCGGGCCCAAACAATCCACCCGGATTGGCCGTTCCAGGCCTCAACCCGACGGAAGCGAACAAGGCCTTAACGAGAAGTCAAACCATGAAATATATTAAACATACTCATATTTAGATTAACCATGAAATATGTATTCTTATAATAAATCTATCTAGTCATCCTTTTGTAAATCAAACTTAAGATTATTTAACTTTACAAGAAGTAATATTTACATTTTTTTTTGTGATACAAGGAGTACACCTGTTTGCTTCACTGATCTAGATACTTTAGTAATAGTCGTCATGTGAATCAAAGAGCTTGATGTATATATGGGAGTCGAAAACATAATTTCTCCTCTCACATAAACACTCTCAAAACAACCAGCAGCAGTGGTTTTGAGACAGCCTTAGCCAAAAAGGCCTGCACCTTGAGTTTTGTTGCATGGTTTTACATATCTGCTCAATGCTCCCTGCTTATTTTCTGATGGATTTAATTAATTAAAACTGATGTGAATAATGGGAAATGGACGTGCAACTTGTTGGCGAGTGGTACAACTAAAGTGATTATCCTATTATCACACATATAATTGAATCCCAATCACCTTGAAGGTGGTTGCATGCTGCGCTCAAGGGAGACACAAGACATGAAAAAGAAAACAAATAGGAAAAACAAAAGAAAGAATCTAGCTAGGGCCGGGGTTCCCTCAGTTCGACAAGCATATATGGATGATTTCTTCATCGGATAATATATATAACTTGGAGTTGGAATATAATGTGACTTCGATGACTTGTATCGCATTGTATGCTACTTTTACAAGTAACTGTGAGAATGTTGGAGTCCAGTAGTTTTGTAAATCAACTTGCTATTCTACTTTATTTAGCAAAACCACAAAAAAAAACGCCCTCCAACAGTTCCTCAAACGAACTTGCTATCCCTGGCAACTTGCTATCCTCCAGCCTCGCACTGCCATATTTGCAAAGTTGGAGATGACTTTCCATC
Organism: Themeda triandra; assembly: GCA_018135685.1. NCBI lineage: Eukaryota > Viridiplantae > Streptophyta > Magnoliopsida > Poales > Poaceae > Themeda > Themeda triandra. The sequence continues at coordinate 1,460,992 of JAENPR010000043.1, read as the reverse complement.
GCGAAAATTCTCCATCGCCGACTCCTCTCCCGCACGAGCTCCTTCCCTCCCGCGCGCGCGAAGTCTCTTCCCGCGTTTCTTTCCCTGACGCGCGCGAGGAAAATGGCATGATTTCTGAACGACAAAGGTTGTAGAATGAACAATGGCACACACAATATCTAAAACCGCAACGCCTGTAGAGGCCGATGGGATGTGGAGGCCGATTGGAGGTGAGAGACCAACTTTGATCGGAGCAGGAGATGGCCGCCTTCTTTCATGCTACAGACGGACGGCCGGCTCCCTTCACGTAAGTAGAGGAGGAGGAGAAGAACGTAGATGCATCAGGGATGGACGGTGCAAAGAACTTCACGAGATGCTAGGGACCGGTGGCGGCTACTCCTTCACGTACGCTAGGGATCGACTGGCGGATACTCCTTCACGTACGCTACTCCTTCACGAGATGCTAGGCGCGTCAACAGGTACGTGGGCCTAATTTTTCAATTTTATCAAGTTAGAATACCAAACTATTAGAGATGCATCTTTTTTCATTTGCCATAACATTTAGCAACTTCCTAAATCATAAGATTTTGTAAGTTATTTTTACCAAACTATTGGAGATGCTCTAACTCAGTGTGAGCATCTTCAAATAAGTGTGAGATACCGATGAGTTACTGTGCAGTGATGCTATATATTCCCGTATAGTTTTCAGCAAAAGGTTCCAAAACCAGATCCTTCCCTAGCTGATGATGACTAGCTCAATTATTTATTCCTATTATAACTTGTTGGTGATAACTTTCTCGCAAGGTGATTTGTGGAGAAGTTCTCTCTCACACACCCACACGCTCTCTCTCTCTTGTTGCAAGTGTCATAATCTACACAAATTTATACAGTTATCGATAAAGTAGGTAAAGTAGCAAAACAAAGTAATACGATATCCATGATAAGGTAGACACTATCGCAAAACCAGAATTTGCCGAGTGCCAAATCTCGGGCACTCGGCAAAGACCTCTTTGCCGAGTGTCTGCCTTTTGGCAAACGGCAAAAAACTTGCCGAGTGCCTTCCTTTTAGCACTCGGAAAAAGATTTTTTTAAATATATTTTGAGGCACTAAATTAATTCAAATGAAAATATGTTCTACAACAAAGTTTTATAACTTTTTAAGATATACAAAGTTTATACTTGGTGATTTCTTTATTTGATAATTCGATAGTAATGTTGTTCACAAAATCTACTTCTGTCTAATAAGTTTCATGAACTATTATTAGAGAGATATATGATGAACAAATGATCAAATAACCAAAATAAAGTTTGTCGGTTTTGAGAAGTGATGAAATATTGTAGTTCAAAACTTTTTCATTTGAGTTCATCCGCCATGCTAAACTACATTTGAATTTAAAAATATAAAATTTGAATGTTTTAAATGTGGATGGAAAAAACACCCAAAATAAAGCTTGTAATAAATCTTGAAAAGTATGAAATATTATAGTTAAAAACTTTTTCATTTGAGTTCATCTTACCATGCTAAACTATGTTTGAATTTTAAAAATTTAAAATTCAAATTTTTTATATGAGCTCGGATGGAAAAACACCTAAAATAAAGTTTGTAGATCTCAAAAATTTATGAAATATTATAGTTGAAAAGTTGAATTCAAAATTTAAATTTAAATTTCGTAAATCATCTCGGATGTAAAAACTTTCTAAACATAACGTGTAGACCTCAAAAAAGTTATGAAACTTTGTAATTAACAAATTTTTGATTTGAATCATTCAAGACCTCAAAAGGCAATTTACACTCGATTAATATAATATGCGGAGAACTAAACTACCTATAGACACATGTGGTGGTGTAGTTTGTAGTGCAGTGGTTAAGGGCTTTGAAACTGCGCACGAGATAGGTCCCTCCTCCAAATATTTTTTTCCCTATTGTTTTTGATACTTTTATTTTTTTACCGATTGCCAAAGTTTTAAAGCCTTTGCTTTGAGTGGCGATAAAAGGCACTCGACTCTCTTTGCCGTCAAAAAATTTGCTGAGTGCCGTTTGCGGAGTGCAACACTCGGCAAAAAATCCGCTAGTGAGAAAGGCTATATTGAGATCTAGAGGAGCAAGGATCACTAGCTAGTTACCGAGAGATACGTGTCACTATTGCCTAAGTTAAAAATAACCGGGTTCTTACAAGAAAACAAGGCGAGTGCTGAGACTCATCAATTCGATCTGGTTTCGAAAAGAAAAAAGAATCTCATCAATTCTGTAAATCAGGTATTCGCAAAAAAAAAAAAAAAAACTGTAAATCAGGATTTTTTTTAATCGTACATTATTGCCTGTCTGGGCCTGACTCCGTTTTGACCTTTTAAATACAAAACACGCAGGTTTTTTTTTTTCTCAAAATAAAAAAAAACATTTCAGTGACGAGCAGTGCACTTTTCTTGCACGCGATCGAGTTTATCTGCTTCTGGTTGTCCGCCCTCCCTACTCCCTAGTAGATATAAATGATATATTCCTCCGTTCCACAAATAAAAGAACGTTTTTTAACTTCAAACTCCCTATTTGACCACGACTTATTTAAAATTTTTATACAAACAACAAAATAAATTAGTTATTATGGAAATATCTCTAATGATAAAGTAAGTCATAATAAAATAAATATTATTTATTAAAATTTTTTGAATAAGATGAGCAGTCAAACGGGAAGTGTTGTTTCAAAAACGCTTTTTATTTGTGAACGGGAGGAGTACACACAAGGAGAGGGCACAACTTGGCAAGTGGCACACAGCTAAAGCGATTACGGTATTGGCACAATTAAAAAACAAAAAGAAAAGAAAGAATCTTGACATATGCATCATCCCTCATTTTAAAACTTGCACATATATATTTACTCATCATCAGATAATGCAACTTGGAGTCGGAACGTGACTTGGCGACCTTTATATTGCGTATATATTTGCCTTGCATGCCTACTTTGACGAGGTATATAAATATGCCAAGTGGGCATCTTGGAGGAACTGTGCAGGAATGTTGTATGTGATGATAAGCCCATAGTTTTCAGCCAAGGTTCCAAAACCAGACCTTTCTCTAGGCGGGATGCCAAGGTCCATGATTCTTCCAAAGCTCTTATGGTTAAGAAACCTAGACTAGATTATATAGCAGGTTTCTATATGCATGCTTCCAGGTTGATTCCTGATGGCATTAGGCTTCATTAGCTCTATTTCTTCATCCATGTCATGGCTAGTGGTTGCCTCGCAGCTGACGTGTTTTTGTCGTGAGCAAGCCACCTGCCTCTTCGATGCAACACATGAATGACATGGACGAAGAACGCATATGTGGTAGTTGGGGCAGCACGCCACGGTGGTGCGTTGAAGAAGCCCTTAGCTGAAAGCTGACGTGTTAGCTCCATTCGATGCACATGCATTTTTGCATCTGCTGCAGGCCGGGAGCGAGGCCGTGCAGCGCAGAGGCCCAAGATGCTGACGCCGTGGGCCGAGGAGTCGCGGCTGGGCTGCTTGAGCCCATGGCCTAGCGCCAACTCTGTCCATGTGTATAGCCCAGCCCTTTTATGGGCCAATCTAATCTAACTCGACCTTTTTGTATTCGTGGCCCATAAAGGATCCGTAAAAGTAGGCCCGCGAGTTTGGAGCCCATTTCGGCCTTTGGCTAGCCGGTGGTCGTGCCATTTATTTACCAAGGCACGTGTCAACATCGGTAAGGGGTCGCACGGGAGATAAACAAGACCCTGTGTCCACTGAACAGTGAACTCTGCCCTCACCTTCGCGTACCCTGCCTCGGCTAGGCACGTGAACATTATGTTGGTGTCACCATGAATCGGAACGTGCGCTGATCAATGCGTGTTGTACAGGTCATCATTATGTGTGACTGTGATTTAGATTTTTATTTGACCATTGAACATGCATTTGTCATAACATGTGGATGTGTACTTGCTGTCATCGTACATATCTCATTATTTTGTTTGTTACAGAGATTAACCTCATACTTATCTCTAGTGACATTGAAGGAAAAGGACGATTTCATTTCATTTGCTTGGGAGCGACACAATGGTCATTTTCGTACCAACTTAACACCGAACTAAGAGGACATGGATTGGAAATGGCACTGAGAGAATCAGAAATTTTATCTGATGGCCGCTCAGGGAAGAGTTAAAATTTCTAATGACATGAAGGGAATTGGGAGTGAGGGAGACCATGCTAAGTTGGTTTTGTCCGAGTCATACACAGTAGAGAAACCACCAGTTTTGCCGGTTTTGCTAGACCTAGCCCAATTTCTATCGACATGGCTGGACTTTTCTATCCTATGTGAATACAAAGCACTACTGCGGATAGTCCTATGGTTTTTGAAGTATCGGGAAATACTGTAATTTTACAAAATACTTTAGTTTTTAAAAGCTACCTGGTGTTTGGATGCAACAAATCTTGTAGTCTTCTAAAACTATAGTTTTGACAAAACAATAGACTTTTTAGAGTTTTAAAAACTCCACTCATTACCTCTTTTTTCTAAACCATGGTTTTATATCTATTTGGTCTATAAAACCACAATTTTATAATACTATATTTTTTGAAAACCATGTCAACCAAATAGGGTCTAACTGATCTAAAACCATACCGTATGTTTTTGTGGTTTTCTCTTCTCGCAGTGTGATTGGTTAGGCAGTGAGTCTTCTCCTATAGTCTAGTTTTTTTTCATAGTTATCTATTCTTTCCCATTCTCCAATGATCGATACATGCATATATGCCTCTCGTGAGGTCGACGAGCAGAGGTGACATCTTTGGTCTTCACACATAACCTAGGACAAAGTGGCGTGCACGAGGCATATAGAAACCAGCGAACCAATCCGTTTCCGTGACGAGACTGGCCGGATAGAAACGACACTGTGCATGAAAAGGACCTAGTCCACGAGAGCTGGGCTCTCAGCATGCTGGGCTGGCTGCCCAGCGAAGAGAAATAATCACACCCTCAGTTTGCCAGTGTGCCTATGTTTTTGGGTTAATAATAAGTCATCATAAACCCACACAGCAACATAATGGGCGGTATTGACAATTTAGGGGAGACGGAGCTTTGCTTGTATGCATATATATGTTGAATTTGCATGATACATATATTACAGAATGAAGTTGGTAACGACTATATGTTTTTACACTATTATTTCAGCGAGCAGAAAATTTTGGTTCTACCAGATCGAAGTGGCCAGGTGGATGGCTATCGTGCTTGCTGTGCTTATTTTTGTTGAAATTCTTATCTTGTAAACGTGTCTATATATCGCTCTTCGTCGTCGCCTTCTATTAATTGTTGAAGCGATAGATGTTGATGTCTACCAGTGTAGTGTGCGACCCCATGCTAAGACTTAATTACAAGGCTCTAATGGATTTGGACTATTAGCTGAAATTCATGCTGGGGCAGGAAGGTTAGCTAGCATCGGCGGCCAATACACAACCACAAGTGCACAAAGGGCTAAATTGGACTGACGTGACCACGGTCTGAGACAGTTTTCTTCAAATCTAGTGAAGTACACAAGATACTTGTGACTTGCAACAGGCACGAATGGCTATGGAGGTGTCGGACCCAAGCCGGTCCTAGCTTAAACAGTGCCCGGGCACTGTAGCACGCTAAGGAGTCTGTATAGATTTAAAATATAGGAAGAATTTAGAACCTAAGATCATATTGAACTCAAGTCAAATCAAGTCCCTCCAAGTATAAAGAGAGATGTATCCTTTCAATTAATCAAGAATAGTTTGAGGGTAAAGCATCTCCATCGCTCTCCTCACCCAAGTCTCTCTCTCTCTCTTCCCCCTCCTTGCGCACGTGTCGCCACCGTGCCCACACCGCCCACCACCACGCTTCAGGCCGACTGCTGCAACCCCTGCGGTCACCGTCCCCTTCCCTTGCTAAAAACAACTTTCATCGAATGTTGTTTTCCCTAGTCTCTCGTTTCTCTTCACAATTCTTCTCCCAAATTCTCCTAAAAATGTTTAACATGACGTCTTCCTCGCGCCAAATCGGCGGCAGCAGGAACCTCCAATTTGCCTTTTTTGACCTGCGCGCGCAATATGATGCCCTACGGCTGTCGTTTGTCCCTCTAACCCTCCTCCAATTTGCCTTTGTTGACCAGAATTTTCCTCTAAAATCAAGGGTTATCACTGCCCAACTTAGGGCCGTGACAAATGGCACCTAACTAGCTTTTGGGAAGAACTAGCACGATGAGCAACAGGTACATGCCCTCCCTCCTTGCTTCTTCTCCCTTCTCATGTTCCTTCACGTTTTACCAAGATACCAAGAACTAGCTCATTCGTTTTATACTCAGAATATTTATTTCATATATTACCTCCTAAGGGGTAATATGTTGTCATAATTGTCCGATCAAAACAAACGAATGGCTCACAATTACTTGAGGGTATCGTAGCATCAGTTGCCGCGTCTAGTTGGGTCTCATGTCTAGTTTGCATCACTTGTATCATCTGCTTTGAGGTGAGAGCAGCAGTTTGCTACAGGACACTAATAATTTTTGAAATTGGTTGTGGGACACTGGACACAAATTTCTTTGCTGTAGGACATCGCCTAGTGTCCTACACCAAAGAAAATAGTGTCCCATAGCAAAGAAAATTTGTTTCAGTGTCCCACAGTCAATTTTGCATATTTTGAGTATCCCACAACAAATGTTTCCTTATCTGAAGACTTCCTATCTATTTGCGCCCATTTATAGAGGAGAAAGATGACATATCTTATCCGCAGTACGTGCAGTATTCTTTTATATCCTTTGTTGAGTTGTATATTTTTGTTTGATTAAACTAGATCCGTGTAACATCATGGATAGTCCTCTTTTGCTTGGCTATTTGGATGAGCAGAAATAATCTTATCTTCAAGAACTATGCTGCAACTTTACAAGGACGCAAAGCAATTTTCAAGCAAGAATTCAATGCATTGGTTGGGCGTGCAAAAAGGAAGTACTACCCCAAAATTGAAGAATGGATAGAACCCTAGTCTAACTTTTCCTTCCCCCTGGTCTTCCTCTTCTTCTTTTTTTTCATTGTTTCTTGAGTGCCCAACCGGGGAACTCTCTATTGTATTTTCAAACTTCACAACTTAATATTAAGTCTGTAGTAGTGGTGCAAAACCCTCCTGTTTTTTGTCAAAAAAAAAAAAAGCAATATCACGCATCCCAAAAGCCAAAGATGTTACTAAACATATCTTTCATCAAATTTAAGTACAAGGCACAACAGCAAAAACCCATAAATAGAGTAAAACTTGTAAGCAACAATAAAAAAACTATGATTAAGATAATTCACCATGTAACTTCTTGAGATCTATAATTTTTCATTTTAATTGTTTCTCCATCCCAAGTAATTTGAAAATTTCAAATTTCAATACATAACTAGATAACGTCCCCGTGCTTCGCACGGGGCTGGATTTTATTTGGAACCTGGAACTTGTAGTTTGGCGGGCATATCTACATTAGCAAACCCGTTATGGTGGTTTAATGAATCAAGTACTTTTTAGTAGTAGGCCCGGTACTGTGTCTGTTAATGGGTGGTACTATTCATCAGCCAACCCAATACTGTAGACTAATGGGGTCGTTACTGTAGAGGATCAGAGCCGTTACTGTTTACTAATGGGTTGGTACTGTAGAGATATGGACCCGTTACTGTTGGCTAATGGGTTGACACTGTGGATGAATAGTAATCTGTGAGGTAAAAAGGTGAGGATGAATAGTGGTCTATAAACAGTGAACCCGTTTCACCAAGTTTATAGGTCTTTATAGATTTTACTGGTTCAGCACTCATTCTTCCTTTGTCAATCAACGGCTAGATATAGGCCTTGTTTAGATTGCAAAAAATTTCAACATGATGAATAGTAACTCTTTTGTCTTATTTGATAAATATTGTCCAATCATGAACCAATTAGGCTCAAAAGATTCATCTTGTGATTTCAAACTAAACTGTGTAATTAGTTAATTTTTTACCTATATTTAGTGCTTCATGCAAGAGTGTAAAAATTGATGTGATGGAAAGAGAGTGTAAAAACTTGGAACTTTGACGCGAACTAAACAAGGCCATAGAGCCATGCCTACACAGTTGTATGATTCATAGGCACGGCTAGATCTAGAGCCATCCCTATACAGTTGTTTCTTTATTCAGTATAAATAAAAAAAAGAAAAAGAAATAGGTAGGAAGCTTCTGCCATTTTCTAAATAAATAGTCACCCTTACTTCATTTGTAGAGGCGATTGTCTACAAAATGTAGTTCTAGAGGCGTCTCGGTGAGATATTTGTACAAATGCTTTTTGTACTAGTGTAAAAAACCCATTGTATTTCAGCAGCCCTGGGTAGAATCACAAATCTTACTTTCCTTATGACGTAGGTGTTTCAACGGGGAGTACAAATCATTTTCGATGATGGGATCGGAGCTCTATAAAGACCACGTTATTATTATGGCCAGCCCAAAGCATTCCTCAACCACACGCTTTTATTATCAATCGTCCCTCTAATCTCGCACGTGTTGGCAGTTCGTGTTTGGATTGAGCCAATGGCTTCGTCAACAGCCATATCAAAGCAGGCGTTACTGAAACTTGAGTTCATCGAAGAGATGACCACTAATGTGGACGCCATCCAGGAGCGTGTGCTGGCTGAGATTCTAGGCCGCAACGCCGACAGTGAGTACCTCGCGAAATGGGACCTCGCCGGCGACACCGATCGCGCCACGTTCAGGGCAAAGGTGCCCATGGTGACATACGAGGACTTGAAGCCGTACATCATGCGCATTGCCGATGGAGACAGGTCTCCCATCCTGTCCGGTTCCGCGCACCCCATCTTCGAGTTCTTGGCCAGCTCCGGCACGTCCGGTGGCCAGCTCAAGCTCATTCCAAGCGTGAAGGATGAGCTTGACCGCCGTCAGCTACTCTACAGCCTCATCATGCCAGTGATGAGTCAGTAAGTATACATATATACGTACTCTTAACTATTTATCATCACATATATGCTATATATGTTATATGCTACTGATTATTTCAAGCCTAAACAATATTCTGCATTGCATGATTTATCAAGCAGGTTTGTGCCTGGGGTCGACAAGGGGAAAGGTCTCTACTTCCTCTTCGTCAGGCCGGAGATGAAGACGGTGGGCGGCGTGACGGCGCGGCCCGTCCTGACAAGCTACTACAAGAGTGACCACTTCAAGAACCATGCCTGCCATACCCACACAAGCCCTATGGCGGCCATCCTCTGCGAGGACACGTTCCAGAGCATGTACGCGCAGATGGTGTGCGGCCTATGCCAGCGCCACGACGTGCTGCGCGTCGGCGCCGTGTTCGCCTCGGGCCTCCTCCGGGCCATTTTGTTCTTGCAGCAGCACTGGAAGCAACTCGCCGCAAACATCGAGACCGGTGAACTCGGCGCTGGTGTCTCTGACCCGTCGGTGCGCGAGGCGGTGGCTGGCATCCTCCAGGCGCCAGACCCCGAGCTCGCCCTGGCCATCCACGCCGAGTGCTCCAAGGGTGACTGGGCAGGCATCGTCACGCGCATCTGGCCCAACGCCAAGTACCTGGACACATTCGTCACCGGCTCCATGGCGCAGTATGTCCCGGCACTGAACTACTACAGCGGCGACCTGCCGATCGCCTCCACCAAATACGTGTCCTCTGAGTGCCCCATAGGCCTCAACCTTCGCCCTACATGTCACCCGTCGGAGGTGTCCTACACCATCATGCCCAACATGGCATACTTCCAGTTCCTGCCCGTGGACGCGGCCGACACAGACGCCGACACAACGACCGAGCTTGTTGAGCTCGCCGGAGTGGAGGCCGGGCGTGAGTATGAGCTGGTGGTCACCACCTACGGTGGACTGTGCCGTTATCGCGTCGGCGATGTCCTCCGCGTGACGGGGTTCCACAACGCGGTGCCGCAGTTCCGGTTCGCGCGCAGGAAGAACGTGCTGCTGTCCATCGACGCCGACAAGACCGACGAGGCCGAGCTGCAGCGCGCGGTGGACCGTGCGTCGGCGCTCCTCCGCCCGCACAGCGTGGCCGTCCTGGACTACACCAGTCGGACATGCGCCGAGAGCATCCCGGGGCACTACGTCGTCTACTGGGAGCTGCTGGCCACCAAGGGGCCTTGGACATGGACGGCGACGACGTGCTGCCCAGGTGTTGCCTGGAGATGGAAGAGGCCCTGAGCTACGTGTACCGGGTGCTTAGGGTGAAGGACGGCACGATCGGGCCGCTGGAGATCCGGGTCGTCCGGTCGGGCACCTTCCAGGACCTCGCCGACTACTCTGTCTCTCATGTCGGCGCGTCCATGGGCCAGTACAAGGTCCCCCGAAGCGTGAACGCCCCGGGCGTCGTCCAGCTACTCGACTCGCGCGTTGTCTCGCGCCACTTCAGCCCTGCCTTGCCGCACTGGGCGCCTGTCCACCACTTTGAATTGGACAGGGAGAACGGAGAAGGCTCTGCGTAATGGAAAATTGCTGTGGCAAGTCCCAAGACGCTCCAAATTAAAATAAAGAGCAGGTTCCTGTATTGAAGTCTGAACTGGGTCAAAATTGTGCAACCAAAAATTACCCAATGCTATGGGTTGGGAGTTTACAAATATTCTTAAAGCAAGACTAATAATACACCCGTGCAAAAATTCTTGCAGCCTACCTCTCAACCTACCCCGTATAATAGTTAACTCTTCAACATTAAATATGTTTGGTCCACTTATTTGTCTCACAAAGTTTCTCGATTTTATGTCTGAGATGGTTTTAAACTTATAGCCGCTTGTCTTTTCTCTTATCTCTTTTTTCCTCCACCGGCATTCAGCCTACTTACATCCTACTATTAAGCTTCGGAAAGCTAGCCTCCAAGCTGATGGCCATGCGGTTGGCGCCGAGATTGAAGGACCTCATATTGCCAAACCAGAACACCTTCATTCAGGGACGAACGATACACGACAACTTTATGTTCGTCCAAATGGCAGCGGTGTACCTGCGGAAGAGGAAGATCCCCAAAGCCCTGCTAAAGCTGGACATCTCGAAGGCGTTCGACACAATCTCCTGGCCGTTCTTGCAGAACACCCTGCAAGCATTCGGGTTCGGGGAACACTGACAACGATGGGTCGCCACGCTCGTCAAGGATCTTGCTCAACGGTCGGCCTACCCACGTCATCCAGCACAGAAGAGGCGTCCGGCAGGGGGATTCGCTATCGGCTATCGTCGATGCTCTTCATCATTGTAATGGAAGCATTCACGTGACTAGTCAGATCGACGGCTGAGAGCCGGCTACTCAGGCCCATGGGGGCACCCTCGATCCGACATCACTACAACATCTATGTGGATGATGTGATCATCTTCATGCACTCTAGTGTGGGGGAGGCAGACGCCATCAAGGCAATCCTACAGATCTCCGACGATGCGTCTGGTCTCAGGACCAACCTCAGAAAGTGCTCCATCACGCCGATTTTTGCCCCGAAGGGAAATATGCAACAACTCAAAGAGATACTTGGCTGCCAGCTCGTTGAATTCCCCATCACCTACCTCGGCCTACCACTCAGCGCGAAGAAAGCTCCCAAAGCCCGGATCAAGTTTGCAGTGGATGCAGTGGCCAGAAGATTGCCGGTGTGCCATGGCCCCCTCATGAATAAGAGCGGAAGGCTCATCTGGATCAAATTAGTGTTGTCCACAATCCCGATCTACACTATCATAGCGGATGACCTGCCACCTTGGACAACTGAAGGGATCAACAACATCTGACGTAGATTCATGTGGACGGGTCGAGAGGGGTCCATTCGGGGAAGTGCATGGTCGCCTGGCCCATTGTTTGTTGATCCATTGACCTCGGCGGTCTAGGGATCCACGCTCTTCTGGACGGACAATTGGTTGCAGGGTCAGTCCGTCCAGGACATTGCGCCCTCCATGTTGGCGGTGGTGCCTAGACAGCGACAAGGTGCCACGGTACTGGAGGTGTTGGTGGCCAACGCTTGGGTTACACACATCACTGGTGCACGGACGGTCCGTTTGATCGCTAAGTTCGCCATACTCAATGAAAGACTGGGTCCGGTTCGTCTCTCTCTCGGCGTGGAGGATACGTTCTGCTAGCTGGAGGCTGTTGGCGGGGCAGCTATACTCCGCTGCGTCGGCTTACGGTGCGATGTTTCTAGGGTGCTCATGTCCTCTGGGGGTGCGTACCTTATGGAAGATGTCGGCTCCGCCACGGGTCAACTTCTTTTTTTTTTGGCTGGTGATGCATGGCAAGTGTTGGACGGGCCATCGACGATGGCGCAACGGACTGCAGGATGATTGTTCGTGTGCCCTCTGCGACCAGGCCGATGAGACGACGCAGCACATCATCCTCGGATGTGTCTACAGCAGGGAGGTCTGGGAGCGCTGTCTAGCGGCGCTCCACCTTCATGGCCTCATCCGAGTTCTGGAGATGGAGATCATGGCGGGGTGGATGTCAACTAGGAAGCCCCTACCAAAGATCATTCGGTAGGCTTTCGACTCACTGCTTCTTCTTCTGATGGGTTGGATGTTGTGGAAGAAACGCAACAACACGACGTTCAACAGCATAACACGCTCAACATCACAGCTTGCCCAAGCCGTTCTGGAGGAGATGTCGCTCTGGACGGCAGCAAGCTACCGCAAGCTCGCCGTGCTGGATGCCTGACGTCACGCCTAGCTTGGGCAAATCCCTTGAGGAGAAAAAGCTTGTCATGTAATACACAACATAGTGCAAATCCAGTAGTTCTGTAGGTCTGGGTAACCATCGGCTACAATGCTTGTTGGGAACTAAACTTCCGTTTACCACTTCTTAATGAAACATGTGTGATTGTGTGTTCTTGAAAAAAAATGGTATTGTTAGAACAAATGCAATAGGCCAGAGATAGATATACTTAAATCAATATCGCTAAATACACGATAGAACATCGTTAAAATGCATGTTAGAACATTACTAAATAAGCGCAGAACATCGTTAAAAAATATAATTATAAAAGAAAAACAAAATGAAAAATGAAGAAAAAACATAAATATATGGAAATGTAAAAATTGAAAAGAATAAGAAAAATAAAAATAATAAATGAAGCATGAAAAGGAAAAAAGAGAAAAAGAAAAAGAAAAAGAAAGAAAACAGAAAAGAAAAAAGAAAAAGCATGGAGGAGTCCACGTCCAATTAGATTTTGAAAAGATGGGAAAGAATAATTTTAGATTAGGAAAGATAGTTTGTTTAGAAAAAGAAGTCCAAATCTACAAGGATTCTACTTCTTGTTTGCTTAGAGCATCTCCAATCGTTATGCATTTGGAGCTATGCATTTTAGCCAATTTGCAAACCCCCAAATGAAAATGGCAAGGCTAAATTGGGGTGATCTCCAACCGTTATGCAAAATGCCAAGTCTCATTCCTTTTTTTTCCGGGATTTTTCTTTTCGCGGCACTTCCTTCCCGCGCGGCACTTCCCGCGCCAAAACATCGCCCTCTCCCGTGTTCGTTGTCGCCGCCATCACCATCATCGATTCGTCGTCGTGGTTCGCTCGCTCCAGCCCCCGGCCGCCATTTCGCCCCCGCCCGGTGGCCGCCAGATCCAGCCCCGGTCGCTGGTCAGCCCCCCAGCCGCCGCATCGGTTCGTCGTCAAGGCGCAGCCGCCGTCTCCCGTTCGTCAAGGTCCAGCCACCGCAGCTCGCGAGCAGCAGAGTATCGTGAAGCCAACATGGGATCCAGGGTACCGGAGAAGCGCGCGGCTTCGTGGTTTGGCGCGAACTGGTCTGGCGGCGCGAGGAAGAAACCGCGCGAGGGGTGGAGAAAGTCGTGCGCGACGAGGGAGAGAATCGCGCGATGTGTATTTGCATAGCCGGACTCCTTTGGCATATATGCCAAGTTTTCCCCTCCAAATGCATAGTTACGGAAAATGCAAAAGCTAAATGCATAACCATTGGAGAGGGTTTTTTTGGAGTTTTATGCATTTTGGTAAATGCCAAGTCCAAATGCATAACGATTGGAGATGCTCTTAGGTAACAAGCCATTGGGAGTATAAATATACGGGACGCATACTCATATCAGGCGCAGAGGAGTATTCCTCAAGCTGTCGTGCTCGTGCATCCTTCCCCTACAATCTACACAACCCACCCCCGACAAATATAGTCCCATAACATCTATAGTATCTAGAGAACAGGTACCTATGGCCAGCAACAACAACAACACCGCTCCAAACGCCACCAACATGAAGGCGGTCACCACCATCACTTACTTCGACGAGCTTCAATGCCGCTGTGTCACCCGCATCGTATCCATCGAGCAAGGCAGCGAGTCCACCAAAGATGATGCCACCGCCGCTAAAGCCGCTGCTGCAGCCAAGGAGGAGGGTGAACATGCTGTCGCCTTCCCTAGGCCGCCGACTTCCCCTTGTGTACAGGCGACCACAGGCCGCCGTCGCCTGTCTGTAGAAGAATCATCACACTTGGAGACAGCAATCCCAGAGACTCAGGTTTCACAACGTGTTGCGACTAGGCCAACTATGCAACTGGAAATCTGTGTGAATGGGCACTCCCTGTTGGCCTTATTGGGCACTGGATCTACACACAACTACATAAATGCAGATACCGCAAGATATCTGCAGCTCCAGACAATACCAGCACCAGATGGCCTTACACTAGCAATACCTGGAGGCCATCAAATATCCAACGTCAGATCATGCCACAACTTACAAATATCAATTGGGACAGAGCAATTCACTATTGACTGTTATTGTACACCACTTGGAGATTATGATATTATACTGGGAGTAGACTGGCTAAAATCCCTAGGGTCAATCATGTTGGATTTCACAAAGTTAACAATGGAATTCTGGAGACATGGGAAGCCAATACTCTGGACAGGTTGTGATGAAACTGTCCGTCCTCTTTCCTACTGGATATCCAAGGTGGTTGGTTGAACTAATAAGGTAGGGCCAGCTGGGCCCTGTGTAATAGAGTTAGACTTAATAAATTTGAGTTGTAATTAGATTGGATTCTTTCATTTACAAAGTATCAATCTATTAGGAGTCTTATGGGTCAAGTCTTATGCCTCTATATAAATATAAGCCTATGAATGCAAGGTTGAGCAGATATCCCTCTGCCTTCTTGCCCCCTTGTTTCCCTTACTGTTCACGCAGGCAAAGACACCTCTATTCAACAACAATCTTTTTTTAATCTAAATTCAAAACAAAAAATCTATTTAATCTGTTTGATAGAGTGTCTCACATTTGAATTCAGTCAGTAATGTTAAAACCCAAAGTCAAACGAAGTCCAGGGGAAGGGCCAAACTGCCAAAGTCAACGAAAAGATGAAAGTTGCCGATAAAGAAATCATAACTTTCAGCATTTTTTCAGGTGAGGCTGAATCTGCCGACACCACCAAACAGAACTAGGATTCATGATGTCTCCGTCAAGTACTAGCACATTGGACATTAACAATGACTCACTCAAGTAAGCACACAAACTAACTGCAAGACGTAGGATGCATACCTTCCATAGCAATGCACACAAAGCAGGTCGTTGTTGTTGCTGCCTGCGACCCTCCACTGTAATGGGAAAGTCCACAGCCACACCCCCACGGCCACTGACATTGAGAAATAATTATACTTTCAATCATAAACCTCCTTCGATGGCAAATTGAAAGCTTATGTTAAAGGAGGAAGTTAAGTTTCATCTTCGAGTCCCTAGTCATTCACATTCTGTAATTATGAATTCTGTCAACTCCTTGTAGTTTTGGTTTTGGGTACGTGAGTTCTCCCTCTTTGTTTTTTTTTTTTTTTTTTGACACACCCTCTCTTTGTTAGCATCCTGCTAACTCTTTGTAATATCTTTTGTACTTTGTTCAGTTTTTGTTAATTAATTGCTGAGGAGCAGTGCTCTATAGTTTTCTTTAAAAAAAATTAGCAAAGCTGTTAGAGTTGCTCCAAGAGACCCGCTTGTGCTATGTTTTTAATCTGGGTCCTCAAATTTTGAAATTTGGTTTAGGGGTCTGTATAAGGGACCTAGTAGAGTTGATTTGGAAGTTTTGCAAGAAGGTTCAGAGCCAAGACCTCAAGACACAAGCGAAGAAACTGGATTTCTTTGTGCTTATCTGATTCTGTTTACCTAAAAGAGCATAAAAATACAACAAACAGCCTTTTTCCAGTGAAATGTTTCCATTCTGTACATTAAGATCAGACAACATGGCTAGACAGATATCTCATGAACAGTTTTCACCAAATGCATCAAGCAGACAAATTGCAAATGCTAAGTATATACCACAATATAGCAGCAGCTATTCTACAGAGAAGAGATCACATCTCATCCTGCAGAACTCGCAATAGCAATACTGACAATGGTAAACAAGATGTATATACCCATAAGGCAGTAGCCCCAAAATCTGGGTACCCGAAACCTAGCCCAGGTGACCACCAACAGGGTGCCCATCAAGCTCAAAAGAAGAAACACAAATGCAACGACAATTCCAACATGGAATTCAAGTACATAAGCTTTGGGATACACTCTTGCTGTTTGTACTACAAGGGCAGTTCCCAATCCAACCAGCATATTGAACATCGGACCAGCAAAGCAGCCAGCAATGGCGATTGTAGGTTGACCAGCCTTGGCCAGTGCCACATCTGCAACAAGGTCTCCCACAGAGTTCCCCCATGCCAAGACTGTCATGCCAAGTATAGCGGGAGGGAAATCCATGATAACTCCAATGGCGGCAAGGCAGTTCAGGAGCTCTCCAGCCATGGTCGAGATCCAGAAGACACTCATAACAAAAGAAATGAGGGTGCTTGCAATGCTTTCTGTTTCTGGGGCTTCTTTCTCGAACAGGTAATGGGATATGGCTAAACAAAAGCTAGCAAAAAGCACAACAGACCATAGAGGGAAACGGATTTGAGGGAGAAGAAACACTATTCGGGTATCAAGAGGAATGAACGAACTGAAAGAATACAGGACTAAGAGAGGACACAGACAGATATTTGCACTAATGTAAACTTTGCTCCACTCAGAAGGAAGGGTTGATGGTATTGTAAGCTTCAGAACAAATGCAATCGGCCACTCCCAAACTTCTGTTACCTGCCAGAGGTAGGTATACTAAAATCAGCATTGTGAAAAATACAGAGAATGAAAGGAAAATGTTCTCAAACTGAGTATCTGTGAACTGAAAGAATACAGGACTAACTGAGTATATATTATTATACCATAATAGATGATATGTCCCACTCACTTGTAGTGAATGAAAAAAGCTTTGTGAACTGCCAGAGTGGAGCAACACAATCTTTTAGGACTCTTATATAGGGATTAAATCTTTTGCATCTACCCCCACTGTCTTCACCTCTCAGCTAGGGTTGACCCTGGCTGACCCCTCTCCAATATGAGCGTGTGGCAAATGGTATTCGGAGCCAGCGTTTCCATCATGTGCAGCATGGGCTAGTTGGATGAAAGAGATCAAATAAAAGATGCAACCACTGTGTAGACAGCAAAACTCGAGCAGCAAACACAGCGAGAGCGGACCAAAACTACTCCGATCTATGTTCCAACCCTGAAAAGGGGAGCAACAGTAGCAGAGGGACTAATTTTGATAGATCAGCAACTGGTGGAAAGTGAAACAGCCTGTGGTGGATGGGAAAGAAAAAACAGATTTCACACCAAAGAATCAGAAGCCAAGGTATGAACACAAGGGTAATCAGAATTCTTATAAATGATTGTTTCCGGAATATGATGGAGTCTACGAACCCTTTTCTATCTCAGATAACACCAGAAAAAGACAAGATGCTGTTTGCATCCTTTCCACTTGACAGGTCGAGCCTTGATATGTGCTTAGAAAAGTTTGAGAGCACCCAGTCATGGCCCAATTTGCTCTATCATCAACAAAAAATCGGACCTCTGTTTAGTATACAGACCAGTTTATGACACAGCTCTCTCGGGTAAACAATCAGGAATGACACATCTCCTGCGCCTCAAATTGGAATTAGATCAACCACAGGATTGATGTTATGGGTCCAAACAGGCCCAGCGGCCCAGAGAAGATTTTACTACATGTTGCAACTAGCCCAACAATGCAACTGAAAATCTGTGTGAATGGGCACTCCCTGTTGGCATTATTGGACTCTGGATCTACACACAACTTGATAGATGCAGATACTGCAAGATATCTGCAGCTTCAGACAATACCAGCACCAGATGTTAAAGTAGAAGTATTTGGGGTTGAAATATCCAACGTCAGATCATGCCACAACTTACAAATATCAACTGGGCCAGAGCAATTCACTATTGACTGTTATAGTATGCCAACTGGATACTGGGAGTAAACTGGCTAAGTTCCCTAGGGCCAATAATGTGGGATTACGCAAACTTGACAATGGAATTCTGGAGACATGGGAGGCCAATACTCTGGATAGGTTGTGATCAAACTGCCCGTCCTCTTCTCTACTACTGGACAGCACCAACAACGAAGGGATGTTGAACTCATTAAGTATATACCTACTACTACAGCTCGAGGATGAACGGCTTCACCGGGCGGGCGAGGAGAGATGTAATGGTCAGCAAAATATATTACTGCAAGAAGTGGAAATCCAAGGTGGCTAGTTGAACTAATAACGTAGGGCCAGTTGGGCCCGGTGTAATAGAGTTAGGCTTAATAACTTTGAGTTGTAATTAGATTGGATTCTTCCAACTACAAAGTATCAACCTATTAGGAGTCAAGTCTTATGACTCTGTATAAATATAGTCTTAGGGGTCAAGTCTTATGTCTCGGTGTTGAGTGATATTTTTCTGAGGGCTAAACAATCTATAAATTAATTATAAAGAAGAAACTGTTACAAGCTTCTGAATCTTTTTTCCTAAACATTTGCTGGTAAGGGCTACTATCTGTTTGATCGACTGTTCCACATTCGAATCCAGTCAGTTATGTTAGCCCCAAAGCCAAACGTACTCCAGAGAAAGGGGGGCCAAGTCAACGAAAAGATGAGAGTTGCAGATAAAGAAATCACAACTTTCAGCATTGTTCCAGAGTGAGGCTGTCGAATCTGCAGACACCACCAAACAGAACTAGGATTGATGTCTCCGTCAAGTACTAGCACATTGGACATTAACAACGACTCACTCAACTCAAGTAAGCAGCACACAAACTAAACTGCGAAAAGTTGAATCGAATCGAATGCATACCTTCCAGAGCAGCGCGCACAAAGCAGGTCGTCGTTGCTGCCTGCTATCCTCGGCTGTAATCGGCAGGTCCACGCCCACACGACCACCACCACTCCCCATCTCCACCTCAGCCGCCGCCGCAGCACTCCCCGCCTTCCCCTCGGCGCTGCCCAAATCCATGTAGAACACAAGCCCCACAAAGAACGCGTAGAACAGCACGAGCCCGACCGCCTGCCAGAGGAAGATCTCGGCGCTGAGGTAGACGTAGAACAGCGCCGACGCCGCGAGCAGGTAGCAGAACACGTCGCGGACAAACGACGCCGGCGGGACGGCGAACGGCGCGGCGAGGAGGGCGACGGCCCCGACGACGAAGGCCGAGACGAAGCCCCCCGCGGAGAGGACCGCGGCGAGCCCGGTCCTGGGCACGCCGCTGCCGAGCGCGTGCGCGGAGGCGAACGCGTCGGGGGCGCCGTTGCCGAGCGCGAGGAGCGTCACGGCGGCCGCGGACGGGGAGAGGCGGAGGTGCGTGGAGAGGCGGGTTACGGCGGGGGTGAAGGAGGTCGAGGCGGTGAGGGCGAGGACGCGGAAGTGGAGGAGGAGCAGCGCCGCCAGCAGCGGGAGGGAGAGGCGGGCGTCGCCGCGGAGGAGGCACGAGTGGATCGCCGCGTAGTCGAGGAGGGCCGGCGGGTGCGCGAGCGCGGAGGAGAGGGTGCAGGTGGGGGAGGTGGGGGACCCCGGGGTGGCCATGCCATGCGCCGGCGCCGATGCGGAATGCCGGGGAGGGAGGGGAGTGCGGTGGCGGGGAGTGAGGAGGAAGGCGAGGGAATCTGGGGAGGGAGATGGCGGCCAGCTGGGGCGAGGCCGACAGTGAGTGGGGGCGGCACGGACGCCGGTGGGAAGAGGCCGAACGCGGCGGCAGCCCACGAGCACGAGGGGAGTGGACGGCTGCCGACCGCGGCGGTGGTGGTGGGTCCCGCGTAGGTGGAAACGCAACTTGGCTTGTGGGGCCTGTTGGGTTGACGCGGAGAGTGGAGTGGTCTGGCCCATGAGGGGCTGCTTGCTCCCGTTGGGTTTGGGCCACTTCATAGTTTTTCATGGCCTATTTCTCGTCTGGTAGTAAGGCAGTTCTTTGGTACACCAATGCCGTCTTCCCCTCAAAAAAAAAAAAAAAAATGCCGTCTTGGTCGTGTCCATGGATATCCAAAATAGGGTTTCTAGTCACAAATTTTATGTATTTTTTTTAATGATATATAAACTCATGAGGTTTTTTTTTCCTTCCTTGTCCTTGCGTACGAAGTCGGGATTAAGCAGCAACACTAACAACCTTAAATACCTCATCAAGCAGAAACACATCATTCGTTGCCTCCTGCCGCCCGCTAATCGCCGCCCTCATCATTCCAATCTTGACGCAGTCACAAACCACAAACCACACGCACTAAAATGGCTGAAGAAGTTGGGGCAGTTGTTGAAGCCAGAAACGAATCCGTAGCAAGGAGAGGAGGGAGGATTACCAACCGATTAGGACTAGGATTACCCGCAAGCACTAATAAACCATGATGAATTACTTTAGAGTACCTTTTCGTTTCGTTCGTTTCTTTTTTGAAGAGGAGGAGAGCAGAATAGTCGATTTCTAAAGCTCGCGAGTCCTACCTAGCCTCGCCGTGCCGGCACGGCCGCATTCATAGCAGCCCACCCACACCCCCACTGAACTGATTGATGGTGAAAAGGCAACGAAAAGGCAACGCCGACTCGGTCGTAAGTGCAGACACCACCACTGACCAGTGACCACAACGACCACGCCGTGGCTCAGCAATTGGGCATGGCGCATGAGAATGACAGTGCAGCATTGACGAGGGATCCTAGGATTTCCAATTCTCAACCACAAGAGCTTCCCCACTCGTATCGCCATAACTGTTTGACGACGACGTTGCATTGGCGGTAGTCCAATGCAAGTTTTGCCGTGTGTAAATGGCTAGGTTGCCGCGTGGATGATACTAGTGTGCAACTCGAAACTAGTCAGTGCAGACATCACTGACACTGACCACGACAACGACCGTGGCGCCTCGGCACGCACAGGACAGTGCTGCACCGATCAGGGATCCCAGGATTTCCAATCACGTTCCAACGGTCCCAGCTCCAAACCAAAGCTTTCCCACTCTCGGATCGCCATCACTGTTTGACCTTTGACGGCGTTGCATTTGGCTGTAGCACATGAGTGGCTGTAAGCCTGTAACGCAAGGTTTAGAAACCATTTGGATGCCAGCCATGGCACGGCAATGCCAAGTGCGACGACGGACTACGCCATAAACTGCGACGACGACGGACAGAGTCGGCGCCTCCGTCCACAGACTTTGGCGATAACGCTGCGTGTTTGCCGTGTAGAAGTTTGTGGGTGTAGGCCAACTCACCAACCAAGAAGTAGCTAAGATAACTGTGACTGCCACGACTCTAGCGTGGCAAGCAGGCTCACACACGTTCAGTGTTGGTGACTAGTGCTATGAGGTAGGTGTGTGCAAAGATGTTGTCGCACTACGTACCTCGGTATATAAGGACATGGACGAATGATTATTAGTAAACGAAAAATGAACGGTTTAGTTAGGCCAAAAAAGGAATTAATTGTTTATGATCAAATTATTCTATTTCACAAAAAAACTAGGAAATAAGATGATTATAGACCATGGTGTTGTTCAGCTAGTTTATAAGCCCACAGATTTCAACTGATTTAATAGTATTTTGTGAGAGAAAATAAACCGAAACAAGTTAAATTTAGAACAGGGAACACGTCCCGTATTATTCCACCAAATAAAACACCCGGTTAATTGACGGCGTCGATCACAGGGCAAGGAACACGCGCACGCACGCTTTGGCTGCAACCCACCAAATAGTGGAGCACACAATGCATGCGTGCGGGCAAAAAGTGCCTTATTTTAGAGCATTTCCAACAGTTCTGTAAAATTTATTTGTCAAATCTTATGTTTTAAAGAAGTTTTAAAATATTTGGCAAGTCAAAATTAATAGTCTCCAATAGTTTGCCATTTGAATTTGCTAATTCTTGTTGGGCCAATTCTTGTTGGACCAATAGAGGTGGGCAGCTACTTTTTCTCTCTCCACGCTCCTCCATCTCTTCGCTACGCGACTCGCCCGTGACTACGCCGCACCGGCTATTCCCGGCGGCGGTCCTCTCCAGCGCCGGCGCCCTCCCCACCACCGCCCCAGGTCCGGCGCC
Organism: Themeda triandra; assembly: GCA_018135685.1. Classification (NCBI taxonomy): domain Eukaryota; kingdom Viridiplantae; phylum Streptophyta; class Magnoliopsida; order Poales; family Poaceae; genus Themeda; species Themeda triandra. The sequence continues at coordinate 1,438,676 of JAENPR010000043.1, read as the reverse complement.
CTCCCTGCAGGACCTCGCCGGCCTGCCCCCGTCCTCCGCGTGCAAGCCCGGCAGCACGCTCGTCCGTATTGTGCGACTCCGGCGGCGCGGCTCCTCCCGGCGGTGGCCATGGACGGAGCTTCCTCGTCGCGGTGGATGCGCGGGCATGGGCGGAGCTCCCCCGCCGAGGCATCTCCAGGCGAGGGCGCAGGCAGAGCTCCCCCGGCCTTCACCGGTCCTTCCCCTGCTTCCCTCCGGTGACGATTTCACCCGGCCTGCTGCTCGGCATGGGCGCGGCGGCTCTTCTCCCGGTGTGGGTCGAGCTCCATGGTGTGGGCGTGTGGTTTTATGCGGAGCTCCCCGACGCGTGCGGCAGTGGGCGGAGCTCCTTCTACGACGTGTGCGGCTGCGGGCGGGGCTCTTTCAACGGCGGCGCGGCGGCCCTCCTCGAAGGCGACACGGCAGGCCTCCTTGACAGGGTTGTTGGCCGCGGCGACGGCCCGGTTCTTTGGCGCGGTCGCGACAAGGAGGACGGGCGCGCGGGAGATGAAGTTTCACACCGCGGGAGGAAAATCCACGCTGCGCGGGAGAGCGGTCCGAGAAGCGCGGTGAGGGATAGCAACGTGGATACGCGTGCGTATCTTTACGCGCGCGGCGAGGCTGGATGGCAAGTTGGAAAAATTTGGCAACCAAAGTGGAGAACTTGTTGGAGATTGTTTTTTTTTTTCCTTATTTTCGCTAAATTTAAAAGGATAAGAACTCAACAGTGAATCACGTGGAGATGCTCGGCAGGTGAAGCCAGGGATTGACAGAGTCCATAGCAGGAGGATGGAGATCGGAGTGGATAGATTAACAACCGATCGGTGATTATGATTACATACTACCCTCCAGCACTTAATAAACCATAATTAAGACTGTGGAGTGTACCTATTCTTTTCCCGTTTCGTTTCGTTTCGTTTCTTTCTCTCTTTTTTCATAGCCCACCCACACGGCCACACCCACTGAAGAAAAAAAAAAAGGGAAAGAAGTGTCCAATAGTACTGTCAGTGCAGTGCTGCTTGCGCAAAAAGGCAAAGCCAACTTGGACGAACGGAAGTGCAGGTCACCACCAACGACTCACCACTAACCACGACTACCGTGGCTACTGATCGAAGGCGCAGCTAATCGTGTCGTATGGCAGTGCAGTTGCATGCAGCACTCAGACGTGATTTGCTCTCGTTTTTCGTGGAGTATGTACTTTCGTCTACTCTTGATTTCGTTTGAACCCACGTGCTGTTTAGATAGAGTTTTAAAAAACGCAAAAAAAAAAAAAAAACTGCAATACGTGTATCTTTTGCTTATTTCTTTTGGTTTTTTCTCTCTCTGTTTTCTGTAAATACGCAGAAACGAATCCGTAACAGAGGAGGGTGGATTACCAACCGATTAGGATTACCCGCAAGCACTAATAAAACCATAATGAGGACTTTAGAGTACCTTTTTTTTTTTTTCGTTAGTCGATCTCAAGCTCGACTCCTCCTACCTAGCCTCACCGTGCCGGCAAGGCCGCATTCATAGCCCCACTGATGGAGAAAAGAAAGTCGTCCAATTCGTCGTCACTGCTGCAGCATGGACAAAAGGGCAAATGCGACTCGGTCGTAAGTGCAGACACCACTGCCCCATACGTGACCACGACGACCACCGTCCGTACATGACCACGGCGACCACCGTGGCTCAGCAATGGCGCATGGCGCATGACAGTGCAGCACTGATGAGGGATCCCAGAATTTCCCATCACATTCCAGAATCCAAAAGTCCCAAAAGTCCCAACTCCCAACCATGCGTAGCTTCCCCACCACCATATCGCCATCACTAGTTGATGACGACGTTGCATTGGCTGTAGACTACAATTTCGCAGGGTTTAGACTTTAGAGGTTGTTCAGATACTGTCATAAATTGCTACAGCAAAGTGTGGTGGCGTCACAAACTGCAACTGCGGCGGAGCACAAAATTGGCACACCACAAACTGCGGAGAAAACGCGCGCGCTGCAAGTTTTACTGTTGCTTGGTTGCCAGCGTAGAGGGCTATGCCTGATTGCCTGTGTGATCGTCTGGGATCCGGACCAGCGCCAACAGGGATGCATGCAAATGCAACAAGGGCAGAGCATGTGAACAACGAAGAAAGTGAGATGTTGTCCGGTTCTTGGCGCCGACGGTCCGAGTGGATGGTCCATAATCGATGATACCAACTCAATCGGGGATCGGGCCCAGCACCTAGGACAGTAGTACTGGTGGCGTGACGGTGCACACATATTGTTCTTTTACGGTTAGCATTTACTACAGTATTAAAAAGTTTAACTTCTTTCTATTTGTCATCGTCTCAAACTCTCATCTCCAATTCTAGTCTTCATAGATATTTTTCATAACAATGTACTCAATACATTTCAAATTACAACATGTTTGACTTTTTTTAATTCCAAGCTTGACCACTTGTCTTATTCAAAAAATGTGAAAATAGTCAAAGTTAAGTTATTGTGCAAAAATAGTTGAATTTAAGTTATTCTTGAAAAATTTTAATTAATAAAGGATAAAGGAAGTCATATCAAAAGAAGTGATATTTTGAACAATTTTTTGATTAAGATGAACGGTCAAACCCGATATCAAAAAAGTCAAACGTCTTATAATTTGAGACGAAGGGAGTATTTTAAAAGAGGAAGAGCAAAAATATGTTTCATGAGGACGAAACTCTTTTAACGTGATTAACAACTCTCTATGAGCCATGAAATTTATCTCGTAACCTATAGAGCAAAACTTTCCACTGAGGGCAAATGTTTTATCCAAGTTCCATTTTTAGTCTCATAATAAGTAATTTTTATTCTTAAATATATTCAAATGTAATTGATTTTTTATAATATATATCTGTATTAATTAATAGAAATAAACACGTCTAAATATAAGTACACCGAATAAGGATACGCATGACAGTTGTCCAACCTATATTCTACAACAAAGGAAGCCGGCCGCATCTGCTGCCGATGAAGACTGCCGACACCAACCGACACCGCCAAACTTAAATTACCAGAAGCCGAAGGAAACCACCGGCGTTAAGGTGGACTGCAGCAGACGCTCAATCTCGCGGAGGTAAAGTATCAGTATTCCATGGTTTGGGATATTCTTAGGCAATGTCGAGACTATAGAGGAGGGATACACGCGGTGCGTGCGTGCTTGGACGAGTCGGCATCGTGGTGTATCATCTTGTTGCACGTACGGGTATCGGTCCCGCTTCGATCGTATCATCTCACGTCATCATCACCTATCAAATACACCGGCCAACCGACCGAACCAACGCTCTTGTTTGCTTGGCTTGCGTACTAAGCACAAACCTCAAACCACCACCGCCTTATCAGAGTTATCATTCCTTCCTTGCTTGCGTCCGTACCGTTCGCTCGTTAGGCTTTGGTCTCAGTCAGGTTTTCACTGCGCTGTTACGCATTTATTAAGTCTTGCCACATCGCCAGAAATACTCTTCTTCTTTTAAAGGAGGAGAGAGAAGGAATGAGTTTCACCATGGTGAAACGCCGCGGGGCGTTGTTTCCTAGCCGTGAAACCGGATGAAATCCCACTGGCGCGTTTCATCGCATTTAAATACCCAATCGTGAGTCGAGGCCACCGCGCACCATCCCCTAGGCATTGAAAAAAATCTGTGAAACCGCCATGAAACTATGATTGTGAGAGCTTTATTTTATTGTAAAGTTTCACGTGTTGGTAACGTGTTGGTGCAATCTTTGGCAGTTAGTTGACACACATCATTCGTTGCTTGCCTCCCCAATGCAAAGAACTCTCCCGCCGTCATTCCAAACTTGGTGCAGAATCACAAGCCACCAACGACAAATCACAACTCGCGACTAGCAACAGCATGCACCAGCCATGGTTAGATTTGCCCCGTCCGCGTTGGCTAGGAATATGACTATAGAAGGAGAGGAAGTAAATAAACGAAGGGGAAAATTAAAAAAAAAAAAAAGTATTATGAACATTTCACCATTTTCAGTAATTTGTCTAATATTTTTAGTAAAATAGTTTCGGCTCCACTAGCGGAGTTGTTTGTGGTGTCGAAGAAAAAAAAAACCTGCTTCAACAATAGACAAAGCTACACCAAACAAGACCATACTCTATCCACATCTATGTTTCAATTAAGTCAAATTTTCTCCAAATAGATTACTATAAAAATATATTTGCTAAGAACGACTTCCTTTCGCACAATGTTTGTACTAGCGCCACCCATTTTTGCTACTAGTGGGTCGAAACGAGCTGGCGCTAGTAGAAAAACAACGTGGGCCCAAAGGGCTGCACCGCCTGTGTAATCTGATATATGCAGACGGTTTTGTTATTTTAACCGCTTGTACAAATGAAGCCTTTGTACTAGCTGTTTTCATTACACAACCGCCTGAGAAAAAGACATTTCCACTGGCGGTTTCTCTGGGGATACGCTAGAACAAACATTGAGTTTACACTAGCGTCTTGTTGTCGGAACCGCCTGCAGAAATTGGGTTTCTAGCAACGTTTGGTAGTTCCAGCCGCCTGTATCTTAGCGTTGGGCCCGTCTGTATCTCAACGTTGGGCCGAAAACTAGTTTTTATGGTTTTGTTTGCTTATTGGGTCATTCCAGTTCGGCTGAAAAATAGGATGAGCTAGTGGGCTGGTTCAGTTTGAGCTGTATCAAGCCTTGAGCCGAAATTAGTTCGGCCCAGCCAAAAAGAACCGCTGTCTTCAGAAATTCAGGATACAGCCAGTGAAACTAACAAAAATAAGTCTTTTACGGTAGGTTAGCGGTTTTAAAGCAAATATCGATATTATTATATTGTAAAGGAAGCATGCACTCTGCCAATGCACTGTTTCGTGGAGAATTACTTTTTATTCGAATGATCTTATTTAATGAATTATTTATGAGCCTGTGAGAATTATGGTCTCTATTATTTATGAACCTGGTGCATATTATAATTATTATCAGGTGATACTAAGCTGATGAGTAATATAGGGTGCTAAAATATAATTTCTTAAAACCATTAAAACTGTCGGTCTCTATAATATTAACGCCTGCGCAAAAACTATTTACGGAATCGGTGTGTAAAACAATCCGTCAGTGCAATTTGTCCTAACACCAGCGGTCACGATAAGTTAGCGCATGTGTAAAATCCATATTTAGAAACGGATTATCTAAGCAATCCGATGGTAGTAACGTATATCCTCAATCGGTTTCGTACACACCGCTTGTAGAAATGGGTATAGTAGAGGCGGGTGCTCTTAACCGACCGCTAGTACACAACGTTTACTAGTGTCGGTTCCCCACACGCCGCTTGTAGAATGGTTTGTTTGTACCATCAGAAAACTAGTGTCGGTACGGATGGACGACAGTGCAGAGCCCTCTGGAACCGACAGTAGCAACCTCCGCTGTACGAGTGGTACCCCTACCTGATATATTATACGCCACAGATGCCGGCAGAGCCGGTGATGGCGGGGGTGCATGGCCCAAAAGTTACAACCAGATTACATTTGCAGAGGGGGAGCAAGGCTAGAAGGGAAGATTATTACACCAGAACAGCCTAACATTGACATCATTTCTAGGGAGACGACATTCCCACAAGCGTGCTGCTTCTCGGCAGGCCCCTATCAAGCGCGATTGACTAGGAGGCATCCCTCTGAAGACGACATCATGTCTGTGCTTCCAAAGCTCCCAGCAGATGAGTAGGAGGAGCGAGGACAGGGCTTTCCTGGGCATCGGCTGAGGTGGAGAAGTCTCCCACAGGCGATCGACAGTGGCAACACTATCAGCAGGCCACCCAATATGTGCCCAGAAGGACTGAGCAAAAGAGCACCCGGACACCAAGTGATCAGCTGTTTCTAAGCCATTGCCGCACACCTCACGGCGGTCATCCTCCAGCACGTTTTTGCGCACAAGGGCACTTTTGCAGTGTATTCTGTTTTTGGTCAATAACCATCCAAAGAATTTCACTCGGTGGGGTGCGAAGTTTTCCCAGACAAATTTGTGTTCGGGGTAGGCTGCACCGCTTCTCATTGAGGCCTTGTAGATCAGTGCTGAGCTTAGTCTGTGATCATCCAGGGAGAAGAAACACAATGTTATGTCTTTTAGAACGACTTTTAATACATGTTAGCACGACAAGAGATTTTTTTATAGATTTAGTTAGGTTTGAAATTGAATGGTTTCTTGAAAATAATCTTTTTTTATGAAGGCAGTAATACTATATTTAGTTACTGCTATACTTTTTTATTTTAAAAAAACATCTGCAGAACGAAAGAAAGTCCAACTGCCAACTCTCCTGCTTCCTTCCCCGTTCTTTACGCCCAACTGCAGCAGCACTACTGTACAATGGTAACGGTAACACGAAAAGAACCAAACCATCTCCAAACCAAAACTGCAGCTCCCTAACCATACCCATGATCATCACTGATTAACCGCAGTAAGGCAAAATGACAGCGCAGCCATTATTACCACTACCACTACCAAATCATCATCAAGTAGTACATAATTAACCCCTGGGCTTCCAATCACAGATTGAAAAAAAAAACATTATTATTGTATTATTATTTATATTATTATTTTTATTAGGGGATTATTTTTTTTTGTTTTTAGTTAACGACGCAAAGCAAAAGCAGCAAGCAGTTCGCTCTCCCCCACTTCCAATCGCCATCGCCGTCCTCTCTCATAAATCCGGGCAGCGGCGCCCACCTCCGCCTCCGCCACCGCCCGCCGCCACCTTCTCCTCCACTTCCCCACAGGCCACCGCTCTCCTCGGACCACCCACGGCAACTGGGCACGGCAGTTGCCGCCGACGCGCGAGGCAGGGGCGGAGCGGAGGGGCCCGTCGGCAGGGCGAGAGAAATCCGCGCCTCGTGCCCCCTCCTGCCGCTTCAGCCCGGGACCCGGAGGCAGGCAGGCAGGCGGCGGCAATGCTGCTGGGCTCGCCGGTGAAGCGCCTGCTGCGGCGGGCGGCGAAGGCGCGGCTGGAGAGGGCCGAGCTGGCGGTGGCGGCCGCCGCGACCGCCGCCGCGCTGCTGCTGCTCCTGCTCTGCGGCGCCTCGCTCCGCTGCTCCGCCGCCGCCGCGCTCGTCGCCGCGCGCGGGCGGCTCTGGACCGGCGGGGTCTCCATCGCCGCTGCCGCGGCGGCCCAGGAGCACGCGGCGGCGGCGGCGGCGGATGTCGACAAGCGGCCCGTCTCCGCACCGTCTACTACATCGGCGGGGAGCGGTGGTGGTGGCGACGGCGAGGAGGAGTGCGACCTGTTCGACGGGGAGTGGGTCTGGGCCGGCGCCGGCAACAGCGGCGGCGGAGGAGGGTACCCGCTGTACGACTCCAGGGACTGCCCGTTCCTCGACGTCGGCTTCCGCTGCGCCGAGAACGGCCGCCCCGACGCGTCCTACACCCAGTGGCGCTGGCAGCCGTCGCGCTGCCATCTCCCCAGGTTTGCTTCGATCCGCTGCTACCTTCTTATTCTTCATTGCTTCAGCCGTTCCATCTCCGCCGCCGTCTCCGGAATCTGGAGATTGGTTTTGCTACGCTTGTCAGAGCGGCGGAAGAAGCGTGCGTGGCCGTACTACTGTCTATCTCCGTGCATTTTTTTTTTGTTGATTGAAATCTTGAACCAGTCTAAATTTGTCGATGCTGCTTCGGACTTTCAGCGTCCGTGCAGTGTTTGTTCAATTTTGAACCAGTCTAAATTTGATACTGCTGCTCCAGGCTCTTAACGCCTATAAGAAAAGTAATCGTAGACAAACAAGGATACTCGCTTTCAAGGCCTAAGAAAAAAAAAATCTAGACAAGGACACTCTAGGAGTACTTTAATGAGATGAGATGTAGAGTTATGTGGAATTGTGGATCAGTCGATGCGCGTTGCGAAACTTAAAAATCATTGATGCTGTAGCGAGATTGGAAACCCGATGCCCTTTGCCTGCCACTCGGTCGGTCAACAAATATGGTTAGTCCTAGGAATGTGGGAAGAAGAAATATTTGCTAGTATTGTTTACTTTTCGTTTTTTGAGGGAAAGTGTTGTTTAGTTATGCAGCCTGTCTTGCTGTTTCCATCTTGCAACCTGTGGTTGGAGGGTGGTCTCTTCATGCTGTTTCTTCTTGAACCATCTTTGTTCAAATCATATTAGTGGGTTGTGATTATGTTCAGTTGCCTTTGTTGGCACAACGGTTTGTTGCTTATGTACCCTAGTTCTGAAATGAACCCAAAATCTAATGCCACCTTTACAACTGCACTGTGTTCACAAGCTATCAATAAGAATTGATGGTGTTTGTTGCATGGTGCTATCAACAGTGCTGGAGATGTTGACTCATCTGTCTCCAGGAATAGCTAACTCGCAACGGATTCAACCACTGTTTTGCATCTGCCGCCCTTAATTGGGCATGAGCATGTCTTCAGTTTGTACTGCTGATTGTGGCATTTAGTTGGATTGTTATACATGTTTAGGATGTTATACCTACTGACTGTAATAGAGAATTTAAACTGAAACTACAATAATCTCGGTGGTAAGCTTACAGCATTTTCAGACGAAGAATGGCTGCTTGTCATTAATTTCTTTCTAGTCAGCAGGTTCATGGTTTTGTGGCCATGTAAACCATGTCCATCTCTGATTCTCTGGTGCTTGTGGTTTTATAACTGAACAACAATCTGGAAAATCCACATTACCACTCTAGCATAATCGATATTCTTTTTCTCTGACTTGTTCATGTTCTTTCTTTGATTTATTAGATTTGATGCCAAAAGCATGTTGGAGAAGCTACGAAACAAAAGAGTAGTTTTTGTTGGTGATTCAATTGGAAGGAACCAATGGGAGTCTCTACTTTGTATGCTCTCTAGTGCTGTTCATAACAAGAGCTCTATCTATGAAGTTAATGGGAATCCCATCACAAAGCACATGGGTTTCTTGATTTTCAACTTTAGAGACTACAATTGCACTGTGGAATACTACAGATCCCCTTTTATTGTCCTTCAAGGCCGTCCACCAGCAGGAGCCCCTGAGATTGTTAGGTACACTATTCGGGTGGATGCAATGGATTGGATGTCTGGCCGGGGTAAGTGGAAGGATGCTGATGTATTGATCTTCAACACTGGGCATTGGTGGAACAATGAGAAAACAATCAGGGGGTAAGCATAACTTTGTATCACACTGATTTTGCCTTCAGCTAGTTCTCATGTCAGTGATAGCTATATGTTTTCAAGATCTTTTGCAATATTGTTTTGATTAGTTGAAATGTGATCACCATGTTTAAGAGATTCACCTTTCAACTTTTGTTTCCTAAAAGATTCAGTGTCTAGTTATCCACATCATCTGGTGCTGACACATATTCATGTATATACTTTTGGAGAAGATTATATCCTGAAATTACTAAGAATGTGGAATGCTAGGATGGTGTTACAGTTTTCTTATCACCACATTTGAATCTTATGCCCATTTGATTTTGAAGCTAGGTTTGCTGACTTGCTGTTTTGTTCTTTTTATCAGGGGTGCCTACTTTCAAGTAGGAGATGAGGTCAAAATGGGCATGACTGTCGCAGATGCTTACAGAAGGTCGATACAGACATTGTCCGATTGGCTTCACAAAGAAGTTAACACAAGCAAGACCCATGTCATCTACCGTACATATGCTCCTGTGCATTTCAGGTCTGTGTAATCACCTACTTACACTTAAATGTGATCACTCCTCTCATATGTTTTTTATAGTTATTTGACAATGTTTGAGATCATTTATATGTGTTCTATAATCATCTTATTGTAAAACATGATTGATGCTTTGAACAGTCTATGCCTTTATTTCTTCGCTCTATTGAAAAGTCCATGGATATACATGAGTAGTATATGCTTTTAGTGATATGTTAAATCGCCTCTTTAACCAGAGAAATCTGTATATTGTCTGCAGAGGTGGTGACTGGAAGACTGGTGGGAGCTGTCACTTAGAAACTCTTCCAGATGTCATGCCAGTGAAGTCCCTGGATGAATGGGCTGACTTGCTTCAACCTGTGGATGATTTTCTAGGGAGCAATCTCGGATCCAAGCTGGTTGGTTTAGACCTGCTTAATGTGACGAGAATGACAGCTCAGAGAAAAGATGGTCACCTCTCAGTATACCTGAGCTCTTCAGGACCTGTGCCCCGCTACAAACAGGATTGCAGCCACTGGTGCCTTCCTGGAGTCCCTGATACATGGAATGAGCTTCTCTACGCCCTTGTCATGAGGAAGCATAATAAGATGGGTCAGAATGCTTCCCTTGCTGACACTAGGACATCGAAAACTGAAGAGACAAAACAAGCTTCATAGTCATCCTGGCCGATGACAGCTGCTGTTTCACATACCAATTAGGATAGGATGCCAGAGTGGCGAAACACATTTTTGGATCATGGGTGTTGTTTGCAGGAAGCTGCTTACACCCTGCTGTGTTGTGTTTGCATATGGTGAGGTTAGTGAATAGCTGAACTAGAGGTCAATGGTAGTATAGCTTTATGTGGTGAAGGCAACTTGTATGTGGCTCATGGAGAGGTTATTGGAATTGGCATTGGCAGTGTACCTAGCTAGGATTGCTACAGCGAATGATGTAAATATATGTAGCTGCGAAAGTGGGGTTGGTTTTAACTGAAGCTCACTGCAGTTACGAGGTGCATGTGCATCTGATTCAAGAATTTCTAAGCTGTACAATTGTTGCTCAACGGCTCGACTTCCATTCTCGTGATCTCATTTTGTGCATGCTTGATGACTTACATTTCAGTCCGTCAATGAACTGTCAATTGAAGTTGTCATCTTTAGCTGAAACTCGGTAGAAGGATTGGTAATTATATGGAGAAAAGTAATACAGAAAGCAAAACTAAGCAGGCTAAGAGCCATGATGAATAATATTTTGCAAAATTTATAGTTTGTAACGTGCAATTACATAGAGCAACAGATTCATGGTCATAATCACATTGATACAGATCGCTTCGTGCTGTCAGTCAATTGGCATTACACTGGAGCTCAGCGATGAGCCAATGACAATACCAAAATGGAGCAGCAATTGGAGCTGGGAACAAATCGGGATGAGAATATCAATAGTTTCAAAACAGCAATTGGATCTGGGAACAAATCGGGATGACAATATCAATACTTTCAAAACAGCAGTTGGAGCTGGGAACAAATCGGGATGACAATATCAATGTCAATACTTTCAAAACACCTAAGCAATTAGCATTGTAGTATTAAGTTTGGTATTCCAGTATCATCATTACATACAAAACAATCACTAATGCATCCACTTTGGAGTTTGCTGCTAATCTCTTGAACCAGATGCATGGAATTACAAGTAGCAAATGCTGCTAACCAACCGAAGGATCGTCAGGACGTTAGTTGAATTGATTTTACCCCAGGGCACGATTATGCAAGAAAATGCAAACCTTCTGTGGTAGCCATCAATTAGCAAATTACTTTCTGCTATAACATAACTAGGACTGAAAACAAGATAGCTTTACCTGGGCCTAAATTCGTAACTGAAAAAACAAGGTAACATTTCTCTAGAGGATTTCATCAAACAAAGAGGACCAGGAAGCGTATGAAACAGACAAAGCACTCTGGCCAAATCACATGTGACCAAAAGATGTATTGGCACAGAAGATAATTGAATTCACCTGAAATAATGCTCATTTCTTTACGTTTTCAAGAAAATGGTACTTTTTAGGCAGGGAACTCACATGGTGCTGATATTCCTCTCCTGAGAAAAGTGATATTAGCAAGGACGTCGTGGAAGCCTCAAGTGACAAATTCTTGTCATCAATTTTGGAAAGGTAAGCACCAGCCCTGCTTATGTCACCTCTACGCAAAAGTCTTCTAACTAGAGCATTTAGCAAGCGTGAATTTGGAACACAACCACTATTTTCCATTGCTGAAAACAGATTGTCAAACTCTTCTAGCAACCCTTCTTTTACAAGATGTTCCATAATTACACGATATGTCATGGTATTTGGGGGCAGAGATAGCACTAAAACCAGTGTTGATAAAATAAAGCAAATCTCCAGTAAAAGAAGATCATGCAAATTTTGTATGCCTGTTGCAACGCATGAACCAGTGCATACACATATCTTAGTAAATTATTGATACCCTTGACAACTAATTAACAAGTACATGATTCCTCAAACAAGCAAACCGATTGTAATGCAAGACCCCTCTCATCTACACCTTTCCTTGAGAAGGAGCTGAATCCAATGCAATCTTGAGCTCGGCGTTTTCAGCTTTCGAGTCCATGATTCTAGAAGCTTCCAGCGCCTTGATACGATTTTCGTGGGAATGCATTATCGTCTTGACGGTTGCTTCTTTGCCCAGCTTGTCAATAACCCCCGTTCCCTTGTCTGTCGTGTTACCATGTCCTGCTGCATGATGATGATGATCTACAACAACAGATAATTAGTACTTGTGCTGACAATGTCAAACACAACATCCAACTTATCAGTGCACAGATGCTAAATGAAATGAATTAAAACACCAAGTTAGAACGTTCTGACAACGCAGAGCATTATTATCGTCTTTTTCTCTGAAATGAAATGGCAAGATGTAAAATACAGTAGTACTGTAGTAATATATAATACATCAAAGAACTAAATCATAAAGTGCTCACTGATATTAGTCTAATTATTATCATTCTGATATCAGAAAGAGTGCTAATTGTGTTGCCAAAGTCTCTAGATGCTCAGATTTCAAACAAGATGAAGAAACAAGAAATTTCAATGTAGAGTTTGATGAGAAACAGAAGAGGCGTCCATATTGTGGGTGCGAACTTTTCTTACCGAGGTCCTCAAACATGGAGTTCAACTCCACCAGCTTCGGATTGACCCAAAAATGCAGGTAAATCGCGGAACCAAGCACCGCAATGAAACTCACACCAGCTGCAGCCTTTGAAGCCATATCGAGAACCTAAATGCATGAAGATAGAAATAAATACGCAAATCAATCAGCGCCGAACGAATTATTAGAGATGGAATCCAGTATGTAAAATTGAACAAACAAAGAGCAGCATGCATGCATGACTGGCCTTTGGCAGCGTGGAAGGAATCGGATCAGGAGAGGTGCGGCTATGGATTCCACGGCCGTGGACAAGACGATGATGATACGGGTGCGGCGGCGCGTGTGCCATCTTGGTCGTGAGGCGCCCTGCTCCGGACCGAAGCCCGGTTGCTGCGGCCATGCCCGCCGACACCAATGCATCCGCCGTCCATTGCTGGATCACATCAGCAACAAGCCCTGAGCTAGCCTCGCCATTGAGTCCACGCACGATAAGAGAAGGATGATGATGATGATGCGTCGGGGCTGCAGCTGCACGCGACAACATCTTGCTCGCGACAGATCGAACAAGCGCCGCAGCCGCCATGATCACTACAACTACAACCAAACAATCGATTGATCTCTACTCCCTGTACCCTGTTCAATCTCAATTGCCCGTCCTCTACTAATAATTACAATTACAATGTAGCCGTGCCCGAATCGGAGAAGAGGGCTTCCTTGCAGGAGGCTACGAGTGTATGGGCTTTGGGACTCTCTCCAGGAGGATGAGGTGGCCGGCCCAAGACTAAGATTGGTACACTCGCAACGGATCCTAATCTATTTATTTTATTTATTATTTATTAGTATAATTTGAGAGTCAAAACATTTCAAATTTGATTAAATCATAAAGAAAAATTTAAAAATTTATGACATCAAATAGGTATACTATGAAAATAGAATTAACAAATAATGTAATGATACTTATTTAGTATCATAAGTATTATTATTTTACTATATATATTATTTGGTTAAACATGTGATTATTTAACTCTTCAAGAAGGTTGGATGGCTTATAATTTGGAACGGATGGGGTATTTATTATGTGAATGGTCATCTTATATATTAGTTCCAGTTGTCAAACATTAGTTGAGATTTCATTTAGCATGAATATGTAAGAAACATAGGTCTTTTTTAAAAGTCCACCGGTACTGGTGTAGGTGTTGTAGAGTTAAGTTTGTTGAACACTAGTATCAGGGCGCGCACATCCGCGCGTCCGTGTGCCCGTGTCTGCAAGCCCATATAGTGGTTCCCATATAGTATGAGTGAATTGTTGACTAAATTGATTAGTTCACTAATATAAAACCAACAGTGGAAGCAACAAGGAGGCATGGAACTATACTTAATGTCATACAGGAGTATCCATGACTATTTTGAGCTCGTACACGCATAAAATCAGAAAAGGAGTTTTTATTGTATATCACAACATAGATAGGTTAGTAACTTCCATTTTTGATAGAACATTTGCAAAGAACTGGTCTGAGAAACTACTAGTGAACTGTGTAAGTGGATCATCTCTAGATTTGCCCTTTTCCCAATATAATACTTGTACTTTACATCAACTTCTCCCAATGCTCTTGCACTCTGTAGCATTGTGTCACTTCCATACTCTTCCTGCTGCAGCAGATCAATGGTTGGCACCTCCCTGTAATCATGAAAATAGCACATTTAAAAAATAATTGCCAAGGCTCAGAATGATAACGGTTTTTTGGAACAAAAGAAAAGGTCGGAGCCCTGTCATCATTTAAGAAAGAATAGATTGCTGGAAACACATATCACAAGATGATTTCAAAGACTAAAGAATCTAGTAACAAATTCCCAAAGAAAACCATTGGTGACCAAAATCATCCAGCGCGAGTCTAAAATCATCCAGCGCAAGTCTGATTGATATTATACATTATTATGTTTGTGGACAGCAATGACTTTTTCAGATTACTTTTGTAGACAACAATAAATTTATATATAATTGGCCAACCAATAAATGGATTAAGCACTCACGGTGAAGCTAACCTGCTAAATTTTATGGTTCCCAGTGCATTGTCAGTTTTGTCAAGAGCACTGATCACAGCAGCAACATCTTCTATGCTTGAAAGAGGGCTCTGCCATGTGTGAGATTGAGATTGGCTTGTCCGAATTGTCGTTGAGCTAACCAAATGTGGCAAAGTAGACCTCCAAAAATAGAGCAATAAAGCAAGTGACCATATTAAACTTTGCTAGTTCACCTAGGTGCCTACACAGGTATAAAAAGCAATGAAAATAAGAATAAGATACTGAACATTAGATATCTTAGATCTCTTTGGAGAACTAACCATGTCAACCCCTAAGACGCGAAGTGCTGAATATCTGCAAAGATCTAAGCTTTTCTTCTAGTTCTTCTTGCTGCATCTTCATCTTCTGATCCAAACCAGTGGCCTGATCATATCTTTCTGTCAGAGCACAGTATGCTCGATAGAATTCCTCCACCAATTTCATTAGCTCTGGACATTTCTTGTAGTACATCTCTGCTCTCCTTGCAAAAGAATCAGCATCTTCATTGATAAGTTTGATCATTGCTTTAACCTTTGTGTCCATGTCTGTTGCACAAAACAAGA
Organism: Themeda triandra; assembly: GCA_018135685.1. Taxonomy (NCBI): domain Eukaryota; kingdom Viridiplantae; phylum Streptophyta; class Magnoliopsida; order Poales; family Poaceae; genus Themeda; species Themeda triandra. The sequence continues at coordinate 1,423,276 of JAENPR010000043.1, read as the reverse complement.
CCCAATTAGTTCATGGACCATACTTATAAATGCAGTCCTTTCATTGCAACCAAATCTTTGAATTGATTACCATAATTATGAAAAAAGGAACATATATGGACCAATTTTTATTTGAAGTGATAAAGGAAGGCATTAGAGCAAACGATTAAGCCAGCCAAGCATTTCCAACAGAAATAGACTTCAGTTTAACCGCACCATTAAAAATGCCTCTATCCCTCTTACTCTCCCCAGAGAACTCTTTGACACATCAAAAGAAAACTCTTGCACAGATATATGGGCAACAATTTAGGACCTAGTGTTAACAGATTATGAAAATATTTTCGAACTCAAAATACCATATGTGCACTTGTTATCAAAGAAAGGCTAACATTGATAAAACAGTCCAATGCAGCAGAAATATTTATATGTATCATGAGCAAAGAAATTCAGAAAATGTTGTTCCGCATTGAATTTCCGAGTTGAATGGTATACATTGTAGGACAATGATAGGAAGATAGATAGGAAAAATGCTCTTTGGTAAAGATGAACTGAAGATAGCAATAAACTCACCGGTGATATTTTCTTGGAGCCATTTCGAGTTTTTGGGGTTGATATGACTAACCCACAACCAAGAGTACTGCCTTGATGAATCATGGCGAACCAAAGTCACCATTGAGGCCGGATAGCAACAGAAACTACTCCAACCAATAAATAATAATGCCTTACTTCCACAGCGCGAGATGTAATATCTTATCCCACTTTTGAGTTGTGGGATAAACGGAATCAGCACCTGCATAGTCATTATTACAAAAAGAAATAAGTTAAAAAAGATCAATAAAGCAAGGTATCAACAACAATGATGTAGAGGGCTCAAGGACACCATGCCTATGAATATGAGGTTTTTTTTGTTGAATTACTATGAGTATGAGTTAGTACGTACCAACATATTTTTTGTACCTGACCTGCAAATGAGCCTGATAGGCAGATTTAGGACCTTTCCTCTTCTAATGTACCATCTTATTGACTCTTGTTCATAGTGAGCTGCTGCTGGCCAATACAAATAAATTGAGCAGAAAGTATATATGTAGATATGAACCAATGAAGGTCAATAAAGAAGAGAAACTTGTCGATGCACTATATCAAGAATTTGAGAAGATTCCTTGGCACAATAAAGCTGGAGCAAGGATATACCGCCAATATTATGGTTTATGAATCTATGCATACAAGCTATGCAGTACTAAACTTTAGAACCGAAAACGTTCATGGAGGCATTATAATTTCGAAAATTAATATGAACCTCTTATGGCACCATAAAAAACGCATGTTCACCACTTGGTTGTTATAAAAAGGAATCATTTTTTTTAGTAGTATCTGATCAACATTCTATGGGAACACCTGTGGCAGCCTACAAAATATTATCCTCCACCTGGAGCACATTAAATCTGAAAAAGAAAAAGAAGAAATATTATAACATATAAATATTAGCACACAACGAAGAGGAACATGCAGAGTATACTGAAATTATGATGTGAGTATACACCACAAAAATTGTTGGCACGCAATTTGTTTACTGAGTTCTTTTCCAATCTGTCCAAATTAAGCAGGAACAAGAAGACACCATGTGTAACATATGGAGCTCTTGAACCATTTTCTATCAATAAAAAGATCAAATTCAGTAAAGACACGGAACTATATATAGGAGCAGTTAGAGAGAGATGCCAACAAACAATGATTATCTAATGAAAATCATTATCCCAAAGATGCGCAAATCTATTGAGAATTCGAGAAAAAGCACATCATCATGTCACGCTTGAGTAAAGGATTCACTTCTATAAAATCATGCATAACAGAAAAATGACATGGGCAAAATTGGTAACTGAAATCATGCACCCTTATATCCCATAATATAAACTTAGAAGCACAGCCTACAGAGGGTGTAAAGCAACATGCTAAAATTATCTTGATCCCTGTATTTGTAGCATGGACGATATATAGGATAGAATGCAACTAAACTTCACTACAACAAAGTAGAGATGGTTAAGTTAGCAATAACAGAAATAAGACAGTAAAGGTATTACCAGATCAAGTAGAGATGCTAGAATGCAGGTGAATATTCCCAAACCGAGGTTGAATGCTTAAAACCAGTCATACAATGCTGCTATAACCTCAAACCAATGAGGTCTTGCTGCCACAACAAACTGGAGTGAACTGTTGTTGCTATGGCTCAAATTTCTATTGCCACCACACAAAAATGCGACAAAGAGCTTACATGTTCTTGCAAAACCAAATAAAAAATCCAAACAGTTGGTCAGGCCTCATGAACTACAAAATGAAGCATGTAAGCCTGAATTTGAGGTACTAAACAGAACTACAAAATGATGGAATTTTTATTGAAAGGCCACAACCGTAATACTCAGATCCTACTAATCACACCAAAGAAGTCAATTTCAGTGCTATTTTCAAATTAGTTACTTGGTGCTGCTCTTTCTTACTACAATGGCCTTGAGACGAGAGCATATAAACAAGCGGTAGTAAAATTTGCATTTAATCAAGGCATAGTGAAATTTGTATTTACCCAAATCATGGCAATATGTCCATATGACCAAACCATAATAAAATTTGCATATAATCAAGACATAGTAAAATTTGCAAATACCCAAACCATGGCAATACCATAGTAAAATCTTAGAGTTAAAAAATCGACACTGAACCATAGAAAAATACAACCCTAAACCATATTTAGGGTACTTGGTGGATGCTCGTCGTCGGGGAGCCGCCGCGCCGGGATGCGGGCTCGCCTGGGCGCCGCGCCGCAATACCACCACGTTGGGCCCGCTCACCGGCGCTGCTCGGCCACCGCGTCGGGCCGGGCCGGCTGCGCCGCCGCGCCGCCCGCGCCGCCGAGCATGCTCGCTGGCGCGCCGCATGGCCGCCGCCTCCGCCGGCGCTGTCCGCCCGCGCCGCCTCGCCCGACCGCCTCCGGCGCGCCGGCCACCAGCGCCCGCCCGCCTCCTCCGCCGTCCGCGCGGGCCGGGCCGGCCGCACGCGCGCGCCCCCCGCCGTAGCCGCGTCGGGCCGCCCTCGCGTGCCGCCCGCGCGGGCTGACCTTGCCGGCTCGGACGCCGGCCCGCCCGCCGGCCAACCGCGCCGGTGGCTCCGCGCCCGACCGCGGTGCCGCGCCGCGCGCCCACGCGCGCGTCGCCAGCCGCCGCCGCCTTTTTTTTTCACTGGTGGGGAGAAAGGGAAGTGAAGGGGAAGTGAATGGAACTTTAGAAGCTGAGGAGAAGCCATGTATTTATTTGTTGAGGTAGATTCTACAAGAAGCTGTAGCTGGGAGGAAGAAGTTGGGTAAAGTAAGTAGAATCCGCTTCCAATTCTCACCTCCAAAAACAGCTTCTCAATCCTAGCCGCACGATCGAGAATCCAACGCCCCATCTTTTTCGGGCGACGTGGCCACCCCACCCCTTCGGGGAGCTAACGCTCCTTATACAGTCTTAATGTATCCGGAGAATTTCATTTTACAACTAATGCCAGCTTTGAGCAAAGACTTGATCATAATATTGAAAGTAGTAATGTCAAGTTGAAAATCCTTAGAACACAGGCTCTGAAACATTCTGAATGCATCATCAACACAATTATTTTTGCAAAGCCCATTTAGAATTACGTTACATTATGTGCTATTCCACTGTGTTCCACTTTTGATCATATTGAGATAGAGTCCCTTTGCTTCAGAAAATCTCCTGAACTGAAATAAGCCATGCAGTATCACGTTATATGTGATGGCTCCATGCCTTACTTTATTGCTCAGCATTTCTTGGAAAAGTCTAAATGCATCATCTATCCTACCAGCTCCACAATAGCCATGAAGCAAAATATTATAGGTAAAAACATCAGGTTTTAAGCTAGCAGAGACCATAACATCAAGCAACTTCATGCCTTTATCCATCCTACCAGCTAAGCAGTAGCCATCTATTAATATATTATATGAGATAGCATCAGGCTTCACACCTACATGTACCATCAAGTCAATAACATTTTGGGCTTCCCTAATCCATCCTTCTTTGCATAGGTTACACATTATTGTGCTGAACAATACTCTGTCACGGCGAATTCCTTGATCCAACATTTCTAAGAGTAATTTCTCAGCCTCCTCCCAGTCAACGGTGCACAGTCCATAAGTCAGGGAGTTAAGAATAATGATGTTTGGAGTCACTCCTTCATTTACCATCTGATTGAATGTAAGCATCGCACCGTCCACTCTGCAGCCCTTGCACAGTGAGTCTATTAATGCTCCATAGTTGACTGCACCAGGACTCAGTCCCTGCTGACTCATTCCGTTAAAAATTTGCATTGCTTCATCTGTCACACCACATTTAGCACATGGATAGAACACTATAATGAAAATGTGGTGGTAAGGTGAAATACCATTTCCAACCATCAAGTCTAGGAGATTATGCATATGAGCAAGAGCTCCCTCAGAAGCATACCCACGAAGCAGAATGCCATAGGTAATTACATTGGGTCTTATGCCCTTTCGAATCATAGTATCAAAAACCTTTCTAGCTTCTATGCATTCTCCATTTTGCAAAGATATTCAAGCAGTAAACTGTAAGTAACAACATCTTGCTTATGATCATCTGCAGACATTTCTTTGAGTATTCGAGTCGCTTCTTTCTTTTGCCCAATAGAGCAAAATCCATGGATTAGACAGTTATATGTCCGATTATTTGGCTTAACACCTTTACAGATCATCTACTGAAGGAAACCCTCGGCCCTGTCAACAGCTCGAGCTTTGCACAGACCATCGATTATCGTCATGTATGTCACAACATCAAGTGAAACTCCCCGATCCAACATTTCAAGAAATAGGTTGTGAGCCTTGTCCACTTGACCCTCTCTACACTACAGAAACCATTGATGACGGTGTTGTACAACACCACATTTGGTGGCCAGCTTCTATCTCCATCATCAGCCATCATGTGTAGCAGCTCCAGTGCCTCCTCAACTCTCCCTTCATTGCAGAAACCCCTGAGAAGTAATTGCGTACGAAAACTCATTAGGCATGCAGCCGAACTCGGGCATCCGTCGCCGCAACACGTCATTCATGTCACAGAGGCCTTTGAGCAGCTGGCTCATGACTACATGACTACATCATTCACCTTCCAGCCCGTCTTAAGGATGAGGCCAAAGGCGGCGAACCCAAGCTCCAGGCGGCCCAGGTGAACCTTGTTGCCGCCACAGGTGCGGGTCATCCGGTTGAACCCGGGGACGACGAGCTCCGAGGTGGAGGAAGGGCCCGGGCGCAAGAAACCACGTTGAGGAGGTGGTTGAAGGCGAACATCGAGGCGGGCCTGGCGTGCGTCAGCAACTCATCGAATAGGTTGAGCGTGTCATCGACGCCGAGGCTTCCCGAGCGGGCGCGGTTGGTGATGAGGCGCTCCAGCTCGGAGCACCGGTCCCGAGCGGCGCTCACGCGGCGGGACATGTTGACGGGGTGCGGGTGCGGGTGCGGCTACTGGCCCGGCGATAGAGGTGGGGCCGCCGGCCGCGCAGCGCCGCATTCGCCTCCGGAGCGGCGAGGGGACTCGACCGGTGGGGACGGGGACGAACAGCGTGCGCTGCGCCATGGAGTGGGTGAGGGTCGGAAAACGGAATGGTGGATGGCGGCGGCGTGTTCGTGAGTTGGTTGGCCGTTGGCGCCGTGAAAGGTCACAATGGCTAGAGGGGGGGTTGAATAGCCTAATAAAATTCTTGCAATGACACTAATCCACAAATTAGATAGCAAGGCGGCAAATGTGCAAAGCTAAAGCTTCGACTACGCTATGCAAGCCGTCCTACACAATACAAGGCTACTCAATTCAATTGCACAACAACCACGGTGATTAAGCTACATAATGACGGTTCACCGGCAACCGAACAAACAATTCTAACCCACGCGATTTAGGCTACACAAAGAGTGGTTCGCAGCCGACCACACAAGCAATTCTAACCCACACGATTTAAGCTACACAAGAAGTGGTTCGCGGCCAACCACACAAGCAATTCTACTTTGCGGGAATGTAAAGAGGGGATGAAGGTTTATACCGCTGTGTAGAGATGAAGATGGCCAATCACCGGCGTAGAAACCAATCATCTAGACAAGCTCAAGCACAAACACAATGGAGGTCGAAGCCTCGGCAATCAAAAATCAACACAATGATTTTTACCGAGGTTCACTGGTTTCTCGAAATTGCCCGCTCAATTGGCTCGATGCCAAAGACCCCGATGGGGAGCCGCAATCTCCACACAAGACAAGGATCCACAAGCCACGAGCAATCCACTAGAGTATCCTTTCGCGGACTCCTGTGGGGAAAGATCAAGAACCCCTCACAAGAACCCGGTGTGGCCTCGAACAATCACCAAGTCGAGCTCACCACCACCCGCTGCTCCAAACCGTCTACAGTGACGGGAATCACCGAAGAGTAACAAGAATCCGCAGCTCACTCGTTGAACAAGTGCCTCTAGATGCAACTCTCAATGCAATGCACTTGATCTCACTCAAAATTCTCTCAAGAATGATCAAGCTATCCAAGAGATGAGTGGGGAGGAGTGTCTCTAGCTCAAAGTATGCTCAAGAATGAAAGAATGGGCAACAGAGGCCTCCCATGGCCGGCCATCCACCTTTTATAGAGCCCCTCCAAAAATAGAGCCGTTTGGAGCTCGGGGTCACCAGGTCCACTGCGCCGGACACGTCCTTCGGTCGCGCCGGACACGTCCTTCGGTCGCCAGCCGCAGTCGACCGTTGCCGTTAGAAACTCTGCCATGTCAGCGCTTTCGGTGGTTCCTTCAACGTGCGTCCGGCGGTCAGTGCCTCCCAAAGAGCCACTGGACCGTGCCCAACGGGACCAACCCGCGTTCGGCGCGCTGCGCAGGCAGCGTCCAGCGCTGTCGAGCTAGCAGCCCGGCAGCCAGCAAGCCACAGCTGTGCCAAGTCCACGCCGGCGGACGCTCCCAGCGTCCGGCACCACCCCAGCTGCGTCCGGCGCCAGCATCCGGGGAAGCCGCGCGCCGAGGGAGCCACTGGACCGCGTCCGACGCTATCTCTCGCGTCCGGCGCCCCGCGACAGCCGCGTCCGACACAGTGGAGAAGCGTCGTGTTCGTCGTTTCTTCACGCCGACTTCAAACCAAGTCCGACCTCTTGCCTTGATTACCAACTCGACCAAGTGTAGATCTCGTCTCAAGTACCAGAGTTAGTAGTACAAGTCATGAACACGTCGGCAAGAGTTAGCCCTCTAGTTAGTCTCTCATGCATCATGCAAAGTGACAACTAGAGGCACTTAGGACCGCGAATGAACCGAGGAAACCCCTCTTGATAGTCGGTCATCGATCCTAAATGTGATCACACTCGCTAAGTGTCTCGATCACCAAATCGGAAACCCTATCAAGTATACCTTCGCCTTGATCTCCACGGGCGTTTCCATCCATCACCGGAGCTCGATCATCTCACATGTCCACCATGTCCATCACCATGATCTCCATGCTCCACATCCACCGTCACGTTGCTATGTGTCTAACCACACTTAGAGCAAAGCATTAGCAACGTTTGAGTGTCATTAAACCAAAACCAAACCGGAGCTTTCACGCCGCCGAGCCGGCGGGGCGACGGGGTCGGGTGCCGTGCCGCTGGACATGGAGTTGGTTGCTTTTCTTTAGAATTACACAGTACAATGCAGACGCTCACAACACGCACGTACACTCACCCCCTATGAACACACGTACGTAAACCCTACCCTTATGAGCACCTTCAAAGGACTGAGCACCCGGCAGATCTGGAGATTTTCGAAGTCACCACTGGCGCCTTGTCGTCGATGGGAACGTCGCTTACCACTTAATGCATAACACCGGTAAATCCTTGAGAAAATCCCAGAAAAAGGTGCAAGCATCCGGATTTGAACCCTGGTGGGTAGCGTCCCACTGGATCCTACCATTGGACTACAAAGCCAATTCGCGGTTGTTGCCATACTTGACAGATCCCTCTGCGGCTATCGTTGGCATCTTGCGCTCCTTCTACTCTCTCTACCAAGCTATCACTATGGTCTCCATCGACAGTGGTGAACACACATCATTCTGGTATGATGCTTCCTTTTGATGATCGCTACCATGTCCTCCTCAGCCACTATGCGAAGAACGTGTCAGTTGCACTAATCAAGGTAGACTGGTGTTGATGATGCTTCCCTTTGGGTCCCAAGAATGTAGTTGGAGGCAATTTCGGAGCTTGGTGAGGGGCACAACTCTACAACACATAGATTTGCATGACATGGCAAATGTCAGGAAAGGGCCATTCTACCTTCCACATGACAAGTTTTATTAGGCGGACTTTACACACTTCTGAAGTCTAAAGATAACAACCCACATCTGGTGGCAGGATTTATCTGGAGCATCTACACCCCAGGTCATGTTCAATTTTTCATTTGATTGCTAATGCAGCCCAAAATTAAGCATTCCAGCCCGCCCAACCTAAACATCCAAATCCTCTCCACAAACCAACATCTAGCATTCTAGCCCGCCATCCCAATTCGGCTACAAACATGCAATAACTATACCACTATAGGTTTGGCGAACAACACAAGCACATATATCCCAGGGGAAGATAACAAGGCAACAAGTATGAACAGCAACAATAGAACTAGTTGGCAAAAGAAAAAGAAAAAAGACATCAGGTGCGTGCACTTTCAATCCATACATGTCTTCGAAATATGGAAATCATCGGCATACAATCTCCACAATTTGCAAACTCGAATATTAAAAGTGAGAGACAATAACGGTTCAAGTCATCACCAAAGTTTGAATGTAGAGGGCCTGCTGGAGTGAGTTTTTTTACTCTTGGCCCTCTAAAGTAGGATGAGGGCTTAAATAGGAGGTCTGCTGGAGATGCTCTAACTTGTGTGTTTAGTTAGTGAGAAGGTGTTTTTTTAAAATGTCGCCTAGTGGAGAGGACCTCCATGTCACATGCCGATATAGCCATGGCGGGCTATGGAAGTATGGGCCAAGTCAGGCCAATCAAGCCTAGCATGAACAGTAGTCGTGTACACTGTAGCAATTAGGTTTAGGATGAGTCTAGAAGCTAGGTTCGCTCTGGGCACGGCTCTCAAATCTCAATTGCGTTCATTTGTGGGCGCGCCATGACACACATTAATTGTTTTGCTCTACTTTATGTTTCATGATTATGTTATTTGATTTGTAAACATGTTATGGATTATGTTGTGATCAACTATAATTAAATTTAGACAAAATTAGTGTTTGAATTTAAATTTAAAATTCATATTTTTATTTGTAATTTTGGTGTTGTGTTTATGTCGTTATAGTTTAAATAAATTATTATATAGTATGTTGTTATCAAGTACATATACATATTTTGTGTGACGAAATAGAGGGAATTAAGGGGTGTTTGGCACTACTCCGCTCCCGTTTTTTCGGCTCTGCTCCACGAACTCTACCATGGAGCAGCTCTATCATGAAGTTTACAGAGTAGGTGGCACTGTTTGGCACACAACTCTGCTCCAGCTCTAAGAATAAGTTGTTTTCATATAAATGGTCTATTATGCCCTTGATTAAAATTGGATACTCATCTTATAAACATACTCAAAGATATTAATAAGCTTGTATGGTATACATGTGCACACACCAAGAAAGAAGGCATTTAGAGCAGAATTCGTTTGTTCTTGATCAATGATTATTGCATGGTATAGTTGTAAATCATTAATGTTTATTTCTTGAATTTTACGGATGCACACCAATGTTCTTGACTAATCAACACAAAAGCTAAAGAGAGAAATGAACTACGAGCAAATCTGTCGTTAGACAAGGTAGAGGATGTGGCATGCAACATGCACTCCGTGATTAACGAGTGGCATAATGGGTAATTATTCCACAACTCTATGTGGGAGTATAAAACTCTAAAAACTGGAGTACCCCTTAAGGTGCTCCATAAAAAACGTGGAGTTGGCCTCTAGCTCCATGTTTTTTGCGTAGCGGAGTTCTTGAAGCAGGACATGTTTGGCAACGCGAAGTTAGAGCGGAGCTGAAAAAACGGGAGCGGAGCAGTCCCAAACACCCCCTAAGAAGTAGAGGCTCTATTTTGAGGGTTATTGGTGAAGTTCACTCTAGAAAATAAAGCCCTCAGAAGTAGGGGTAGCCCTCAAATGAAAAGTAGGAGTCCTGTTTTGAGGGCTTTTTCTAGAGATGCTCTTACTCGACTTAAGGAGGCTACTTTCCTGCTAGAATTTTTGCCAAGAGATCAGGCCTCTTGTTTAATTTCTTGTGAAATCAAGCCAAAGGAATATAATCCTATCATATTTTTCCTATACTTTCCTGTGAACCAAATGGCTATGTAGGAAAATTTTCTTAGGAATCCAAATCCTCAAAAAATCCTTTTACAATCATTCGTTCCTCAAACAGGACATTTTTTTGCACAACTGTTGGCTAGTGGCTCGTGAGACAACTTTAGTAGATTACAACTTGTTTTAGATTAGTTGTCATTAGTTTATTTTGTAGTTGTAGGTTAGGGTTAGTTTGAGTTTTAGGGTTAGGGTTATTTGTAGTTTTTTTAGAATTATTTTGTAGGTTTTATTTAGTGCCGGTCCTAAGGACGAGCAAGAGGTGCGACGCCGTAGGGCCCAGCCCATATAAGAGTCCAAACATATGTATGTCACTGGTAAGAGGAATCGTCAGGGAGTCTTCCGTCTTCTGCAAAACCACGACTCTGCGATTGCTCAAAAAAAAACCACGACTCTGCGAACCAGCAACGCTGCTCATACACGCCGTCTTAGCATTACTGTCATGCCCCTTGGCCTTGCCCGTCGCCTGTGAGACGTGAGCACGAGATAAGTGGAACAAGATTTACGCGACGATGGCGCCGGCGGGGCAAACCTCCTCGCCTTGGCCTGATACTTTTACTGAATGAAAAACCTGATGTCTGAGAACGATACAGACGCGGCTACTTAGAGCCTCTCACCGACGCTAACCACAAGGGTCCACATGTAAGTCTAAGCAGAAAACGTAAAGCGGTAGCTGATTACATAATACGCCTCTCCTCTTGGCATCACGGCTCTGCGGTGTTGACAATCCCCCCCCCCCCTTGAGATCCAGCTTGACCCCAAGATGGTGCATCAGGGTAGCGAAGCTTCACCACGAAGTAGTCCTCCCAGGTAGCTGACGTGGCTGGTAGTCCTGACCATTTCACCTTGACTTGTGGCATTGCTGCATTGCCCTTCTTGATGAGACGACGCTCCAGGATCGCTTCAGGTACTGCCTTTGATGCTTCCTGGTCAGAGGTAGCAGGAAGTTTGTCAAACACTGGTGAAGAATCTGGAACAAAAGGTTTGAGTTGTGAGATGTGAAAGACAGGGTGAATCAAAGAGCCTGGTGGCAATTCAAGCCTGTAAGCCACTGCTCCTATCTTTTCCAGGATCTTGTAAGGGCCATAGTATTTGTTTGACAGTTTGGGATAAGGTCTGTTTGCCACTGAAGATTGAGTGTAAGCCTGGAGTTTGAGCAAAACCAAATCACCAATGTTGAATTCAAAAGCTCTTCTCTTCCTGTCATCTGTCAGTTTCATTTTGTTCTGTGCTCTTGCCAAGTGCTCCTTCAGGGCCTGAATCTGTAACTCCCTGTTCTCCACCATTTTAGTGACATCAGTTGGAATATGAGCAGGTATAGTTGGTACCTGGATGATGTTAGGTTCCTGACCATACAGTGCTTTAAATGGGGAACAACCCAAAGATGAGTGATAAGAAGTGTTGTACCACATTTCTGCCAAGTGTTACTATGTCTTCCATTGCTGGGGTGCATCATGTACAGCACACCTAAGGTACATCTCCAGGCATTGGTTGACTCTCTCAGTTTGGCCATCAGACTGAGGATGGTAAGCTGTGGAAAATTTGAGGTCCACATTGTATAGCTCAAAGAATGATTTCCAGAAGTTGCTGAGGAATACAGGGTCTCTGTCAGACACTATAGAGTGTGGAAAGCCATGATGCTTCACCACATTTTCCATGAATGATTGGGCTACTGTCTGAGCTGTGTATGGATGCTTGAGAGGCAGGAAGTGTGCATATTTGGTTGATCTGTCCACAACTACCAGTATGACATTGTAACCATGTGATGTGGGAAGGCCCTCTATGAAGTCCATGGTGATATCTTGCCAAATGCCTTCAGGTATTGGAAGAGGCTGTAACAGGCCCATAGGTTGCTGGTTGCTATGCTTAGCATGTTGACATGTAGCACATTGCTTCACAAAGTTTTCTACATCTTGCTTGAGCCCTTTCCACTGGAAATGTTTCTTGACCTTGAAATATGTTGTCGAGATTCCAGAATGACCCCCCAGTGGACTTGAGTGAAATGTAGCTATCAGCTTTGTCTGAAGGGCAGAGTTGCTGCCAATCCACACTGTCACCAAATCTAATCAACCCTTCTTACAGACTGTAGCCTTGCTCATCAGGACTGTGTACAGCTAGTTTTCTTAGGAGTTCTTTTGCCTGGTTGTCAGTTGTATAGGAATTGAGGACTTCCTGGATCCAGAGTGGTTTGACTGCAGACACAGCTTGAATAGCATACAGATGAGCAACCCTAGAAAGAGCATCTGCTGCAGCATTCTCTTTACCACTTCTGTAGATGATTTTGAATTGCAAACCCATCAACCTAGTCATGGCTTTCCTCTGCATGTCAGAGTGTAAATTTTGCTCAGTCAAGTAAGCCAGGGATTTATGATCAGTCAAGATGATAAATTCATTCCTCTGCAAGTAATGCCTCCATTTCTCCACCGCCATAATAAGAGCCAAGAACTCTTTTTCATAGATGGATAGTGATTTCCTCTTTTCCCAATGCCTTGCTAAGAAAAGCCACTGGTCTCCCTTGTTGCATGAGAACTGCCCCAATTCCATCTAAGCATGCATCTGTCTCAATAGTGAATTGCAGCTGAACGTCTAGTAGAGCTAGGACTGGTGTCTGAGTCATAACTGTTTTGAGTGTTGCAAAAGCCTCCTGAGCTTGGGTGGACCATTTAAACTCTTTGAGTTTGAGTATGGAGGTGAGGGGTTTGGCTATCAAACCATAGTGCTTCACAAACCTTCTGTAATAACCAGTTAGGCCAAGAAATGCTCTGAGTTCTGTGAAGGATGTGGGAACTGGCCATTTGGTCATGGCTGTTATCTTTGAGGCATCTTTAGCAACTCCCTTTGATGAAATGATGTGTCCCAAGTACTCCAAGTTACTCTAAGCAAAAGAGCATTTGCTTCTCTTGAGATAGAGCTGATTCTCCCTGAGAAGATCCAAGACTTGTTGCACATGCACCACATGTTCCTCTAGAGATGAACTGTAAATCAGAATGTCATCCAAGAAAACTAGTACTGAGTGTCTTAGAAATGGTTGAAGGATGTGATTCATCAGACATTGGAAGGTGGCTGGTGCATTTGTGAGGCCAAAAGGCATCACTTTGTACTAGTAATGCCCCTGATGAGTTTTAAAAGCAGTCTTGTGTTCATCAGCAGGGTGCATTCTGACTTGATGATATCCTGATCTCATATCTAATTTGGTGAACCATCTTGCTCCAGCTAGTTCATCCAGAATTTCTTCAATCACTGGCATAGGGAACCTATTCTTGATTGTCATGTCATTGAGTTTCCTGTAATCTACACACAGTCGCCAAGTTTCATCTTTCTTCTTGACCAGCAGTACTGGTGAACCAAATGGGCTCTGGCTGTGAGTGATGAAACCAGCCTTCAGGAGATCTTGCACTTGTGCCTCTATTTCAGTCTTGTGGAGAGGTGAGTAGTGGTAAGGCCTGGAATTTATAGGTACTGCTCCAGGGTTGAGTGGGATGGTGTGATCAAAGATTCTTTGGGGTGGTAGAGACCTGGGTTCCTGGAAAACATCTGCACATGCCACTAGCAGATCTTGAATAGCCTATGGTGGTGTGTCTTGTGGTGATGGAAGTATATCCCCAGAATGATGAGGAAGATGGTCGAGGAGTACATATGCCCAAATTTCATTGCCTTTAGCTGCATTATACACTTGTGTTGCTAAGATGGCACTTAATTGCTGAGGTTGATCTTGTATACCTTGGATCTTGACAGTTTTGCCTTTCTCTGGAAACTGTAGTGTTTTGAGAATCCAGTCACACTGCATGGGGTTATGGGCCATGAGCCAATCATACCCCAGGATAGCATCATATGGGTGCATATCTAGAACAATCATATCTGATGTCAGTGTGTGTCCCTGACAAAACCATTCCAACCCTGGTATAACCCTGTCTGCTTTCAGGCATGAGTTGTTAGCTAACTGCACAGACTTAGCTTGCATGGGCCAGGTGTGTAGATTGGCCATTTCGACAAACTCAGAACTAATGAAACTGTGAGAGCTCCCACTGTCCATAAGAATGAGCATTACCTTATCATGTATTTGTGCTTTGATCTTCATGCATTTGGGGTTATGTTTGCTTGTCAGGGCATTGATAGACAACTGCATGAAATCTTCATTGATTGCATCTTCAGCTGCCATTTCATTCAACACTTCATCAGGAAGCACTCTATCCAAATCATTTACTGCCAATGCATTAACTTGGGGTTTGTTTCTTTTTGGACACACAAAACATGACCTGGTACAAACTTTTCTCCACAACCGTAACACGTCCATTAGCTTTTCTGTAGTCTCTCAACTGTCTATCTCTCCAGTTGATATTGCTGGCTGTGTATGTAGGTTGGTTGGGCTTTGGCTCAGGCTTGTGTATATTGTATGCTTTCTGAGGGAATTGCTGTTTGGTTCCCTTAGGTTTGGCTCTCTCCTGTATCTATTCCTGGACTTTAGCCAAATTAGAAGCTTTCAATATAGAGGTTGGCATTTGGGCCTCTACCAAGGGCCTAATGTCACTTCTGAGTCCTCTCATGTACTGTCGAGTGAAGAAGATCTCATCATAGGATGAATTGTGCATGGTGACTCCAAACTGCAGGTTCTGAAACTTAGTTGTGAATTCCTCTACTGAACCTTCTTGTTGTATGTTCTGAACTTCATCCAATGTAGATCTGAAGTCATCAGAGCCAAACTGCTGCTGCACCTCATAGCAGAAATGAGTCCAGCTTCTAAAATTCCCCTTTTGCTTGAATGATTGATACCATCTTGCAGCCTTGTCCTTGAGATGAACCCTTGCAACAGTTATCCACATTCCCTCTGGGATCTGATAGAGATCAAAATAATCTCTGCAGTTGTCAAGCCAGCACTTAGGGTCCTCACCATAGAAGTTGGGAAACTCCATCTTTGGCAGAATGTGCTTGGGCAGTCTAGTGTTCCTTCGATCCTCTCTCTCTCTCTGCCATCATCTCCATCTCTTGTGTGGTGCCTTTCTCTTGCAGGCTCTCTTGGTCTTGCCACCTCTCTTGGTCCTGTTGCATTTCTGTCATTGTGAGTGGGCTCTTGAGTAGCAGAGTACCTGTAATCAGACCTGAGGTTATGGGAAGGTCCAGCTCCATCTTTAACTGGATCACCAGCAAAAGGATTGTTGAAGGTGATTGTTTCCTCGTCCTCGAGAGCAGTACTGCCATCATCATCATCATCATCATCATCATCATCATCATCATCATCATCATCATCATCATCATCATCATCATCATACTGTGGTGGTGCATCAAAGGTAGGTGCCATTGACGCCTTGTTCTTGTTATCCCGACCCCTGACCAAGCAGAATCTTACCCAGTGTGTCACCATTGAGCATCACTTGTTTTGCAATGTGTTCCTGTTCCTTTGAATACTCATCCATGGTTGCATCCCTAAGGTCTAGTTGTGCCTTCATCTAGCGCTGTGAAGTGCTCAAGAGCTTCTGTGCTTCACTCAATTGCTTGATGGTGTCAGTCATCTCGGTGATCTGACTGAACATCATGTCGAAGTTCTTTTGCAGCTGCTCCCACTTGCTGTTTTCTTCTTCTGACCTTCTTGTCATTGCGTCGAGGATATGAGTTGTGTCTGGTTTGATGGGAAAACTTGGGTCTTGCGCGATGAAGCCAGTTGTGCAAGCAGTTGGTTTGGCCAGAGCCTCCCCGATCCACTGCAAGCACGGTCGCTGCCGCCTGGGAAATAGGCAAAGCCGAGAGATTGCCACTCAGTGTGTTGCCTGTGCAAGCGCAATCAACACCCGAGTACTCCAAGCTTTGGAATTTCCCCCTCCAACGCCACCGCACAACAATCAGCGTGCGCAACTCCGGAATTTTACACGGGAACTCGCCCCGCAACCCTTGTTACGACTGATTGTCGACAAAAGATGCAAGAACACAGCTTGATCAACTCTGTCTATACGCCGCCTCCCAAACCAGAGCAATCTTGCTGGAAAAAGGTGAACAATTTGGTGGTATTTGGTGGTAGGTAGCCTGTTCAACGTTCTAGGTTACACGGACGCCGGAGCGGACTCGATTCGACATGAGATGAACCTGTTGGGAACTCCACTCGAGCACCTGGTCGGTGCAGTAGGAGATCGCCGGCACCTCGGATTTACAAATCGAAATCGCACTACGGGGCTGCAACGCTAGGCGGATGAACGAGACGTACCCGTGCGAAGATGAAGGTGGTGGTTGGGGTGGTGGTGGATGACGACTGCGCCGACGATGTCGCCGCCGCCGCCGCCGGTGCCGGATTCGGGCGCTGCCACCCTCCTCCCCTCCTCCGAGAACCGATAGGCTCTTGATACCAACTTGTCACGCCCCTTGGCCTTGCCCGTCGCCGGCGAGACATGAGCACGAGATAAGTGGAACAAGATTTACGTGACGATGGCGCCGGCGGGACAAACCACCTCGCCTTGGCCTGATACTTTTACTGAATGAAAAACCTGATGTCCGAGAACGATACAGACGCGGCTACTTAGAGCCTCTCACCGACGCTGATCACAAGGGCCCACATGTAAGTCTAAGCAGAAAACGTAAAGCGGTAGCTGATTACATAATACGTCTCTCCTCTTGGCATCACGGCTCTGCAGTGCTGACAATTACCGCCCTCGCCCTGACGCCGACTGCCCACACTTGCTGATCGGGCCTCCCTCCAGGAATCCAGGCTGTCTGTCCCAGTTCACACTAAGAAGCCATTAGTTGGTACGTTCGTACATACATCTTCTTATTCGATTTGGTGATTGATTATACTAGATAAATATTGATAACTCATGAAGATATACTTTTAGGTTTTCAAATTATATATATAATTAATGTTACCTAAGAGACATTTGTCCGTCCCTCAAAAAAAAAAAAAGAAACGGACAAAATTAAAAGATCAGTTTATTCCATCAAAGAAAGGCGCTTTATATGAATTTTTCCTAGCTTCAAGTAGAATTTTTGAAAAGCATATTTTTTTGAGAAAAAAATTGCAAAGCATATATATCTATAGGGGTTATTGTATTTCTACCCTTCCTTTTAAGGACAGTTTTGATTTTTACATTCGCTTTTCACAATGCACAATGTTGTGTTTTTATCCTTAATATGTTAAAACGAAAATTTACCCCTCTTTGTAACTCTGTTTTTTTAAAAAAATAATAAAAAAAGAGAGAAAACCCTAGGTAACAAAATCTTTGGACAAGAATACCCTTACCAACATCTCTTCTCACCGTTCCCTCTCTCATGTCTTCCCCGGCCTCCTTGTCCCCTCATCTCGCACAAGAACCCGCATGCTAGGGTTTGGCGCCCGCAGGGGCGGTGGCGCAGGTGGCTGACGCGGCGCTCGCGGCCAAGCCAGCTCATGCGAGGCCACGTCCCCTCCTTTGTCAAGTCCGCTGAGGCAAGGTGAGTCTGCAGCACCACTTCTCGACGTCAGTCCTACGTTACGCCGAGATACTAATTCTACGTTACGCTGACATATACTAATCCTACGTTACGCTGACATATACACTTGCAAATATTTATGATTGGACAAAAAATTATTTGAAAGAAATCATTCGTTGTAAATATGATTTTTATATACTTGACAAACATTGAAACCGTGTCTCAACAAAACTCTGTATATGGTTCAATTCAGTCAAAGAAAGAATGCAAACTATGCTTCGGCTGTCCATTATATGGTCCACGTTGTTCAAACATACATTAATACAATTTACTACTTCATTCTAAATTGAAGTCATTCCAATTTTTCAGGAGAGTCAAAATATGTCAAATTTGACCAAATCATAGAAAAAATACAAGATTTATGATATTGGATATGTATACTATGAAAATATAATTAATGAAGACTCTATGCTTATTTGGTACCATGAATATTATTATTCTGTTATAAAGTTGGTTATATTTGAGACGCTTTAACCCTCAAGCAAGTTAGAATGTTTTATAATTTAGAATGGAGGAACTATTGGCTCATGAGTCCTGAAGTATTGTCCTATAAATTTCTTAGCATAATAGTTCCTCCATCCCTTAAAGAATGCAAATTTAGAATTTACTCTATGACTAATGCAATGATGCTTATTACACATCGTAAATATCAATATTTTGTATTTGTATTTGGTTATTTTTTTTTTGACTCCTATGGTTACCTTCCCAAGATAGTTGACACTTGGAAACAAAAGTTTTGGAAGCGTATTCTTGGTGTTGTCGAGACAGTTTTGAGTGGGTGGTCTCATCTGTGACGGCTCAACTATCGCGTGCGTGCTCGGTGCTCTGCGATATTCCCCTCCTCCTTTCCATTCCAGCCAGCCTGCCTATCAACCAACGCACGCACGCGCGCGCCACCGCGGCTCCGGTCCCCTGCGCTGGCGAACGCAATGGACGCCGTCGCGTTCCCGCCGCCGCCGGCGCCGTTCCTCGACGAGGACCTCGACTTCGGCGACTTCACCTTCGCCTCTGTCCCCGCCCCCGCGCCCGCCGCGCCTCCGCCGCCCGCCGCCTTCGTGGCCTTCGACGACGACTGGGGCGACTTCGTGGCCAGCGGGCTCGGATCCGACGCCGCGCCCTCCTCCGCGCCCGCCGCCGCCCCCTCCGCCTCGGCGTCCTGGGAGAAGCCGCGGGGCCCGCTGCCCCTCTCCCTGTTCGGCGCCGACGACGACGGTCAGGAGGAGGATGGGCCGGCCGAGCCGCCGCCGACCGCCACGGCGCCCCGGCGCGCCCCGCCCTTCCCCTCCAACGGGCCCGGGCCCGGGCCCGCGGATCTGAAGGACCTCATCGCTGGCCTCTACGGATCTCAGCCGCCCCCGGCCCCCGCTGCCGACGCGGTCCCGGTCCCGCAGGTGGAGGCGGAGGAGGATGACCAAGGGTTCGGAGACGATGATTGGGAATTCACGGCGGCGGCGGCGGAACCTGCCGAACAGGATGGGGCCGGGCCAGGGCATGCGGATGGAAATGGATTTGTTAAGATTGAGGTGAGCCTGCCGTACCGTGACGCATTTCCGTTCCCCTTCGGAGTTGATTTTACAGTCGTTGCCGAATTGTCCTGAGATGTTTGGACTTGGGACTTGGGAGGGCTGTGTAATGGCATCGAATCTACCCAAATCCAATCCAGTATGCTGTGATTGTTTCAAGCTCGCATGATGTTTGGGGTGGTGGACAGCATGATGTACTGATGGTGTTAAAAATGTCGCATTTACATAATGCAAAACTTGAATAAGGGTGGAATCTGGTTGCTGGGTAGGGATGGAAGGATTGCTAATTCCTTACATGCCTGCAACCTTTAAGCTAGACAGCCAAAGCTGTCCTGTTCTAGAAAACCCCTGAGCTAGATTTGTTGCTATTGCAACGTTAGGATGCCTCTGATAAACGGAAATTAGATTACACTATTGAAGTAGAAGTACTTTGCATAGTCTTTGTTTTGCCTATTTGTACACATGGCAAAGGTGAATATCTGAGCAATGTTTTCATATCTTTCAGGATTTAACAAAGTATTCGAGCACTAACCAGGAAGACTGGTCATCGTTTACCAGTGTTGATGACAAATTGAACCATGTTCATCAAGCAACCAATGGTCTTGGGACTCACGAGTCCACTGGAGAATTTGTCAAGGCCTCCACTTATTCGCCAGCTAACAATTCAGCCATACTCAACCTGTACAAAGAAAGCAAACTGCCTGATGCCATTCACGTTGCTCAAAGCTCTGCAGAAACTGTCCATAGTTCATCTGATCTGTTTTCTAATAATGAAATGGTGAGCATTCATTGTATCTAAGTTTTGCACTGACAGACCTTCATTTCATATTCTTTTGACGTACACTAATGATCAGTGATCAGAACTCTTCATTTGAAACAGATGACAACTATTCCAGTGGATCAGCAAGTGATTGCATTTTGATTGAATTCTACCAAAGACTGAAAGAAGAGTCCTTGACAGCAATATCCCGGCATGTGAAGGATCTTAGGGTCAGTGATTGCATTGCATTTATATAAGGACATTGTTTGTGTATTTTGTTGCTTCATAATTTTGTAACTAAGGATATGCATTCAGGAAGCACAGAAGGAATCTACATTCTCTGATGAAAACAACGAAACAACTGCAAACGGAAGAGATGTTCAGGTGTGTTCCTGATCATTTGTGTCTACAAATGAGATTTCTTGTGGATACATTGAAGGATTGCCTTGACCATAACTTTTTTTTTTTGTGTGTATTCTTCTGTTCATGTGCATTAACTCGAGAACCAGTAATCCTTGTTATTATTAATCCATTTTCCATCAACCTCCAGGAAATATACAACAAACTAAAAGATTCTTCGCTGCCCAAAGGCTTTTTCTCAGAGGAACAACCTTTGAAGGATGTTTATATCACAGAACTCCTTAATTGTATCAAAGAGGAACACCTGAAGGATTTTGAGCAAGAATATCATTTAGCAGAAAAGATAGAACGGGTATGTATCACACTATCATTGTCTATGTTAAGTAAGTTTCTGATTATTATCAGTATGCTGTGTAGGATTCTCCGTGTCTCCATACTGTTGGCATTCCAAATTTCACATATGAAGTTTTCATTGGAAATTTCTGAGTCCTGAATGGTTTCCTAGAAAAGTTTCTTGAATGATTTCCTATAGTTTACAATCTAATCTGTATTATGTGCAGCCAATCTTGCAATATGCCATCTGTTTCTTGCTGACATGATTGATGTGATTTTAAATAAGAAAATAAATAATTAATATATTGACCTGTCTGATACCAACTTTCAGGTAACAGAGGATGCGGATGTTGCAGTTGAACTCTACAAGCTCAGTGTTTCTGCCCTACATATACTGAAACTAGCATCCAAAGAGGAACAGGGTGTTTATGTCGGTGCATGGTACAATATGCTTCTGTCCTGTGCCCAAGAATTGAAGCATGGCGTGGCACTTTGGCAAGAGTTTTATCATGCAAATGTTTGCGACAGAGCAGTTTCTGAAGGTACAAATATTTTGCACGATCAGAAAAGATTTATTATTCATTTGGGATCATTTATATTCACAGATAGAAGTCAACTATAAACTGCCATCTATGTTGGTTTTACAGGTGGTCACTACTTTATTGCTCTTGGGGAGATATATAGAGTTGCACAGATTTTACATTTATCCTTGCAGTGTTTCAAGCCCTGGGTTCTTGCAGATCCTGGAATGTTGAGTAAAATGTTGTCTTGTTTGGATAGCTGCACTGATGCTTGGACTAGTGGTTTAGAGATGTCTCTTAAGATGGTTATTGACAGCAAACACATAGATGCATCTTTTGCTAAAGCTCTCATGGAGTCGACTAAGAATATTGCAAAACTTGAAGTGCCCAATCTACAAAAAAATGTTCCCAACAACGAGATGCGATGCAGACTCACTCTCTTGCCAATTAGTCTTCTTCCAGGTAAAACTCCCAAACTCATGCTATTGTTGCCCTTTTCAAACAGAATTTCAGCTCTGATATTCTTCTTCCAAGATATCAACTAATTACTCTTGTCCTTCATGTAGGATTGAATGTGGTCATGTGGAATGGTGGTCACTATTTTATTAAAGTCGCAAATCTGTGGGCAAATCGGATATCTCCTGATCCTCCTCTACTGTCAAACAACCCTGCCTTCTCAATAAACAATGCAGTACCAATCAGCCAATCATGCTGAATAACATGTCAACTTTGGCTGTGACCTACTCTGATGGAAGCATCAAATGCATTTTGTGTAAAACCTGTTCAAGAAGTTGTCTCTCTACGTCATGGAAGCACGAAGCACTGTGCTGATTACAGGGCTGTTTTTGGAAGATGAGATCCAAGGTGACTGTTCCGTTGCTGGTCATTCTTTTGTACAAGTTGTAATTTACACCATTCTTTCCATAGCGCCGGATAATGGCGCTAGTATAGCAAGTCAAAAGGGAATGTCAAGTTTAGAGTTGTACTTCTGGTATGATGTTGTACTAAAAACCATCTGATATGGTGCAAATGTGTAGAGTATCAAAGCTGAGAATCAGAATACGGAACATGGAGACTGTCACTATTTTGCTACGTTAGTGTTATCGGCTTCACTGTGTTTTGTTAGATCTGCTGGTATTCCTCAGTTATGCATTGTGATTGTGTTATGTGTATGTAGTGAATGAGTTTGCTCAGTCCAAGGTTTTGACAATGGTCACGAGATCTATTTATTAGCGTGAACAAGATGTCTTATTTTACACTATTCTTTTCAAAGGGACGGATAATGGCACTAGTATAGCAAGCCAAAAAGGAATGTTCAGTTTGGAACTGAACGATTTGTATAATGTTTTACTAAAAACATTTGACATGGTGCATTTTTGTAGATTATTATCAATGCTGAAAATTGGAATAAAGAACGTGGAAACTCTTCTTTTGCTATGAGTTACTACCAGCTTTGATGTGAATAGTGTTTTGCTGAATCAGTTGGTATTCATCAGCTATGCATTGTGGATTTAATCGATTAAGTTGCTCAGCCGAACTTTGACGACGGTCACTTGTCATAAAGAACAGCTGACGGAGCCATGAGTGGAACCACTAGAACGGTACAATATATAGAAAAATAGGATCCTGGATGTGAATCATATCATAAGATGGCAAACAGATCGAAATATTGATAACCTCTCTCTCAGATTGATCAGAAACAACAAGCAGCAAGAGATAGGATTAGCAGAAAAACAGGCCAGATAAGCAATTGAAGTTATTACAACCTAAAGTGGGAACAGTATGCTTGCATTATTTCATCTGCCCATTTAACTGCTACACTGCAGTTTAGTCAAGCAAATGCCAAACTACATCACAATTGGAACTGTAAAAGCAAACCCTATGATGGCACCATAGGACAAAACTGCTCATTTTTCAAAAGCTATAGGATTATACATAGCCAATAAGTTTAGGCCTAGTCAAAAATAGGCAAAACATGCCCCTAGTAGACAAGGGTAGGCCGATTGCCTAATCATCCAGCTCAATGATCTTCACAACAGAGGAATCACCCACTTTCTGGCAAACAACAACACGGTCATGGGACTTGATGACACCCGAGGCTTTGCCATGGTCAAGAGCAACCTTCAACACAGACTCATTTGTAGCGCTGGTAGATTCAGCCTGAAAGACACAATGGAGATTGATTAATACCAAGTCACCAGACAGTCATTCGTTAGTTCAGTCAGGTATTTGCCCCACCCAATTTGAAATACACACAAACACACACAAAAAGTTCAGCTTAGTCCAATTGAAGGCTCAATAACCATACTTATCATACCATGCAAACTGTTTGAAAATGAACTAGTGAACATCATTCTAGTGTTCTTGCCTTGGAACTTGGTGCAAGATATTGTTATGTTAGTAAAGGTCTATATATATGTACGAACCCTAGCTTCATACTACTTACTGAATATCGTCAAACTGTCATAACTCATCAGACATCATATCACCATAGAAGAGTTGAAACAAAGCTACACATAGGAAATCAGAAGTATGTATTGCAATTATAGTAGATACTTAAACCCCTCTAACAAAGGAGATGTTTAACTTACTG
The DNA here is from genome assembly GCA_018135685.1 of Themeda triandra. Taxonomy (NCBI): domain Eukaryota; kingdom Viridiplantae; phylum Streptophyta; class Magnoliopsida; order Poales; family Poaceae; genus Themeda; species Themeda triandra. The sequence continues at coordinate 1,399,381 of JAENPR010000043.1, read as the reverse complement.
GATGCCGTGGGTCAGCAAGCATAGGGAAGAGGCCTCTAACTATGAGTGATTGTCTTGCCTGCAAGAAATCATACAACAAGTGAGCCACATCGTACCAAATATCAGCACAGTCTACTAACAGACAGAAAACGAAGTTGAATAGTTACATGTTTAATGTCAATAAGCTAAACTTTCCACAGGAGTGCTAAAAGCAATATGAGAGCCCCACATTGCATAAATATAGAACATTGATGTGAAGATCACAAACACAAAAGGAAAGGTTGTTCACGCACCTCAAAAGCACCTGTGAAACTCCACCTCAGTTGGTTTGTCTTCAGACGAGGAATGACAACAGAAAGAACAGGCATGTTGGGCCTGTACTTGGCAATGAGCCTGCAAATCATTTAGATATACATGAGACTAATTTTCACTAAACTTAAACTACAGCCTTGTACAGACAATATTCATTTGTATATATATACCTTGCAGCCCGTCCAGAAGAGGTGAAGCAAATGATGACTGATGCCTTAACTTTGATAGCAGCTCGCACCTGGAAAAGTAGTTTATGGTATTTTAGACAAACAAAAATCAGTGTCATGACAATTCGTGATTGTGATACAACATTGATAGACGGAGAAGTGTTTCTCATGCAAACATTAGACAAAGATCGAAATATGAGAAGCATCTCTTACCGCCGAGGAAGCAATAGACTCCAAGTGGGTCATGGGTTCTCCCACGTATTTCACAGTTCGCTTGTAGTATAAATCTTGGTTGAATACCTTCTCAGCCTGTAAAACAATTGACAAACATTGTATACTAAATTGATCAATGACAAGTCAGATGCAAATCAAAAAGTACACAAAGAAATAAAGATAATTGTTGAAATGCAATCCTTCATCAAGAAAACATACAACCCAATAGAAATTTTACCTCAGCACAAATTCTGCCTACTGTTGAAATAGTCTCAACTGGATATAAACCACGGAGAGTCTCAGCACCAAGGAGAATGGCGTCACTTCCTGAAGTAAAAGCAATTGTGCATCATGATTGGACTGTCTTTCTAAGTGCACCATGGACCAGTGTGTCAGGCTACAAAAGCCAGAGTCCACGAAAGACTTTTGGAAATCCACTTGTCAAGAACTTACCATCAAGAACTGCATTTGCCACATCAGTTGCCTCCGCACGAGTAGGCCTGAGGTTGTCAGTCATGCTGTCCACGACACGAGTAACAACAGCAGGCTTTCCAGCCATGTTGCACTTGTGAAGCGCAGACTTTTGAAACAAAAAGACCTACAATATGGAGAACCCAGAGAGGTAAAGATCAAAGTCTAAATGAACTGGTATAAAACAGGGGGCAATTGTCGCATTTCAAAACAAGAAAAAGGTATTATTATGAATATGTCTAAGGTTATGTCACTAAAAGTGGATGTATATTATCTGTATTTAGGTTTTGGGTATTAGTGTACGTCTAAATTGAGATCTTCTGAACTGATGAAATGTCAGTTGAGAAAGCCAACCTTCTCAGGTGGAAGGTCAATTCCTAGGTTTCCTCTTGACAGAATGATACCATCAGCCTCTGCCAGTATTTCATCAAAATGGTTCAAGCCCTGCAAAGCAATAAGAAGGGTGTAGATTGTAAGACAAATGATACCCGCTACTAATAAAAAAATAAAGATCATCTTGAAAATACCTCAACATTCTCAATTTTGGCAAAAATCTGAGTTTGGCTAAGATCACCCAATTTCGAGAGGTATTCACGTGCCTGTGTTGCAGGAGAAAGAAAAACACCAACACTTTTAACAACATTCTTCTCAAACAAAGTGGAGACACTGTATATTCAAATATAGTTACAGATACAGAGTACTAATAGACACTTTTTAACAGAAGAAATATGTGTATTGTTTATCAGAAGCACAATAATTATAGAGGACAAACAAAATAACTCAAAATGCATCAATAATGTCACTAGTTGCTTACCTGGCGCACATCTTCAGCATGCCTTGTGTAAGACAAAGAGAGGAAGTCAATCTTATTGGGAGCACCCCATTTTTTGATAACCTGAAAGCAGTTCATGCAAGTATATTAATGACAGGATCACAAGACTGAAACTGAAACTGTACAGCAGATATACTTCAGCCCCAAAAATTTTATGTTGTCAAAGGCGGAATTCTGAAAGGAAGGGGATACATCAAACTGAAAGCAACAGTTACACAGGGACACATAAAATTGCATTGTCGAGAGTAGGTGCTTACATCCTTGTCCTCATCAGACAGCGTGGGCAAGTCAATATGGATCTGGGAACAATGCAGTGTGAAGAGTGACCCAGCCAAGGTCGCTGTGTTCTTGATTATACAAACCACATCGTCTCCTTTAACTTCAGAAACCTGTACAGGCAGATGGGGAATTGTTATCTGAAAACACAGAGGACTGCTGGAAGACATACAGGACATAGCTGTAAGTAGATGATGCCAAAGACGTTTACCTCCAACCAAACTGAAGTAGTCTCGCTACCAGTGAACAAGTATTGGCCAACGAATATTGTTGCACCTGGTGTCACAGCCTGCAAAGACCCAAAATGTTTTTTTTTTTCAGTGATGTGCTGTCATGTGGAAACAAGAGACTAAAAGCTGATCTGCTACGGTAGCTAGCCACAGCTTGATCTGATAGCGGTTGCAGCTGATTGCCTAGAACTAGAATTCAAAATTAACTAAATACAGAGCTGGACATTAGATCTACCTTTGCGAGTCCAGCGAAGTTGATGGGCAGCAAGGTGGATGAGGCTTCCTGTCCCTGGTGCGGCGTGAGCACGACAGTCCCGTTCTCCTCAAGGGAGATGGGGGTCTCACTCTTGTTGACCACCTGCAGCTCGGGTCCAACCGTGTCAAGCATAACCTGCAAGCAAGCAATTTTATTTTTCAAGTCATACAAATGCGGGAATCAATGGCAGGACGGAAAGAATGAAGAGGCGTGTCACACTTACAGCGCAGAGCTTCTTGGTGGACTTGATGGCGAGCTTGAGGTTCTCGAGCGTCTCCTGGTGGTAGGCGGCGTCTCCCCACGAGAAATCGAACCGCGCGACTGCCGGAATTACACAAGTTTATTCATATTTTGCACAAGAAAAGAAAAGAAATTGTGGTGTAATCTGAGCTAGCCATGGAGACGGAGACAGAGAGAGCGAGAAATTAATTACCGGACATGCCGGCCTTGAGGCATGACGAGATGGTGTCGACGGAGCGCGACTTGGGGCCGAGCGTGCCGACGATCTTGGTCATCGCCGGGAAGAAGCTCTGCGAGGGGATCCATCCATCCACGGCGCCGAAATCAGACCACCGCGACCCAATCGAAAGAGAAATCTGAACAGAGCAGATACGGCGGCTTACGGTCTTGGATGGCTCGAGGATGGACGCCATCCGGATGGGCTCCTCGAGCAGAAGGTTCGTCGAATGCATCGTGCCCTGCTGCGGTCGACCTCGCGCTTCAGATCAGATCGGGAGAGGAAGGAGAGCGAGGGAGTTGCTGGCGGGGGCGATGCGGGGAGGGAGGAGCGAGCAGCGGCGCGGCTCCCCTTTTTGTTGTGCCCGTCTTCTTCTTCTTCCTCAAGAAAAAAAAAAAGAAGAAGAATCGAAGAGGAAAGCAGGAGCTCCGGCGGTGGATGCGAGATGCGGATGGCGAGTGCGCTGCTGCACAGGTCGACGTGGTCGTCGCACGGCAAATCTCGGGCAATTAATAGGTCGGGTGGTTTCCAAATCCAAACCAATGGGTGCAAATAAACAAAATTATTGCAACGAAAACGAAACTGGGGACGCTTGGTTTGGACTTTTGGGACGGCGGACGGACATGCCGCCGGTTTCAGAGTGGTCGCCCCGGTCAATTCCAACGGAACGGCATCGCAGGCAAAACCATGAGCCTATCCTGCCTGCTCTGTCTGTTGCGCCCAGCGAAAGCTGCTCTTGCTGCTGCCGCATGGCATTGGTGGGAGATGGGGAGCTCGATGCTCCCATTTTGCATCGGGAGCATTGTTTTGGCTCTGCTTCCAAAATTTACTACTCTCCCTCCAAATTGTTGAGCATTCTAAGAATCTTTAAAAATCAAAAGTATTTCCAGTTTGATCAAAACTATAGAGAAAAATTACAAAGACTTATCATATCAAATAGGTATAGTATAAAAATATCATTAACGATGAATCGACTGATACTTAGTTGGGATATCCAGATCGAAAAATCCGCCGCTTCAAGCGACCGTGAAGTCTATTTCAAAAGTCTCGCACGTCGCACTTAGAAGTTTTATGTTTTTTAAAATTTTACACACCATTAGTACCGCACTAGATGGGTATTGTTCCAAAATTTGAGATTCAAACAACTTTTATAAAAATTCATATAAAAAAATAAATTTCAATTACTAGAGGACAAAATTCAGGATGGGTAAAATTTGTTTTAGAATATAAAGTTGGTCAAATTTAATTTGTTTGACTCTCTAAGATTTTTAGAATGACTTGTAGTTTGCAAAGGAGAGAGTAAATAAAAAATTTTAGCAAGGCATAATTTTGACTAAGGTCCTGTTTAGTCTTTTTTTCCTTTTATAAAAGGTCATGTTTACTTCTCCATTTTTGTCCAAAATTTTGGTATTTTGACCTATTATTTTGCAAAATGAAACTAAACATTATAATGTAAAACCAAAGCAAATATTTTGTCCAAAATATTTTAAGTGCTTAATTGTTCCACCTCCATCCGGCACCCATCGGATTAGAATTGTGTGCGCTGATTAGAGTTTGCGTAGTTTGCATATCTAATTGGTTTTCATAGTATACGCTCCCTTTTGTATTTTGCATCTAATTAAGAGGACAAAAACGTCATGGGTGTGTGTGTTGTGTCTGCATTGCAAAAGTTTTAGCATGCAACTAACGCTAAGGTGTAAAGTTTGGCATTTATTACAACAAAAGATTTGGCATTTGATATTTTGCATTCCAAATGAATCTAAACACACCCTAACATTTAGTTTGCTATCGAATCTTGTCAACCTCTCATATTTAGGTTTTTTTTTTTTGAGAAAACCTCTCATATTTAGTTGCCAAATCTTTATAACATGGCAAACCAAATCTCCCCTTGCACTTGCACTTGCGGTATTTCAGTTTTCAACCACACAAGTGCCTGCCGATTCGTGTCAAAAGGAGAGAGAGACGAGAGAGAAAAGTCCCTCTCGCTTTTCCCATGGTTAAAGCTTGTTCGCTCTTCCAGAACATTGTTTACGACCCGTCAAATGAGAACGCGTTTTTTTTCTCTCTCTCCATGGGTATGCATGCAACTTTGTTTTCAGCGGTCCAGTCCAGGTCGGCCACCTTTTCCTCTCCAAATCCAACGTCCGTTCTACTTGACCCGCCGGACGGATTGCTCTGTCCGCTGTTCTAGATGAGATCGAATCGAATATACGTGGTCCAAGCAGGTTTACTACCGAAAAGCATTGCGTTGCTGTATGATGTAACCAGATACTTACTGTGTATGACAGCTAGGATCCAAGCTAACTGTCAACCATCATTAATCAACTAGGATCTAGGCCTTGTTTAGATTGCAAGTTTTTTCACTCTCTCTCCATCACATCACCATCACATCAATTTTTGGACTCTTGCATGGAAAAGTAAATGTAGGTAAAAATTTAACTAATTACACAGTTTGGTTTTAAATCACGAGGCGAATCTTTTGGTGCTAGTTATTCATAATTAGATAATATTTGTCAAATACAAACGAAAGTGCTACAGGAGTTAGAATTCTAACTTTTCACTTTTCAACCTCAATCTAAACAAGGCCCTAATTAAGCTACCTGTCACTATCAGGGACGACCACTGCGGCTCTCAAGATCTCAATTGCGCCTCCACCACTGGGATCAGAACATTCTCTTCTGGATACGATAGATGATGACTCCAAAGAGATAGTATTCCACTCATACACCTCTTCGATCTTCACGCGTCATACTATATATGTTAACATAATTCTGTATTCTCAGAAGGAAACACAGATACAATCACTTGGACACAGATTGCCTTTTCCCCTCTTCTTCTCGTTTGGTTACTCATGTTAAAGCTTACTCCCTCCGTCCCAAAAAGAATGTCGTTTTTAGAGCACCAGACATCGTGTTTGACCGTTCGTTTTATTCAAAAAATTTTGCAAATTATTAAATAAATAAATCATTACTAAAGTATCACTAACGACAAACTAAGCCACAATAAATTATATAATATTTATGCAAAAATTTTGAATAAGACGGATGGTCAAACATGATTTACGTTTGGCCAAAAACGCCATTCTTTTTAGGACGGAGGAAGTAACTGTATCCCTCAATGTTTGGACTTATGCATGGATTATTAAATTAGACTATTTACGAAACTAAGTACACAAATTGATATTAGTTTGCATGATGAATTTAAGCATAATTAGTTCATGATTTGAGATCAATGTTTTAAATAGCGCGCTAAATTTTTTCGCGGCGAGGCTTCCTGGGCGCTATGCGCCGCTATTGTGCCGCTATGGCGCCGCTATAGCGGCAGCTATTTGATGCAGCGCCACATAGCTTGCGCCGCTATAGCGCGCTATTTTAATACACTCGGGGAAAACAGCAAAACGGTTCATAATAATTCATATAAGTTTATAAGTTGATAAATGATAACTTGATAAGTCATAATATGATGATAATAATAAGTTCATAACTCATCCACAATCCATAGGAAAACCAAAATAGCAAAACCAAAATAGCAAAACCACATTTTTTTGGCCCAGCAAGGGAAACACTGATAGCGGCAATTTAGCGCGCTATGGCGCTATAGCGGCAATAGCGGCGCTATAGCGCGCTATAGCACCAATAGCGCCGATAGCGTGAAAATGAGCAATAGCTTCGCGACATGTCCATTCTCCCGCTATAGCGCCGCTATAGCGCGAAAATAGCGCGCTATTTAAATCATGGTTTGAGATTAATTGTTACAGTAAATACGTGCTAATGATAGATTAACTAGTCTTCATGAATTTGTCTCGCGGACACCCCATGTGACGCCCCATATGATATCTGATGTAGCACATGTTAAACTTTAATCCTTTCATTCAAACACCCTAAGTGGAAGTTTCATGTAGGTTTCATTTATTCTTTGAAGGAAAACACAAATACAATCACTTGGACACACAAAGTTCCTTTTTCCCTCTTTTTTTTTCCCCAGATCACATGTGATTTGGCTGCCTGAGCTAGCAGCTTCGGTGATTATTCCACCTTCACCCTCTCAATCATCCTCAAAACATTGCCCATGCCAAAGCAGGCAGTCTCACCTCTACAGGAGCATTAGTCACTGGGCTCAAATGGCGATTATCCACGTACCGCTGTATTAGAGATCATCAATCAACCAACCAATCACAAGAACATCATATGTATCAACACATATTCTACAGGTTGATGCAATTTAGATCATATCTAATCTAACAACTAAAAGGAATTAAATGTCATCTTCACCGGTCGCTAATGACCCCCCCCCCCCCCCGGTAATCCCGCCTCCCCGCTCCGTAACCCCCTCCCCGGCCCGTCTCCCGTGAAAAAAAAAAGCCGCCCCATCCGGTAATTCCCTTCTCCACTCCGTAACCCCCGCTTCCCCACTCCGTACCTCACCTCTCAGCTCCGTCCGCGAGGAACCACCGCCTGCCTCCCACCCGCGCACGCCGCCCGCCTCCGGGGAAGATGACGCGGTCAGCCGAGCCCTGGGCGCCGCCAACGCCCCGGCTCCTCGGCGGGTGTCCTCTGGCTCCGGTGCGGCGCAGAGCCGCCTCCACCCCCGCTCCTGGCCGCCCACGACAGGTGTCCTCCGGTTTCGCGGCGGAGACCGCCTCGACACACCCGATCCCGGCCCCTTCGTCCGCTGGTGGCGGTGGTGCCTTCCGTCGAATCCTAAAACCGTGTTTAGGCCGCCGATCTGAAGGCTACCTGGCCGCCGCCGCGACGCCGCCTCCATCCCCCGCTCCCGGCCTACCCCGGCGGGCGTCAGGTGGAGGACTAACGCGGCCGCGTCGTCGCCGTCGATGCCAGCCTCAGCATCTATCAGTTCCTCGTGAGTCCTATTGCCAACCCGCCCTCTCTGTCTCTTCGTCCGTTTGCTTCAGTTTCCTGGGGTCATTTACTCGTGAGTCATCGTTACAATCTGGGTACAGTGATTTCTGCATATTGGTGTTGTGGGTCATAGCACAATCAGTTCAGTGTTGAACGTAGATTTACGAGGATGCAGGCTGCTCGATTTCTCCTCAATTTGGGTTCGTCTGATTGACTCACTAGACACTACTACTTGAAAATCTATGCAATCTCGTGCTGCTTGTGTGTCAATTCTCCTCAGCTTGGGCATTTGTCTGCTTGTGTGTATTCATTCCAATTCTGCTTGTGTGTATCCATTCCAGTTTATAAACTTAATATGCTAAAGGACAGTTACGAGTACATGAAACTACACCATGTCGCAATTAAAAAAATCCTGTGATTTTTGTTCAGAAATAGCCTTACCTGATGAGGACTTTAATTTCAGTTCCTGACAAAAGTGGACTTTTAGTTTGAGTTCCACCGACAGAAGATTCTGAGCTGTGAACATGGATGTTTGATGATTTGAATATTTAGTGATCATATTCTTGAATCAATTTGAGGCTTCATGGTTGCTTGAAAGTGTCTCATATCTGTTATCTTTGTTGCTTTTCCTATGGCATTTGTTTGGTAGTTCTCAAAGTTTTTACCATGTTTATGCTATCTCTATGTTGCAGGTTAATGTTAAGACCACATTTTTTATTTACACTCCATCTGCGAGTCTCAAGTAAGCCTTGAGTGACCAGCTATTTAAACTTTTTATTGGCTTTTCCATACATTATTTTTTTTTTTGAGAGTACTCGCATAAGCGTGCTCTCAAAAAAATAATGTTGTACAGTCGCGGTATCGGATAAATGAATAATATTTTGAAATTTCATGATGTAGCTATTTCGGTGTGCCTTACTGGAACACAAAGTGAGGCTTTGGCTGTGAACTAATAGATGTTGCTACCAGTTTTTAAGTCTGACACCATTCTTCACTCATATTTTAACTACATGGGATAATTACCATAACTTAGTGCAGGTCTTCATCAAAGTTGTTGAAAACATTCAGAAGGGTATATAAGATGCTTAGTGTAGAAAGAAGTTGCATTTGGCTGCGTGTGTGGGATGCTGATTGGTGGTAGTGGTATTCCTTTTGTTTGTGCTAATTCAGAGACCAACGAGTCAGGTGCATGCATCCCAATTCTAAACTCAGAACTGACTTGGTAGATTACAGCTCAGAGTTTCCTATGTTTTCATCGTTTAAAGAAAGACATGGAGCCCTTCTTGTGACCAAAGCAAAATCTTAGAAAATATGAAGTCACACAATCACGTAACCCAAGTAAAGAGTGCAGCCATGTCATTGATAACAGTGATGTAAGAGCTGTGCATTGCTATTATGTTGAAGTTGAATTGGGCTACCTACAGCATTTTCACTTTTCCAGTAGATGTGTCATTCCCATTTCTATGTAATCAAGCACGGTTAGGAGTAAATAAAAAAAATGACATATGAGCAATTGACAAAGATCAATAATTTGAATATCTTAAGGAGCTGGTCAACTTGCTGTTTATAATACTGGAATGAATCTATGGTTATAATTATACTTGTCACTTTAACTGCCTTTCTTTTGAGCCAGCTCATGACCAACTTATATGTTTAGTAGACCTATTATTTCTGTAATGCTTTGGCATTTGCATATACTGTATGGGGCTTTAGCTATGAATGTTCCTTTTACTACAAATCAACATTGAGAAACAATGTCTAAAAGGTTCTATGAAAGTGTGATCAGCTCATGACTGTGTTCTTGCTGCAGGCTGTTCACCGGTGGCCCGGTTTGCCTAAAGGTACAAATTTTGATCTTCTGACCAGGAATTATTCTGGTACTTATTGGAAAATCATGTAACATCTCATATAAAAGCTCATCTGTTCATTAATGAATTTATTCCAACAGTTGAGGAAGATGAAGGCATTTGCTAAACTCATCCAGGTACTTCTATCTTCTTTCTGAAAGATTACGGGATTTCAAGATTAATAAGGTTCTTGAGTAAGAACTTCTACTTTTAAATAAGATCAAATATGAAAATCAGCAGTTTACAGCTACTGTCAAATGCTTATCTTTCAATCTTTGTTAGTAATCTGTTGTTCTGTGGGATTCTTCTTTGTTGATCACACCCTACGGCCTGCATTTATCCTATGAAAGTGCATGTAGGGTAAAAGGCTTATTTTACTTTTCATTTTGGTTGTCACCATGTCGCTATGCCACAATTAACACTGATGAGTTTCCACTGAGCCAAATTGTATGCTTCCGGTACCATCAACTACCATCAGTTACATGATCAGTTCTCCATTTCTCTCCGTGCTTGCTAAACTTGACCTCTGCCTGCAGGATTTTTCACCTGATGCTGTACTGGAGCACTCTCGGCACCATTTGGTCCAGGTAGAAACAGCTAATCTGTTTTTTGTGAGACTGCAGTGAAATCTGCACCAACGACAGTCTTCCTTTTGTGATGTCAAATTTTATTCTAATTATTTCATCCTTTATGAAGACTTATGTAAAAGTGATGTTGCAATTGCAAACATTATGCTCCCTCGGAATATTTTTTTTAAAGTATACCACGTTCACATTTATATATTAAATTATCGTACTATTTTTTTCGCCCATTACAATGCATGAGCATTTATCATTTTTCAGGTAAAATTATAACACATTTAGATTACATTACCGTGGTACTATTTTTATCCCGTTGCAACGCACGGGCATTTACCTATTATAGTATATATACAACACTAACAACTTAATGCTTTCTCAGGGGCTTATCTGGTTATAATGTTTTACTTGACATGCTTGCGTGGAATGATGGCACAAGAATACAAACATCCATTCCCAATAATGTGAGTATTATCCTTTCTATATATTTTTTCTTTTTTTTCACCTACATACATTTTAACTATATATGTGCAAAAATCTGGTAGGAGGACTATGAAGTGAGGAAGCACATCTTGCTACATCTACTCACATACACGGGAACCAAAACATAGACAACATGCCTGAAGGTGTACGAGATTGTCTTCGGCGCTATGTTAGTCTCACAAAGAAAAAAGAATGAATCTCGCCTACTTTTTCCTCTGTCTAGGTGGAGTCAAAAACATTGTTTCTTTATTTTAAAGAAAAGTTTGAATTCTTTGTTTTAATGTTAATTATTTGTAATGACAAAAGATTATATATATATTTCCTTTTATGTTGGATGTCATAAATATTTTACCCGTACATCCATACCCTCTCTGTCAAGCATCGAACTCGTACATCGGTTTTCCCTATACGCTTTAAAACCGTAGCAACGCACGCCAGAGCACTTACCTAGTACATAAAAAAGGCCTAACACGTCCACATAGCCTACCATGTGACGAAGAGAGTAAAGACATCGATGCTGACCAACAAGTTAGACAACAATATAAACGCTCATACTTCGTTGGAAAACCCATGAATGCCACCAGAAAAAACCCGTCGGGGGAGGGAACACATATTTGACTCATTTTAGCTCTTTTTTCATTGCAATTAATTTTCAAACATGAATTTGACCCCTCTGATCTCCTTTTGCTGCCAACACTATGGCTCGCGTGTTCTGGTAAAAAATAAACACTATGGCTCGCGTGACAAAACAAAAAAACAAGTGAACCTATTCTGTAATATTGGGCCCCTTTTCAACTCCAGAATTTCTTGAAAATTGCCAAAAGTTGGCCCTATGGGCACCTCACATGGCCCAAGATGAGAGTCACCTCCCACAGCCCAAGAAGCCCACGTCGCAGCGTTTCCTTCCAGCCCAGAAGCGTCACAGCGCCCAGCGATCGAGCCCGTCGCGAAGAACTCGCGGTTCCTTCTTCCTTCCGTGCAACGCCTCACGCGCGCCCTTGCCTCGCGATGTCGCGAGTCCGAGCCGCCGCAGCCGCCGCCGGTTCAGCCGCGCCGCACACGGCACGCACCTGCGACCGTGCCATCCCGGCGCCGCCATCCGCTCCGCACCGGCACCGAGCGTCCAGCTCGCTGGCTGGTGGCGGCACCGGCACCGGCACCGAGCGAAATAGTTATGTTATTTGTTTGTACGTCATACGAGTCAATGCATTCGTGTTGAAGCTGTGGCACCCTCATTCATTTGCTCTAGCTTCGCCCCATTAGCTGCTACAATGACTATCAGCTTCAACCAACCTACCACCAATTCTAGGGGCATACATCGATACGAAGAGGCGGTCTAGTATAGATTTGGACCATACATCAGTAAAGGATAGCGCGTGTAAGGCCGGAGAAGTGGGATCCAAACATTGAGTGTGTCTAGTAAGTTGGCTGTTCATGATATGGACATTTGTTTTTCGCTTGAAAAACTCACGAACACATGTAGAGAAGGTGATCGACGAATTGCTCATCAAGGTTGTTCTAGGGTTGGCAAGGCAAACTAGAGCGTCAAACAACCTTGTTGAGAGATGTGATGGACAACATGGATTGATTTTTTTGTCAATTGTTTATAGTTAATCTTTATCGACCATGATCTATAGTGGAAGTTGTTTTATACGTAATAAAGGGAACTTTTGAAGTCGCAGTCTACGAGTTCTTGTACAAGACCGGGAGTTTGGATGACATTTTGACTAGGACAGGCTGTTTTTCTTCTAACCGCCGCACTAGCGCCGCCTCGGCCAACACGGGCATGCGCCGGTTGTTCTAGCTTGTGCACAATGAGGCTCCAAATGACCAAATATAACTCTTTTTGTTTATTGTATTTTATTTTCAAACTAAAATTTAATCTCCTTGATTTTTCCCCTGTTGACAACCTCCTTATTCCCGACTACTGGAACCAGATCCTCTACAGTTGGGAAATTCGACTTGTGCCTACAGTTGCTCATCCAAACAGTTGAAACTAGATCCAAGGGCGAGCTTCAGCAAACCAACTAAACAGGCCCCCAACCAGCCCACGGGAGCCCGAACGATTGCTGTCCCCTCGCGAAGTCGCAAGTGTAGCCTCCCCGCCTCTGTCTCCGTTTGACCAGGCCGCGCGGCTCCTCCGTCGTCTCTGTCGCCGGGCACATCACCGAGGCGGGCGGAACGAGCGGCGTGGGGCGGTTATTTCCTCCGCAGGCAGGAGGTTGGCGCGGCAGCCCCATCCTCACCAAGCGCATCGCCAGATCGGAGCGCGCGCAGGCAAACACTCGCAACCGCCGGCGAGCTTTCACGGCGGCGCGGGCGAGCACTCGAGGCCGTTGGAGAACTTCCGTGGCAGGTCGGAAGCGAGGACGAGAGTGCATTGCGGCGGCGCGTGTGAGCACTCGCGGCTGCCGGCGAGCATTCAAGGCGGCCGACGACCTTCCATAGTAGTCCAGTACCGCGGTCGAGCGCGCGTTACGGCGGCGCGGGCGAGTACTCATGGCTGCTGGTGCTATCTCGGCGGCGGGTGCGAGCACTCGCGGCTGCCGGCGAGCATTCAAGGTGGCCGGCAACCTTCCACAGTAGGCCAGTACCCAGTCGAGCGTGCGTTACGGCGGCGCGGGTGAGCACTCATGGCTGCCGGTGCTATCGCGATAGCGCGGGCTTGTGCTGTGGCGGCCGGCGAGCTGTTGCGTTGGCGCGGGCGAGCACTGTGGCGGCCGGTGAGCGCGCGGCAAGCGGAGCGCCGTGCTGATGTTGGGCCGAAGCCCAGCAAGCCGAGTCTATAGCTGATTTGCTTTGCTTACGATTGGATACGAATTGGATGGCTCAGATTCTCAACTGTAGAGACAAGTCATTTTTCTCAACTTTAGAGGATCTGATTCCCGACTAAGACCCTCGTGCACGCCTGGCCATGGTTGGCCTCTGTTTTTTTTTTTGAGGAAACTGGTTGGCCTCTGTTTTTGCGAGGCATAGTGTTTTTTTTCCCCACTAGATAAATACCTGTTCTCACCGGGTCAAAAAATTTAGTACATGTACAGTGATAGATTTGAGCACCTGCAACATGTATCTGACGTCTTTATTGGTTTCACCACCCAGATATTGTTGTTTTTCTACTTCGGTCAACACATTAGCTTCTCTGTCGAGTCTCGCCTAGCTGGCTAGCTCGCACCCTCTCTCTCACATGTCTCACCAATCCATTCCGGCTGAGTTCACTCAACTGATATATATAAGATAAGATCAGACCTTTCCGTCGATAGGTTTTTCCACAACTGCATGGCAATCCGTCTCCACTAGGAGCCTTGTCACAACACGGTTCAGAGCAAGCTAGCTGCACTCCATGTTGGCACGCTAACGCTTTTGTGGTTAGAGCATTTAGGCAGTGATCATCATACCACTTTGGCTGGCAAGAAGCCATTCACTTCTCGCCACCAGAAAACTCGGACTTAGGCGGCACACAAAGGCCCCAAATCCGTTTCCATGTTTTGTCATCAGATGATGAGGCCCTTCCATCAGTTTTTGGTACTGTTAATCATATAATGTGCGATATGTTGAGCGAACCGTATACATATTATGGCTTTCTGGTTCCCAAGCCTAGGCATCAGCCCAGCACCCCTGATCGGCGTACGCAGGATAGCCTGGACATCAACATTGATGAAGATCTTGAGATCGGCTCCTCATCCCAGACCCGCTCGGTGTGAGCGAATCATCCACAGTATGAACTTGTGGATTTATCCGGCACAGAGAGTGGACTCCCAGCAAAATGATTTGGCAACCAAACGATCCCTCCAGATATATTCGTTCTGACTTCGGGAGCACTGCTGTTCGAAGAAACCGAATTGGATTATGTGAACCGAATTGTTTTAGTTGTTTTGCTGCCTCCTCAACAGTCGGTTGTTGGGAACCGCAGCCAAGGTAGACAGCTCCAATAAAAATGGAAGAAGCGTTATCTACAAGCTTGCATTGTGTCCTGGCCAGTCGGCTGAAACATATCCTACCTGATCGTACATCACCATCGCAGTGCGTTCGTCCCTGGCCGGCTAAGCACGGATAATATTTTGATTGCATATGAGGCCACACATTTCTTGAGAAATAAGAAGGGAAAGGGATGATTTGCTGGTTTACAGGTCGTATGTTGTTCCGTGTTCAAATTTCTTCCAAATGTGTTATCCGCCGACTCCTCAACAGTCGGTTGTTGGGAACCGCAGCCGAGGTAGACAGCTCTAAAATATACACTGTATGTGGATGAATGAATTCGGTCCAATTTTGTGCATTTTTTTTTGTTTGCGAAATGAGGAAGAAATTAAAGTAAGGTACGGTGACGTGCCAAACTAGATCTAAATTGAGGTACAATTTTGAGGGGAACTTCCTACTTTTTTTTTTGCTTTTTAATTGAATTGAATGAAAGAATATGTACAGAAACATATACAAGGCTTCTAGGGCCAAAGAAAAAAAGAAGGAAAATGATTACAAAGTGCTATCTCTCCACAGCCTGATTAAACTACTCTTATTGGGCTTGGCTTTGGCACACACCAACCCAAGCTCTGATTTGAAATGTCTTTTCTAAATATCCACACTTCTATCACCATTGTCAAACATGATTTTGTTTCTCATGCACCAAACACTCCAGCAGGAAGTGATAAGCACTTCACTGAATATTGGAATGTTGAAGTCTTCCCTTGCCTTCAGCAACATGTCCAAAGAGTTCATACTGAAGTCCCCGTTATGTTAACGGCATTCCAGCACTCCTTACTGAATCTGCATTGAAAGAATAGATGGAAGCTGGTTTCTTCTACATTATCATTGCATAGGACATAACTGTATTCTGGCAGCTGCATGGAAGTTTCGTTGGTAACCCCAATACAAACACAAAGCAAGAAATGTGAGGGGGGGGGGGGACCCTCCACCTAACAACCCCAACAAGCCGAACCTAATACAAGAACTCGACAATTAAGTAGCCAGTAGCACGTGGAGTCGCAAGGACAACAGCGACAAAGCATCCGCTAGAACAACACGGCGGCAAAGCATCCGCCCGAACTCCTGGCGGCCAAGCATCCGTCTCCACCTCAGCGACCTCAACGACCAACTCCGCCGGAGATGCGTCCTCGGTGGCAAAGCAACCCGCTCCTCCGAGTCACAAGGGGCAAAGCCCCCCGGACCACGGGTGAGGAGGACACACACCTCGGTGGCAAAGCATCCGTCGAAAACACCTCGGTGGCAAAGCATCCACTGGAAAGACTACTGCAACAACAACGGGCACTAGCTGACATAGGAGGTGAGGAACATGAAGCACAAATAGGCGCAGCACGATGACCAACACACGGGAGAAGCGGCGGGCAGTAGGCGATTCCCCAACATGGCATGGACTTCAAAGACAACGCCTTCAAGAAGGACTATGACGCCGTAGCTCCACTGCTGCCTGCCCAACCGGGCTAGGTTTTCACCTTGAAGATCCACGCCGACCACCAACCTCCCAAACGAAGAGCAGATCGGTGCAAGGAGCGGCATGCACCACCAGCCCTGCCACCATGGTAGAGCTCGAGGGCCACACACCACCACCGGTCCTGCCACCATGGCAACACCGAAATACCACCAACACTAAGCTCCACTTCGAGGGGGGGCCCTCGCAACCACCGCCACCGAACATGGTGCCGGCGCAGACATCACGCGCACGCTCTCCTCCCGGAGACGCACAGGAGCTCCCCCGACCCCACATGGCCGGCAGCTCGGCCGACCACTGCAGGCAGGAGGGGGGAGGAGGAGGCCCCCCTGCAACCCGACTGACCCAGGGCCGCACGACACCCACCGGCATCCCACGGCCCGCAAGGCCGCGAGGGCGCAGAACCCAGAGCCGCCGGTCGTCGGCCACCGGCCGCTGCAGCCAGGGGACGGGGGTGGGGGCAGGGGCCAGATCCGGGGCCCAGGGGCAGATCCGGCCGACCTCGGCCCCCCAGTGGACCAGGGAGCCGCCGACTGTCGCCGACGTCCAGGGCGACGAAGAAAGGGCGCAAGGACGCGGAGACGTAATATCCGGCCCCAACGCCCACGGATCCAGCCGCCTCGACACCCATCAATGGAGCTCCCCGCCCCATCGCCGGAGTAGGAAGTTGTCAGGTGGAGGGGTGAGAAAGGAGAGGGAGGTGGGAGAGAGGAGGGCAGCGGATGACGCCAGGTTTGGAGGGGCCGCCGGCGGCCGGAGAGGGGCCAGAGTGGCGGTCTTTGGGCGCCGACGAGGTCGCCGGCGAGTCGCCTGTTAGGGGGCGCTTAGGGTGAGGTGATAGGATACTCATATCAACAACAACATGACCAATATGTCATCCATTGAAACTGAAAAATTGCAGATGAAAAATTGCAGAGCTGATGTCTCTAGGTGCTGCCCCGCGAGAATCAGCTGATCCTGCAGATCATCTTGCCATTGCAATCTTGCCCATCGCCGTAGTCTGTGCGTTCCCCTGAAAAGAATGTGCAAAAATGATTTTAGTCTACATTTGTCAAAAACTATCTCGTTCCTTGTTATCCATATTGCCCAACAGAGCGTAGATGCTGCTGTTAATAACAATGTCATGTTCTTATTTTTCAGACGTCATGTTATTCTTCTTCAGAGCACTTCAGTAGCAACTCATGATCCCTTCAAAGTGTCCATGGTAGAGAATAATTTAGAGGGTACAGTTGCTAGGAAATTGAGGTATGACGAGAGCCATACCTTGCTATATGGGAAGCTCAACCCCTAAAATTAGCCTCACATTCTTTTTGAAATCTATTCACATTTAGAACCCCAAAGTGTCTTAATTTTGTTTTAGGTAATATATCTCGGCGTTATGGGTCATGGCGCCGAGGTTTGAGACCCGCATAGGCGTGGCTGCTTGTGTGTCGTCGTCGATGTGAGCTTGACAGTGTAGATCTTGGTGCTGAGGCATGGACATACTAGCCCATGCAGCCTTCTTCTACCTATCTTTGTTTCTCTCTCCTTTCTTGAGAACATTCCAATTCTTGTCGAGGCTTGACAACATGCAAGCAGCTACACGGGTCTTGGCATCGTGTGGTTCACGACGCCGACCTATTGAGTCCAAAAAACGAAATTAAGACACCTAGGGGGTCTAGATGTGAATATTTTCAAAAAGAATTAAAAAAAATCGGTGCATTAGGTAAGCTGTCTAGCTGCGGTCTGCATTCGTCGGCAACATTCCATTTCCACATAGGGCAGTTGACTTTCCAGCTCCAACACGGCAAACTCCAACAAGCATCACTGCAACAGCATCCAGTCTGCACCTGTAACCTGTACAGCGATGCCATTGGCCCATTGCCATGTACTACCCAAGTCAGCATGCGAGCCCCTGCCATTTTTGTATATATAGGAGGCAAGACATCAGGGGGGTGATCGTGCGCAGCCCATTGTGATGGATCATCAAGGCGGCGGCCATGGCGAGGAGCGCCAGCAGCAGCTGGATGATCGTGAAAATGAGCACGATCGCCAAGAGCTGCTGGTGATCGACAAGGAATCAGCAGTGCAGAAGCAGCAGCCACCGTTACTGTCGTCGTCCTCGTGGCGGGCTACGGTGGCCAGCATCAGGGAGAGCCTGTCCCGCTCGCTCTCCGTCTCCCTCAGCCAGCAGCACGAGCAGGAGAAGGATGACGACGAGGTTGAGCTGAGATGGGCGGCCGTCGAGAGGCTGCCCACCATGGACAGGCTCCACACCTCGCTGCAGAAGTTCCGTGCAGAGGCGGACCAAGTGCAGGCTCCTCCTTCGCCATGGCAGGAGGTGGACGTGCGCAAGCTGGGCGCGGCGGAGCGGCGCGCGGTGGTGGACACCCTCGTCACCAACATCCACCGGGACAACCTCCGGCTTCTCCGCAAGCAGCGCCATAGGATGGACCGCGTCGGCGTCCGCTCGCCCACAGTGGAGGTGCGCTGGCGCGACGTCCGCGTCGAGGCCGAGTGCCAGGTGGTGCACGGGAAGCCGCTCCCCACGCTTTGGAACACCGCCATCTCCTGCCTCTCTGTACGTTCTTTCGATCGCGGCCTCTTGCTCTCTTCCTCTCTAAGTTGCTCCCTCGCTCTCCTGCATTCATGTTTTTAGATACGGGGACTTCTCATTTTCATTTCATTTTAAAACGGAAATACAAGTATAGATGTTATAAAAAGCAAGCAACAGGCAAGATAGGCCTAAGCCAATGTTAAGAACACATAGTGATTACTAAAATCATCGAGCCAAACACAAGAAAGATGACCACAGATCATGTTTGAACCTAATAGAATGTAGCAAGCATTGATTCTTAAAATTTGACAACCAAAGCCCTGGACTTGGATCACGTTTTTGGAAAACCTTGTCGTTGCGTGACTTGAGCTCCCATGCTGCTATAAGTTCTGCCTTGGTGAAGAAGGGGCCGGGATGGTATGTGAAGAATGTGCATGTGTTAGTCTGTCCAACAGCTGCATAGATTAATCCCAGGTGATGCCAATCGTGACCAGCACTCATGCGCAAAAGGGCAGTAGGTGCTCTATGGTCTCCAATTCTCCGTGTTGCACATGACGCAGACTAGACTCCCTTGCACGTTGAGAATTGAGATGTCTCCGCTGCAACATAGTCTTTGTAACCTCCATTATATAATTGTTCTCTCACCACCATTATATTATTGTTCCATCGATCAGGTGGTGAGCACAATGCTGGGCCTCAAGGACCGCCAGAAAGCCAGGGTGCCCATCCTCCAAGGCGTCAGCGGCGTGGTCAAGCCTTCCAGGCTGACGCTCCTGCTGGGACCTCCTGGCTGCGGCAAGACCACCCTCCTCAAGGCGCTCGCGGGGAAGCTCAAGGACACTGGTCTCAAGATGACGGGTGAGATAGAGTACAATGGCGTGGAGCTGAATGGCTTCGTTCCGCAGAAGACAGCGGCTTACATCGACCAGTACGACCTTCATGTCCCTGAGATGACCGTCAGAGAGACCATCGACTTCTCTGCAAGGTTCCAGGGTGTGGGCAACAGAGCAGGTAATGTCTCCAGATCAATTAACTTGTGATTACCATGAGTCACTGGCTTGTGGCAACAGAGCGTCTGGTGGCAGATGTTGGCAGTTTGGGCGGCTGGGGCTTCGACCTCGATCCCTTCCTTGGCCCCCTTAGACGACTTCCTTGGCCCCCAGCTTCAGCCCGTCATCTTCCTTTTGGGGAGTAGCGGGCGGCCGCTCCATCTTTGTCCGCTGGCTACTTCTAGTTCGGTTTGCTGCTGGCTGTCTTCAGCCGGTTCTGGCAATGGGCATCCTTTTCGGGGTGCTTCGTGTGGCTCTTCTCTTTGCCGGATGGTGGCTGTTGCTGCTGGTCGTCCTTCTCGGGGGGTCGTGCCTTCCCGCAGGACCCTGTGGCAGCTCAGGTCACCACGGTGGCTCGCTGACTTGTTAGGGCAGTGGGTAGTGCCCCGTCTCCTTGATGGATTGGGGGCATCGTCATGCGGCTGAGCTTGGTGCGAGGATGCTCACAGAACGCGTGATGGTGTCGGGTGTCTGAGGGTTGGCCCACGTTTCGTCACTAGCGCCTTCCTTCGTGACAGACTTCTTTATGGTGGGCGATGGTGGGCGGCAGTGGGTGGGTGCGAGTGATCTTGGTGAAAACCTGGACGACAATGTCTGAACGTCACTTCCTTCTTGGAGGCAACCTTCTCATACATCTTCTCCTGCCAAGTTAGGGTTTGTGGGTGAAAACATTCCCATGTGGGCTTGCGACGCTGGCGCCCATTGTGTAGTTTTCTTCTTGAAGGCGTCGCGAGGCTTTCCAGCTCCGGTCCGCTGCTCCGTTTCAGCTGTCTAGCCATATATAGTGCTGCTTGGCATCAACGTTTTTGGTTGGTTGCTTGAATTAGTTGTTTAGTGTTGTGGCGTCTTGAGTTGGATTAGTTGTAGCTAGTGTGGTATAGTGTGTGGAGTTGCAAGTTGGGATGTTTTTCGGACCAAATTGGCTCACTGAAGTTCACCGGAGCAACTCCAACAGTTTGGCAAAACCACTTGGCAAATTAGGATTTTTGGCAAAACCATAAAAAAAAACCTCCTCCAACAACTTGACAAAAGCACTTGGCAAATTGACAAGCTTAGCAAAAAGAGGCCTTCACGGCGCAAATATGCGCATGTGAGCGCTTGACAAATGGTGCATGCGCCATCTCCTTCACACGAGAGGAAGAGGAATCACCCAGGTGCATGCGTCCCCACAAAAAATTAAGACATGTGGACCACTAATTTTCAATTTGCCAAGCTCAAAATAGCAAATGTTGGAGAAGGGCTATTTTTTCACTTGGCAAATGGGTTTTAGACTTAGCAAAACTAGAGATTTATCAAGTGATGTTTGCCAAACTATTGGAGTTGCTCTAAGAAAAGTGTGCCATTGGGATGAATGACACACTCTTCTTAGTTGTATGGTTTTTGGTCAGGTTTCACTAAATAAATCGGCCTAACACTGGTTTTCTTTTTGACCGCTTAATAAAATAGTGGCAAAGTTCTTCCCGTCTTTTCTTAAAAAAACTCACTCGCACTACCATTGTATCTTATTTTCTCAGAGATCATGAAGGAGGTGATTAGAAGAGAGGAGGAGGCCGGGATTACCCCGGACCCTGATGTCGACACTTATATGAAGGTAAAACACTAGTTATTCATGCATGTTTGTCCACATCATTTAGTGCATTTTTCTCCTTTTTCATGTGTGCATGTGCACAGATTCTACTTCAATCCTAAAGGGAATTATTACAATTTTTCATAGGCAATATCAGTGGAAGGTTTAGAAAGAAGCATGCAAACAGACTACATTATGAAGGTACTACTACTGACTAGATTATGCATGGATGCTTTTGTTATAACGGTATAAGAATAAGCTCTTCCTCAATTGGCAGATTATGGGACTTGACGTATGTGCTGACATTATGGTGGGAGATGCAATGAGAAGGGGTATTTCAGGCGGTGAGAAGAGGAGACTTACCACAGGTAGTGATTCCACATAATTATTTGAGGCAGATGCCATCATCCTAAGAATAATTTTTATTTTAGCAAAAAAAAACTAATATTTTTTAAAGCATATCACAAACGACCAGCACAAGCTGCACGCGCACGCAAGCTGCTCAGTCATCAGTTAAGAGTTGTTAAGCGGTTGTGATTGTGACTGTGATTCTATATATCTCCATAGAATATTTTAGTGTCTGTCTCACGAGCCTAACGAGCCGAGCCAACCCAAGCGCTTGCTTTTGGATAATGAGGCAATCGAGAGCGGAGCCAAACCAAACCAAGTTGGCTCGCCATCCAGTCTTAGCTGTAGAGCTCAACTTGGTGCCTTACCTATCATGTTACTCAATGATCTTCTGTTAGTTTTGAGTAAAAAAAAACACTAATGCTTAGCTTATTAAATGAGTGGAGCTGAGTTGAGTCAAGGCGAGCCAAGCCGAGCCGGCTCACAAGCTTTGAGCTTTTAGTCTATCCCTACAGCCCAGCTCTGGCTAACTAATGTTGGTGGTGTGGGGTGGCTGAACTGTGTCATGTCATCCACTTTGGTTTGACCTAGTTGTTCAGTCGTATCAAATGCTTAGGCATGACTCAGCTCTTACATGTAAAATATTCTCTGGACACACCAACATGGCTAGTTAGTCATGCCAGTGTATATGGTGTGACTACAAATTCAAGTGTGTAGTTGCTAAAAATATTGTGATATGCACTTTTTTATATTATTAGTTTTTAAGAAAAATAAAAATATGCTCATTTCAACTATAATTATAGAGATTGAATTGAAATGCGAGAAGTCATCGACTAGAAGTCTATAATTATGATGGAATAATATCTCCACCCCATTTCTTCTTTTGAGCTCAAGGGATCCAGCCATACACGGTGCAAATATGACATAACAATTTTAAGGGCCGACCCTCTCAATTCAATTTCACAATAATCAATTCAATTTCTAAGGAAAAATGTAGAACTAAAGGAAAAAAAATCAAGCATTCGAAAGGGGACTTAAGAAGGAAAGATATATGTGTATCTGTTGCTTGACCTTAACATGCATAGACATGTAGTTGATCTTAAACTTAGTCTAATCATGTTCACTAACTTATTAATTAATTATCATTTAGGGCACTAAACAGAGCTCATAGATACCATTTGTGCATGTGGATTGGATGTAGGAATTGATGTAGGTGTATAGCTTTAGGGATTTGATGCCCTTTGTTGGTGAAGAGAACATCTGGTGTTAGAAGCATTGGCCTTTTGGACGTAGAGACCATGTTTCCGAGACCTTCCCTCTAGTGTCTAATATGTTGTATTTCTAGGTTTAATTTATTAGGTTTGTGGCAAATTTCCTCTTTATTTATAGCACTGTGGGACTAAGGCCAATCAGAAAGGACTTAGGGTTCACACTAGTCATGGCACAACCTTAACTAATAACTAGACACTCTTTTGTGGACTAATTACTTGTGTAAAATGTTAGTTGTGCCAAGATCACATTCCAACAATATCTATTTTTATGTAATCTAAGCTCAAATGGTCTAGATATGTAGGTATATTAAGTTGATTCAATTATGGAGGATTGTTCTCTTGCTTAAGAATTTGTCTTACAGGAGAAATGATAGTGGGCCCCTCAAAAGCCCTCTTCATGGATGAAATATCAACTGGGTTAGATAACTCCACAACATTTCAGATTGTTTCTTGCCTCCAACAGTTGGCTCATATCTCAGAGTCTACCATACTAGTTGCACTTCTTCAACCAGCACCAGAGACATATGAGCTTTTTGATGACATTATCTTGATGGCTGAAGGGAAAATTGTATACCATGGATCTAAGAGTCACATTATGAGTTTCTTTGAATCATGTGGATTCAAGTGCCCTGATAGGAAAGGCGTTGCTGACTTTCTCCAAGAGGTAAATACAAAACTACTTATGTATAGTTTCTATTGCATTTCTTATATCATGTTCATATAATACTTGTTGGGGCATGTCATAATGCATTTAACAAAAATATGCCTCGTACTAGAACAAAAGAGCAATATATAGAAGGTAATATGTACCTTTATTGATACTTTCTACAAAGAAAAGTTGGGTTTTGATAACTAATCTTAACCACCAAAATCTTGTGCTCTATCTTTTGTTTTATATGATTGGCCATATACTGATAATCTTCACTAATGAAACAATATGAATCTCTATAAATTTCTCTAAACTCCAACAAAATCATCTTGTTTATGCAGAATGCACAAGGACGACCTTCCATATCAAACTTTGTCTACTGCATATCATTTTCTACAATATGCATAATAGCTAAACTAGATAGACGTTTTTGTTGACATTGTGTTCTTAATAACAGTTTATGTTGGCACATGTCTCAAGTTTAACTATTTGTGTAACATACCAAGGAGTAATATCAATAGTTTGTCACATGTTCATGAAAAATGATTGACAACCGCAAATATGAAGCAATAATCAAGTAAATACTAAACTATATTAGGGTAATTGATTAACTTCTTCAAAAGCTAAGAATTCTTATTCTTCCATACTTATATATAGGTCTTATCAAAAAAGGACCAACAACAATATTGGAGCCACAACAGAGAAACATACAACTTTGTTACCGTTGACCAGTTTTGTGACAAGTTTAGAGTGTCTCAAATTGGTCAGAACCTTGCTGGGGAGATTTCAAAGCCCTATAACAAATCATATATGGATAATAATGCCTTGTCCTATAATATCTACTCGCTATCCAAGTGGGAACTCCTCAAAGCATGTTTCTCAAGAGAGTTTCTCCTCATGAAACGAAATGTGTTCCTCTACATATCAAAAGCTGTGCAGGTATGTCACATAGAAACAATCTTTTGTAGAAAAAAAAATACTATTTATAAATACAAACGGTTGAGCATTTAAATTTATTATTGTTGAACAAAATAAAGACTAATCACCTAATCTTGTAGTTCCATATGAACAGATGTGGCTAAGTATTGATGGTCACTTGAAAATTACACATATTAGTTGTAAATTAATTTTGTCGTAGACCAAAAAGTATGGGATATATCTTGGAAAGGAAATTTCTAGGCTATGTTAATAAACACGATAGATGTAGACAATCACATATTATTTCTAGGAAATGAAATTTTATATACAAATAAGGATATTATTTGAAGTAAAATTTCATTTTAATAAACATGATACATGTATACAGTCACATATGTGCACACGACTTACTATGCAGATTTAAGCAAATCTACAGTACTAGCTTGTTCTGTGTGCTAAGTAAAGTGGAATGTTGGATGTTGGAACATAGATAAATTTGCACTGAGCATCAGGCTACATTGCAAAAAGATTGCCCATTGAGAACCTGTACACAATCATAATATTGTATGCACTTCCTACACAAATTGATCAATGACATTTAATAATTTACATTATCTTTATATGAATGAACTTAGCTACATTGCTACATGAAACGTATGTCTTACCATTGACATGAACTAAAAAACAATTTTTATATTTGTCTTAGTGTGACCAATAGCAATTAATAGTGTGTTATTACTGCAGCTTGGACTACTTGCTACTATTACTGGGACGGCATTTTTGCGCACACATATGGGCACTGATAGATTTCTTGCTAACTACTACATGGGTTCAATCTTCTTTGCACTCATAGTGTTGATGGTGAATGGATTTCCTGAGCTTGCCATGGTAGTTAGCAGACTTTCAGTCTTCTACAAACAAAGAGACCACTACTTCTATCCTGCATGGGCTTATGCAGTACCAAGTTTTATCCTAAAGGTTCCTATGTCTTTAGTTGCATCAATAGCTTGGACATCACTATCTTATTTCCTCATTGGCTATGCTCCTGAGGCATCCAGGTAGGAATTACAATTTTGTTATGACTAATTTAGTCGCATCCATGGAAAAAATAGCCCGCTATTTTTGCCACTATAGCCCGAAATAGCTTGAAAAAAATTGTGCCGCTATTTGCGTTCATGCACAATTTTGCTGCTATTTTGTCGCATCACATTTTTGTTTCCAACTTTGGTAATAATGCTTGTGCATGTTTGTGTGTTTTATGTGCTTAGGCTTTTCTAATAGAGATAAACCACACATCTCAAGTATTTGCACACTTTCCCTAGTATGCTAGCCTAAAGATGTGTGGGTAGATTCGTTAACTAATTTTTTAGTGACCTCATATTTTGAGGTCAACTATATGTAGAAGTTCCCCTTAGGGCCTTATCTAGCTCTAGATGTCTAAGATTCAATTAACTACTAAAAAAGACTATATTCATTTATACCTTTATATATTCTAACACACGCCGTCTATATGCGCAGGTTCTTACGTCACCTTCTTGTCCTCTTTCTCGTAAACACTGGATCATTATCAATGTTTAGATTTGTTGCCTCTTGCTTCCAAACAATGGGAGTTAGTTTTGTGGGTGGTACAATGTTATTTCTACTCATCCTTCTATTTGGGGGTTTCATCATTCCTTATCGTAAGGCATTCCCATGATTTTATGAATTCATAATTCAATCAAGAGGTATTGGCTTTCAATTATTAAACACTAATTGTTAACTCATTTTTTGGTCTATATAGCATCCATGCCTAATTGGCTGAAATGGGCATTTTGGCTTTCTCCATTATCGTACGCTGAGATAGGGTTAACTGTAACTGAGTTCTTAGCTCCAAGATGGATTAAGGTAAACTTTCACATAAAGATATGTATTGATTATTGTGCACACAATAATAAAATCATGTCATTCCCTTGATCTTCAAGAAGCATGACATATTTTGTTATGCAATATCTGTAGTTGTGTAATTCACTTTACTACCTTGTTAGCAGAACTTGTAAGCAAGGTATACATGCAAACTTAGTAGATTGATTATAGGAGTACATGGTACGTGTTTGTATAAGAAATATATCCTAGGGTTGGCATATATAACTATATAACCAATCATAGAGATCCTTGCCTATCTCAAAAATAGTTTACACTTCCATGGTAGGGGAGTGTGAGGACACAATGTTATTGGAAGGGTCGCCAGCCATGGAGATGGAAACAATGGCTAGAGTTTAGGCAATGGTGTATGATTGAGGATCAACAAGCATAAAACCTTGTAACTGAGGTTTACAATCAAGGATCATATTGGTTTATAGAAAAGAAGAAACTATAGAGATCACTGACTATCTCAATTCAATCTATAGATGTGTGCCAAACTGTAGGTCCAAGCCAGCACATGATGTGTACATTTGAGAACCTTAGTCCTATTTTTAGGTCATATTTGTAAAGTTGTAAATCATACTTCTTTCAACTTTTAATTCATCTTGGCAATGCAAAATACATAACAAAAGATATGCAATTTGTCATCTCTGAGATAATACTATTTTCTTTCATTGTTGATAGTTCACAATATCTGGGGTGACACTTGGAAGGAGGGTATTAATGGACAATGGATTGAACTTCTCTGGCTACTTCTATTGGATTTCAATTGGTGCACTAATTGGATTTATTTCATTATTCAATATAGGTTTTACTATTGCGTTGACTATTAAAAAGCGTAAGTGCATTAATGTTGAAACTTTCTTTGAATTCTTTGCCAACTTATAATTCTCAAATATGATTGAATTTTAAAGTTTAAGAAGGAATATGATGAATAGTTCAAACATACAAAGCATAAATTGCTCTAACCTCCCATGTATGTCATTTTCAGCTCCAGGAACTGCTAAAGCTATTATTTCTCATGATAAGCTTACCAAATTTAATAGACGAGACCGAGTACGTCTATGGGCACTACAAATGTGATACATAAACCAGAAGAAAATTTTTCTACACCTAGGACTGGTTAGTCTTAACTCTACAGTGTGGAACAAAATATAGTTCAGATTGTTAGTAAAATGTTCATGTTCTTCAATAATCAAATTTGCAGGAAGGGTGGTATTGCCTTTCGTGCCCCTTGCGATATCATTTCAGGATGTGAACTACTATGTGGATACACCTGTGGTAATTACTATACTCTAAAAATTCAGGACATAGTTACTCTATTCTTCAAAGAAAGCCATGCTTGATAGACCATGCGATGTGCCCTAGAGACACTTATGCTTCTTAGTGAACTAAACAAAGAGTAAAAATGAAACTTATTCACAAAAAGAGAATTAGGAACATCTGTTAACCAATAAAAAATGTCTATTGTCACAGGAAATGAGGGAGCAAGGATATATGGAGAGAAAACTTCAACTACTTCACAACATCACGGGAGCCTTCGAACCAGGAGTCCTTTCAGCAATCATGGGGGTCACTGGGGCAGGGAAAACAACCTTGCTTGATGTTCTTGCTGGGAGAAAGACTGGTGGTGTCATTGAAGGAGATATAAGAGTAGGAGGTTATCCAAAAGTTCAGCAAACTTTTGCTAGAATATCAGGATACTGTGAACAAACTGATATTCACTCCCCCCAAATCACAGTGGGAGAGTCAGTTGCATATTCAGCCTGGTTGCGCCTTCCAACAGAAATCAACTCCAAAACACGAGATGTGAGTTATAACTGATCATATGTATAGATTAAAGGGTATTGTATTTCATAATAATTGTACCTTAGATACAGGAAAAATTACAAAGAACCACATGGTAACTACTATTATTTTCTCTTACAGGAATTTGTTGATCAAGTTCTTGAAACAATTGAGTTGGACAAAATAAGAGATGCTTTGGTTGGAATACCTGGGACAAATGGATTATCTAGAGAGCAACGAAAGCGCCTAACAATTGCAGTTGAGCTTGTATCCAATCCTTCAATCATATTCATGGATGAGCCAACATCAGGCTTGGATGCAAGGGCGGCTGCTATTGTCATGCGTGCAGTGAAGAATGTGGCAGACACGGGTCGAACTGTCGTGTGCACTATTCACCAACCAAGTATTGAAATATTTGAGGCATTTGATGAGGTAATACCATTATGCACCCTTTGTCAAGAATAAAAAAGAGGAAACTACAAAATAATAGGAAGAATACCTTCCCAAGTTTCATCTTTTAGGAACAAATTCATGCAAGCTTAGATGGAACTCCCAACACTTTAGTCCCTAGAAAATAAAACTTATCCAGATATTGATTATTTACATAAAAAACCAAAAAGTACATTCAGTGCAAACCTTGCTTCAACCTTCTTGTGGTCGAAGTTTTTGAGATGCTAAGAGTAACTAATTGTATTATTTCCAAAGAAAATAGTTATTTAATCTAATTTATTCATATGGTTTATTTTAAATCATGTCAAATATTACTAATTAGCATGTAAAATTTATGTTTAGTTGATGCTAATGAAAAGGGGAGGACAATTGATCTATGCTGGGCCACTTGGTCACCGTTCATGTATGCTCCTCCAATATTTCCAGGTAATTAAAAGAAAGATCAATGTGTGTATACATGTATAGTTTATATTATGACTTAAGTTAATGTAATTTAACTTACATCGCTGGCAAATTAGGACTCAAACTGGTTTCCATTTATTTTGAATATTTTCAAATATGTTGACATGTATTTTTTACTTCTAGAGTCCTCATTATTTCTTGTACATAACACATGGAATAGACTTTCTATATTCATGAAAGACAGAGTGAAGTACACAAATTGGTTACATCCCCAAACAATGAATTTTAGTTCAGACCCCTAAGATTTTTAAGTGGTTCACCTAGAGTCCAAAACAATCCAGTCATCAACTACTTTGTCATTTGTCATGGTTGATCTAGTGGGAATTTACGAGTTCAAGAATCACCATTATAATTTACTCATTTTTAAACGTGCTACATTCAATTTTAGTTAAGATGATAGTGACATATATTTATCATTTGAGTAGAATGTGCTCCATAGGCTAACATACTTGTGGATGTATTCCCTCTATTTCTTTTTAGGCAATACCTGGGGTACCTAAGATCAAGGACAACTACAACCCATCAACATGGATGTTGGAAGTTACGTCAACATCTTTGGAAGCTCAACTCGGAGTTGATTTTGCACAAGTTTATAGGGACTCATCAATGTACAAGTACGGTTTGAAAAATCATCACAATTTGTTAAAAACCATGCATATGTCACTAACACACGTTTTAATGTCTCATCACAAAATACGATATGCAAAACAAGTTTAGAGCTGTTATGCATCCACAATACTTAATAAAATAAATTTCATGGATCACAAAAGTAATTTTATTATGAAGGAACTATTTTTGCATGAGTCATCTCTTGTCCATTAGGAATCAAATTCTACATAAGAGTTGTACTAATAATAAGCTATTGGGGATTGAAGGGACAAAAATGAACTCGTAAGACGCTTGAGCGAACCACTTTTGGGTACAAGCAACCTCCACTTCCCAACACTGTATCCACAAAAGTTCTGGGAGCAATTCAAGGCCTGCATTTGGAAGCAATGTTTATCATATTGGAGAACCCCTTCCTACAACTTGGTGAGGATTGTGCTCATAACTGTCACCAGCATTACCTTTGGGGCATTATACTGGCAGCAAGGGAACATAAACCACATGTATGTAAACTATCACTTTGAGCAATATGAAACCCCATATCTATTAATTATTTTTCTCAATTTATGATTTGTTACTTTTGTGTGTGTAGAAATGACCAGCGAGGTCTATTTAATATATTGGGATGCATGTTTGGCACCACTCTATTTGCTGGCATCAGTTGCGGCCAATTGGTGATACCAGTCGTCTCCATTGAGCGATCTGTCGTGTATAGAGAACGGTTTGCAGGAATGTACTCTCCTTGGGCTTACTCCTTTGCACAGGTAAATAGGCTCGGTACAAACCACTTGCATAAGTAGATTTATAGATTATCTTGTTTTGCAGCTCGTGCTATAATGTTTCGATATGGATTTAGTATTTATTAATATCTGAAGACTTTAACTTTATTTTATATTTTCCCCAAGTAGGTCGCTATGGAGATTCCTTACGTGCTTGTGCAAACAATATTGTTCGTGCTGATAGCATACCCAATGATAGGCTACACATGGGAAGCAACAAAGTTCTTCTGGTTTTTTTATACCATGTTTTGTACACTGCTCACCTTCGTTTATCTTGGAATGATGATGGTGTCACTCACCCCAAACATGCAAGTGGCGTCCATGTTAATATCTTTGTTCTACAACTTACAAGACCTCATGTCTGGCTACATTCTGCCTGCTCCAGTAAGTCCTTCCACACACTTACTAGCATAGTTTGCTCTATTCCAATTGTCGATGTTTGCAAGTTTGTAATGCATTACTGCGTCATTGGGTTTGCCACCGAGGGAAATAGTGGCAAATTTTCCACTTTCTATTGCACACAATTTATTGGTTTCATGTCACCTTCAGTCAAGGATTTAGTAAAGTTACATATATGCATTAGCTGAGAAAGAAAACTAATATTAGATGAAGAATAAACTAAAAGAAAGTATTTATTATGTACATATAATACTAAGTTTGTATTGATTTTTGGTAATTTATACTAGCTTGTTGGTGCATTCATTGCAGCAAATACCAAAATGGTGGCTATGGTTGTACTACATGTTCCCCATGTCATGGACACTCAATATACTCTTCATCACCCAATTTGGGTACGAGGACCACAAGAAGATTACTGTATCCGGGGAGACCAAACCTGTTGCAATATTTCTTAGAGACTACTTTGGTTACCAACGTGAATTGCTACCCCTAGCAGCTGTAGTTCTGGCGGCCTTCCCCATCTTCTTTGCCACTCTATTCGGTTACAACATTTCAAAACTAAATTTCCAAAGGAGATAAATTAGTAGATAATATCAAAAGCAAAATAACGGTTACATAGTGTAGCATAAATTTCTACACATGTATTTACAAAAACTATGTCTCTATTTGCTCCAACATTAGAGGTTAGTCTTGTGTATATTAGATACATGCTATGAAGCTAACTATCAGTTTGTGTTTGTAATAGGCAGTTTAGTGTGCAATGGATCCAAAACGGAATGTATTATGTGGCCTAAAATACAAATTGTATTGCACCTATTTAATTTCTCAAAATATACTTATCTTTATTTCTGCAATTGTGCTGTATAGGAGTATTATTTTCATAGAAAGATAGATATGGACTTCATTACTTTCCAAACCATGCTTGTGAACTATAATTTAACACTAATATATCCAAAAATGTTTGGCTACAAAAGTGGGATCAAAATATAGTTCTGATGAATTTGGAGCTGATGGAGCTCTACCAAACAGGGCCATAGGTGGGTAGCAGCTTGGTGGGAATGGGCTGAATTACCCAAGCTAGTGACACCAAGCAGCAAGGGCATACGAAGAGATTTTAATTTTTTGATGAGTCGCAGGCTCAACGGACGGATCATGTATATATACATATAAGTAGATACATGAGAAACTCTATAACATTGTGGAATAGTACAATCGATCATCAGGTGGCAGGTTGGATAAAGCCCATGTAGGAGGATTTCCGGCCTTGCGGCGGCCACATGTAGGTCATCTTCCCACGCTTGGCAAGCTCAAGATGAGATGAAGACGACGATAAACGCTTGAGCTCCACCACCCAGAAGCAGCAGGCATCGTAGGTGATTGGGGGCCCATACATGGTCAGCTCCATGATGCTCATCGGTCTGCAGATGCAGAACCTGCCGTCGTCGAGGTATGTCAGTCTGGGCATGCCCCGAGGCCTCGCGACATCTCGGCCGCTGCTGCTGATGACGCACTCCTCCCAGGGCCAGGGGAACGTCGACGGCCACACGTGCCACACCGCCCAGGTCCCGACGTCGCATGCGCACAACAAGCCTTTGTTGTAGGCGGTGAGGCCGATGAACGAGCCGAGCTCCGGGACATGGAGCCCGCGGCCCTAGAATGGTAGTTGTCGTATCCATATCCCCTCCGTCCGCCACATCAGGTTGTGCTCCTCGGCGACGTCTAGGGAGAACGTGCCCTTGCCGGTGACGGAGATCCACACACGCGTGCCCACTGCACAGTACGCCGAGATGAACGCGAGCTCGTTCTCGGCCAGGCACCCCACGGGAGCTTCTCAAAGCCGTAGATGCTGTCGAAGAGGATGGTGTCCATCCTGATGATGGTGTCTGCGGAGAGAGGGAGCAGGGCGGGCGCGTCTTTGTAGCTGCCGAACTCGCGTGGCGAGCTGAAGCCGCGGAACTTGGGCCACCACCTGACGAGGCGTCCCTCGGCGTCACGCATCCGCGGGCTCGCCTTCCGCTCCCAGAAATCGTAGCCGCCGACCTTCATTACCGTGTCGTGGAACACGGTGTCGCCGCAGAAATCGTAGTATGCGCCCAAGATGGTGCCGCTCGAAGCGGCGAATGTGTGGCAGCCGGACGGCAGGGGAAGTGCGCGACGGGATGCGGGGAGCAGGCCGCCACCACCATCACCTCTTCGTCATCGGCGACCAGCAGCAGGTCGTACATAAGGTGGCCCTCCTCGTCGTCGTGCACCACCAGAAGCGGCCGGTCGGCGGCCATCGGAACGCAGCAGCCGCATGCGAAGCAATGCGCCTCTCTCGCGGCACGCGGCCAGGGTTCTCGCGATTTATAGTGCCGTGCGTGCTGCCTGTGACGTGTTCTTCTCCAATACGGCCCCGGTCCCACCCACCAGCCCTTTGTTTTCATTTAGTATTTTGTCTGAAAAATAGGTCTAATAAAAAGTATATAAATCTCACCATGATTAACAAAAGCAATATATATACATATAATTTTGCGCTCGTTAAGTGGTGACCGAACGCGCCACGGCCGAGTCCGATCCAGCTATCTCTCATGCTAGCGCTCGCTCGACTCGGACACTCCAACAGTGGCATCCAATCTCAACATAGAGAGTTCTAGAGCAGGATTTTCTTGACTGAACGCGTCCGTTTGGTGACGATCGGACACGCCGTGAGTCCGGCAGCTCGCTGCTGCCCGCCTGCGTGCCACATCACACTAACCGGACGCGAGACCAGTGACATGGTCACATCCAGTCCATTGCCGTGCCAAAGTTCGGTCGTGGCTTTGTCCACTGTTGATCTATTGACCGGACGTGTCTAGTCACGTCTGAGTGACCCTTTTCTTCTCATTTCTCAACACCCTTGCTTCCAAGTTAGCCAACCACAAAGTCTCACCATAATGCACATATTTTAGCATATTTTAAAGCATTTTGTAATGGTTAGATGTTAGCACACTAGGTCCTAATGCATAGGCATAATCAGCATCACTTAGTGGCACTTGATAACCATAATTATCATGATTTTGCCTCTCTTAGAACATCTCCAATAGTTATGCAAACTTGGCTATGCATTTGTTATAGTTTGCCAATTCTGAAAACCAAATGGGGAGGAGAAAAAGGAGGCATCTCCAACAGTTATGCAAACTTGGCTTTGCATTTGGAAAAAGTGTGGACCCAGGTCGTGAAAATTAGAATGCATAACTGTTGGAGAGTCGATTTCGTGAAAACTAGAATGCATAACATTTGGGAAAGGAGGTACCTCATGTTTACCAAGTCGCCCGGGCCTATGCATATATGCCAAGCCGGCCATGGGATTTGCAAAGTTTTCCAAAATGCAAAACTAGAATACATAACTGTTGGAGAGTCGATTTCGTGATTTTTTTGGCAAAAACAAGAATGCAAATCATGTTTGCATAACCGTTGGAGATGCTCTTAATAGTACGATTATCAATCCTATACGTACACACACTCTCTATGGTGCCTTGAGTAACAAAATAAAATGGTCCTATATAGGTTATACCTTTGCCTTGAGCCTATTTTATTTTTCTCTTTCTTCTTTTCCATGTGTGGATCATTTGATCATCTCTTTTGGCCATCACATTCACCATGACCATCGTCTAGCTCCTTCACTTGGTGTGTACCAACCTAACTTATATCACAACACTGATGATAAAGGTTAGTACACTTAGATTTCATCAGACACTCTAAAACCAAACTAAGGCTTTCAATCGTGACCCACGGGCCATAGTGAGGTAATGTGTCTTGGCATTGTGCATGGGCCATGGCGACGAGGTTTGAGGCCCGTGTAGGTGTGGCTGCTCGGGTGTCGTCGACATGGCGACGCAGCTCAACACCACATTTCACAGCTCCGGGCTCGGCACCATGGTTGTCATTTCACTGAGCTTTGAACCCTAAGCTCACGATAAACTTTCTGGCCGAGGTAGCCCTTTATTTGCTCTCACCCCTCTCCCTTTCTCTTTGCTGGTCTATTGTACTATGTTACAATAGCTTATATTTACAAGATATTGTATCATATGGTCTCATGAATTGGTATTGATACTGTGTAAACTAACAAAGATAAGAATCAGTTATTGTACCCATAACTTGCTCGGTCTTTAAAGCATTTGAAGCAACAAATATGGTTGATTAACCCAGTGCTACATGGACATTACATAGAACAATATATGGCATGCGTGGAATAAGTACACAACGTTAAATAGTCTAGGCACTAATCCTAACATACCTTTGGGAAATTAAACAAAGCACGACTTGCATTGGCATGTGTGGAAGTACGTAGTACTTCTAAGGTTCAGAGAACTCAACCACCAGTCCTAACATATGCCTTAGGGAATATAACCGGTTTATTATTGTCTACTGGATGTAGCATGGGTAGTTCCCTTTCTCTCTTGCCGTAAAAATGCATGGTTCTACTGCATCCTTATTCCTGTCACACTCTTGGATTGAGGGCTGCCTCACGAGTTTTAAGCTCCTCCTTATCACACTTGATGGCTGCTTCATGCACATGTAACCACTCACACCTCCTCTGTTGTAGCTCATCCTCCTTTCACTACCGGATTCGCGCGATTTGCCAAGGGCCCGCACCCTCGGCAGTGCGGCCACTACTCTCGGCAACAAATGGGCCGAGTGTTGCTCTCGGCAACAGGCCCTCGGCGGCCCCATTATCAGCAAAGACTGAGTAGCCGAGAGCTGGAACACGGGCCCTCGGCACTGCGTTGCCCAGACTTGCCGAGAGTTCGGCAGCTCTCGGCAAAGAAGAGATGCCGTCAGCCTCCCTTGACGGAGTAGAGCCGTCCGGTGACGGAGTAAAGCCGTTCTTTGCCGAGAGCCAGCTCTCGGCACAGAGGACTCTCGGCGCAGAACCGGCTCTCGGCATAGAGAACTCTCGGCACAAAAAAAAATGTTATTTTAATATCTATGCCGAGAGCTGTTGTCGGCTCTCGGCATAAGAAACTCGGCAAAAAAAATGTTATTTTAATATCTATGCCGAGAGCTGGTGTCGTATATGCTTACGCCGAGGGCTGGGGCTTGCCTCTCGGCAAAGCTTCTGAATTTGCATTTTTTTTCATTTTAATTCACCGTAACCACAAAAAATATCACGTAATTCACATAGACATCATCACATAATTCGCCATAACCACAAGAATATCACATAATTCACGTCCACCAAAACAAGTACGTGTCCATCACATAAAGTGTCCAAGTGTATCACTGACATAAACAAAACACAACGTACGCGCACAACTGATCACCGCGCCGGTCCGAGCTGGGAAGGCCCCGCGTTTGACGCCACCGCCGACTGGCGCTGCACAAACGAAGAAGATGTGTCACTAAATGTAAATAGATAACAAGTAGTACCAACATATATGTGTTGCATATGCGCTATGCTGTCTATCCAAGCGAGATGTATCTTCATGGCTGACAGCCTTCCTGCTCATTTCTTCTTACATCCACCAATTTGGGCTCACAGTCAAATAAGTCCACTAAAATTAGCATGTCCACCAATTAATCCAAGTTTAAAGGAAAGAAAGAACAAGTAGTGATAAATGACCATGTGAGCTAATTGTATACGTATCATTTCTTCTTGTTTGTGTCATATAAATTATCGATTACTCATTATAAACTTATTGTTGCCTTGTTGGTGCCAGGAACCGTGGAGGTGGATGTGAGCTGTGGAGTGAAGTTGTGTGCCATTCTTGTTGCCTTGTTGGTGCTGGACTGCTGGTGCAGCCATTACTTTGCTTCAAACTTTATTGTGTGTGTAAAACTATGACTGTATGTGCTACTGTGCAGCCTAGCTTTTGTGGTTCCTGTTTGTGGATTATTGCTTGTTTCCCTTAGCATTTGAGGAAACTATGGTTGGTATGTGTGCTGTTGTTCTTATGTTTTATTGTTCCTTGATTGTCCATGTTGAATGCATGAAAAAACAGAGGAAATGCTGCCCAAATTTCCAATTGAATGGTTGTTTCTCTGGGTTGATGAAAACATCGGTTAGTTCGAACCGAACCCGAAACGACTCGGTTCCAGTTTTTCATTGACCGAGTGCCCAGATTGACAACGTGCGATCGTGCTCGGCTGCTAGAAATTCCATCGAGGCAAAAACACAGGCGGCCGGATTATAGGAGTGAAAAAGAAAATAGCCAGCCCAAACACGTACACGGGCCAAATACGAACGTGTAATGTAACCCTTTAGGCCCAACGCGTATGGGCCAAAAAAAAATATGGTTTGCCGAGAGGCACGGAGCTCCTCTCGGCAAAGAGTCCGGTAACTAACGCCGTTGGGCTGCCATTATATTTTGACGAGAGCCAGTCCTCTGCTGAGAGCTGGCCGTCGGCAAAAGGTAGCATTTTGCCGACGGGTCCTCTGTGCCGACAGTCGGCCGTCGGCGCAGATAGTTAGCCGAGGGCAACGCTTTGCCGATGGTTTCCACTCGGGAACGGATGTCGTGCCGAGAGCCCGACTCTGAGCCCTCGGCAAAGGATGTCACCCTCGGCGGCGGCTCCGTTTCCGGTAGTGTTTCCCTTCAGACGGATTCATCCCCTCACACGCCGCTCTTGCTCAAGTCCCATGTTTCATTCCACTTCACGAGCCTAATCTATCTTGAAAAAGTATCGGACTTTGGTTCCCCGTCACTTAGCCATCCTAGTGGCCATGTGGGCACAATCCGATCCACCCATTCTAGTCCATGTATAGTGGACATTGTCCAAGGAAAGGATGACTGTCGGACACTCTGATGAATTATAGTGTGTTCTGTGTGAAGTGTGTAAAGTGAACAGAAAGATATTCACTGCTGATGGACACTCCACCACTGTGGTTGGACCCTCCGTCATTTCACCGCTAGTGCACACTTCTAGCCACTCGAAATCCAAATCTTCATCTATATATGCTGCTTCGATGTGTAAACTATAATTAGGGTAGGTTTCTGTGAGTCTATAGAGCATGTCTAACAGTTGGATCTAGCTATATTTCTTGCATACTAAGGCTAGTTGTCTCATGAAGGTGAAAAATCTAGGTTTAGCTTGGTTTGATCCATACCAAGGGCTGCAAAAAGAAGATGCAAAGCTCTCCAAGGTGTTGGTGAAGCTGGATCTCCCCCTTGGTGACTCGAAATCATGTTCTTCTTGATTTCTCGTCCTCCTAGATCCTTGTGGTAAGTGTGAGAGGGCTCCTCCCTCTTCTAACCCCTACCACTTGTAGACCTCCATGATCATCTCCTGTTGCTCCAAGCTTCAATCTCCTCTCCTTTCTCCTCCTTTCCTTCTCCTTGCTTGAGTGCGCGAGAGAGAGAGAGAGAGAGAGATGGTGAGGGTTATGGTTTGGGTGTAGCAGAAGTTGTACAATTGTGCATTGGTGTTGGACCAAGTGAGCTCTCTCACATCTGCTGCATGGGATGATTTATTGGACTATTCATTGCCACACCGGACCGTCCGGTGGTGGCGAGTGTGTTGCACCGAGAGAGGAAGGTGGTGGTGGGTGTGTTGCACCGACGCGAACGGTGAAATAGTGAGATAGCAAGGTGGTAGCTAGGAGGTAGGCGGGCTCAGGATAACAAAAGAAGAAAGATAGAGACCAAGAAAGGAGATAAACAGAGAGATGAAGGAAAAGACCATGTGATCTAAGAAAAGATACAAGGCGTCCAGTCTCCTGTCACGTCGACAACATGCAAGCAGTCACGCCTACACAGCCCTTAGCACCATGCGTCACGGCACCGACCCCTTGGTCCAAAAATGAAATTGAGACGCCTAGGGTTGGTCTAGCTGTGAATATTTTTTTAAAGAAATATAAATGGAAACCTATTGGGCAACCTAAACAACCTTGTGATAACTGACCCCAAAAACA